>CM065483.1:21331100-22531100 GCA_032873175.1 Leptopilina drosophilae
CGAGGAAAGGCCCGTGGGTCCCGTTTGGTCCTGAAGGTTCCCGTCAGGCTAGTCTGAGGGCCAGCACACTTGGTCGGCATGATGTGGATCCTCTTTGGTATACGCCAAACGGTGGATGACTGCTGTTTTTGTTTTCGGGGTCAGTACCACTGCCCAAGTAGCACGCTGTATACCTGAATGTCATGGCGATATCTATTAGGAATATCCCTGTGATATTGAGGAAGTATCATAATGTCCGCTTTTTTTAATATCCCTGTGACATTTCTGCGATATTGAGGGGATATTGCTGTGACATCGAGATGATACTGCGGCGATATTGAGGCGGAATATTGCTGTGATATTGAGGGAATATTGCAGCGATATTAAGGGGATATTCCACAGAATTTTTTCTATAAGTTCAAATTTGATATTATAGCGAAAATTCTGTGGAATATCCCCTCAATATCGCAGCAATATTCCCTCAATATCACAGCAATATTCCGCCTCAATATCGCCGCAGTATCTTCTCGATGTCGCAGCAATATCCCCTCAATATCGCAGGAATGTCACAGGGATATTAAAAAAAAGCGGACATTATGATACTTCCTCAATATCACAGGAATATTCCCAATAGATATCGCCATGACATTCAGGTGATACAGCGTGCTACTTGGTTGGTGGGGACGGGGTGACGTAAGGGGCCCGATTAAGCTCCTCTAGAAGATCGTCGAGTTGCAGCTTGACCTGCTCGTCCGAAAAGGCACATGGCAGTAGTAGGTCCAAAGAAGTGGGCAGGTAATCCACCACGGGTCCAGGGTGAAGAGGTCCTTCTTACGGTTACGCTTACGATTGCGGTTCCGGTTAATGATTCTATTTTGCGTTAACTTTTCTCTGCTTAAGGCCTAAGCACCTGTCTGAAATATCATGTAAAATAATAAAAAAAAATTTTTTAAGTTTCATTAAAATGATACAAAAGAAATTAGGTTTGAAATAAAAGAAGTCTCAAAAAATTAATATTTATAGTAAAAATTATTATCAGACTATGAATTTTTCCTGAAACGTCGTATGGTAGAAAGAACAATTGTCAAAAAAGCAAAAGGTAGAATCCTAAACTATTAGAAGAGTCAACATCTCGAAAAGCTATTTGTTAGAATGGTCAATGATTGGAAGCGCCATCTGTTAGAAAGGTCAAGTAGTCGAAAGGCTATTTGTCAGAATGGTAAATGAGTTTCAAGCCTTAATTAGTAGTCTATTCTTCATGCTTTAAATCATGTGGTCTGATGTGATGCTTTTTGTCATTTGTTTATTTTTTGTCTTTTCTGGCAATTAATTGTGTCCATTGTCCCGGTATGAATTTGTTTTACAATAAAACAAAATAAATTAAAAAATAAGAAATAGAAGCATATCAAGAGAAATTAAATAAACAGTAAATGAATGAAGTAAAGTAAGTTAATATTATATTCATGGAGAATGTTTTCCACATATTCTAATTGTAAAACTACATATTAATTACAACTTTATGTTACAGAGAATTCGAATTTCACACATTTTTCCTACAATTAAAGAGCTAATTGGAAAATTGTGAATTTCCAAGTTTTCTAAAAATGTGACTTTCTTATTTATGTACAAAGGTGAGTAAATTCTATGCAACTTTTCTAATCATAAAATAGGTTTTATCTTGTAAAAAAATATAAACAGGGGGTTGCCGCAAAAATTTAATTTCCTTTCCCTGATTTACAAACAATATTGTGATTTTTTTCCCTGACACAAAAGAATATTTTGGTTTACTCTAAAAATAAAAAGATACTAAAAAATTTTCTGTTACATTTATTTACGAATTTCTTTAACTGTAAAATTATTCGAAAACATCAATAACCTTTTTTGAATAAATATTTAATCATTCTTATTTTTGCCTTGGAATAAAGATTTTCACAAATTTCAATTTTAAATCTTTTTAAAATTCTACGACTTATAATAATTAAAATGCCAGAGTGTTAAAATTATTAAAGTCATTAGAAAATAAAAGCTTGAAATAATTTCAAAAAAATCCATTCAAACTATTTTAATTATTTAAATGGAAAAATAAATAATTAAAAGTTTCTTAAAATGCAATTTTTATAAAAAATTTTATCCACAAATTTTTAAATAATTGAATTATTTGGTGAATTTTAATAAGATTTTAAAAAATAATTGCATTTTTCGAGAATTTCAATTAAAATTGTATTAAAAATAATTGAAATCCTGCAATCAGTTTTATTATGTATGAAAATAATTAAAATCTTCCAAAGTATTTCGCTTTACAAATTTTAATAAGTGTGTAAATAATTAAATTATTAGAATTTTATACACAATTTTCAAATAGTAAATTTTTCGAAAAAATGTTTGCCAATTATCTTTTTTAAATAATTTAATTCCTTATTAAATTTTCCTTATATTATGAAATTAATTGAATGTTACCGTAGAATTTTATTAAAAAATTTTTTAAATAATTTAATTCTTTTGGAAAATTTTGTTCAAGTTGATAGTTATTTAAATCATTAAGTTGAGAAATGTTTGTTCAAAAAAATAATTGAAATTTTGCAAAGATTTTTATTAAAAGTATTAAAAATCATTTAATTTTAGGAAAGAATTTTGTTATTAATGAAGAATATTAAAATCTTGATGAGAGTTTAAAAAACAAATTTTTTATTAATTGAATTCTTTCAACGAGTTTTAATAAAATTTTTAAGAACAATTACATTTTTCGGGGAATTTGATTAAAAAAATTTAATAAATAACTTTACAAAACACCAGTTGCTTTAATAAAAGTTCTCTAAATAATTTAATAGTTTAAATTCAATTATTTGGAAAAAATTCTTGTCAAGAATTCCATTATTTGAATAAATGATAAAATTTTTGTAGTCATTGAATAATTATTAAAAAATAATACAATTTTTCGCGTAGATTGTTTTTTTTTGAGAAAATAATTAAATTCCTGCGGAAATTTTTATTACGTTTATAAAAAATAATTTATTTCTTGCAAAGTTTTTTTTATTATTTATAAAACAATAATTGAATCCCTGTAAAAAATGTAATTATTTATGAAAATTAATGCATTTTTGCGAAATAGTTTATTTACTAATGAAAAGAAGTGAATTTTGAGAAGATTTTTATTATAGATTTTGGAATTTAATTATATTCTTTTAAGAAATTGAATAATAATTGTACTAAAATTAATTGTGTTCTAACAAATTTTATTAAAATATTTTAAAATAACTTAATTCCGGTGCAGATTTTTTATACTTATAGAAATAATTAAATTTATGCAAAAGATGATTTTTTTATTTTTTTGAAAATAATTGAATTCTTGAAACAAATTTTTTTTTATTACTTTAATTTCTGCGAAGAATTTTCCATTTTCTAAAAAATACTTAAATTCTTGAGAATAATTTATTACTTATCCGAAAAAAATTGATTTCCAGCAAAAATCTCGTGATAGAGTTTAATAAAAATTTTGACAATTCAATCCTTTTAAAAAAATTTGAAACTCACGAAAGTAATTAAATTCTTGCGACGATTTGTTTCTTAACTTTTTAAGAAGTTTTATTAAAAATTTTATTAGTCAATGAATTTTTTGTGAAATTTTATTAAAATGGTATTGAAAAGAATTAAATTACATTGAAGAATTTTATTATGCAAACAAGTAATTGAATTGTTACAATAAAAATTATTTTGTTTAAAAATAATTGAATTGCTGTGAATATTTTTAATAAAATTATTGAAAATAATTGAATTTACTTTAAAGGATTGTAAAGATATTTAAAAAAATAATTTAATCATTTATGACTTCAGAATTTATTTTTTTATAAAGTTTTAATCTGAACATTTTCCATAAATCCATTGTTTTTAATAATTAATTAAATATATATGTATATATTTAAAAAATTAACTAATTTCAAAAAAGATTTAATTTTATGATAAATCATAAATCATTTTTTTTAGAAAAACTAAGTTATTTAAATAGAAAATTACCTGACCTTATCTTACCTGTGGTAACCCTGATTTATCTTCTTAATATTTTTCCTCTTTTAAAAAATGTATTAAATCTTTCTTTTTTAATTTTTCAGCAGTAAAAATGGAAATTACAACTAATAAAGAAACGGCATGTAAAAGAACTGCCGATGTTGAAATAAGTGAAGATGATCCATCGGATAAAAAAATCAGAAGACTCAGTTTTTCTTTCCTTAAAACTGCTATTAAACAGGGCAATGTAAAGAAAGTACAAGAATTTTTAAAACAAAATGAAGAATTTCAAGAGGAGAATTCCAAAATGACTCCATTACATTATGCAGCTCAGGGCGAAAATTTGAAAATTGTTAAATTAATGGTCGAAAATGGTTACGGTAGAGTCAATTCAAAGAACAGAAATAACAAAACACCACTACACTTAGCTTTGGAGAATGAAAGTTTCTTAATTATTAAATACCTCATTGATAATGGCTCGAAAAATTGTCTATCTGACATTGAATATGATAATCAAATTCGCTCCTGTTTTCTAAATGATCGTTTAGACATTCTTAAGTGTCTACTAAAGAAGAATGTAATCCAGGATTCGATGATTTACTACAGCGTCACTGAAAATCGCTATGAAATTTTGAAATACCTTCTACAATGTGGCGATAAAGTGAATAAAAAGCCGGGACATTATTTTTTTCTCCACAAAGCGGCCGAAATTGGCAACATAAAACTATTACAACTCTTTTTTAATGCCAACTTCGATATTATTGGTGGGAAGAATTTACAAAAGAGAACACCATTATATTACGCCGTCAGGGAATGTCACTTTGAAATTGTGAAATTTCTACTTGAAAATGGAGCGAAGAATGCATTAAACTATGAGGAATTTTGTGACCTATTAAAATGCTCTATAAATACTGGTCGCTTAGATATTTTGGAATATCTCGGTCCAAGTGACTATATTTCCCACGATATTCTCTATCATGCGGCTTCAATCGGTAATTTGGTGGTATTAGAATATTTACTAAATTGCGGCGTGCAAATAAACTGCGAAATTACAAACACAGCCCTTCACGGTGCTGTTGAATTCAATCACATAAAAATTGTCAAATATCTCATTGAAAATGGACACTACGATACGACTCGAAATTCAGAGGGTAAAACAGCTGTTGATTTGGCAATTCTCGGGGGGAAATTAGAAATAATTGATTATTTTGTCAAATGCCGATCAATGAGAATTATCGACGAAAGAAATCTTTGTGAGGTGGTGAAAATCGGTTCATTGAATCTATTGGAATATTTTATCAGAAATGGTTGCGGTGAAATTAATAAAGAAATTATGGGAATCGGTTCATTACTTCACTGTTCGGCGAGTGAAGGACAATTGGATATTATGAAATATTTACTGTCGATCGGCGCTCAAGTGAATTTGGCTTTTGAAAATAAAACGCCACTTGTCGTAGCTATAATTGCGGGACATACGGAAATTGTCAAAGAACTCCTAAAACACGATGCTGAGAATAAAAAATACAAAATACCCGCCGAAAGCATAAAAGATGAGATCTTGCTACTTCTCCTCAAAGCTGGACATCAAATGAAAAATTACTTCGGTAGACGAAAACCCCTCTTGATCGCTGCCGAACTCGGTTATTCGAAATTTTTGAAAGAATTCACAGTGTCTGGTGTCGATGTTAATTCGCAAACGAAACGTAAACAATCGGCATTGGATCTTGCGATTATAAATCAACATTTCGAGACTGTGCGAGTTCTATTGGATGCCGGTGCGAATCCAAAAGGTAATGGAAAAATTAAACGACCACCACTCGATTATGCAATTGAGAAAAATAAAATTCTAACCGTGAAAAAACTTCTCGACCATTTTCCAAAGGAGGATCTTGAAGAGGCGGTTCTCCACTGCCTCAATCTTGCCGTTAAGGAAAAGAAGTCAATTACTCTTGTCCATACTCTTCTCGATTATGATTTCAACAATAAATATAAACCTTCAATCGAAACTTTAGACTGCGAAACAAAAATATTCGTTTCCCTCATCGATCACATTCAAAGACTGGAAACTTTGGTCGACTATCAAGAATTATTATTAAAACAGATCTCCTATCGTGGATCATTATACCTCAATAGCATAACCCGAAAGTTATTAATATCGAAAATTGCTCTTTTAAAATCACTTCCTGGAAATGTGGATTTTGGTGAAATGATACACACGCGATTTGTCGAGGCATTTCATCTTGGCGAATGGAATGCAAAATGTAAGGAAGAAATTGCTTGTATGAAAAGTACAAAAGTACTGCCTAAAGGATCAGAAATGACGTATTATGATTTTCTAGCGAAGCCACTTTACAAGCTCGAAAAGTGTGTGTCAAATAGAAAATTAATGAAAAACTTTGAGCATTCCAATGGTTTTAAAGTGTATCAGGAATTTTTTTATAGGCGTGCTGAAAGAATTCGAAATCGATGTCAATTTATCGACTTGTGTAAAAAATCACTTTACTATATGGTTAACGATAAACTTCAAATTCATCTTCCAAGTGAAATTGTAGATAAAATTTGTGAATATCTAACTGTGCTGGAAGTAAAATGTCTATCGTTTTGTATCTAAAGAAAGCGAAATTTTTCTTTAGATGAGAAAATAAAATTTTTCTTTAGAGGACAATTAAGTTTTTGCTTGACAATTAAATTTTTGTTTACAGTACAAAAAAAAACTAACTGTCATAAATGTTACGTTTTGTATCAAATATTTATTAGGATTTACTGTATTTTTTTATTTATTATTTTCTTTAACTTCTGTTTATATATAATTTATAAAAATTGTAGAAATTATTTTACGTTAATTCGTAAAGAGAAAAATTTAAATGTTACAAAATTTTTGTTTTTTTTGAAAATTTATTTCATTTAATTAAATTCAAAATTACTGCGTGTTTTCATTAGTGATGTTGAAACATCGAAAAATATATGAAATATTTTGTCATAAACAATGTGTTATATTCAAAATTTATGCAAATTTGTGCAATTAAGCAATTGCACTGGAAGCAAAAATAAATTAAATATTTTGTAAATTAGTGACAGAAATAAAAAAGATTTATATTATCCTATTTGAATTTTATGTTTATTAAAAATTCCTTGATTTCAAAAGTTAAGAATTTTTTCTATTTTTGTAAAATGACTTTGGTTCAGAATTTTTACGAAGTATTTTGTTAATTATTTTTAAAAAAAATTGATGTTTAAAAAAAATTAAATTAAAATTGTATTTAGAATAATAATTGAATTGTTATAAAATTTTTTTTAATATTTAAAAATAATTAAATTTATTCGAGGAATTTGATTACAATTGGATTGAAAGTAATTGAATTTTTATAAGTTTTTTATCAATGTTTCTAAAAATAATTGAATTATTTCGAATAGTTTTGAATAAAATTTTTAATAATTGAATTCGTTCTAGAATATTTAATAAAGTTGCCAATTGGAAACAAATAATTAAATTAATGCGAAGAATTCTGTTATTAATAAAAATATTTGTATTCCTGCAATGAATTGTATTCTTAACGAAAATAATTGAATTTTATTAGCGAATTGTATTTAAATTTTGTTGAAAATAATTTAATTCATTTATAGAATTTTATTAATAATAAAAATAATTTAATTTTTGCGTCGAATTTTATTATTAATATCATTCCAAGTCGAATTTTTGTAAAGATTTTTACTAACATTTATAAAAATAATTAAATTTTCTTGAAGAATTATTATTTAGTAACAATAACTAAATTTCTGAGAAAAATTTCTCTGTTTTTTTATTAAAATAATTGAATTTCTGGGTAGAGTTTTAATAATTATAATAATAACTGTTATTTTTTAAAGAATTTTTTATAATTGAATTTCTGCCAAGATTTTTATTATTTTTGTGAAACTAATTAAATTTTTTTTCATAATTGTGTTATTTATGAAAACAAATGAATTGTTTCGAAGAATTTTAATGTTAAAAGTAATAATTGAATTTTTGAATAGAATTTTATTTTTAAAAACCAATAATTAAACTTTTATGAAGATTTTCGTTAAAAATTATAAATAGAATTAAATTTTGATATTTTGAATTACAATTTTACAATTTTTTACAATTTTGAATTGTATTAAAATTTGTCAAAATAATTGAATAGTTTCAGGGAATCTTATAAATAATGGACAAAATTGAACTTTTCCGTGGAATTTAAATATTAGTAAAAAATTGAAATCCTGAGAAGAATTTCTATATTTTTATAATAATAATTCAATTTCTGTGAAGATTTTTATTATTTTTATGTAAGTAATTGAATTTTTAATGAAAATTGTATAATTAAGAAAAACGATTCAATTTTTGTTATTTTTATGAAAATAATTAAATTTTTCTTAACAACTATTTTTTTATAAAAATAATTAAATTTTTGCGTAGAATTTTATTATTTATAAAATAGTGAAATTTTTGTGCAGTTTTTTATTAACATTTATAAAAATAATTGAATTCTAGGGGAAAATCATTTAATACTTATTGAAAATAATTGATTTTTTCCAAAAAGTTTTATATAATGAAATTTTGGGGCAAATTTTTATTATCAGAAAATTAAGAATTATTTGAATTCTAAGAAAGAATTTGAAAAAATGTTTGAAAATAATTGAATACTTGCGAAAAATTTGTTTACTTATTAAAAAATTTAAATGTACGCAAACAAATTCTTTATTA
Organism: Leptopilina drosophilae; assembly: GCA_032873175.1. Lineage (NCBI taxonomy): Eukaryota > Metazoa > Arthropoda > Insecta > Hymenoptera > Figitidae > Leptopilina > Leptopilina drosophilae. The sequence continues at coordinate 21,339,805 of CM065483.1, forward strand.
TAATTTGAGAAAACTTTGTAATGTGCATTAGAATTTAAATAAACTTCAATTGTAAATAATTCACTTTTTTTGAAAAATTTTATAAAAAAATAATTGAATTCTTTCTGAAAATAATTGACTTTTTGCGAAAAATTTAATTAAAACTAATTAAATTTTTTAGAAAAATTATTGAATTTTTGCGAAAAATTTTATATTTTTAGAGATCTCTATTTTTAACAAAAATAATAAAATTCTTGCGAATAATTTTATTAAAATGTTTTATAAACTGAATAATTACATTATTTACAGTTAATTAACTAATAAAAATAGAACTTTTTTAATTTCGAATCTGAATTTTCAATAATTGAATTTGATATAGCGGAATTTATTTGACATTCTACCCAAAACAAAAATTAAAGTCTTGTGAAGAATTTTATTAAATTTTTTTCATGGCATTTCATTACAATTATATTTAAAATATATGAATTCTTATAAACAACTTTTATAAAAATCCTTAAAACAACATAATTGACTTTTTCGGAGCAATTTATACAAAAAATTTTTACAAGTCAATTAATTTTTTTTTAATTTATATAAAAATTGTATTTCAATTAATTGAATTTTTGTAAAAATTTTACTATTTATGAAAATAATTGAATTCTTAGGATAAATTAAATTTAATTTTCTTTTTAAATTTATATAAAAATTGTATTTAAATTAATTGAATTTTTGTGAAAATTTTACTATTTATGAAAATAATTGAATTCTTAGGATAAATTTAATTTAATTTTCTTTTTAAATAATTTAATTGTTTCATAGAATTTTATTAAACATTTTTAAATTGTTTTTACCCATTTTAGAAAATTATTTAAATTGTTTTATAAGAATTTTAATGAGAAATTTTTTTTAATACTTTTTAAAGATTTTATTAAAACTGTTGAGAATAATTTTTTATTTCAATTAATGACAATTTAAAAAAAAAAGAAAGAAAAAGAAAAACCTTTAGTGTCAAAACTGTAAAAAAAGTTTCCAAATTGTAGCAAATCATTAAAAAGTAGTAAATAGCATATTTTAGTAGACAAGTGCGAAGCCTGTTCACTGAAATAATACGTAAATAAATAGTATTGCAAAATTCTTGTTTACTTAATTTAAAAATTAAAATGAACTTTTAATTACAATTTGTTACAAAATCTATAAATTTATGATCTATAATTCAAATAATCTACAACGAGTTAAAAAAGATTGTTACTAAGAATAAAGACGTACGACAATTAATCATTAAATGATAAATCCCTGTGCCATAAATCAATCGTATAATCAGGAAGCTTGTTACTTTGCCTTCATATAAATGAGAGAAATTTCAAACTTTAAGTAAAAAAAGGAATTTAATTACAAAAAAAAATGTCTTATACCATGAGTGAAAATCAAATTACCAACAAATCAGTTCACAATTTTTCCTGTGATAAAATTTCCAAGATTGTGTCGAAAGCAGAAATAAAAGTTTTGTACGAACAAATATTTTGCGATGAAACGGAAAAGATTGACTATTCTTTACAACCGTTTTGTGATGAAAAACTCGGTTTTCTTGGTTCACATTTAAAATTGGAATTAATTGGAAGAACAAAAAAAAGTCAGCAAATAAGAAAAAAATCATTTTTCATGAAGATCATTCCATATCAATTACCATCGCAGGCAATTTTCATTCAGGAGAGTCAAATTTTTGCTAAGGAAATATTTTTCTTTGAGAATATTGTGCCTGAATTGAATTACAATTATTTTGGTGAGAAATGGTCGCCAATTTGTTATTTAATTAAAGACGATGTTCTTGTTTTTGAGGATTTAAAAGAAAAGGGTTTTCGAATGATTCCCGATAAAATATTCGATAGAGAATTAATGATCGCTGCTTTAACGTCAATTGCAAATTTACACGCAGCATCAATAATTGCTGAGGATCGATTGAAGCAAAGATTTAATATCATTTTTCCAGAAGCCTTCGAGGAGAATCCATTTGATAATTCAGTGAAACGTTTACAATGGTTTGAGACTGCTGTTGATTTTACGATTTATCTCGCCGATAAATTGGGTTTAAAGACAGAGAATATTTTTCGCGCCTGTCGAAAGTCGTGTGAGGGTTTTAAACCATCGGCAACAAAACGTAATGTCGTCAGTCATGGCGATTTATGGGGTAATAATTTGCTATTCAATAATGAAACAAAGAAGAAATGTGTTCTCGTTGATTTTCAATTATTACGTTATTCGTCGCTTGCTCACGATGTCACTCAACTATTGTATTTATGCACGACACGTGATTTTCGTGAGAAACATGAGGCGGAATTGATAAAACATTATTTTACAGTATTGACAAGTGCCTTGATGGAGAATAATAAAAATATTCAAATTCCCACATGGAGTGAAATTCTCGATGGAATTGAGGAGCAAAGATTATGTGCAATTGTGACGGCGGCAATTTTCTTTCCAACTGTATTAATGGATGGTAAAAGTGGTGCGGAAATTTTTGACGATCCAGAAAATTACGATAAATACGTATTTCACGATCGTAAAGATTTTGTATTCTCAATAATGCAACGTGATCCCCATTATGCTCGACGTATCAATGAAATTGTTGAGGAACTCGTTGAATACGCGGAAAAATTGCAGCATCTTCCAAATCCATCTTAAGAAAAAGGAAAAAATTTCTTTTCCTTCTACATCTGAAAAAAGAATCCGGAAAAAAATGTGAATTGCTGTGTGAAAAAAAAATTAATCGGAAGGATAAATAAATTATATTTTAACCAAAGACATTGGATATTTTTGAGAAAAATCTTACGAGTAAAAACTTTGTTCAGTATCCTCACAATTTATTTTTGATAGTTATTCTCAAAACTTTTTTTGTGTTTAACTTGGAAATTTAATTTTTAAAACGAGTTGCACTTCTAAGAGGCTTTTTCTAAAGCTGCAAAAATTTTAAAAATTACAAAAAAACAGTATAGATAATATACATTTTTTAAATTAATTATTGAGTCACGAAACGATTCATTATTTTCAAACTTAGTAAAATTTCCCATAGAAATTCAATAATTTTCAAACAATTTTCATTAAATTTTACACAAGCTAAGCACTCAATTATTTTCAAAAAGATCTTTAAAATTCTTTAAATAAAATTAAATTATTTTCAACAATTTTAATAGAAATCTTCACAAAAATTCAATTATTTTCAATAATAATAGTAAATTTTGTTAAGCAATTCAATTATTTTTATGCATAAAAAATTTTTTCAAATGAATTTAATTATTTTCAATGCAATTTTAATGAAATGTCTCTAAAGAATTCAATTAATTTTAAAAATTGTAATAAAAATCTCCTAAAAAAGTAAATTGTTTTTATTAATAATAAAATTCTTGTCAACAGTTGAATTATTTTCATAAACAATAAAATTCTTCGCACAAATTAATTTACTTTCAAACCAATTTTAATAACATTTCAAGAAAGAATTGATTTACTTTAAAAATTTCTAATTAGGCTCCAAACGAATTCAATTTTTTAGAAAAATTTCGCAAAGAATTAAATTATTTTCTAAAAATTTAGTAAACTTTTTAACAAGACTTCAATTATTTTTAGATAGATTATAAATTCTTTTCCGAAATCACATTATTTGTAAAAAAATTAAATTGAATTCTTGCCAAGACGTCAATTATTCTCTAAAGAAATAAAATAATTATCTTTTTCAGAAATTCAATAATTTTTAGATAAATAATAAATTATTCGCAAGAATTCCATTTTTTTTACGAAAATTAAAAATTTTTCGCAGAAATTAAATTATTTTCATAAAGAATAAAATCTTCAACAGAATTTCAATTATCTTCAAATAAATAAATCTTTTTCAGAAATTTAATTATTTCTAAAAATCTTAAACATCTACGCGAAGAATTTAATTTTTTTTTGTTAATAAATAATAAAACATTTTTGTGGGTATTAAATTATGAATTAAAATAATTGGATTTCTGATAAAGAATTTAATACAGTTTTTTACTTGAATTCATTTCAAAAATGTTCTTTTTTTAAAATAACTGAATTCTTGCGATGAAATTAATTAAAATTATCAAATTATTTAGAGAATTTTCATTAAAATAACTGATATTTTATAAAGGAATTTATAAAATGTTTGATAATAAAGTTTTTCAAAGAATTTTATTAAAATTTGGAAATAATTAAAGTGATGTGAAGAATTTTATTAGCTAAAAAATAATTTAATCTAAGTGAAGAAAATAATTAATTTCCAAGAAAGAATATTTTTCAAAATAATTAAATTTTTTCAAGATTCAATAATGAATAAAGAAAATTTATAAATTGTTATTTTCTTTCTATAAAATTTGATTAAATTCTTGCAGCAGTCAAAACAACCTCTTTTCATTCCAACTCAACTCAAGATTTAAAACTGAAAACAAATTTTTGAAAATTCTCAAAAAAGAATTGTACGGATATGAAAAATTTCTACATGGCACAAGATTTTTCTAAAAATATTCATAAATGTCTCTGCGTGATTTATAACAAATTAAGTCAAAACAAAAAAATTATTTCTTTAAAAATAGAAAACAATAAATTTTTGATAAACAACAATTTATGGAAAAGAAGAGAATGTCTATTTAAAAGAAAATCACCTGATGAAATAATTCTGTAAATATAATTATATTGAAGTGTAATGAAAATTCGTACACACTATGTAAAAAAAAGGGAGCCAACAAAAATGTGGGCTTAATACGATTTTCGAGAAATATGAGTGAAATAAGTTAAACTTTGTTTTTTTTCGATTCCTTCTCAATTGCTCGTTCCTTTGCCTTTTGATAAAGTGAAACAAGTTTTCCATCTTTGGCTAGTGCTTTCAACAATTCCATAATCAACGGAAGATAATTGTGTTTTCGTCGAATATTTTCAATCTGATATCGTTTCAATTTTCTAACTTCTTCTTCAATTAATTCCTGTAGACGTGCTACTTCCGCTGGATCGCCACATTTCGCCTTTTCTCGTTCGTACAACATTTTCCTGTCGGACACCACGGCCATTAAATTGAAATGTATTTCGCCCTCGTTGTATCTGAAAAAAGTTAATATTTTTTAATGAAAAAAATTCATTTACTTCCGCCATCAAATTGTATATCTTTTTCAACTTTTTCCAAATATTTTCAGAAAATGAGATTTATTTCTACCTTTTTTCCAAAATTGAAGCTTCTTTGAATTATTTATTATTAAAAAAATGTTACTTTTCCCACGTCAAGTCACAGAAAATTTTATTTTGTATTCTTTTGACCTTTCGCTGATTTCTAAGTTTAATAATTCAAAACTCGAATAATTTTACTAAACAAATATTTGAATACTTCTGATTTTGTTTTCAAGAGAAAATTTTATAATTTTTAAAAATTTTAACTATAACTCTTTCAAACTCACTTATTTTTTAATAATTTTCCGATAGATTTTCGAGAATTCAATTATTTAAATACAAGAATTTACTTTTTTTAATAATAATTGTAACTGTAACTGTAACTATAAAAGTTATTAATGTAAAAAATTTTTAAAAGTTTATAATAAAGATATTCTTATTTAAATACAATTAAAAAACTTCCTGGATAATTGAAATTTGGTAAAATCGTTTGAAAATAATTTAAATTTGATAAATTCTTTTAAAAGTAAAAGTAGTTTAAAATTTTTTAAAAATTTTATTTATGAATGTGAACATGATTTCTCCTAAATTTTAATAACACGAGTAAAATAAATTTTTTATAATTTTCATTTGCTTTGTTCGAAGTCAATTGAATCTTAAAAAATTATGGTAAAAGAATTCTAATTAAAAAATATTAACACGATGGTTTTCTTTAAGATTTTAAAAGCAATTGTAAAAAAATTTAAACGTTATTTTTTGCATGTATTTAAATTTTCGAAAATACGTTATTAAAAATATTGAAAATAATCGATTTTTAAAAAATTAGAATGAAAACATGAAAATTATTTTTTTCAAAACTTTTCTAATATATATTTTTTAAAAGTTAATTTTCATAAATTTCCATTTTTAAATTTATACTTAAAGATTTTTCATTGAAATTTTAAAAAATTCTAGTAAAAATCTTTTTGCCAAATTTCTTAGAATTTTTTGTTAAATAATGAAGTTAAAAATTTTTTAAATTATTCAATTTTATAAACAATTTCTTTCAAGTTTTTAAAATAATCATAGTTATTAATAATTGAAATTAAACATTTAATTATTGAATTTTATTAAAATTATAGAAAATAATTGAATTTCCAAAAAAAAAAAAAATTTCAAATAAATTAAGAAAAAAATTAATTCTTTCGTGAAATTATTTTAAATATGATTAAATTGTTTCAAAGAATTTATTACATTTTTAGAAAATAATTGAATTTTTACAAAGAATTTTACTATTGAAAGATAAAATTGATTTGTTTCGAAGGGATTTATTAAAGTTTTAGAAAACAATTGAATTCTTTTGAAATATTTTATAACGAATAAAGAAAAAAATTGAATCCTTTCGTGAAATTTATTTTGAAAATAATTGAATTTCTGAAAAGAATTTACTGTATTAAAAAATATTTGAATTATTTCGAAAGAATAATTTGAATAATTGGAATTTATTGAAATTAAAAAAAACAATCTAATTAAATCTAATTAAATAATTACATTCGTTCGTGAAATGTTATTAAAATTTTGTTTAAAAATAAGTAATAGAATTGTTGCAAAAATTTTTACTATTTATAAAAATAATTTAATTCTTGTGAAGAATTTTAATAAAATTATCGAAATTAACAAACATGAATAATTAATTACTAAATTAGTTAATAATTGAATTTTTAAAAAGTTTGAATCTAAAATTATTCAAAAATTCGTATTTGAAAATAAAAAATTTTGTGTTGTGTCTAATAATAAATTGAACGTTTCGTTCCGCGTTAAACATTTGCTTGTTTTTAATAAAGTATACTTGAAAAAAATAAATTATTCTGAATTAAATTATTCATAATCTTTTTAATTGTATATTTAGAAAAATGACCTATTCAAAAATCGTTTTTGAAAGATTTGTCTATTGTTATACTTTTTACACTGTAAAAATTAAAATAAGTTGCATTTTAAACGAAAAATGTGGTATTTTTGTTGCAATATTTGGAAGATAAGTCGAAAAGGGGTCAATTTTGGAAAAGAAATCGAAAAAAATGGAATTTTTAAAATAGTCGAAAAAAGTAATAATATCCGAGGCCTGGATTATTTTTTTGTTTTTTAAATTGATTACAGCAACATTTTTAGCGCCTTTTTTATAACTCACTTGTTTATCCTTTTTTGAATAATTGGTTTCACAGCTTGCACCCATTGATCTCCAGATGGGCAAGGACCTAAATCCATTGGTCCTTCCTTCAAACCGTCCAATTCGTAAAGTCGTCCATCAATTGGTAAATAGCTTACAAAATGAAATACGTCTTCATCCTTTCCTGATAATTTTGAATCGTATTCAAAAAGTGTTTGTCTAAGAATCAAACGACAACAGCAATAAGTAAATTAGCAAATATTTTATGCTCAGCGCAATGAGAAAGGCAAAATTTTTACCTGGCAAATGAGTTGTGAACTTGTCTAATGACGTCGGAGTTACTCAAAGCTAAACCGCGCATATTAGCGTCAAAACTTTGACAAAAATTTTTGAATTCCTCTAAATTTGGTCCTAAAGCAACATCTGAATGTTTACAATTGAGTAAAACACTTAAAATCGCTTGAGTCGCACAAGCATTGTTGATAACCTGGCCAAAAAGTAAATTTTTAATCAGCAACTAATTCTCTAAAGATTTAATTTTAAATGAATAATAAAATTTTATTAAATGAAATTAACGAAAGAATTATTATTTATCTAAAAATAATAAAATTTCAGCTAAAAAGTTTATTACAAATAAAAAGAATTCAATTATTTTCAAAAACTGGGATAAAATTCTTTGGAAGATATAAATTGATTCGAAAAATTATATTAAACTTTTTGCCGAAAATTTAAATTCTTTCGAAGAATTACATTAATAATTGTACTGAAACTATTGAAATCTTTTAAAGAATTTTATCCAAATTTTTTTAAATAATTGAATTCTTCTGAGTCATTTTATTAAAAATTCATTGAAAATAATTAAATTCATTTGAAGAATTTTATTTTCTTTGAAAAAAATTAATTTTTATTATTTATGAATTGAATTCTTGCCAAGAATGATTGTTTACGGTAATAATTGAATTGTTGACAAAATTTGCTAGTAAAAATAATAATACAATAAATAAAAAATAATTAATTTTTATTACATTTTTGCATAAAAGGAAAAATAAATAAATAATTTATTTCAAAAGGCTATTTCTCTATAAAAAAACACAGACCAATAACTAAACAATCAACCAACAAAACACAATTTAATTAACAATTAAAAAGTTCATCACTCACCTGTTTAGCGAAAAAGATTTTATCAAGTCGACTGTCTTGAACCAAAGTTCCTAATGGTTCATCATCATGAACCCATTTAAATAAAAATATTAAACCGTGAACAGGTCTGAAGGGAAAAAAATATATAATTATTATTCTCACATATAAGCAAAGATTATTTGTTGATGATTTTTCTTTCCAAACATGAAATCTATAAAATGAAAATATTTACTTCAAATTTTCGAATTGATCATCGTCTAAACTCCACAATTCTTCGACTTGTAATCCTTGAACACCTATAACAATTGAAAATAAAATATTGACAGAAAATCGTAAAATCTAAACATCAAAAACTGCAAAGTAATCGTGAGAGAATTACCAAATTCTTTGATTAATTCAGTAAAAACGCCAGGATCACTTTCAATGAGGCACCAATTCAAAGTTGAATCCGCCATGTCTTTAAAATCGTACTAAAGATTAATGAAAATAATTAATTCTTATAATTGTCTATTTTATAAATAAAAAAACTTTGCCTACTGATTTGGAACTAACCTATAAATTTTCGCTGTTCTGACAAAAACAAAACAAGGTTGTAGAATATTAAAGGTTTGCCCACTATGCGTCGGTAAAACATGCGCAAGTTAGGCCGTGTCCACAACAGTCTTTTTGTGTTCTTTGTCAGATGCTTTTGTTCTTTTGTTGAACATAAAACAATAGACTTATGTTGAACGTAACATAAAAAATAATAGATTTCTATTGTATTTTATCTATTATTCTTATGTTATGTTTGACATAAGGACATATGTTGACAAACATACCCATCCCTGTAGTCTCTTTTTTCGTAAATTATGAAGTGACCTTAATAATAGTCGTCTGCTCCCTTATGCCATGAACTATATAAATATTATGGACTTTTGATGTTAAATTTCCAATGTACACATGTTTCAAAAAACGTCTATTATAGAAATGTTAATAGTATAGTTAATTTGTTTTAATATTATTTATAAATAAATTGTTGTAAACAAAAAGAAAGTTTAAAATGCCGCAAGGACGGAGACGAGCTCCTTTCAGTGGGAAGGCAAAAAAACAACAAATGCAAGAGAAAAAGCAACGCAAAAATCAAATTCTACTTGGTATGGGTAATTTAGATAATATTTAATCTGGAAAAATACCGATGTATAAAATACTTTATTGCATTATTACAAATCAAGAAATTTCTCTTTTTCATCAGAATTTAGACCGAATTTATATAAATGTTAACAATTTTTAATCGTTACTTAACAATGTGATTTAAAATTTTTGTACTTTCAATTTTAATAAGTTTTTTTTTTATGTTTTAAAGTTGACGTTGTTATTATTATTATTTTTTATTCATGTTCATTATACTAATAAATATTTTTATATTTTAATTTTTTTATTTATTGTTTATGAGAATAATTGAATTTACATTTAAAAGTAACGACGTTGAAGTCCACAACGTTTATCAACGAAAAAAATTATTCACTTAATAAGTTAAAAAAAAAGAAAGCAGCAATATTGTCATAAAAGTATTTAGAAAGAATAAATTGATGTTTATGTTATGATAATAATTGTTTTATAAATAAATATTAAAATCAAAATAATTTTGAAATAAAATTAGACAAATTTTTTTCGTTGATCAACGTTGTGGACTTCAACTTCGTAAAAATACTATATTTTTTCATTATTCTTGAAGAAGAAACATAAATTTAGAAAAGTGTTTAATTGTAAACCAAATCGATTTTTAGAAATTTAAATTTTAATATAGATTTAATAAAGAAAAATAATTTTCTATCTGCAGCAAGAATATATAAACTAATCAAAGATATAAAACTTAAATTAATTATGTGCTTCTAATTTTATTGAAGACGTTATGATAATAAAGTTAATTTGCAATCAAAATCTTGCGACATAAATTTTTTTATCTTATCAAATTTTAAGAATTATGGCCTCAGTATATTTATAATAATTATTATTATGCAAATGAAAAATATTTTTTAATTCTAAATATGAATTTCGATTTTGGTGTAATTTCAGATTTTAAATTAGAAAAAAAATTAAATTTTTAACTATTTTCTTAATTAATTATAATTATTTAAAGTTTTTGAAAACTGATGAAATTCTAAAAAAAATCCAATACAATTGCATAACAAAATTAAATGAATTTTCAAAATTTGATAAAATTCTTCGCAGAAACTCTGTTATTTTGAAAGCTTTTGATAAAACTCTTTTTGGGAATTTAAATGTTTTGAAAATATCAAAAATATTAATAAAATTCTTAGTAAAATTTCAATTATTTTTATAATTCAGAAAATTTTTCACAATAATTTACTTATTTTAAAGAATTTTAATAGAATTCTTTGCACTAACTTAAAATTACTTTAGAGATTTTTGATAAAAATATTTATGAGAATTAAATTAATTGCGTAATTAATCAAATTCTTTGCAAGAATTTAATGGGTTTAAAGAATATTTTAATAAAAAAAAAATAAAGAAAATATAGAAAGAAAAATTTTTTACAAATTTTTTAACTTCTTGAAAGAATTCAATAATTAAAATAAATTTCATGAAATTTCAGAATTAAATTTTTTAAAAAGTGTTACTTATAACGTATACTTCGCAGGAATTCAATAATTATTTTCCAAAATTTTGATAAAACTCTTTTTAAAATTAAAATATATTTAGTACAATCTTAATTAAATTTCTCGATAATTTCCAATTAGTTTTGAAAACTACAAATTAATAAAATTCTTAGTACGACTTCAATGCAATCATTATCATAATTTACTAAATTTGTCAAAAGAATTTAAAAAAATTCTATTTTTCTAATAGAAAAAAGTTTAGTTTCTTTGGAAAATTTTAATAAAATTATAAGAAATGAATTAATTTCGTAATTAATCAAATTCTTCACAGGAATTTAATTATTATAAAGCTAATATTTTTTGAAATAAAATTCTTCGCAAGAAATTTAAATTTCCCGAAAGAATTCGAGATGATGATAAATTGATGACGGTAAATTTGCTTTAAATTATAATTTTAATTATTACATTTTTAATAGAAAATTCCTTTTTTTAGGGCAAAGTCACAGTAGTAAGGATAACGATAGTAATTGTGATGATGAGGAACATCAGGCTGGAAGATCGATTAAAAAAATAAATAAACAACCACGTGATGCTGGTAGAAATAAATATGCTCTGCACTTTTTTCAAGAATCACAAGAAGAATTGCGTAGACGTAAGGAAGAGGCGTACCAAACTGTTGAAATACTTTCTCTAAATAAGCAGGAAATTTCCGACTCATATTTCCCACCGGAAATCGATTTACCTAAACGACCTCCTTGGGATTTTAATATGTCGAAAGATCAATTGGATATTCGTGAGCAAAAATACTTCAGAGTGAGTTTTTTTTCTCTCATCTAATTGTCAGCTCTCGGATCGACTTTAAGGAGAAAAAAAATCGTTATTTTATTTAATTAGAAATAGAAAAAAATGTCAAAAAAGTCGCTTCTTTCTTATTTTATAATTATTACTTGATTTTATTAATAGTTTAATTTAATTCATTGGTGTCAAAAAAAAATTTCATTATTTACTTTTTTTATTGCAATTCTTCTCTAAATCAATTATTTTCAATAATTTTCTGAAAGATTTTCTAATAATTCAGTTATTTAAATACAAAAATTCAATTACTTTTAAAAATTAATTGAAAATTTCAAACTGTTTGGGAATTTTTCAATTACATATTATTTATTTAAGTATAATTATTTTCTGCTGCTATGCGAATTGATCGGAATTATAAATATGCAAAAATATTAAAAGTAATTGAATTTTAAAAAATTATAATGAAAAAAATTCTAATTATTATTTTTTAAAAAATATTTTATAATTTTAAGACGCTACAAATTACTTTTTTATTTTTAAATCATCATTTGCAACATTTTCTTCTTTGGAATTTTTGACAATTCAATATTCTATGTAAAACTTTGCGACTGAAACTCTTTAAAAATTTGGTGTTCAAAGATTTCAATTAAATACTTAAAGAAAATCATTTATTTTCAATAAAATTTTATAAAATTTCAATTATTTATACAAAAAAAGTTTTTTTGAAAAATTGCCAAAGTACATTTTTCAGAAAGTCTTTAAAAAATTGTTGAAAAATAATTTCTGAATAATTGTTTAAAAACAATTTAAAATTTTAATATTTGAAATATTTTATTATTTAAAAAAATGATTTAAAGATAATTTTAAAAAATTTAAATTTATTTCAATTTTCTTGAAAATAATGAAGTTTTGTTAAAATAATTTGTACTGAAAATTTTGAAAGTAATTGAATTCAATATAAAGATTTTCCTTTAAGATGTTAAAATAATCGTGTTTATTTTTAATAAATAAAACTAATAATTTTCTTATTAAATTAAATTAAAATTATTTATAGAAAATTACATTCTTTTAAACAATTTTATTAAAATTTTCGTTAATAATTATATTTTTTAAAATAATTTCATTAAATTTCGTAAAAGTAATGTAATTTTTTAAAATAATTTTAATTGAAAATTTTGAAAATAATTGAAATTCATAAACAAATTTTATTAAAATAGTGAATCGTGAATAAAATTATTCGTAGAAAATTACATTCTTTTAAACTGTTTTATTAGAATTTTCGTTAATAATTACATTTTTAAAAAGAATTTCATTCACTTTCGTAAAAAAAACGTAGTTTTAAAAAATAATTTTACTTGAAAATTTAGAAAATAATTGAAATTTACAAACAAATTTTATTAAAATCGCGAATGTATTTGAATTTTTTCCTATAAATTTTATTAAAATTATATTGTAAATAATTGAATTGCTCAGAAGAATTTTTTTCTAGAAAAGTTATTTCAATTATATTGAAAATAATCGAATTGCTCAGAAGAACTTTATTATTACTTAAATAAACGATTTTTTGACCTTTTTGTATATTGAATCGACTAAATGACTTGTTTAGCTCCTTAAAGTCGATTCGAGGCCTTCAAAGTATTAAAAAGTTTATAAATAATTTTTAAAATTGTATAATCAATTTATTTTTACAAATAATATGAAGAATTTATTTTTATGTGAATAATAAATTTTTATATTATAGCAAATTAATTTTTATATGATAATTTTTTATTTATTTTAAATTTATTTAGCCATTAATAATATTTCGATTAAATGTTCCTAAAGTTTTGAACGTTCAAATGAACGACAATATTTTTCTACTTCTTCTAAATTGTATTTTATTTACAAAAAAATTATTTTTGAAGTTAAAACAAATTAATTCTTAACTAAATATTGTTTAATTTCAATAATTTTTCTTTTTTCGATATTAATTTTCAAAAACATTGAAGGTGAAAAAAATCCGTTCATTTGAACGTTCGAAACTTTATTCCCATTCGATTAATCGTGTAATTATTATTTTTTCCAGGAATATTTGGACAATTTAAACATGGAAAATTTAAGTTTCTTCGAATTGAATTTGGAGACTTGGCGTCAATTATGGCGCGTTATGGAAATGTCCGATGTTCTTTTAATAATCGTTGACATTCGTTATCCGGTTCTCATGTTTCCTCCCTATCTTTATCGATACATTACCGTTGATCTTGGAAAAGATATGATACTAATTCTCAATAAAATTGATTTGGCACCACCTTCCCTTGTCGTTGCTTGGCGTGAATATTTCAAAAAGCACTATCCACAACTTCATATTTTAATGTTCACTTCGTATCCGCATTATAATTTACGAAATAGCACCACTAATGAGTCTGAGGGCACTTTACAAAAGAGGCGAAGAAAGGGAAAATTAAAAATGGCTGCAGAAGGTGCTAAACAATTATTGGACGCCTGTAAGGAAATTGTTGGCGATAAAGTTGATTTAACATCGTGGCAGGAGAAAATTCAGGAGGAAATGAATTCGGAATATGATTTAGATGAGTTGGGAAGAAAGGACAATGTGACTGTTCTGGAAAAGGATTTGAGCTATTTTGAGCATGAGAAATTTAAAAATGGTGTATTAACTATCGGTTGTATTGGCACTCCGAATGTTGGAAAGTCTTCCTTAATGAATGCCCTAATGGGTAATTTATCTATATTAATTATTATTTTGAAAAAAATTAATTAAGAAGAAGGACCCGCTGAAATTTTAACCCATCTAAATATTTTTTTTAGGGGTTTTTCAATTTTTTTCCCATTTTGAGTATTAGAAACGATAACATACATTTAAAAACTGAAAAAAAAAATTAATTACTTATTTGTTTAAAATATAGTTCAAAACTTTCGAAAGATTTTCTAAATTTTCATTCATTTCTAAATTAATTAAAATTTTCTAAAATTTGTTTGTAAAAAATTTAATTTTATACCGAAAAAATGGAATTTTGTTGACACACTTTGGAAGAAAAGTTGAAAAATTCTAACTTTTTGAATATAAATAAAAAAGCGCCTTTTTTCGAAAACTGTCTGAAATTGTAAAAAAAATTATAACATTCCGAGGCTTATCAAAGCCTCGGAAAAATTTCCTATTCAAAATTTTACATTTGTTTTTTTCTTTCAGGTAAAAAAGTGGTGAGTGTTTCGCGAACGCCGGGCCACACGAAGCATTTTCAAACAATTTTCCTAACAAAAACAGTGTGCCTCTGCGATTGTCCGGGATTAGTTTTCCCATCAATTGTACCGAAACAATTGCAAATATTAATGGGATCGTTTCCAATTGCTCAAGTTAGAGAACCGTACACTGCAGTGAAATTTTTAGCCGAAAGAATAAATTTACCGCAATTATTGAAATTGCAGCATCAGGACAATGATGACACTTGGTCGGCAATGGATATTTGCGACAGTTGGGCCGCTAAGAGAAATTACAAGACGGCCAAAGCGGCTAGACTCGATTCTTATAGAGCCGCGAATTCATTGTTGCGAATGGCCTTAGAGGGAACAATATGTTTATTTATTTATCCTCCTGGTTGGTCGACAGACAGAGGTATTTATTTATTTTATTTCTGAGAAATAAAATTTAAAAAAAACAAAAAGAAATTCAAAAATCAAGAAAAGATTAAAATAGATAAATGTTATATCTAAGAAAAGTAATTATAAAAAAAATGTTTAGTAAATATTGTAATTTACGTTAATTAATCAATTGATTTTAGATTCGATTTAATTGAAGTTTAATTTAAATTAAACTTGAATTCAAATGTAAATTATTTTTTATCCAAATTCAAGTTAATTTATAATTCACATTATTTAAAATTCAAATCAAAATGGAATTAGTTTTAAATTCAAATTAAATTAAAATGGAAAACAATTTTAAATTAAATTTGAATTAAATTTCATTTAAATACAATTTCTTCCTAACTTTACATTCAATTTCATTAACAAATTGAATTTTAAATTAATTTTGTATTCAATTTATTGAAAACTTAAATTAAACGCTAATTAATTTTTAATTCAATTTACTAAAAATTGAAATCAAACTTACATTAAATTTGAATTCAAATTAATTAAGAGTCAAATTTAAATTAATTTTCAATTCTATTTAAAATTCGAATAACATTGACATTAATTTTGAATTCTGTTTAAAATTCGAATGAAATTGACATTAATTTTCAATTCAATTCAATAGAAGCTCGAATCAAAGTTAAATTCCATTTCAATTTTGAATTAATTTTTCATTCAGATAAACAAAAATCCAGTTATCATTGAATTTTGTATTCAATTAAATAAAAACTAAAATTAAACTTAATTTTCAATTAAATTAAATTTAATTTAATTTCAATTTTGAATTATTTTTTAATTAAAATAAAATACAATTTAATTTAAAATTTATTTTGTATCCAAAGTAATTAAAATTCAATTAATTAAGTAATTAATTAGTAATCAATTAAATTGTTTGAAATTGATTGTTAAAACTCTAGTTAATTTTAAATTCAATTTCGATTTAGTTTTCACTTTAATTCAATTGTAATTTAAAATACAATTTAATTAAAATTGAAATCAATCAAATTTAAATTAATTTTCAATACCATTTAAAATTCAAATAAAATTTAAATTAGGATTTTAATTTACTAAAAATTCCATTGCTAATTATTTTTAACTATTAAACTTTACTCGCGCTAGCGCACGGAACTTGGTATTCAAATTTCTTATAAATAATGCAAATTATAAAATTTTTTACTTTCAAATTTTAATTTTTGGATAAATTCCTAATCAAAATCGGAAAAATTCACTCATTAAGTAATTATTTAATTATTTTTGTTTATATTTTCAAAAGTTTGAAAACATCTCTTCGCAAGAATTTAATTATTTACATAAATAATAACATTCTTAGGAAGAATTCAATTATTTTCACAAATAGTAAAATTCTTCGCACAAATTAAATTATTTTGAATACGATTTTAATCAAATTTCAAGAAAGAATTCAATTATTTTCTGAAATTTGCATAAATCCATTGAAGCAATTCAAATATTTAGTAAAATTTTTACAAACATTCAATTCTCTTGAAAATAATTTTGAAAGTGATTTAATCTCAAAAGTTCAATTATTTCTAAAATTTCCTGTAAAATTTATTTCAAAAATTAAATTATTTTCCAAATTTAAAAAAAAAATTTCTTGTAAAATATTAAATTATTATCTTTAAAAATAAAAAAATGGCAATTTGTTTATAAAATTTTATTTTAACAAATATTTAATAAAAGTTTACGATTGAAATACAATTGTTTTGAAAACTTTAAAAAAATTCTTTCAAAATATTAAATTATTTTCAAATATTATGTTAAAATTCTTTCAAACAATTAAATTATTTTTATAAACTGTAAGATTCTTCTCAAGAATTTGAATGATTTTTATGATATTTTATTTAAAAAAAAACAATTATTGATAATTAATTAAAAGTCAATAGTGAAATTCAATTTTGAATTTAGTTTAATGTAAAAATAATTTCCAATGCAGAATCATTGGAAACTCATCCGGATATGGAGATAGTGAAATGGATTCAAGCGAAAAGTGCAACCGAAGACGAGAGCAAATATTCCGCCTCTGAAGATGAAGAAAGTGAAAGTTTCGAGTCCCAATCGTCAAGTAAAGAAGGCACTGACTCAAATAATTCCGACGATGAGATTAAATCTGAGACGTCGGAGGCGACAAACAAATTTGAAATTTTATCCACTACGAAATAAAGAACAAGGTAATAATTGAATTACAAAAAAGAAAGCTGAGTTATTAAATTAAGTACTAATTTTTTTATTTTCAATAACTATTTCTTCACAGCTTTTGTATTTTCCAAGGAAGATTAATTTTTCTAAATAAAATATTTTTGCTATATTTTCCGCGATCTTATTTACAATACATAGATTTCTTTTTTTCTTTTCATTAATTACAATAATTATTACAGTAAAATATTTACGTTCGTTTAGTATACGAAGCATTTAAAATACACGAAAAGGAATTTTATAAATTTTTGGAGAATTTTTTTCTTCTTTATAATTTACTGCACGAAATTGGGTTTTATTAAAAATTATTATTCATACAGTAGTTTATAAAAAAAAATCACCCCGATTTTCTTTTCTAATATTTGCATTTTATGGCCTTTAAATGTGTAGTAACTATAATGAAGTGTATAAAAAAGAATTTTTGTGCATCACATTAGAAATTTTGTTCTAATAAAATTTATTTATATTTTAACTTATTTCTCTTTAAATTCTTTGAAATATAAATTATTATCGTATAGTTAAAAATTGAAATATAGTTTTAAAATTTGATAGTCATGCAATAAGTCAATGTAAAGATATAATAGATTTTTGTGAAAATATTCTAGTTTTAGCTGAGCAATAAAATTCTCTGGATTATTTAATTTTTTTGTTTGGTATACAATATTTGAAGTTGTTTTTTTTTTCTCTCCAAAATTTAGGCACCTAAGAGCTTTTTTACGCTGTAGCCGGGAATGGCGTAGAAGAAGAGAATAATTAAAATTATCAATGCAATAACGAAAGTTGCTTTCAATATGGCCCATTTATAATTATGCCAAACGATATATTTGATTGATTTCAGTGGATTCACGAACCACATGAAGGAAGCGTCTGGCCGACTGAAAAAGAAATGTATTTTTAAAATAAATTTATTTTTTGTAATAAACTGCGATAAGAGGGAAAATTGAAAGACCTACTTTGGTTTATCAAGTGGATCAGGTTCATTTCTACCGAAACCGGCTGGATTCCTTTCAGCTTCTTCTTTCGTTAATAAATGTATTTCAGCTTCAACTTTTCCCTGTAGTGAGATGAATTAATAAAAATGAAGAGATTATTTTTAAAAATATGAAAAGATTATAAATAGAAGAATTAACGTACCGTTAATTCCATTTCGTCGTTTTCTTTTTTCACGTAAAACGGCCACCAGCCTTTTATTCTTTTCTGCTTAAATATATTAACAGTTGGAACTGAACCGTCATTTTTCAACATACTTAATGTACAAAGTTTACTGTTTTTTGCGCCCCGTGGAAATCGATTTAAATCGAGTGTCAGCGCACCGAGAAAATCGTCCGATGAAAAATGATCCGAATCCCAGACCTGCAAAAAAAAATTATTATATTTTGATTACATGATTAGAAAATATAGGCAATGAAGAATAAGAAAAAACCTAAAATTCATATTTAAAAAAATTAAAATTTGATTTGATTTAATTAAAATTAAAAAGTATACTTGCCTGTAATTCCAAACGAGCTGGAATCTTGCATTCAGTTTCATCCCAACTGAATAAACTTTCTTTTCGATTAATAACAATCTTCTCTTCAGCGACGAGATAATCGAACGGAAATATAAAACGCCAATTAAAATTCCCTTCGCCAGTTAATGAACGATAGTGAATATCCGTTGACTGACAATCTTCTGGTCCCTTTAACCATCTTGAAAATAGTAAATTAATAAAAATTAATTAATTTCAACTTTTGATCGACATCATTTGTTTTGCATTATAATTATTTTTGTAATATTCTCTTTTACCCTTTTACATAAATGTCGCTCATTTTTTCACCAGTGAAAAAAGCATCATCTTCAAGAACCACATCGTCAGTGTTCCAAATGATAATTCTTAGCTCATAACTTTTTGGTTTCCTTGGCGATATGTCGAGAGGTGGACCTGGCAAAGGCATGTCCATTGGAAACATGTCGACCCACATTTCCAATTTACCCTGTTCAATTCCTGGTTTCTCGGGATTATATAATGAACGGCATTCAATATGCTCGGGAACTAAACTGCATCCAATTCGAGGGAAAGCATTCCATTGATGAAGCACCGCCAAAGCCAAATGTTCTTCCATTGCTGAAATAATTTATTTTTATTCCAAAATTCTTTATATTATCAAAGGTTGCTATAAAAATTTAATTTTCTTTTTCCCTAACTTTTTACTGATTTGCAGAAAAAAATTTTGACGTTTTCTCCGACCCCATAGAGAATATTCTGCTTTACTCTAAAAATTATTAGATACTAAAAAAATGTTCAAATACATTTATTTAGACGAATTTAATTAATTGTAAAATTATTCAAAAAAAAACATCGACAACTTCTTATTTAAATAAATATTAATTCATTATTGTTTTTCCATAGAATTTAAGGTTTTCAAAGTTGTTTAATTTTTTAAAGAAAAAAGTACTTGAATTTTCAATAATAATTTTAACAAATCGTAACAGTTGGAATTAATTTTATAAATAATAAATATAAATAAAATAATAAATATTAGTTTCATTTTTTCAAGAAATAATTTTTCGAAATTTCTAAATTAAATTTTTCAAAATTTTAATACTTTTTGTTAAATAAAAATTTTAAAACTTCATATTTATTTTTCCCGAGGAATTAAAATTCCAAATAATTTCAATGAAAATATAATTATAAACAAATATATGAAATATAATTATTTCTAAAATTTGCAACTGAAATTCATCCAAAATTCAATTATTTCTTTAGAATTTTTGAATAAAATTATTGAAAAACTTTAATAATTTTTAAAGAAGAATAATGTTATTAGTAATTTTTTAAAATAAAAATTCTAATATTTTTAAACTTTTTCTTTCATAAAATTTTCAAGGAATTTAATTTAAAAACCTTTTAAAATTTAATTGATTCCTAAAATTCCTATTATAACGGTTTAAATATTCAATTATTTTTATATTTTATTTCCGAAAATATTTTTAAAAAATTGAAACAATTGAAAATTTTGCCAACTTTTATTGAAATAAATTTTGAATTTTATTTCAAGTTTCTGTTAGAAATATTTTGGCATTTACTATACGAGTTGTTTAAATAATTAAATTCAATGAAAACCTGTATAAAAATTAGATTTTTTAAGAAATTAAGAATTTTCATTAAATGTGGAAAAGCAAATTTTGAAAGTAATAATGGAAAAGAAAACTTCACGCACGCGTGTAGTTTAAATTAAACTTTTTCAAAAAAATTAATTCCACAAAATTGTTAAGCTAAAAGTACCTATGAAAAATTCAAAATTTCACCGATTTTAATTTGAAACATTTTCTAAATTGAATTATTTCTAAAAATTGATGCTAGATATTCAATTATTATTATTATGTAAGATTTTAATTAAAATTTACTTTTAAAAAGTAACAACTTTCAAAGATTTATTTTTTGAAATTTAACTCAAATTCTTCAGTTATTAAAAACATTATTTTTCTAACAGTTTTTCATTAAATTTAATTATTTGAACTCTTATAGAAATCGACAAGATGTTAATAACGCCAACTTGAATGTAAGATATTTTTGATTAAATAATAGAACTTTAGTAGTATTCGTGAATTAATCGAGAACTTTAATTCTTCCAAAATTCAATTATTTCCTTAAATTTTTGAATAATATTATTGAAAAATTTTAATTTTTAAGGAATATAACAAATTAATAATTTTTTCAATTTAAATATTATGATTCTTTTACAGCAATTAGAATTTCAAAGATTAAAATTGAAGAACTTTTTGAAATTAAATTTTTTCTAAATAATCCTACTTTAAAACCTTTAATTAAATTCTAAAGATTTATTATTTATGAAAATAATGGAAATATTGCGGAGAAATTTAGAAAAAAATTTGTAAAAATGAAATTTCTGTGAAATTTTGATTATTTATGGAAATAATTTAAATTTTTAAATTTTTATATTAAATAATTGAATTCTTTTGGAAAAAATTTAATTATAAAAAATTGAATTGAGAAATTTTTTTGAAAATAATTGAAATTTTCCCAAGAATTTTATTAAAATTAAAAAAAAAATAATATTGAATTTCAGAGAAGAATTTTATTAATATTTATCAAAACAATTGAAATTTTGACGAAAATTAAAAAAAAATTTAACATAAATGAATTTCTGCGAAGAATTTTATTATTTTGGAAAATAATTTATTTTGTACAACAATAATTTTTTAACTTCTGTAAAATTCAACTTATTAGTGTTTTTAACTAAAATTATTCTATAAATTTCTTATTTCTAATAATTAATTAAATTTATATTACTAAATTTAACTAATTTCAGAAGAATTTGAATTATTATAATTTTCTGACCAATTCTACTTTTTGTGGCTTTTCCCTGAATTCCCTAATGTGTGACAATCCTAATTAAATTTGTTTACTTTTTTTTAATGATTCCTTACCCTTGGAGTGGATATAAAATTCCATTTCTTCCTTTGCGATGGAAAAGGTTTTTCTTCCGATAGAAACACGTCCTGGAGTATAAATGGGACCATCTATTTTCGCATCCTTACAAAGTTTCGACAATATTTGCGTCGGTTTCATAGCATCCCTCCATTTATTATAACCAGATCTGAAATTCAATTAAAATTATAAAATTTAATTTTCCTCTATAGTAACAGAATTTGTACAAATTTAATTTTCCAACTTCTTTTTTTAAAATAAATTTTCTTAACTTACTCGTCGTATCTTCGTGGAATTCCACAAACTGCTCGATGCCTACTGTAAAATCGATTTTCCAAATCAATTTTCGTCTCGCCAATCATATCATCAGAACCAACTAAATCCCAGTCTAAAATTTGCACAGTCAATAATGAATCCTGTGGAAAAGTCGCTTCAATTTCAAAACACCTGAAAGTAAATATTTTATTAAAATTTATTTCAATTTTGTAATTTTTTTTATTAACAGGCCTTGGATCGAATAAACTTTAATTATTTTCCATAATTTTGTAAATAAACCTCTTCTCTAAAAAAAATTTTTATTTTTAATAATTCTTAGTACTCTCATAGAAAATTCAATTATTTAAATAAAAAAAGTAAAGTATTTATAAAAATTGCAACTCTAATTCTTTATGAAGTTTTTATAATTTCAAATTATTATTTATAAATTTTCCAATTCTCGTGACAAATAAATATATTTAATACAATTTCTTGAGGATAATTTTTATTAACTTTTTAGTTTCAAAGTCTTGTTTTTATTTTAGAATAATTTTAGATTCAAAAATTTGGAACATTTGCGTATTTTCGCAAGGATTCAATTATTTTCCTAAATAATAACATTCTTCGGATGAATTCTTATATTTTTTATAAATAGCAAAATTCTTTGCCAGAGTTCAATTATTTTCATTTGAATTTTGATAAAATTTCACGGATAGGATTCAAGATTATTTTCTAAAATTTAAATTAAATTGAATTATTTCTTTGGAAATAATTCATTTTTTCATAAATAGTAAAATCACAAAATCCAAGGCCTGTTATTAACGAAAACTACTAACTTTCCAAAAACTGGATTCAATTGCTTGGACACGTAATTTTCCTTATCACTAATTCTTTTACCGCCAAGTTGAAGGACAATGTAAGGATCGGCCTTTCCATTCAAATCGGAAGGATGCAAATCATTAGCCTTAACAATATAAACTCTAACGAGCACGTGAATTGGTTCGTTAGATGGTAAACCTTGAAAAAATCCATCTTGAGGATCAAAACCCATAATTGTATGATCGATTAAATCTTTTGGTAATGGTAATTTATAAACTTTTAATGCGCCCTTAAAATTGCCAACAATTCGCGATTCATCTTCGGGCTCGTCATTTGTTTTTTTACCACGATAAAGTTCAAATGAATGTAGCCATTCTTTGAAATGTTCAAATTCCAATTGTGCCTCCAATTCTTTGGGATAAATTTTCAATAGGGCAATTCTATTATAATGCTTCTTTCGTGTTATATGTTTGGGACTTAATTTTGCCACAAAACGTGCTGCATTCGACGACGATTTTAAACCGAATAATTTTTTTGTCGATTGAATACCGGGACTTTTGTCGTGCGTCACAATCATTTGACTGTTTGTGAAATCTTCTTCGAAAAAATTTGGTATATTTTCATTATTGTTGCGGGAATTTGGAAATATTAATTTTTCACGGCGAATTTCTTTGTTTTCCTCTATTACGGCTTCAATTGAGGCGAAATATTTTGTCCACCAATCTTGACAGCCATCATCGTCGTCAAGTGATTCCAAATCACCTATCCAAGTTCAATCGAGGCAAAAATATTTATTTTAAAAATTTTAATTTAATGATCAATTTATTTTAAAATTTTTTTAAATTTAATTTAATGATCAATTTAAATAGGAATTAAAATTAAAATAAATAATTGAATTTTTGAAAATAGAAAAACAATTGTTTTTGTTTCATTTACAAACCTGCGCTACCGTCTGTAACTAAACTCTGCTTTCTTCGTATATTTTGTTCAGTTTTGTCTTTCTTCGTTGACCATTTCATTAATTCACAGCCCAATATTATAGTTGTGTCGCCATTATTATGTTCAAATTCAGTAGTAAATGATTCTGAAAAAAATAAAATAATCCATTATATATTTTCAAAAATAATATTTAATAATATTTAATGTTTAAAATAATATTTTTTAAGGTAAAAACGTGAAATTCTTTAAAAATCAATCACTTAAATTTAATAAAATTTACTATTGTTTAATTTTTTGAAATTATTTTCGGGTATTCAATTACAATCAATATTTAAAACTTTTTTTATGAAAATAATTAAATGCTTCGAAGGAATTCAATTATTTGCAAAGTTGTATAATACAATTTTTTTTCTTGATTTTAATTATTTTCAGGAATAGTAAATTTCTCCGCATGAATTTAATTATTTTCATAAATGATAAATTTCTTCGCACGAATTCAATTATTTTTATAAATATTAAAGTTCTTTTGAATAATTTTATTATTATTATTATTATTATTATTTATTATTTAAAAAAATAATAAAATTTGTTGTGCTAAATTAATTATTTTTGATACAATTTCAATTATATTCGTCGAAAGAATGAAATACATATTTTCAAAAATTTTAAAAAAATTCTTCAAAAGGATTCAATGATTTTCAAAATTGTTAATAAAATGTCTTCGCTAGAATTAAAATATTTTTATAAATATAATTTATAAATTCAAAAAACTTAAATTAAATTCTATAATTTTCAATACAAATTATAATTAAATTTCCCGAAAAGAAAAAATTGTAATAAAAATTCCATGCAAACATTAAATTATTTCAATTATTTTAAAACATTCCTACTATTCATCTAACATTCAATTACTTTCTCAAAATTTAACATAAATTAATTTCTAAATAAATTATTTTTGATAATTTCTCAATCGATCTTCGATAATTAAATATTATTTTTAACAAAATTCTAAGAATTCCTTTTTTAACAAGTTAAGTCAAATTTCATAAAAATAATTAAAATTAATTATCTAATTATAATTATCTAAAATATTTACATATTTTTCTAAATATAATTATTTTCAAATCTAAGAACAGGTAAATATAATATTGCTCTTTGTAAAAGTTTCGTGTATCGGAAATATTTCACATTAAAATCACTTTATAGTAAACCAATTGATTATTTTTGTTCAAATTGTTCGGTTAATAAAATTCCTTCAAAAAATTCATTTATTTTCAAAAATTTAAATAAAATTCTTCGTAACGATTCAATTACTTTTATACTTTGTAAAATCCGAGACAAGAATTCAATTATTTTCATAAATATATAAGAAAATTTTTCGCAAAATTGAACTTTTCACTAATAAAAAAATTCTTCAAATGACTTCAATTATTTTCAAAAATAATAAAATGTTTCGGAGGAATTCAATTATTTTCAATACAATTTTAATAAGATTTCTCGATAGAATACAGTTAATTTTAAAAATACTAATTAAATTCAATTATTTTCAAGAAAAAAAAATTCTTCGAAACAGTGCAACTATTTTAAAAAATTTGTAAAATTCTAGTCAAGAATTCAATTAGTTTTGTAAATAATTAAAATACTTCTGAGAAATTCAATTATTAACAATACAATTTTAATTAAATTTCTTGGAAAAATTCATTTAAAATCAAGATAATTTTAATAAAATTTATCTAACAAGTTCAATTATTTTTAAATGTAATATTTAAATGTAATTTTCCTAAACAATTCAGTTGTTGTCGAAAGTTTTTTAAGTCTTTGTAAATTACAATTATTTTCAAAAATTTCAATTAAAATTATTTTAAGAAAATAAATTATTTTTACGAAATTTACGAAATAAAAAAATGTAATTATTTACAAAAACTCTAATAAAAATGTTTATAAAAATTGAATTTTCTATAAATAATTTTAATATAATTTAATAGGAAAATATTGATTACAATGACAATAAAACACGATTATTTTAAAAACTTCAAAGAAAATCTTTATAAAATTTATAAAATTATTTTCGTGTATTCAATTACATTCAATATTTAAAAAATTGTTTAATACAATTTTTTATTGAGTTTAATTATTTTCAGGAATAGTAAATTTCTCCGCATGAATTTAAATATTTTCATAAATAGTAAATTTCTTCTCACGAGTTCAATTATTTTCATAAATAAAATAATAAATAAAATAAAATTACTAAAATTCTTTGAAATAATTCTATTATTAGTATTATTTTAAAAAAATAATTTTTTGTGCTAAATTAATTATTTTTGATACAATTTCAATTATATTCGTCGATAGAATGAAATACATATTTTCAAAAATTTTAATAAAATTCTTCAAAAGGATTCAATGATTTTCAAAATTGTTAATAAAATGTCTTCGCTAGAATTAAAATATTTTTATAAATATAATTTATAAATTCAAAAAACTTAAATTAAATTCTATTATTTTCAATACAAATTATAATTAAATTTCTTGAAAAGTAAAAAATTTGTAATAAAAATTCTATGCAAACATTAAATTATTTCAATTATTTTTAAAAATTCCTACTATTCTTCTAATATTCAATTAGTTTCTCAACTTTTAACTTAAATTAATTTCTAAATCAATTATTTTTCATAATTTCTCAAACCATCTTCGATAATTAATTATTATTTTTAACAAAATTCGATGAATTACTTTTTTAATAAATACAGTCAAATTTTTTAAAAATAATTAAAATTAAAAAAATTATAAACATAGATTTAGAAATTAGTTTTTAAATAATTTAAATTTTCTTAATTCAAATTTTTTTCAAAATTTTTACCATAATTCTTTTAATATTCAATTATTATCTAAAATTTTAAGTGAAATTAATTTTTAAATGAATTTTTAATAGAAAATTCTAAAAATTTGATCAAGTTTTGAAAAATTTTATTACAATAGTAGATATTGAAAATCATTGAAGTCAGGGAAATTTTTTTGAAAACATTTGAAATTTCGACAAGAATTCTATTACTATTGAAAATAATTGAATTTCTTTTAAGAATTGTATTATTTATAAAGATAATTAAAATTTTTAGCAAATTTTGAACATAATTGGAGAGAAATTATTTTCATTACCTGGAGTACATTGTAATTGAAGCAAACTCTTTTTTCTTTCCTCTAAATCTCGTGCCCTTTTTGTATGCGGTGTGTACATATATTTATGAATGGAATTAATTGTATGAGTGCCGACAAGCGTATAACGTCCAAAGCTCCGACAATCAACGGCTCTGATAGTCAGTGGTGGTCGATAAAGCTCCTGTTCCGGTAAATCTAATTCGAGAAATTTTATTGGTGTATTAAAATTCGGATTCTTCTTTGCATTCGATATAATCGATGAATACAGTATGTGACCAGCACATTCAACATCCACTCTTGGCTTGTCCACCGTCAGCAAATGAATTCTTTTTAAGTCACGTAAACCCCAAAACAATACTTCAATTCTGTTGGGAGCAAAATATTTTACAAATTCAAATTACATTTTTCCTAATCAATTTTTTAATCATCAATTTTAGAATTCATTTTCGTCAATTTTGCCATTAATTTTCAGCAATTTTAAATTTAATTTTCATCCATTTTTGTAATTAAATTTCATCCATTTTTGTAATTAATTTTTATCAATTTTGCAATTAATTTTCATCAAATTTTCAATTAATTTTCATCAACTTTGCAATTAGTTTTCATCAACTTTGCAATTACTATCAATTTTTGTTATTAACTTCCATCAATTTTTTGCAATTAATTGTTATCAATTTTGTAACTAATTATTTAAAAAATTGATTGATAGTTGTTAGCAATTGTTTATTGATATTTATAAAACGATTTTCAATGAATTATTATTTATATTGAAAAAAGGAATAAAGTTTACCGATATTTTGATAAGGTTGGACGAATGCCAAGAGGAACTGGTAACATTGGTCCAACATCTTGATCCCTAAAGGGTTTGGCATCCGGAAGCGTTGGAAAGCTGAGTTCTTTTGATGCGGGATATTCGAGAAGTTCAAAAACAGCCAACAATTCACCAGCACGGCCAGCGCCTCGGGTTATCTCGAACCACTCGAGAGACGGTGGAAAATGTGGCGGTGTGTACGATTCAAAGGCGAGTTTCACGTGTGGTCGTGCCAATGCACGGCCAATATATTCCGATTTTCCCTGCGAATCGATTTCAAATTTTATTATTTACGAAAAAATTTCTAATACTGTTATTTTTCTCTCCTTAGAGAAAACAAATATCTATTATTTTTCAACACAAAAGCACAGAGAATACAGAAAGAAATAAGAAAAATAACGAATTTCTAAGAAAACGAACATAACACTTAAAGAAAATTTTTTTAACAAACTATTAGCGAATACTAAAAAAAAACTGCTAATAAATTTCGAACAAAAAATTAATTATTTACACTCTATTTTTCTCTGTGCTCTTTTTTTCCTACATTCAAGCCTCGGATCGACAATTAATAAAAAAATACAACTTTAGTCAATTCAATAGTCAAAGTCCGAGGCCTGCACACATTTTTTTCAAATTTACAAAATTCGATAAATTCTACGATAAACACATTCGGTTTTTCTAAAATATTTACATTTCTCTAAAAACAATTATTTACAAATCTAAAAACAGGTAAATATAATATTGCTCTTTGTATCACTTTCGTGTGTCGAAAATATTCCAAATTAAAATCACTTTATAATAAAGCAATTGATTATTTTTGTTCAAATTGCTTGGTTAATAAAATTCCTTCAAATAATTAATTTACTTTCAAAAATTCGAATAAAATTCTTCTTAACAATTCAATTACTTTCATGAATTGTAAAATCCGAGGCATTCAATTATTTTCATAAATATATAAGAAAATTTTTCGAAAAATTCAACTTTTTTCATAAATAAAAAAATTTCTCAAATGACTTCAATTATTTTCAAAAATAACAAAATGTTTCGGAGGAATTCAATTATTTTCAAAACAATTTTTAAAAAATTTCTCGATAGAATACAATTATTTTTACAATTACTATTTAAATTCAATTATTTTCAAGACAAAAAAATTTTTCGAAACAGTGCAATTATTTTTAAAAATTGCAAAATTCTTGGCAAACAGTCAATTACTTTTGTAAATAAATAAAATACTTTTGAGAAATTGAATTATTATCAATACAATTTTAATCAAATTTCTTGGAAAGAATTCATTTCTAATCAAGATAACTTTAATAAAATTTATCTAACAAGTTCAATTATTTTTAAAAATTGTAATATAATTCTTCCAAACAATTCAATTGTTGTCAGAAGTTTTTAATAAAAAGTCTTTGTAAATTTCAATTATTTTCAAAATTTTCAATTAAAATTTTTTTAAAAAAATTACATTATTTTTACGAAATTTACGAAATAAAAAAATGTAATTACTTACAAAAATTTTAATAAAATTGTTTACAAGAATTGAATTTTTTATAAATAATAATAATCATTTTCAAAACAATTTTAATAAAATTTCTCGATAGAATACAATTATTTTTAAAAATACTAATTAAATTCAATTATTTTCAAGAAAAAAAAACTTCTTCGATTCAGTGCAATTATTTTTCAAAATTGTAAAATTCTAGTCAAGAATTCAATTAGTTTTGTAAATAATTAAAATACTTCTCAGAAAGTCAATTATTATCAATATTATTTTAATACAGTTCTTGGAAAAAATTAATTTATAATTAAGATAATTTTAATAAAATTTGTATCTAACAGGTTCAATTATTTTTAAAAATTGTAATGTAATTTTTCTGAACAATTCAATTGTTGTCAAAAGTTTTTTAAGTCTTTGTAAATTTCAATTATTTTCAAAATTTTCAATTAAAATTAATTTTAAGAAATTGAATTTATTTTTACGCAATTAACGAAATAAAAAATATTATTTACAAAAACTCTAATAAAATTGTTTATAAAAATTGTATTTTCTATAAATAATTTTAACATAATTTAATAGGAAAAGTATTAATTACAATAAAAAATAAACATGATTTTTTTAAAAGCCTCAAAGAAAATCTTCGTAAAGTTCAATTACTTGCAAAATATTCAGTAAAAATTATTAACTCCATTATTTTCAAGAAAATTGAAATACATTTTTTAAAACAAATTATTTTAAAGAATTTTAATAAAAATCTTGCCAAGAATTAAATTATTTTCAAAACAATTTCAATCACATTTTTTTGAAAGAATTCAATTATCGGAAAAGAGTTGACAAAATTCTTGAAATGAATTAAATTTTTCACTATAGCGAACAAAATGCTAAAATATAACAAGTTTTCTTTAAATTTCTCTCTGAAACCAAACAAAATGTCCAAAATCAATTGCTTTTGAATAATTCGTGTACAAATAATAATAATAATAATAATAATAATAATAATAATAATAATAATAAAAACGGGTTTTACTTGTTCGGGCTAATCAAACACAAATGAAAGCAGGAAACGTGTGTGAAAAAAACCTAAAAGAAAAAGAAAAACTCAAATTATTAAATTAAAAAAAGAAAATTATAATATAAAGGAAATATTGCATTCAAGTATATTTTGTTATTGTCTGCAAATGATGTATACAAACTGTTAAAGCAGACCCCTCATGCACTGTTTTTGTGTCCATAGACAGAAAATGACTCTGAAAAAATTAAGAAATTGTATATGTAAAAAAAATTATAGTGTATGTTTTGTGTTTAAAATGTTGTTATCTTGAATAAACGTTAAAAAATAACAAATTAACGAAATTAGTTTAAGAAAAAGTTGTAATAAATTTTTCCTAAAAAAACATTTTAGAAAAATATTCTTTTCATCAATGTTTGAATTCTTTTCTTTTTTTGTTAGTAAAATTTTGTTGAAAATTCTTACCACTTTGTCTTGATCGAATAATTCAATGACTATTGACGGTGGATCTTTTTTTATTTCCTCTTCAGTTCCGAAAATTAAAATATCGTCAAATACTAAAAGCTCGTCCCATGTTGGACTCAACGTCTCGTCAATAACTTGTGTCGATTTGCAAAATTCTCCACAAATAACGCGTGCAAATGGATCCGAAAGACCGGAAGCGTCACTTCCAATAAGCGATCTCGCCTGATACATGTGAGCCCTCAATTGAAATTTCTAAAAAGAAATAATCAATAAAAATGATTTTAATTAATTTTCTTATATTTTAATATTATTTTCAACTGTTTGTATTTTCTAATTTAATTCAGTTGTTATCACGAAAAAATCGATTATTTAAAAATTGAATAATTTTGTTATATATTTTTTTCCATGGAAAATAAAATTCAAACACATTTTAAGGTTCTAACCTTGAAAATAATTTTAGAAAAATAGCAATTTTTTAAATGACTGATTTTTAGGTTTTAAAAATTACATTTTTAAATTTTAGTTTTAAAAAATCGAAATGAAAAGTTCTGGAAAAGTTATTTTTCGCAAAATGTGTATCTGAATTTTCTTTTAAATTAGTTGGTCTTTTAAATATCCACAAATTATATTTAATTGAAAAATTTTCAAATAATTGAATGAGATTATTTGAATTATTAAAAATTTTAAATTAGGGAAAAACAAAATCGAAGTTTTGTGAAAAAGATCGCAGTTACAATTAAATTGTAAAATTAAAAGATCTTATCATTTTAATTATGAAAATCTAATAAGGAAAACCTTTTTCCGAATTAAATTTGAAAAAGAGAGAAATGTGAACATTAACAATTGAACGTTGAAAAAATTCTCACGTGTCTTTCCGCGTAATGAATAACAGATGGAGGAAGAGCTCTTTGTTTTTCAATATTTTTCAATTCGTGACTAATTTCATAACCATGGGGTAAGCCTTGAATGAAATACTTTTTATGTTTCATTATACCAAGCCACATGTAAATTTGTAATTTCGTCTGAATCGTCCATCCCGATGGACCGTATCTCTTTTTTCCTGGAAGCTGATCAAATTTTCACATTATTATTTTATCTAAATTCATTCTTCACTTGTAATTATAATTACATTCTTCACTATATTAGAAATTAAAATTACACTTTCGTTAACATTTGAAACTATATAATTTCAATAATAAAATAAATAATAAATAAATTCTTAATATTGTTTCCAAATCGAAAAATATAAATATAAAAATATATTAAAATTTTTTATGGTTGATATTACCTTTAAAAATATAGTTTGAACTTTGGCACAATATTTCCCGCATTCTTCGTCAACAATAGAGTAAATTAAATCCCTTCCTGGGATTCGATGATAAGCAACTCGTCTTCTTGAACTTATAACCCAGACGAAAACATCGGGTAGTGAATCTTGAGGCTGCAAATTATAACTTGTATTATTTCATCAAATATTCAACTATATTCAACTATGGAAATAAAAAATTGCTTGCGAATGAACCATAAACTAAGTTTAGGAGAATTAAAAACATTTCAATAGAAGAGAAAATAAATTCTTCACTCACATCCTCAATGAGAAATTTGAGTTTCTGCAAATATGTCTGAGCTGTTTTTAATCTTTCCTTAAAACTACTTTTCGTAACGATCGCTTTCAAATTCCTCGACATAACTGACATATTTTCAATTTCCATTTGACATAATTTTGCCCTCTCTTTGTCGAGTTTTGTTTTTCCCACGCCAGGACCTGTTGTACTCGACTTACTGATACTGAGATATCGATTACAATTACTGTGTAATTCTTCTAAAACTGTTTTCAAAAGACGCTCGCAAGTTGTTGAATCTTCAATATGCGCCTGCACTTCAGAGAGACCTTCTTCCTGAAGGAAAAAGAATTTAATTAATTAAATTAATTTTTGGAATTAATTCGATTGAAGAACAAATTTTCAATTTAATTATCTAATTAATTTAATTAAATTAATTAATTAATTAAATCTTTTCACTTGTTGTTTGGTTTTTTGAGAATAAACTTACCAGTTTATCTACAATTTTATTGATAATATTGCTATTGTACATTCTGCGTCTGTAATCGGGCCAAATACTTCGAACATGAAGGCACGGTTTATTGTCCCAATATGGAAGAAAATAATAAATCTTATCGTGGGTCATTGGTTTATTCGATGGAGTAGTACTTTGACAAGAACGAGTAACAACTTGTTGCACTTCCTCTTCGTCTCCGCTGCCACCCATTGACGAGCTCATATCACAAACCTATCATCAATTTCAACTCGTAAAAAATCAATAAAAAGGTGAAGTGTTTCATTTCAATTGAATTCAATTGAAAAATAACAGATAATCTGTCTTCTTTTTATAATTCTGTCAAATTGAAATTTATGATTTTTAGTTTACAAAAATTATAAAGAATATAACAGTAATAATGAAAATAATAATAAATAACCAAATTGATTCAAAGAATTTCATTATTTATCAAAATAACTAACAAATATTTTGTTATTATTATGCAAAGTAAAGAAACTAATTTCCAAATATTAAGATCAATTTTTGAATAATTTCAGAATCAAAAATTTAAAAAATACATTTATTAACAAATTTAGTAATTAATTATTATTTAATGTTTTCAAAAACTTTAATAAAATTCTTCGTGCAGAAATTCGATTATCTTTAATAGAATTTGAATGAAATTTCTCAAAAAAAATTAAATTATGTTTATTTAAAAATTTGATAATTTATCTTCGTAAAAATCCAATTATTTTGAAAAATTTTGTTTGAATTCTTAATGAGAATTGAAATATTTTCAATACAATTATTATTGATAATAATAAAGTACATGTTCCAGTGCTCTGTTCGCAGTTTGTTGTTGTTTGCTTTTATATTTCCAAACTTTTTTAAAAATTGCTTTTTTAATAAAGTATCATAAAAATCATTCAAATTCTTGAAAAGAATCTTACAATTTGTAAAAATAATTAAAATGTTTTAAAGAATTTCAACATAATTTTTTAAAAGAATTCAATTCTTGCGAAGAATTTTATTAAAAATTTTCATAATCGTGATTAAATTCTTTTGAAGAATTTCTTAAAATTTTTTTAAATAAATCTATTTTCTTTAATAATTTTGATTGAAAATTTTGAAAGTAATTGAATTTTATCAAGAGTTTCTTTCAACTTTTTAAAATAATCGCTTATGTTAAAAATTATAATTAAATACTTTATTGTTGAAGTTCATAAAATTTTTTTTTCTCATTTATAGAAATAATTTAATTCTTGGGAATAAATTTACTAATATTAAAAATTATTGAATTGTTTCCAAGAATTTATTAGAAGTTTGGAAAATAAACTAATTTTTTCGAAAAATTTTATTAAAAATTGGAACAAATTTTACTGAATTCTTTAGGGAAATATTATTAAAAAATTGCCATAATAAAATTTTTATAAACAAATTGTGTAATTGTAAGAATTTTTAAAAAGTTTTTTTTTTAAATAAAGAAAATTGTTGCATATAAAAATAATTCAATTTTTACAAAGACTTTTATTATTTATATAAAAACTAACAAAACTAAACGCGCGCAAGCGTGCGTGAAAATTTTTTTTCCATTTTTAGTTTCAAAATTTGCTTTTCCAAATTTAATAAAAATTCTTAATTTCTTCAAAAATATAATTTTTCTTACAGTCTTTCTTTAAATGTGATTATTTGAACAACTCGTATAGTAAATATCAAAATATTTCTATAACAGCAATTTGAACGAAAATTCAAAATTTTTTCCAATAAAAGTTGGCAAAATTTCCAATTTTTTCAATTTTTAAAAATTATTTTCGGAAATTGAAGTACTTTTAAAAAATTTTAGTTTCATTCTTTCAAGAAACAATTTTACAAAATTTCTAAATTAAATTTTTCAAAATTTTAATACTTTTTGTTAAATAAAAATTTTAAAACATATTCATATTTATTTTTCCCGAGGAATTAAAATTCCAAATAATTTCAATGAAAAACCTCATGAAATATAATTATTTTTAAAATTTGCAACTGTAATTCATCCAAAATTCAATTATTTTTTAGAATTATTGAATAAACTTATTGAAAAACTTTAATAATTTAAAAAAAAAATAATGTTAGTAATAATTTTTTAAAACAAAAATTTGAAGATTTTTAAACTTTTGCTTCCTTTAAATTTTCAAGGTATTTAATTTAAAAACCTTTTAAAATTTAATTAATTCCTAAAATTCCTGTTATAATGGTTTAAATATTTAATTTTTTTTAAAGTGTTAACTGAAATTTTAGTTAAATCAATTCCTATCAGAATTCAACTACGAGAATTGATTTATTTAAATAGAATAATTTTTGTAAATTCATAAAATGATATAATTTCAAAAATATTATTATATTTAGAGACAATTTTTAAAGAGGAAAAAATAAAATTCTTTAAAATATAAATTTTTATATAATTTCCAATTGTTTCAATTTGTTAAAATTATTATTAAGAATTCAAGTAATTTTTTCTTTAAAAAATTGTAATTAGTATTTTTCGAAAACCTAATTTTTTAAAAATTTCTAAATTAAATTTTTCAAATTTTAATAAGTTTTGTAAAATAAATATTTAACTCATTTTTGTTCTTTATTTGCTTAAAATTTCAAAATACTTAAAAATTTGAACTGCAAGTCTTCCAAAATTTAATTAATTTTCTAGAATTTTTGAATAATATTATTCCAAATTTAATTTTTAAGAAAGCTAACAAATTAAAACACTACACATTTAACACAATTTTCTACACATTTTTTACACACAGTCTACAAATTAACTTTCCTTCTTTTGACATATCAATTTAAATTACAAAACAAAACATTGTAATAAAACAACTCTAACTTCAGGTGAGGACAGATTATTATTATTATTATTATTATTATTATTATTATTATTATATAATAATAATAATTAGAAATTTTTCCGAAATATTTTATTACTCACAAAATAAATAGAATTCATGGGAAAAATTTTAAAAATAATAAAAATAACCTTTCTTTACAAACCTTGGAGCTCTCATTATGACCATCGAGAGCATTCCCAGCATTTCCAATAGAAATTTCAAAATACATCGGTTTATCGCCTAATTTTTTGTCAATCATTGTAGCGTCCATAATACTGGCAAACAAAAAAAATTCCTCATTTCTCGCATAAGCCGATTCATTGACAGGAACGGCCGGTTGAACCTCGACCTCACATGGGGCAATATCAACATTGTCAGTAATTTCAGTCCTAATTGCAATTAGCACCCTGTGTAAAATAAATTTATACTTAATAATTATGCGAATTTTAATTTCTCCTGTTTTTTTTTTATTTATTATGTTATATTATATTATATATGATATATTTTTATTTATATATCGAGATACATCCCCGTAGTCTAAGAAGGAACATAAATGGATCACAAAAAAAGTATAGAGATAAAATTAAAAAGGACCAAAAAACGAAATTTACAATTAATAATAAATATGTAATTACCTCGCTCTGTACGAAATTCCTTCTCCCAAACCAGTATTAAGTGTCGAGTGCTCATCAATTAAACTATAATCCCGAATACTGCCGTACATGTGAAGAAACGCAGGTCCAAACGTAGGTAAAAATCCCTTCTCACCATCATTACTGATTTGTTTCAAATCGACAAAATGCGTTCCTATTACTGTAGCATGTAAAGGATCGTTATCACATAATTGAAATTTGATTCTCTGACAGAGTGGAGGAAACATTTCGGTGAAAACAATTTGTTCATTCCAAACCGGAGCGTAACTGTGCCTTTTGACTGACGTCTTGCCCTGTATTAGTTTCATAAATTCAATATTAATTTCCAAATTATTGAATAATAATTATAATCATAATATAATTAATTTTATTATTAATAATAATATTATTACATAAATTAATAATTAATAATAATTAAAATAATTAACAATAAATATAATATTATTATTAATAAAATATGTGACGCGTTTCCATGAAAGGTACCTAAGAAGCCAAAAATTTGAGGTTATGTTTTCAATTTTTTGAGTAAAAATACAGAAAGACTATCAATTGTTAATTAAAAATTATTGATCCTCAAGTCTTTGTTATATCCAAAATATTCAATGAAAATTGGTTTCAAATTCAAATAATTAAAAATAACCCTTTTATCAAGATAAATTTAACACGAACCTAACCTACAATTCGTTTGCTTCTTAGATACCTTTCTTGGGAGCGCGTCACATATAATAATTATTTTCGTAATTCTAATTATTAGGATATAAACCGCTTTAATGAAATTGAATTAAAAATAACCTACACTTAATCCTGCGAATGAAACAAGTACATAAGGATCAACGAGATCTTTCACTTCGCCGGTGAATACTTTTTTCACATTTGCCATAATGCTACTGTTCATTTTTGGCAAGCCATCGGCTCTGTAAATTTTAACGATAAATTTTGCCTTTTGTCTTTCAATGGGAACACCGTCGGGTAGCAATAGATTTCCTTCAATATCGTCCTCGTCCTTTTCACTTTTAGGGGGAATTTTTACACTGTCACCTTTTCCAATCACACTTATATCACATTTTAAATAACCCTTAGGACCACTCGTTATATCATCGGGATCAGTTAATAATGCCCACTTGTGATAAAATTGTTGATCTGTAACAATTGTTTATTACATGACATCAGTTTAGAGGTTATGTAAATAAAAAACTAAAAACAACAAAAACGATATAATTTGTTGACAATTTCTGAATTCTCCTTTTTTTTAAAGTAAAAATCAAAGATTGTCCTACTATTATTTTTACTGCTTGTCAATATTATTTTTAATTTTAAATTGTTTTGAACTTTTTAAACATTTCTTACCACACAATGTATTTTTTTATACTATTTATTTAATTATTTAATTTGATTAATTAATTTTTAATTTTTATTTCAAGTTTTTAAAATTCGATAATATCGAATTCGATATCGAAATCTATCGAATTGATCAGCCAATCAGAATTCGTATTAAGGACGAATGTCTCGTAAATTCGGAAAAGGATTGTAGAGGTACCATAAAGTTCCAAAAGAACGAACGACCGGACCCTGCATTTTTTTGGTAACTACCCAACCCTGAAGTTGAGTAAAGAAAGATCAGAATGAAGAAATGAGACTTTTCTAGTGAATTTAATCGTAATAATCTATAAATATCTAAAGAATCTATGATTTATAAGTTATTATTAACGAAAATAGTTTAAAATATTACATTGTTGAATGTTCTGTGATTATTATTTTCTGACAAATATGATTTGTTGAAAAGTATATATAACAAAAAGACGCCAATGCCGCGACGCCATTTTACATTGATCCATTCCTTTGTTGTGTTATTTTCAATCAACGCAATCTATATTCAATCAATGTGAGAAGTAATGAAGATTTTAATATAAATTCAAAGACGATTCACACAATAGAGAAATAAGGGAGACGTGGAGTAAGTTGTATTTATTAAACTGAGAAAGAGAGAAATGTCTTGTGAGGTATGTATTTTACGTTTATGTGGAATTTATTTTCAATGTTCAATTCATAAATAGAAAAGTGCAAATATTTCAATGTATTCGGTTTCGAACTGGATCTATACCTAAAAACTATTGTTCTTACTACTTATTATAGCACCTTTCTTGAAAAAGATTTCCTCCTTTCACTTATTACAGTAAAAAAAATGTATCGTTTCTGCAAATTTATTTTTAGGTTAAGCTGTTATTTACATTTTTGTAAATTTTGACAGAGTGGCACGTTTAGAAAATTAGAGATACTTATAAAGAAATTTTACCAAAAATACGTTTAAAAATATAAAATTATCTTTTCAGAATTTTGTTGTCTCAATTTAAAAATTTTGACACCATAAAGAGTTAGAGTTGTAATTTTTTCATAAATACTCAATTATTTCATGAATTATTAACTTTTTATTTATTTAAATTAAATAATTTTATTTTTGTAATACTTTCCGAAAAGCATTAACTTAGAGAAAAAATTAAATTGAAGAAAAACTTTAATAATATATATTTAAATAGTCTAAGAACCTAATAATATATTTTCAAAAAATAGAATTTTTTAATGCTTTTTTTCAATTTTAGAAAATGTTTGAATTTTTGAATAATTACAATTGTAATTTTCAGAAATTTGAAACTCAAGTAAGTTCCAAAATGTTTCATATTGAAATTAATAAATTATAAATTTATTAGGAAAAATAAACAACAATAAGTTTTAATATATTTTAAAAAAAATACTTATTAATATTTATTTATTAAAAAAATATTTAAAATATTCCAATAAAATTATTTAAATATTAAAAATTTTCGTTTAGAAATATGGAAAAAAAAGTTTTTGAAAAATTTTAAATTGGCTTCTAAACATTATATTAAAGTATTTTTGAAAAAAATAATTCCAAGAACGTTTTTATTCTAATTTTTTAAATTTTAATTATTTTTAATATTTCAATAATTGCATATTTCAAAAAACTGAAATACATTAAAGAAATAACACTAAAATTGTCGAATAAAATGAATTGAAATTTTTTTAAATTATTAAAATTTTGAGGAAATCATGTTCATATTTATAATTAAAGTTATTCAAAACTTTCATTATTTTGTTATATTTTAAAAATAATAAAAAAATTAATTTCGAGAATGTATTACAATTTTTTAAAAATATATCTTAACTTCTACAGTTACAATTATTATTAAAAATTTAATTTTTGTATTTAAATAATAGAATTCTCGAAAATCCCTAGGGAAATTGCGAAAAAAAATTAATTTAGAAATTAATTTAAGTTAAAATTTCAGAAA
This sequence comes from Leptopilina drosophilae, assembly GCA_032873175.1. Classification (NCBI taxonomy): domain Eukaryota; kingdom Metazoa; phylum Arthropoda; class Insecta; order Hymenoptera; family Figitidae; genus Leptopilina; species Leptopilina drosophilae. Next base: position 21,379,697 of record CM065483.1, read on the forward strand.
ATAATTTAATATTAGAATAATAGTAGAAATTTTTAAAAATATTTTTTTTCTTTTGAGAAATTTTATTGAAACTGTATTAAAAATAATTTAATTGTTTCGAAGAATTTTATGAAAATTGTCAAGAAAATAATTAAAACCTACAAAAGATTTTATAATTAATAAGAATAATTGAATTTTTACGAAGAAATTTATAAAAAAAAATTTTAATAATTCAATTTCATCGAATTATTGAAATTAATTCAAGTTTTGCAAATCATTATTTTCATCAATAATTGCATTTTTCGATAAATAATAAAAAATTGTATTAAAAACAATTGAAATTCTATAATGAGTTTTGTAATTCTTGAAAATAATTAAAACCTACAAAAGATTTTATAATTAATAAGAATAATTGAATTTTTACGAAGAAATTTATAAAAAAAAATTTTAATAATTAAATTTCATCGAAGAAATTGATTACTTTTGAATATAATTGATTTTTGCAAAAGAAATGTATTAAAATTTGTATAAAGAATAATAGAGTTTCTGGAAATAACTACAATATTTATAAAAGTGATTGAAATCTACAGAAGAATTTTATTAAAATTACCGAAAATAATTGAATTCTTTTAAAGAATTTAGTTATCAGTAAGAATAATTGAATCTTTGCAAAGAATTTTAATTTAAATTTTTGAAAATGAAATTCTGCGATGAATTTAAAAAATGAAAAAAAATAATGGGTTTCCTTAAAGAAATTTTTTTATTCATGATGAGAATAACTGAATTATTGCGAAAAAATTTATAAAAAAAATTTTTTAATAATTGAATTTCTTCGAAGAATTTAATAACTTTTGAAAATAATTAATTTTTGCAAAGAATTTTATTAAAATTTCTATAAAGAATAATAGTTTCTGTGAATAATTACGATATTTATAAAAGTAATTGAAATCTACAGAAGAAATTCAATAAAATTTCCCAAAATAATTGAATTCTTGTCAAAAAATCCGTTCTTCATGAAAATAATTGAATTTCGGCAAAGAGTTTTCAATGTTTGCGAAAATAGTTAAATTCTTTCGAATAATTTAAAAAATTTATTAATTAATGAATTAGTAAATTATTTTACAAATAAAGTTTTTTAATTTGGAAAAAGAATTGAATAAAAGATTAAAGTTGATATTTAGTTTTTTTGTTTGCTGTCTTATTTCAGAATTTTTTTGTACTTTGAATTTTGAATATGATAAATAAAATATTGAATTTTTGTGTTTAAACAATTAAAGTTTCGTAGAATTTTCGAAGAATTATAAAAAATAATTGATTAAAAAACGAAACTTAGTTTGTAGAAAATAGTTATAAACTTTGGAGTTGTAATTTTGAGAAATTAGTAAATTTCAAAAGGTTTGAAGTTAAAAGGATTAAAAGTATTTAAATTTAATGACCTTAAAAACAAATTAGAAATATTTTAATATTTAGATATTTAATAAATTATTCTAGTTTTGAATAATTTAATTCAGAAATCAGTGAAAGGGACGTACAAAATAAATTAGAACGATTTTTTTTCTTGTATTTTTAATCGACTAAAGCGACTTTTTTGCTTTTTAAAGTCGATTCGAGGCTTGTACTTTGCATTTGAGTTAAAATCAAGTAAATACTGTGATTAAATAAATGAATTAAGTTAATTAATTTAATTACTAAAATACAAATTTTATTTAACTCTGTAATTAGTAATTTATAATACCTGGTTGAGACCACACTGTCGCCACGTCTAGTTTGAAACTTCCCAGTGTCACATTCGATCGCAATAAGTTTCGTGATTGTTGTACCTTTAATAGAAATTTAATTAATTTTAATTTTTTAAACTATAGTCAAAAAAAAAATAATTTTAAAAAGTGTATTTTTTTTAGGAAACGATCTTCTTTAATATGTAAGAAGTATTTTTATTTTCATGCTGGGGTTTCAACATGTTTGGATCTGCAACAGTTGGAGGAGTCAATATACCTTCCTAATTTACATAACCACGATATATTTTATTTTTTTATTTGACATATATGTGAGATTGGTATTCAAGGGAAGAATAGCTTACCGAGAGAGTGATGATCTTGTCAAAGAGCATTACAGGCGGCATATGAAAGTCGAATACAAAATACTGAAATTCAACAAGATTTATTATCTCGAAATGTAAATACGATACAGAAATTGATATTGCATACAGCTGACTAGAGTAATTCTCTAAATTAAAATGAAATAATTTATTTCTTCTTTTTTAAAAAGAAATTTTGCTGTTTACCTCATTATAGTAAGGACAATTCGTTGATTCTTTAACGCTCGTATATTTTCGTTGATCTCCAACTTGAACACACACAATGGGATCCATATTAAGGCCTGCTAATTGTCTCGCTTCGATAATTGTAATGCAAACTTGATAGTCCTGAGCTTTTAATGCCCCCTGTCCGGTGTCACTGCTCTATATTTAAAAAAAATAGAATCAAAAACATTGGATAAATTTTAATTCGCTTTTTATCAAATTGTTTTAGGTCCCTGAGATTTTTTCGCTCAGAATTTGAAACTTATTTTTTCGAGATGTTTAGTGACAAAAATTTTATAATTTCCATTCGTTAAGGAATCTAAAAATTTTTAATACATATTCTGAATTTTGAATTTTTCAACTATTTTCAAAGAAAGGCAACTTTTTTTAATTCATTTTTAGAAAAATACGTTGGTGAAGTTCACAACGTTTATAGTCAACGATTTCTGAAGACGAATATTTTTTTAAGCAAATTTTTGTACAGAAAATATTTCGTTTAATTTTTTGAATAATGATTTACAAAAAAAAATTTGTGATAAAAAATTTTTATTCTATTTAGTAGGAAAATAATTTTTTAGGAAAATATTTTTTTTCAATCGTTGATCATAAACGTTGCGAACTTTACCAAAGTAGAAAAATTTCGACTTTTCTTCAAAATACGTACTGCAACAAAATACCATTTTTCTTGTATAAAATGCAAATTATTTCGATATTTATAGCATAGAAAATATTACTATAATAGTTAAAACTTTCGAGAGACATTTCCGCAGGCAAAAAATATTTTATCTGGAACAACTATGAATTTTATTATATTAGCGAAATTTTTAATTATTTCAGTAACGATTTTAATTATTCTATAAAAAATTATGGCTGTTCCAGGTAAAATATTTTTTCCAGGCGAAAATTTATGGATAAAACATGTAGAAAAAATAATTACATTGCAATTTTCTTTAAAAAATGTATTTTTTAATAATTATTATTAAAATTTTCGAGAAATAAATAATTAAAAAAATTTTCATTAAAATACTTGAAAAAATTGATTATTTTTTTAAAAATATCAATTTATTATTTTATGAAATTCAATTATTTAAAAAAAACAGTACAATCTTTTAAAAAAAGGTATTAAAGTTTTAATTTATATCATAATTTTTAAAAATTCGATATCTTAAAAAATAAATTCGAATTTTTTATAAAACTCCTTTTTAGACTTATTATAAAATATTAAATTTTAAAAAGTTTTATAATTGAAATCTATGAAATTTTAAGTATAAGTATAATAATATTTACATTTAAAAAATTATTAAATTGAATAGTTTTCATGTAAATAAATATTTGCATTAATATTCACAAAAAAAGTAATTGAATTTTGACAGAATTGCAGTTCAAATTTTTATAAACAAAATTTCAAAAAGTTTTACATTGCAAGTATTTTTAAATTTTAATTCGCGTGGACAAATAAAATATAATAAGAAGGTATTTAAATATTGATTTTACAAAAATAATTGAAATTTGAAAAATGTAATTTTAATTCCTTGAAAATTAAAGGGAAGAAAAAGTATAAAAATATTGGGGTTTTAATTTAAAAAAAAAATATTAATTACATTATTTTTCCTTAATAATTCTTAAAGTTTTAAATAATTTCATTTAAAAGTTCAGAAAAATCTCGTTTTTAGAAAAAATATAATTAAATTTTTTTGAAAATAATTGTATTTTCGAAAATAATTTTAAAAAATTAAAACAATTGAATATTCTGTCAAGTTTCGTTAAAAGAAATTTTATATTTTAAACAATTTTGTTCTTTTACTTTTAAACATTAATTTTAAACATAATTAAATTTTCAAAGAATTTTTATTAAAAATGTGGAAATTCATTTCTATAGAATTTTAATAATAATGCAATATTTTTAAAATTATTTTTCTCGTAATTGAGAAAAATAATTAGTTGGAGAAAATAATTGAGTTTTTCAAAATTTTAAATTCGATAGCAAAATAAGTGTTTAAATGGTTATTTGACAAGTTTATGCAAGTTTTGAATAATTGAATTTAAAAAACAGTGAATTTTCGTGGGAAAAGAAAAATAAAATTTTTGTCACAACACTAAATAAAATAAAGTACATTTTCCACTTTCTGTGCATCTCAAATCGACTAAAGCGACTGTCGTTTTTTGCGCCTTAAAGTCGTTCCGAGACGTGCATATTGAACTGCTTGAATTTAAAGTCTTTGATTTCGTTGTCACTCTCAGCGACGATGGAATTAAATTCAGAGACCTAAAGTTTCTATTTATTTAATTTTAATTGTCGTCCTCATTCACCTTGGGTTTTGGTTTTTTTACAGGTTTAACGTATACATCTTCAGACTGATCGTTGTTTAGACTGAGTTGACTTTCATTATCAGAGGCATTAATATCTAAAGAGGATAGAGAATTTGTTCTTGATGGTTCATTAGATGTTGGACAACTTGAATCCTGTCTATCGAGAAGTTCACGTGATTCTGAATTACTATCGGACGATCTGTCTCTTGGTGGTCTTTGTTTTCCTAATTTCATTAGAGACCTTACATTCTTAAATGCTGAGGTTCTGCCAAATGTAGAATAATTGTTAACTTGGTGTTTACAAAAAAAAAGAAATCGAAAAAGAAGTAAGTTTACAATGAAAATTAAAGAAAATTCTCTATTACTTCAAAATGGAAATTGAAGGGTCAGTACATTTTATTTCGACCAAAGTATTAGCCGATTAATTTTACAAAATTGTACTATTTTTCAGGAATTAGTTTGAAGTTACTAAAATCACAAAATGTAAAGCATTATATTGTAAACTATTATTATTACTTTATAATCATAAATGTAAATTTCTATCTTTTGTAAAATATTAATCTAATATTAAATTTTTCTGGCAGAAAACTGTCAGTTTTCTATCAGTAAAAGATAATTTTTGAGGCATACAATTCAGTACAAAAATATAACAAAAATTATTGCCATTTGTTACGAAAATCTATATTATTAAAAGTTGGTATAAGAATTGAAAGAAATAGAACAATAAATAAAATATTATCCCAAAGTTCATTAGTAAAGTAACCTAATTTCCGAAAGTTACACATTTTTCCGTTTCTTTTTCAAAGAAGTTAGACAGATTTGAAAAGCGTGAAAATGGGCAAAGTTCCAAATTTATTTTACACATATTTTTCATTTTATAGAGAAAATAAAAGAAAACAGAAAGTTCATTACAAAATTCTTAATATTTCGTAAATTTTGATTTCATTTTATAATCATATTTATTTGTTAAATAAAAATTGCAATATTACGTTATACTTTGTTAATAAACTTTAGAATAATATTTCGTTGTATTCCAGGAATCTGTTCCCAGTTTGAAGTTATTTGCTGTTTGTTTTTTTGTTTCATAACTTTTGAAATAATTTTCCTTTTTAAATGTTTTTCATTTTAAAGTTAATGCGCGGAAAATTATTGAATTTTTGTAAAGTATATATTTTTAAGAACATTTGAAAATAATTGAATTCATTTCAAGAATTCTATCAAAATTTTTTCAATAATTCAATTCATTTCAAGAATTTTATCAACATTTTTTCGATAATTTAATTCATTTCAAGAATTTTGTCAACATTTTTTCAATAATTTAATTCATTTTAAGAATTTTATCAATATTTTTTCAATAATTGAATTCTTTCGAGAAAATGCCATGAAAATTGTTTTGAAAATAATTTAATTCTTGGCAAGATTTTTATTAAAATTCATGACAATAATTGAATTGTTTTGAAGAATAGATTCCAATTTTCTTGACAATAATGAAGTTTATTTAAGAAATTTTACAGAAAATTATGAAAGTAATGAAGTTTTATAAAGATTTTCTTTTAAGTTTTAAAAATTTGTGTGTTTATTAATAATTGTAGTTAATAATTTTCCTATTAAATTAATATTAAAAAATTCTTCATAATTTAATTCTTTTAAACAATTTAAAAACAATTTTTGTAAATAATAGATTTTTTTAAAAGAATTTCACTAAATTTCGTAAAAATACTGTAATTTTTTAAAATAATTTTTAAAACTCTTGAAAATAATTGAATTTAATTTAATATTTCCGATTAAATTATATTACAATTATTCATAGAGAATTAATTTCTTTTAAACAATTTTATTACAGTTTTTGTAAATAATTACAATTTTTTAAAGAATTGCATTAATTTTCGTAAAAATAATGTAACTTTTAAAGAAAATTTTAATTAAAAATTTTGAAAGTAATTGAAACAAAGAATTTTAATAAAAACGCTTTTAGAACAATTTAATTAGTTAGAAAAATTTTTATTACGATTTTGAAGAATAATTGAACCTGTTAAAGAAATTTTATTGAAATTGTATTGAAAATAATTGAATTTCTTATAAGAATTTTATTGTTTACGAACATAATTGAATTAAAATTTTTTTTTAAAAGTAATTGTATTCTTTTGGGAAATTTTCTTAAAACTATATTAAAAGTAAGGATTATCCGAAAGTAATTGAATTTCTTTGAAGAATTTTATTATTTATGAACAAATTTTAATTCGTACGAAAAATGTTATTATGAAAATAATTGAATTATGAAAATAATTGAATTCTTGAGGAAGATTTTACAATTCATAAAAATAATAGAATGTTTTCGAAAGAAGAATTTTATCTAAATTTTTGAAAATAATTTAATTTTTTGAAGGAATTCTATTAAAATTTTAAAAATAATGATTTTTAAAAAAAAGTTTATCGAAATTCATAAATTGGCGAAATTAATTGAATTCAGGTATATTAAAATTCTTGAATACAGTCAAATTTAATTAACATTTTCAAAAATAAATGTCTTCTTTCGAGAAATTTTATCAATATTAAATTGAAAATAATTGAATAGCTTAAAAAAAATTTGTTTAAATTATGTCCTATTGGCTAAAAACTGACTTTAGTTTTTAAGCTTTAAATTAATTGTTTATACAAAAGATGGGAAATTTTGTTTGAAAAAATTTATTTTGTGACTCTAACATAATAATCATTCCTGCTGAATAATTACAATTTTCGTAAATTAGTCGACGACTGCTTTAGTCGAAATAAAATCGACTGAGCCTGAAAAAAATATTTTTTTTATACTATTGGGAATTTTCTCCTTTTACTTTTATTTTAGGGAATAATTACCTCTTTCTTTCTGTGGAACTTTCTCCTATTGTTAATGATATTCCCCTCTGCATAAAACCCTTTTTATGAGGTTTATCGCCATGTTGCAATGATCCTCTTCGTTTACCGCTGTTTGTCTGTTCTAAACTTCTCTCCAAATTGGCAATATTCTGCTCAACGTCTATTAACATTTGCTGTTCATCCTCTATTATTTCGGATGGTGCATAAGAACTACAACTTTCATTTGGGGCAGTATATCGAACTTCAAAGCAAACAATAGTCTGAAATTTGTTTTACAAATTTAACGATTTCACGTTCCATTTCAATATTCCTTTATGTACTAGTTTTATCTTTCAAATTTTTAATTAAAAAAAAAGTTATTTAAGGATTAAAAGTAGAGTAAGAATTAAAGGAACAAAAAAATTTGGAACATTTTTTTTTTAATAATTTATTTTTGGTCAATTCGTTATATTTGACCCGAAGTCGTTGCGGACTATTTTCAGAAAAATCTTATAAATTATAGAAATGATTTTCAATATTCGTACAATTTGTATTCATAAATTACTTTAAATAGCATTTTTTCTTTACTTAACACGGAATTTCAATTAAATATTTATTTATTTTATTTTACAAATAAACAAAATAAATAATTACTTTTAATTCTTGGAAGGAAAAGAAAGAAAAATAGTATTGATTATTCAATATTGAAAAGACGCTGTATTTTGACAAGGAAAAATTTGCCAAAATTTAATAGAATTGTACAAAAATAAGAAGGATAAATAAAAATTTATTAATTGTTATTACTGCTGAAAATAGTTTAAATTACATATGTATAAATTGATTATTTCATAAAAAAGTCTAGTAATGTAGAAAAAAAAAATTAATAAGTAGAACGTTCTTAAACACCAAATTTTTGACAGAATTTGGAAAAGAATTAAATTAAATTTTGAAAGAAAAACTAAATTTTTCTCTTTATCTTCTAATTGAAAATCACAAAAAAATAGTGCGCAACGACTTTAAGATTTTTTTTCTCTGCCAAGTTTGTAATTTAAAAGATTAATTTCAATTTTATGATTAAAAAAATAAAATATTCAGAACACTTTATAAATTTGAATTTTTTATTTTATATTTTTTTATTCAATTGCTGATTGAGAGTAAAAGAAAAGGGAAAAGTGGAAAATTCCAATAATATTGATGCGTTAAATAATTGAAAACGTACCGGAAGAGGTCTGTTATTGAGATCCACCAGGGAATCGCTAATGAGAATTCGACCTTCTTTGACGACAGTTTGCAAAACCAAGCCATATCTCGCTATTGTTTTTTCTTGTCTCAATACATTACGCGTTATAACAGCAAGATGTAGTATTTCAATTTCGTCAACAGGTCTTCCCAAATTCCACGTAAAATTCTAAAAGGCAATTGATGAATGAAAAAAGAAAATTTAAATTTTACTTTCTGTTTAAATTTAAATATAAATTTTTTGCTGAATTTATTAATTTTTTATGTTCTTCAATAAAATTTTCTGTTTAAATTCTGTTTAATTCTGGTTAGATATTGAAATTTTACTGTGTATTTAAATTAATTTTTAAATTTTTCTTCTCCTTTTTAAATAAAGGAATTTAATTATTAGCTTTTAATTAGTCTATTATTAATTTACGATAATAGAACTATCATTGTATGGAGAAATAATAGTACGTAGAAAGAAGTGAATTTTAAACGTAATTAAATTTCCAATCGTATTAAATCAATCAATATATTATATTTATTGAAAATTTAATTACACATTGAATATTTCTTGCTGAATGATACATCAAAGACTTTAATAAGCTTTATAATATAATAATACACCTCGACTATTGATATATTTAGTATCTAATTAAAATGTAATTGTTTGTCTTTGCAATTTTAAATGAATATTTATTCATTAAAATATTTGATAAAATTATATTTTACTATTTCAACAAGAAATATTTGATATTAAAATGTTTATTTTAATAAATAGATACTTTATAATGAAAGTATTTATTTTAATAAATATACTTCATATATGAAAGTGTTTGTTTCAATAAATATTTTATATGAAAATGTTTATAGGTAAATAAATATTTTATATCACAAAATTATTTGGAAATTTTTTTCTAAAATTTAAAAAAAAATTGTTTTCATTATAGAAAAAAGTAAAGATTTAAAAAAATTAAAATTCTTTAATTCGAAGTTTTTTTTAAATAGATTTAAAAATATCCCGATTCGATTTTCAAAGGAGTTTAATAGAAAAAAATAAGTGTACTTTGATTAAAAAGTTTTATTAATTGAAAATAATAATCGAGTTAGAGTATTGAAAGGAAATCGATTAGTGACATAATCCTTTTCCGTGCCCTATCGCTGGGAAAATTTTTTCTTTATAGCTACATGTATAGAGAAGATTCTATAATAATTATTTTTATATTTTCTCTATATATAAGGTTCTTTTCTGCAAAACAAGAATTAAAAAAATGGATTTTTTTACAAAAACGATTTTTTTTAAAACAAATAAACTATTTTGTTATCAGAGAAAAATTTTTATTGTACAAAATAACATTTTTTGTTTACAAAAATACTTTATTACGAAAAAGAATATTTTTTTAAACATAGAAATATTTTTATTCAGAGGAAAACATTTTTGTTTAGAAAAAGAATGTTTTTATTTTTTAATTAACAAAAATATTCTTTCGTACTAAAAAAAATGTTTTCATTGTAAGAAATAAACATTTTTGTTTGAAAAAAGATGTTTTTAAAAAGGGACATTTTTAGAATCACACAAAAACACATTTATTTATTTATTTATTTTATTTATTAAAAACATTTTTTTTAACCAAAGAAATAATTTGATTACAAAAATTAAAGAGCTTTTTGAATCAAAGTAACATTTTTATTACTAAAAATCATAATTTTTGTTTGCAAAAAAGCGTTTCACACAAATTAAAAACATTTTTTAACCAAAGAATTATTTTCACTAGAAAATTTTAACTTATTTTTAACTATACAGCTTTCTTTTGGATTAGAAATTTCTTTTCAAAATTCACACATTTTGCAGAAAATTTTGATAAAAATTTTCCGACTTTGGAAATATTTTTAACAGTGTAGGTAGAAAGTTTTAATGAATTAATGATTATTTTAAATAAATTTTTCTATTTTGTATTCATGCCTTTTTCTTTTCACAGAGTCAACAATTTTGCATATTTCTTTTACGAGGACGTTCTTCTTGAAAAAAGGAGTAAAAAAATATTCCTGATTTCTCCGTTTTTCCGCTATTTTTGTAGAAGAAGAAATATTTTTCACTGTCATCTTAAAAAAACGAAAGGAAAAATTCCCTTGAGATTTTATTTGATTTCCGGCATGTTGGAATTTTTCCGTTAAGTTTAAATTGGAATTTTCAATGTTTACATTCTGTGGGAAATTTTTCTCTACTAGGTGAGATTACTTGGAGAAAAGGAAATCCTCTTTTTTCTCTCTGATGTGTATTATAGATAATACTTACTTGATCAACTGTAATTAGGTCTGCATTTTCCTCTAAGCTTTTAGAATAATAAGGAGCTTCTGAAAAAAGAAAACGATAAGGGAAAATTGTTAATAGGGATATTGTATATATATATGTATAGGTACACACACCTATAAGTTGGATAATAACGAAGAAGAAAATTGCATGCATGTTATCTACACTTCAACTACTCTGGAGCTTTTTATCAACACTCAATTCAGGCAATTTACTTTCATTCCTCTTTCTCTCTCTTTCTCTTTTTCTACCTGTTGCAATATTACGCACACACACACACACGTCTAGGTAAAAGATATTAGTCGTGAAAAAAAAACAGTTTGTCAATATTTCTAGTAACTTCTTTTGTAAATAATGATGAAATATTAATAGTAACGTGTGCCCCATTTTTTTTCTAGCAAATAAAGATTGTTTCACCTTCACACTTTATTCAAATAAAAAAAAAAGTTGAACATAAAATTATTTACAGAGATAAATGGAAAAGTTAAGAAAAAATTGAGTTATGGGGTTTTTTTTATTGTATTACTAGCAGCGAAATAATGATAAAAAGCATTAGAATATTTCTCATAAATTTATGAAATTTTCTTCTTTTTCTTTTTTTTTATGTTCCTAATGTTTTGAACGTTCAAATTATGGAAATTTTTTTCTTCTTGATAATTTCTAATATTATTGTGCTTTAAAAGAAAAATGAAAAATCTGTTTTAATAATCGTTGCATTCCGGTAATCTGTTTTCACAGTTTGAAATTAGTTGATGTTCGCTTATTTGTTTCCTAACTTTTGAAATAATTTTCCTTTTTAAATGATTGCAATTTTAAAGTTAATGCACGGAAAATCATTGAATTTTTGCAAAGTATGTATTTATAAAAAAGTTTGAAAATAATTGAATTCATTTCAAGAATTTTCTCAACATTTTTTCAGTAATTGAATTCTTTCGAGAAAATGTCATTAAAATTGTATTGAAAATAATTTAATTCTTGGCAAGATTTTTATTAAAATTCTTTAAAATAAATTAATTGTTATGAATAATTTATTTCAACTTTCTTGACAATAATCAAGTTTTTTTCAAAGAATTTTTACTGAAAATTTGGAAGCAATTGAATTTTATGAAGATTTTCTTCTAAGCTTTAAAAATAATCCTGTTTATTTTTAATTATAATTAATAATATTTTTCTATTTAATTTAGATTAAAATTATTAAGAATTAAATTCTTTTATACAATTTTAATAGTGTCATTAAAATTGTATTAAAAGTAATGTAATTCTTACCAAGATTTTTATTAAAATTATTTAAATTTAATTTAATTCAATTTTCTTGACAATAATAACGTTTTTTTAAAAGAATTTTTACTGAAAATTTTGAAAACAATTGAATTTCATGAAGATTATCTTTTAAGTTTTAAAAATAATTGTGTTTATTTTCAATTGTAGTTAATAATTTAATTTTGTTATACAATGTTATTAGTGTTTTAGTAAATAATTACTTTTATTTTAAGAATTTATTTAAATTTCGTAAAAATAATGTTATTTTAAAAAATAATGTTAATTAAAACTCTTGAAAATAATTGAATTTAAATAATTTTTTTAAAAAATGTTTGTATTGATTTTAGAAATGTTATTAAAATTTTATTGTAAATAATTGAATTCTTTCGAAAGAATTTATAATTATTATTTATAAAAATAATTAAATGTCAATGAAAAATTTTCTTATTTAGAAAAATATTTTAATATTGCGAAGAATTTTCTTATTTATAAAAATAATTAAATAATTCTTGCTGAGGATTCTACAATTTATAAAAATTATTGAATTAGTTTCGAAGAATTTTATCTGAATTTTTTGAAGAAATTTTATTAAAAATTTTGAAAATAATGATTTTTTTAAAAGAATTTTATCAGACAATTGAAATTATATTATAATTCTTGAAATTAATGGATTCTAATTAATTTTTTTAAAAGTAATTGTTCAGAATTAAAAAAGAATCATTACAACAAATTTTTTTTTATTTTTAAACATACATTTTTTTTTGTAAAAATGCAAAAAACAATAAAATACAAAATTAAAATGCAATTTTTGTCCACATTTCTTATTAATTTTGTGAATTTAATGAGGAAAGGATTTTTTTAGCTGAGCGAAAATAAATTATTATTTTTAAAAAAGTAGGTATAATTTTTCAAAAATATAATTCTTCAAAGATACGATTATAAAAAATAAAAAAAACTTTTTTTTAAAACTTTTTTTCTTTTTTTTTTATAAAAATAATTTTCGAAAGTAAAAGAATAAAGTTTCTTAAAATAGAAAATGTTTTTCTATGCAATTTGACAAAATTTCCAATTGTTTCTATTTTTGAAAATATTTATTTTCTGATATTCGATTCATTAAAAAAATTTTATAACTTTTTCTCATAAAATAAATTTTTTCGAAATTTCTAAATTAAATGGATTCAAAAGTTTAATATTTTTTGTAAAACAAATATTTAAAAACTTATTTATTTTAATAGGATTTTCAAATAATTTAAATGTAGAACCTTTTGAAATTTAATTATTTCTGAAAATGACAACTACAAATTTTTCCAAAAATCAATAATTTTTATTATAATTTTTGAGTAAAATTATTTCAAACTTTAAGTTTTGAAAAAAATAATATATTCATCATGTTTCAAAATAAACATTTAAATATTTCTATATTTTTACGGCGATTAAAATTTTAAACAGATTTCAATTTAAAAAGCCTTTTAAAATTTATTTATTTCTTTTAAATTTTGTTATAACGCTTCTAATATTCAATTATTTTTCAATTACTCATGGATTTCGAAATATCTATTAAGTTTTCGAAAAAATAAAAATTCAAAAGTGGTAAAAAATATTTTATGACCATCGAATTCTTTAAAAATAATTAGCAATAGTTTTTAGTTTTTTTCATCTTTTACTTCTGAAAAAGTTTTATATAATTATTATTACAATAAATTATACAGATTTCAAAAATTCAAAAAGTAATTTCTAATTTTGAAACAGTATCGTTTACGATTTTTGTGAACAATTGAATTTCAAAAAGTTCTAAATTGGAATTTTAGAAAATTTTGCCAAAGTTACTACCTATTTAAAAAATTGTTTTTTTTTGTAATTAAATTTTTGAATATTATATTTAATTGAAAATTTTTTGAACAATTCAAACTTTATGTAAAATTAAATTTATTTATTTAATTCAATTTAATTAATTTCAAGATATCTCCTGCTAAATTATAAACAAATGTACTTGTAAATTATTTTATGGTGAATTTTTTTTCTTTGAATAATTCATTTTTTAAAGAATATTTTTAAAAATTGTTAAAAATAAAAATTTTAGTTAAAATTCTAAAAAATAATTACATCTAAATTATGCAAATAGTTTTGGAGATGTTTTGCAAATTTTTGATAAATTTTGCATTTTGCAATGAATATTGTGTAAAAATAATTTTTTTCATTGCCTTTTTTTTCAAATTACACAAAAAGAAAAAGTGAAGTTATAAATTTCTAATATCCGAGAGTAAAAAAAGATTGTAAGATAAGCGGTTGATATATTGAGGGGAAAAGAAAATTAGAATATTTCTTTTTTTTCAAATTAATAATACTAATAATTGATAATATCAGTTTTTTTCAAAAATTATCTCTAGATAAGAATGAATGGTCATTGCTGAGTAATCACGACTTTTACATAATTAACGTAAAATTTAGTCTACCCTATATAATGTCATGAAGTTTATTTTTATTTTTTTATATATATGCACGCAATATAAATCTTTTTTCATTCAAGTTAACGCGCACACGAACAAATTATACTTTGATCTCATTAAATTAAATTCTTTTTCCTTCTTTTTTTGTTTTTATTCTACTTTTTGATTCCGGGAGATTATAATTTGTATAACAATAATAATTAGTCATTTTCTTGAGTGTTGTTTTAATGAAAAAATAAATTCCATGTACTTTCTTATTAAATAGGTAGAAAAAAGGAATTTGTTTATTTTTAGAAATGTAACTAAATCATTAAAAAGTTGAAAAGAAAATTGCATTAATTGAGAGAAAGAATTTTACTGCTTTTGTTGCAATAAGATTAAATTGATACCAAAAGTGATACACCATTGAGATAACGTTCTGTTTGCTTCTGTCAACAAACTTCTAGAACATTTTTATTTGTCTGTTAAAGTTTTTCGTTTTCTAATTCAACAATAATGTTTGTTTAATAAATTTTCTGCTCAAGATAATTAAACCCCTGTCCCCTTTACTATAAATGTGTATTAGTGGGAAAATTTATTTTGAGTTTTTCATGAAAACTTTTAATACGAAATTTTTTTTCTGTGGTTTTAATAAAATTTTCAATTTTAAAAATATTGGAGAAGTTTTTTGTTATAAAAATTTTTTAAAAACCTAATCTATCAAAATATTCATAGATAGATTTTTTTAATTTTTAAACTTGCAACTTTTGAAATTGACATTATTTTCAAAGAATTTTCTATCTCTCTTTCTTTTCTCGTAAATAAAAATTTGAATCTGAAAAGAAATTTCCTTTTATATAAAAAGCGATTTTGTAAACTGTATTTTTTATTAAATGACACGAATCTCCTAACTTACAACCCATAAAACATATATATCTTTCAGCTTTCAAAAAATACTGATCTCCATTTATTTCTTCTTTCAAAAAAAAACTTTTACGATGATTTTTTTGCAAAGTTCCCCTTTTCTCACCTATTTTATAGTTTAACTTTTAAACTTTCCTTAACACAATAATAAATACAGCATTAAATTTGTAATCTAACTAAGGTAAACGTCAGAGTTTATAGAGGAAAAGGTAATTTTTCTTTTTACTTTTATTTAAAAATTTTTTTTTTCAAATTTACGTAAACGGAAAATTTAAGATAACTGACAAAATGTAAAAAGGGCAAAAATTAAAAAATTTTAAAGAGGACAAAATTAAACATATAAAAAACTACTATTTAATAAAACTAAACGTGTAAATGCGAAAGGTATAAAACTAAAAATGTTAAAAGAACAAAAAGGGAAAATTTTGAAAGTATAAAAAAAAGAAAATAAAAAATCTAAAAATTACAAAACTACAAAATATTTTAATAAAAACCAAAAATGTAAATAGTACAAAAGTAAAAAACAAATTTTCAAACTAAAAATTAAAAAATGCAAAAACTTTAATAAAATTAAAAAAATAGAGAAAGATTTAAATTAAAAAATATAACGATAGAAACTCAAATATGTAAAAAAGTAAAAAACTAAAAAACTTTTTAGAGAAAAAAACTAAAGTTACAACATTAAAAAATTTTTCAATAAAAATGTGAAATGTATAAATAAATAAATAAAAATCAAAAAAATGTAGAAATATTACAAAATTGAAAATAACCAAAATTAGAAGTGAAAAAGTAAAAAACTTTAATGTTAAAACTACAAAACTAAAAATATAAAAAGTAAAAAACTAAAAGTGAAATAAGTGGAAAATTATATTAAAAATCAATCATTTTAAAAAGAAATAAAGTTCAAATCTAAGAGTTGAAAAAATAAAAACTAAAAAATTTTAAGAAAACAAAAAATTTGAACAACACAAACTAAATAAATTCCCATCTAAAAATAAAATAAGTAAAAAGTCAAAAAATTTAAATCTAAAAAGTGAAAAAATATAAAACTAGAAAATTTTCAAGGTAAGAAAAATGTAAAGATTACTAAACTAAAAGGGAAAAGTGAAAAAATAAAAAAATTTAAATCCAAAAAAATGTAAAAAAGTAAAAAACTAAAAAGTTTTCAATGAAAAAAATTAAAATTACAAAATTTTCGAATATAAAACAAAAAATGTAGAAATATTACAGAAATAAGAAAAATTTGGAGTAAAAAAATGTTAAAAAGTAAAAAATTAAAAAATTTAATAAAGAAGAAATCATAATATTCAAATATAAAAAATGAAAAAGAATTTTTAAATAAAAAACCAAAAAATATAAACAATACAAACTAAAAAATTTCCATCTTCATATAAAGTAAATAAAAACTCATAAAATTCAAAATATGAAAAGAAAAAACTAAACTAAAAATTAAAAAGTTGACGTGAAAAAAAGTAAAAAAGTAAAATCTAAAAAAATTCCAAAGTAAAAAACTGAAAATGTAAAAATTACAAAACTGAAAATGCAAAAATTATAAAGCTGAAAATAAAAGTAAAAAGAACTAAAAATTTAAAAAAGTACAGAACTAGAAATGCGGAAATTTCAAAATTAGAATTATAAAAAGTCAATTATTTTTAAGAATAAATTAAAGAAACAATAATTAAAATTAAAATCTAAAAAATGAATAAAAATCAAAGTAAAAATTGTTTAAATGAAATGCAAAAATAAAAAACTAAGAAATATTCTAAGTAAAAAAGTAAAATTACAAACTTTTCAAATAACTAACAAAAAAATACAAAATTACTGAACTAAAAATAAAAAAAGCCAGATGTAACTAAATGTAGAAAAATACAGAGCTAAAAAGTTTTCAAAGCAGAAAACTAAAAATGTAAAAATAACAAGACTACAAATTTTTCAAATGAAAAACAAAAAAATGTTATCAATACAAAATAGAAACAAACAATAAAACTGAAAATAAAAAAAGTAAGAATATAAACAGTACAAAACTAAAAATGTAAACGGTGCAAAAATAAAAAATTTCCCAAATAAAAAATAAGAAACGTAAAAATTACAAAACTAAAAAGAAAAAAATGCAAAACTAAAAAATGTGGATAAACATTTTTCAAAAATGAAAGAAAAGGAAAAAACCTAGAATAACCTATATCCTTATGTTTAAAATATGAAAAATTTATCCATATATTTATTTACCTACATTTCTAAAAGAAAAAAAAATCTAAATAAAATATTGAACTGATTCTTAATATAAAAGAAAACTTAAGTGCGACCTCAAAAAATTATTCAAATTTCTCGCGATAAATAATTTGCGTGTATAACGATTGGAGAAAGAGAGAAGAAATTTAAATTAAATCCATCATATAATAATTATTCAGTCCCATTAAAATAGACTAATGATATACTTAAGTAAATTGAAAATACATAAAACACGTGTGTGACTATATATGTGTGTGTGTGTTTGTTTCATGCAATATTAGATGGAAAATTACCTCGAAAATCAATTCGTACAAATTTTTCTCCTTTGCATTTCAAGCCTTGGAAATTTTTTAATATCACTGTCAGTGACATTGTGCTCAATTTTTCTTTTTTTTTCCCCACGTTTCACCACAAAATCACATTTTTTCTTCTCTTCCTAACTATTTTTTTCTTTTTATTCCCTCCGCGATTATGTTATTTTTTTCGAAAAATAATATTTTCACCTCTTTTATTTACTCTTTTATTTACTCACGAAATTATTTACCTATTTATCTAAATCAAAGGTTACACTAAAAAACATCTAAATTTACTTCTCCTTTTATTTTATTTATTGTTTCATTTATTTTTTTATTTATTGTTTCAATTGTAATTTTATTTATTCACTAGTCTATTCACTTATTTGAATTATTCAATATTCAGTTATTTATTATTGTTTTATTTTTCTTGTGTAATTTAAAAAAATTTTACTCCAAAAAATTTAATTCTTTTTTTTGAACTTTTTGTTTTTTTAATTTTCAATTCTTTTCTTTGATGTTCTACACGATTGGCGTAATTTAAAATTTGTTCTTGTTTTAAAATGTCTGTTTTCGTAAATCATTGTTAATTGATATCTATATATAGTTAAGGATATTTATTATTTTTTGTTGTTAATATTGGTGTTTTTTTGTTTTTAGGTACATTTTTTTGTGAAGGCGCTGAATTATTAATTGCGAATAAGAAAAATGGTTTTTAATAGAAAATAATGGACAATGGGAGTGATTTGGAAATATTTTCAGTGATAAAAGTGAAAATTATTTGATAAGACGAATGAGTAACATTGTGATAACGAAATGCACGAGGTCGCGCCGAAAACTACCCTGAGAAAACCACCTGAAAACGTATCTCTCTCTTTCTCTCTTCTCGTCTCTCTCAATCGTCCTCTCCCTCTCTCTCTCTCTCTTTTGCTCTCTCACCCTTTGAAAATCTGTAATCGCGCATGTCTCATTTGTAAAACGCATGCGTTACCCCATGCGTACAACTCCAACTATGTGCGTGTGTGACGCAATAGTAAAACTATGTCATAAATTGATAACATAGAGACAGAGACAGAGAGAGAGATTGAGAGAGAGAATAAAAAGGTCCTTTTTGAATTGTTCCACATATTTTTGTCTCTTAATTTGCGTGCGCGAATTTTTATTAAGACCATAAATGTTCATTTTAAACGCATTTTTGTCACAAACACACATATTTTTATTATGATATTCAGTTCGCTCATATATTTGCGAAATAGTTATTTTAATACATCTTTTTTATTTCTATTGGAGAAATTTTTACGAGTAGAAAGTTTTCTTCATTTTCAGTTTTTCCACACAGTTGGAATTATATATTTTTTATCGCTTTTATTCCTCGCCAGATTAATGAGAACCTTGTTGCATTCGTTCAGTCAAACTTAAAAGTAACAAGTTGCAACGAATTGATAGCAAAAAATTTATTCAAATTTTTGGCATCAATTTGATCCACTTTAGTAACATAATTCGATAGTTTCAAGAAAACCGTGTTTGAAAATATTGCTCTATTATTTGAGAAATGATTTTTCTATTGATTAGAATCTTTTAATGAAGGGCAAATATTCTGCACTTTGATCTCTTTTCATTTAACTTGTTTGTAAAATTGTTTCTCAACATAATTTTGTTGATGGGAAAGTTTTATTACTGCAGAGAAATTTCTGTTTACTAATATTTGATATTATAATTTTGTTATATTTATTCTTACATAATAATTGAGATATTTTGTCCTCTCGTTAAATTATGTTTTATTGCATTAATTTATCAAAATTCAATTATTTAAATAGAAAAATAAATAATTATTATCCTCACGTAAAGTTAGTGTTGTTTTGTTCAAAAAATTTTTTATAGTTCGAATTGTTATGTCAAAAGTTTGATAGTTAATTTGTAAAAAATAAATTAAGTGAAGTAAGAAAATTTAACCCCAAATTTAAAAAATTGAATAAAGAGGTATAGTTGTAATTTTTAAAACTTTTTAAATATTCTATGCATTATTAGTTATTGTATTTAAATAATTGAATTTTGATAAGAATTAATTTAAGAGGATGTCATAGTCGATTAGATTTTTATATTGAGCTTCAGGGGAAAAATCACTTCGTCTTTGAGATCCCCTTAAAAAAAATTTTTAATTTAAATTTTAGAAAATAATTAAAAATTTTAAAGTAAGATTCCTTAGAAATAATATTAAATTTCATTCTTTGAAATTCTAATTTTTGTGGAAGTATCATAATATTTAAATATAAAACTATTAATTTGTTAGCATCCTAAAAAATTAAAATTTTTTAATAATATTATTTAAAAATTCTAAACAATAATTGATTTTTGGAAGTCTTGCAGTTCAAATTTTCATAAAAAAAAATTTTTCAATGATTTTACATTGAAATTATTTCGTACTTTTGAGTCAAATAAAAAACATTAAGTATTTAAATATTGATCTTTAAAAAACAATTGAAATTTGAAAAATTTAATTTGAAAATTCTGAAAGAAATTAGGTTTTTGAAGAATAGTAATATTTTTTTTAAGATATACTTGAATTTCTGCAAATATTTTTAAAAAATTTAAACAATTGAAAATTTGGTAAAATTTTATATTTTAAAGAATTTTATTTTTATGTCTTTAAAAATAGTATATTAATATAATTGTATTTTTGAAAATACATTATATTTTATGAATTTACAAAAATTATTCTACTTAAATAATTCAATTCTCGTGGTTAAATTTTGATAGGAATCGATTTTACAAAAATTCAGTTAAAATATAAGAAATTAATGGAGTATTTAAAGTGTCATAACAAGAATTTTAGGAATTAATTAAATTTTAAAGAGTTTTTAAATTAAATTCCTCAAAAATTTAAGGGAAGCAAAAGTATAAAAACATTAAAATTTTTATTTTAAAATATTATCAACTACATTATTTTTTTTAAAAAACTCTTAAAGCTTTAAATAATTTACTTCGAAAATTCGGAGAAATTAATTAAATCATAGAAAAAATAGAATTGCAATTTAAAATAATTAAATTTCAAAAAGTTGTTCATTGAAATTATATGAAATTTTAAGTCCAGTCGAGAAGTAAATAAGAATAAGTTTTTAATTTTATATTTAACACAAGTTACATATTGAAGTTTTCAGAAAATTTAATTAAATTGAAATTATATGAAATTTTAAGTCCAGTCGAGAAGTAAATAAGAATAAGTTTTTAATTTTATATTTAACACAAGTTATATATTGAAGTTTTCAGAAAATTTAATTAAATTGAATTAAATTTAATTAATTGAATATCCAAAAGTGTTTTAAAAAATTTGAAACAATAATTATTGCACCGAAACGCTCAATTGATAATAATTTTGTCAAATTTCATTGAAGTTAATTTTATATATTGTAAGAAATTGATTGAATTCTTTACAATAATTTCTTTTCAAATAATTTAATTCATTCGCAAAATATTATTTAAATTAAAAAAAAATTATTGAATTCCTGTAAAGAATTTTTTAAATTTAAGAAAATAATTTAATTATTGTTCCGCAAAATTTTATTAAAAGTTTCAAAAATGGTTGAATTAATGAAAAAAATGTTTAAATTAAATTATTTAGAAAAAATAATTGATAATCTGATAAGAATTTTATTATTTACGAAAATAATTGAATTTGTGAAAAAAAAAATTTTCAATTTTTTAAAAATAATTTAATTCTTCCACAAAATTATTTTATTGAAATTTTTTCCAAGTATTTTAATTTAAATTAGGTGAAAAATAATTTAATTCATACAAACTATTATATTACAATTTTAGAAATTAAATTCATTAGAAGAATTTTAAAAAAATTTTGAAATATTTATTGAATTAATTCGAGAAATTTCATAACAAATTTTATTTAAAATAATGAGTTGAATTCCAGTCAAAAACATTAGTATTATTATTTGTGAGAATAATTTAAAATTAAATTGTAGAGAAGAATTTTTTTTAATTTTTGTAAAAATTAAATTGTTCTGAATAAGGATTTTATTACAATTTTGTCAATTAAATCTAAAATAAAATTTTATACTAAACATTTTTCACTGTTACTAAAGATTATGAAGTAATAACATTTATTTTGATCTATTTTTATTAAATTTTGATTTTGAGGTTGAAAACTGAACAAAATAATTTTTGCAACTTTTTTTGTTGCCGAAACGCCATTCGTCAAAATTTAAAATTCAGAAAAAAGGAATCGAAAATTTTGTTAATAAAAAAAAATATTGAGACAAATTTTTTTATAAATTTTCCATCATCCAGGAATAAATTCAAAAATATTATCAAGAGTCTTAAATAGAATAAATATCAAAAACATAACAATAAAAAAAATTAGTAATAGAAAACAAGAAATTTTATTTATGACACAGAGTGCAGTAAGAGAAAAAAAATTTCTTCTCAGTGTTGCTATTCACGTGAATTTTTTTTCTCCTTTTCTACCAATTAGAGTCATTTAGCGACATTCATTTAACGAGTCAGGAGACATTTCCGTTTTAGAATAAGCGTAACTTCTCTTTAAAAAAAAAAAAGAAAAAAAAATATCAACTTTTGACACATGAAGGTCATAAAAGGTCGAGAGGTAAGAAAATTAAAAATAAAAATTGTGAAATGTAAATAAATTTATTTGTCTAGAGTAAATTTTTCCTTTTTAGAGAAGAAAAAAAATTCAAAAATATAATAATATTTGCTGAAAGTAAAAAATATAAAATCCGTATAAATAATATTTCATTCTCTTTGATTCGTGAAGTTGAAAATATATTTTTTTTAAAGTATATTTTTGAGTCACAATATAATTGTTTACCTTAAGAGAGAAAATAGAAAAGGGTAAATATATACGTGTTTATATATATATGTTCAAAGAGATGAAAAATGTTGTGGGAGGAAGCAACAGTGTTTGGTACAAAATAATAATGGAAGATGGCGAAACTATCGAAGGAGTAGGTTATACCTCTACCCTCGTGTATTGATCTACCTTCTCACACACTCTCGCACACCTGAAAAAAAAAATATCTCAGGATCATAACACTTGACCTTTTCTTTAGTTACTTCGTGTTTTTAGGCCATTTTTTCTAATATTTATAAAGTATAGATTCTTTTTCATATAAATTATGTTTGGGAAAGGGAAAAAGAGAAATAAAACTTCGGTTTTCTCCTTTATTTTTCTTACAAACAAAAAACTTCAGGAGTTGATAGTCGAAAAATTCTCGCAGGAAATTGGAAGAGGAGGGAAGATTTTTTTTTTTGAGAAATGAAAAAAAATTAGGAGATCTTACTTATTTTCTTCGATTTATTATCAAAGTGCTCTTGAATCTCGAGTTATGAAGGATTATAGTTTTCGAATTTATTACCATTTTAAAGTGTTTTTGTAACGTTTATTAACGACTTACTTTAATGATCATAGCATTTACTCTTGATTGGATTTTTTTAATAATTTCTTTTAATAATCGATAATTTTCTTTTATGTACCGTTTTTTTTTCATTATTGAGAAGAGAATAATCTTTTTCTCATTAAGACGATCTTTAATGATCCTTGTAAGATTCGAATGTTTAAATGAACGAAAAATTTTTTTACTAAATTTATTTTCATTAATTGTTAATTGCAATAGAAATTTAAAACATAAATGTTACATTTAGAAACTTTATGATTAATTTTTTTCATAGTGAAGCATTTTTTTAATAATTCAATACAGTAATTAATTTTAAAATTGAAAATATTTAAAAAGAAAAAATAAAAACAAAAAAATTTTTTTTTAAACAACTAACTTCAAATATTGCAAACAGATTTCTCGAATTTTGACATTTCATCCTTTTTATTTTCCCAAAGTTATCAAAGTTCGAAATAAATGAAATATTTTTGAAAATTATTTGACCAAATAAAGAAATATTGTAATTTAACATTGAGAAAAATTAATTTCCTAATTATTGGAAACAATAGTTTTTAGTAGAATTAAAAATTAAAAGCAGTGGTAAAAATATCTTCGTTCACATGAACGAAGTTCGAAACTTTAGAGGGACTTTTTCATTTTTCCAAATTTAATTTGACTTCTTTTTTTTTGTTTCAGAGAATTCAGCAAAGTTTAAACGTTTGGAACAAAAAAATTCATTTCTCCTGTGGATGAATTGAAAATTAAGTATTCATTAGTCAAGTTCAATTTTATAGTTAATAAAACTTGTGCTGACCAATATTGAGCACTTGAAAGTTTTATATAAACTGTGCAGGTAAAATCTTCCAATTTCATTTTATGAATATAGATTAAAATTTTAAGTAAAACGTTTATAAAACGTGGTTGCTAATAATTCTCGGAATATTAATTACAAAGGATTCGATATATATTTTTTTTACAATTTCTTTTATTTAAATTTAATAATTGTCGTTTTACTGAAAAATGTATTTTTTCTGAATGAGAAAAAAGTAAATATTTATTCAAAAATTTTATGGAGAATATTAAATTGCAATTCAATTTGAGAAAAAAATCCTTTAAATATTAAAGAAGGTCGTTCTCGGATTATTTTGAAATCCAAAAGGAGAAAATGAAAAAAGCGAGTATATGGAAATGAGATAAATAACATACTTTAAGTGAAAAAAAATATTTTTGATAAATATGAAAAATTAAATTTTTTATTTTATGAATAATAATAAAATTCAGGACTCGGATATTATCATTTTCTTTGAAAATTTTTGAAAAATACAACTTTTTTTGATAATTTAAAGAAAATGCTACTTTTTTCGACTTATTTTCTACAAATTATGACTTTTTCGAATATTGACTTTTCAAATAATGCAACAAAATGGCGCATTTTTAATATGAAATGCAACTTATTTCGATTTTTATAGTGTGAAAAATAACTATAGACAAATTTTTCAAAAATTATTTTTGAATTGTTTTTCTAATTAAATTTCCAAATATACAATTAGAAATATTTTGGAATAATTCCAATATTTGTCAAATTTAATTAAAAATCAACTTTTGAGGAATTTTAATCGCAAATTTTGAAAATAATTGAATTCTCAAAAATTTTAATGAAAAATTTTCACGTATAAATTTGATACATATAGGAAATAATATTAAAATTTTTAGAATATTAATTTTAACATATTTTGAAAAAAATAATCATAATTAAAATTCTTCGAGAAATAATTTTGTTTTTTTAATGGTACAAAAATTCTTTTAAGATATTCAATTATTTTGAAAAGATTTTATCAAGTGTCAAGTGTTTAGTAATTTTTCAGTTGTTTGTAATTAAAAACCTATTATCTTTCAAAAATTATTTTAAAATATCTTTCAAAAATTAATTTTATGAATTTTATGAATAAATTTCATGAAAATATTTTCTAAAATTTTAATGAAATTCATTTGCAAAGATTAAATTATTCCACATATAAAATTATATGTAATAAAAATTATAACATGTTTAGTAATTTTTTAGTTGTTTGTAATTAAAAAAAATTATCTTTCAAAAATTATTATAAAATATGTTTAAAAAATTAATTTTATGAATTTTCTAAATAAATTTCATGTAAATATTTTCTAAAATTTTAATGAAATTCATATGCAAAGATTAAATTATTCCACATGTAAAATTATAAGTTATAAAAATTATAACATTATTAAAACAAAAGTGCGCTCTGTTACAATTAAAATAATCATAGACGCTTTAAAAGTTTAAAATTAAATTTTGTCTTCTAAAAATTATCTTTTTTATAATTTTATCATAACTAAACTCGCCTTGAAATTTTTTATCACGGAAAGAAGTTAGGAAAATTAATCAGGATTAAACTTTATTGATTCAATTAAATTTATTGAAAGAAAGAAGTACTTTTAAATTATAAAATTTATCCAAATTAAAATATTAGTAATAATAATTATTGTCAAATATTAAAAATATTCAAATCTTTATTATGTACCTAGTAATAAAAAATATTCGGATAAAAAGAATTCTTGTAAAAAGCAAAAAGAAAATTTTTCAAAAATACAAATTTTCAAATTCGAATTTGTGAATAAAAAAAAATTTGTTTGTTTTCTGAAATTTAATTCATACAATGTTAGGAGAAATAAAAGTATATTCCTTATAGATTTGCATAATATAAATCCTTGCGAGTCATTAACTTCCTTTAATGATGGAAAAAATTTAATTTTACTTCTTTATCTATATATAATGCTTTCTTATGCTCTACGTACTGTTGCATAGAATTATTATTGCATCATTATATCAGAAACACTGATGTAATACATGCAATCAAATACCTGACGCTTTCATTTCAAGAAAATACATTTGAAAATCAATTGCTTTTTATTCTCTCTTAATTAACTTCTGACATGTAAAATACATTTTATAAAGAATTCGCTCTTCCTTTATGGATATAAAAACATAGATTATAGATATATTTTTTTCTTTTCTTTCCAAATTCGCATTATGTACTCAGAAAAAAAATTATAATCGTCAAGATTATTCGTTTTAATAAATAGTAAATTATTAGGTTTATTCAAATTCAATTTTTAATCAGTTTCATGTTTATTGATTTTAATAATTATCAAGTTTATTAATGATAATCATTATTCAATAATTTTTAAGTATATTCGTTTTAATAATTATTAAGTTAATTTGTTTCAATAATTATTAAGTTAATTTGTTTCAATAATTATTAAGCCTATTTACTTCAATAATTATTAAGTTAATTTGTTTCAATAATTATTAAGCCTATTTACTTCAATAACAATTATATGTATATTTTATTTTATAAATTAAAATTTATTGCATTGCGATTTTTAAATATTTATGTATTTATTTCAGAGTTGCCACAAGTCAGGAAAAGCAGGGAAATTAGGAAATTTTGTCAAAAGTACTTGTTAAAATACGAAATTTCTAAAATTATTTTAAAAATTCTGGTTTTTGGTGTCAATAAACATATTTTAAAAATTCAAGAACCTTGCGAAATATTTAAATTTAATTAAACAAATTAAATTATTTTTTATTAAATTGTAATTATTGCAATTTAAAAAAATAATAATTTAAAAAGATTTTATAAGTTACAAAAATTTACATTACCACGAAGAGAGTACTAATAATTAAATATTTATTTAAAAAATTATTTAAATTTCAAAAAATTTTATTTAAAATTCTAGAAAAAAGAAGTTATGAAGAAATTCAACTCTTCAGACATTTAAATTGTTAAAAAAAAAATTAAAAACGAGACGTGTGTATTCATTTTATTATTTTTATTCAAAAAACAAAATTTATTATTTTCAAAGAAAAATTTCAATTTATTTTTTAATTTCATATTCAAAATTTAAAAAAGTTCAAATAAGTAATTTATCAGTATTTTATTTATTACTATTTTTTATTTATTATTTTTAAAAATATCATCAAAATTCTTTCAAACAAATCAATTATTTTTAAAACACTTTATCAATAAATTTAAATTATTTAATTTTTTAAATAAAGAGTCCCAATTGGATCTAAAATATAGTAATTTTATTATAAAAAAATAATTATAAAATTATACACTGCCGTCCATAATTGAGTGGACACTCCTTTTTTCATAATTGTGTAAAAAAGCGTTAAGCGTATGGAGAAGAAAAAGAATAAAAATTTTCTCTACTTTTTTTCCTAAAAGCTAAAATAAATTATTAAAAAAAAAATGAAAACTCATAGAAGAAATTAAGTCAAGTTTTCTGTTACATTATAAAAAAAATATTGATTTTATAAATGCTTTTCTTAATTTTTCAATTTCTCCGAAGCTAAATAATATTTTTAACATCTATTTTTTCAGAAATGAACCTTATTTTTTAATGTTTACAAAAACTACAGCTTTTGTTAATTTTCTAATAATTTTTATTTGAAAGCTGAGGTTTTTTTTCCAGTAAACAATGAATTTTCACAAGAAAATAAATCAAAAAATTGTTTAAAAATTTGGTTTTTCTTTTTTTTCTTGAAAACTTATTGTTGTTTCATTTTTTAAATTTACATAAATTAGTCGAAAAAATTTTAGCTTTTCAATAGAAATGATTTTAAAAATGAAGAAATCCAAGTTTTTGCGAAAATTAAATAATAAAGTTTATTTTTTAAAAAATAATTTTTTTTTTTTTGAAAAAAGAGTTTTTGTATTAAAAATTAAATGAAAAATAAAAAAATAATTAATAATGATATTTTAGACAGATTTAAATTTAAAAATTTTTAAAAATCAAATTTCGAAATGTTTAATTTTAAATTCTGATAAGTTTGACCTTTAAAATATTTTTGTTCTATTTCTTAAAATAGTTAAATTTTTTAGAAACGAATAAATAAAATTTTTCGAAATAATTGCAATTTTCTAAAATTCTACTAAAAAATGAATTTTTCTAAAGTTTTTGTTAGGAAAATTCGCTACATTAAATAATTTAATTTTTAAAATATGTTTAAGCCCTTGAAGTTTTAAATCATCAATATTTTTGCCTCGATTCTTTTCAAATAATTAAACTCGTAATTGAGTTACTTTTTTGTAATCGTGATGAGGGGAAAAGTAAAAATTCTCTTTTTGGAAATGATGGAAAATCAAATTTTTCTGTCAACCCTGTAATATATGAAATATTTAATTAAATATCTATAAAAAATATAAAGAATAATTCTTTCTCAACTAAATTTCTTTTAAACTATGAAATATTTTTTTTCTGAGTGAAATGCAAATACTCCTAAAAATACAAACACCTAAGTGTATGTTTAATATAAAGTGTAAAAAAAAGATTAAAGCTGTTATAGGCCATCTATTTTTAGGAGTATCTGCCATGAATTTATTTTAACGATAATCAATAAAAACGTAGGCTAATATATTTAATTACTATTTCGTAACACTACTTATTAATTGATTGCTTATATATTAGAATAATTCCCACACTTAACGATGTTTCGAAACTATTGAAAAAAATATATTGTTATTTTCTAATTGCTATCTAATTAATCGAATAGAAATACAATTTTTTTTTTGGTACGATTTTGAGAATTGACAATGTACAATTTAATAAAAAATTTTTATAATTTTAACATAATTTAGAAAAATTATTTCAGTTTTTTGAAAATTTTAGAAAAATTATTTCAATTTTTTGAACATTTTTATTGGAAAACAATTTCCTTATGAATGAAGTTTAGTCACCAAATGTCCAATAACGGGGATGAATTTCATTTTTTCGGTGAGAAAATCCAGAGTAATTCGCACTATTTCGAAATATTTGTACATATAGTAAAGAATTCCAAAATAGAACGAGTAGACGGCAATTAAATGAATTACGTAAAGCCTGAAAAATTTAAATTATTTGAATTATTATTAAAACAGTTTATTGATTTCAATGTTGATTAATAAATATTTTACTCAAAAAAAATTGTAACTAACAATAAATTTTTTGAGAAAAATATATTTACGAAACTTATCTGTCAAACTATTTATTTTTCATACAAGTTGAAGTTTTTTAAATATATTTTTACTTTTTTTTCTTACTAGTTAAAGTATTTCTTTTTGGAAAAAAATACCTATTACAAAAATTTAATTTTATTATATTTTATATTTTTTTTCGATAAAAATATTTTTCGAGAAAATATTTCTGAAAATTATTTAGAAAGTAAATATTTTTCGAAAATTATTGGTTTCGAGAAATGAGCATTTTTTGTAAAATATTTTTTGTCGAGAAATATTTTATTCGAATTAAGTATTTTTTTCCAAAAATATATATCAGTTGAGAAAAATATTTATCCAAAAATATATGTTAGTCGAGAAAAAAATATATTTTTCGGGTTTATTTTTTCTCTTCATTTTTATTTTATTTCTGCTTTGATTGAGTGAAGATTCTTTTCATCTCTTTTCTTTTATTCTTATTATTATATTGTAAATGATGGCTTACATTTTTTGATGCATTCGAGCTCTCGGCAATGATGACAAATTTTCCTTCATGCAATATTGTCTTGCCCCAAGGACAACGTGTTTTATATATTCCATTTCATCTATTGTCAGAAAATCTATCGGAAATATCACCTTGTCCTTTGGACTCATATCGCCCCACAGTATGAGAAGATTTGTATTGTGAAAAACCCATTCTCTGGTAGTAAAGTATTGTAATACTTCAAGTCCATCCGAAATTCGCTTTTGTACTCTCACCATGCTATGAAATCCTTTTTATTTTAATACATATCATTTATAGAGAAATAAATAAAAATATAATATACTGATGTACATATATTATATTTTTATTATTTATTGATAGAACATAAAATGACAATTTTAAATAATGTTACTTTTATTTTTTCCAGGGATAGGACTGGAAAAATTTTTTTGGATTTATGTTCGACTATTTTCAAAAACGGCGAGAATTTTACAAATCAGGAAAAGCAGGGAATTGAGGAAGAAGTCAGAGGATTTTATCAAAAGTACTGAAAACATATTTAATTTCTAGAATTCAAATTCTGAATTTTGTTGACGAGCAGTCTTGAAAAATATTTAAACAATTTTTTTTAATTTTGAATTGTTTCTATTTCTCTTTCTCCCAATAATTGAATTTTACAGATTTTAATTTGATTAAAAATTTTTAAAAATTCAAATTTTAATTCTTTAAAACAATTCGAATATTTAAAAAATAATATTATTCTACAAAAATTGAATTATTTTCTAAAATTTTAATAAATTTCTTTACAAAAAATTCAATTATTTTAATTGATAATAAAATTCTTTGAAGGAATTCAATTGTTTTTATAAATAATCAAATTTTCTCCAAATAATTCGAATAAATTCATAAATAATAACATTCTTCGCAGTAATTATTAATTATTAATTAATTACTCAAAATTTTTATTATCTATGAAAATAATTAAATTTCTGCAAATAATTTTATCGTTTTTATGTAAATAATTGAATTTTGGCGAAAAATTTCATTAAAATTTGTTGAAAGTAATTGAATTTCTGCAATGAATTTTATTCTTTATGAAAATAATTGAATTCTTGTTCAGAATTTTATAATCTATAAAAGTAACAGAATTCCTGATAAGAATTTTTAAATTTATGAAAATAATTGAATTCCTACGAAAAATTTGTCTTTGAAAATAATTGAATTACTGCAAAGAATGTTATTGTTTATGAATTTATTCGAATTATTTGGAGAAAATTTGGTTATTTATAAAAACAATTGAGTTCCTTCAAAGAATTTTAATATCAATGAAAATAATTGAATTCTTTTTAATAATTTTGTTGAAATTCTTATAAATAATTAAATTTTTGTAAAAAATTCTATTGTTATGAAAATAATTTATTATAATTTTTTTAAAATAATTAAACGCAAAGAATTTTATTATTTATATAGAAATAATTGAATTTCGATGAAAAATTTCATTATCTACGAAAGTAATTAAATTTCAGCAAAGAAATCTATTAACTGTGGAAAAAATTGAATTCTTGTGAAGAAGATTAAAAGACATAAAAATTGTTCGTAGGAATTCAATTATTTTAATAAGTATCAAAAATCTTTTAAGTATTCAATAATTTTTAATACTTTTAGTGTAATTCTTCACAAGAATTAAATTAATTTATTTTCTAAAATAATAAAATTCTTTGTAGAAATTCAATGAATTTTAAAAAATTCTTCAGAGGAATTCAATTATTTTCATAAACAATTGAATTCTTCGCATAAATTCAATCATTTATAAAAATTTTAATAAAATTCTTCATAAGTATTCAATTAATTTCAATAATTATAAAATTCTTCGAAGGAATTCAATTATTTTGATAAATAAAAAATTTTTTTTAAAAAACGATTAAAATAAATTGATAAATATTAAAATTTTTTGTAAAAATACATTTATTTGTACAATAATTTCTTTGGAATTTTTATTCCAAATTTAATAATAGATTTTTTTGTAAAAAATCAATAATTTTTGAAAAATTAAGAAAATAGAATTGTTTATTAAAACAAATTTTTAAAAAATCAGTTTTTAAACATGTTTCATAATTTATTTTAGAGTTAGACTGCTTTTTTCTTTGTTTGTGAATTTTTCCAATAACAGAGTCGCAGTAATTCCGGAAAATCAGAGAAGTTGAAGAATTTTATCCAAAGTAGTGGAAAAATATTAAATTTCTAGAAAATGCTACAAAAATCAGATTTTATCGCAAGTATTTTAAAAATAAGTGAAAAATTCCAATTGTACTTGCAAATTTGTCATTTCTTATATTTAAATAATTAAATTTTCTAATTTATTTGTGAAAATTAATTGAAAATAATTTCGAGACAAATTTTAATTTTAAATTGTAGAAAATAATTAAATTTTGTATCAAATTTTTGGAGATGATTAAAATTCAAAGAATTTTAAATAAAAAACTTTGAAAAATTTCTGTTGACACATAATATAGAAATGTACTTATTTTATAAAATAACCTTTAAACTTTAATTAAATTTAGTTGGAAATTCCAAAAAATACTTGAATTTTAGAAAAATTGTAATTTTTAGAAATTTTTTTTAACATGAAAATAGATTTTATGATTGATAAAATTTTATTACAATTTTTAAATGTAATCGAGCTTTTCTTAGGAGAAAGGTTAAATTTTTGAAAAATTTATTTGAACGTGATTTATCTTTACAAAAACTTGAAATTAAAGTTATTTTTGTAATAAGGGAAAAAGTGAAAAATTTTCAAGAAAATGGGTGGAAAACTCTGGGAAGTAAAAATTGAACTTTTTATCACTCTGAATAAAATAAACGAGTTTTTTGAATTTTTGTACTTTCAATTGACTAAAAGGACTTTCTTATTCTTCAAGTCGATCCGAGGCCTGTTTTTCTAATATTTTTGTTTAAGTCTTTTCTTTTGAATGTAATTTTTTCGAATAATTCCGTTTTTTTGATAAAGGAAACTGTATGATTGATAAGAATAAATAAATAAATAATTGACCGTTTTTTCTAAATTAAGACTAATTTTAAGAAATATATTTTTGTACATATAAGAATTTGAATTTTACTTACAATCTTTTTTGTCTAAACAGAAACATGAGGAAGTCGATGAAATACGCTGGAATAAGATGAAAGAAGAATACGAAAAGATTATGGACAAATTTACTGCCACGAATGTCACCATCTGGATACCAAATTGCACCCTCGAAGGGATATTGATAGACGACTTTTTTGCCTTTCTGCAAAATTTCACCCCAGGTAATTGGCAAAACTCCACTTTGTGTTATATTATAAACAGGTATGTTTTTTGCTCTGTAAAATAGAAATTAATCGTTCAATACCATTAATCATATTGTCAACACCCTTTTTTTTCTTCTATTTAACGTTGATATAAGAATTTATTATGTTCACATTCGCTTTTTGTATGTGTGTGACATAATTTTATTTCATACTTTCTCGTATCTGTTTCTTTTTTTTCTTTTTTTTTTAATTTCTTCTTACGAAAAACTTACTTTTCCACGGTGGTTGCTGTCTTGAAAGAAATTCCAATTAAGGCGTTAATAGCTAAGTCGACGGGAATTACTTCCGCATGATAATTGGCATTACAGTGCATTGATCGAATAACTCCTTTCCCGCCACCGACGAGTAATCCAACGGGTCCATTTAAATTGTCCACCCATCCTGGCATCGGCTCAGACCAAGCCGGTGTCACTGAACAATTTTTTTTTTAAATTTTATTCACAAGACGATTTTATTTTATATTTTTTTAACATTTTATTATAATTAACTAAATTTTGTTGGTAGTCTGCTATTAGAACATTTTTTTAAATTACAGAAATAATTTTCAGTATCAACAATATTATTTTCATATTAAATATTCATTTTTGACAATTATTTAGAAGAATTTTTAAAAATTAATTTGGATTTTTTATTTTTTGGTAAAGTTATTTACAATTTACAATACAATGCAAATAAGTTCCTCAAAAAAAAATTTAATTATTTACAAAACTTTTAATAATACGAAATAATTCAATTGTTTTCATATAAAATAGAAAATTCTTCACAGGAATTCGATTAAATTAATAAATACTAAAATTTTTCAGTAAAAGTTGAATTATTTTTATAAATAATAGAATTCTTGGTGGAAACTCGATTCGCAGAAATTGAATAGTTTTTATTTTAATTTTAATGAATTTTTTCATAATAATTTAACTTTTTTTCATATTTAATAGAATTCATTGCAGAAATTCAATTACTTTTGTAGACAATGAAATTTTTCATCGAAATTCAATGATTTCTATATAAACAATAAAATTCTTTGCAAATATTTAATTATTTTTAAGAATTAATCGATAAAATTATTTGCAAAAATTTAATTATTCTCATAGATAATGAAAATTTTTAGTAATAATTAAATTGTTTTTGTAAATAATCGAATTCTTCACAGAAATTCAATTATTTATAAAAATTTTAATGAAATTCCTTGTAAAAATTGAATTATTTTTATAAATTACTACAGTTTTTATAAGAATTAAATTTTCAAGAAATTTAAATTTAAATTTTATGGGATTCAATAATTTTTAAAACTTTTATAATAAAATTCTTCACAAGAAGTCAAATTGTTGTCATTAATAATAATATTCCTTGCAATGTTTCAATTATTTTTTTTGGATAAAATTGAAACATTATCTTATAAATTTAAAATTTCTTTTCAAAACTTGTATTAATTAATTAAAAACTGCTCATTAATTTCTCAGAAAATTAAAAATTTTTTATTTATAATTTACAGTAAATCAAAAAATTGTTTTTAAAAATTTTAATGAAATTCTCCACAAGAATTTAATTTTTTCATAGTTAATAGAATTTTTTGCAGAAATTTAATTACATTCGTAGATAATTAAATTTTTCATCCAAATTCAATTATTTCTACACAAATAATAAAATTTTTTTGCAAATATTTAATTATTTTTAAGAATAAAAATAAATTGCTTGACAAATAATTTAATTATTTATTATTTAATTACTTACAAAAATTTAATTATTTATAAAAATTTCAATAAAATTCTTAAAAAGAATTCAATTATTTTCGAAGGTAATATATTTCACAGAAATTCAATTATTAATAAAATCTTTCAAGGAAATACATTACAACAATTTAACTATTTTGATAAACAATGGAATTCTTCGCAAAAGTTCAATAATTTTAAAGAATTTTAATAAATTTCTTCACAATAAATAAATTATATTCATGGAGAATAATATTCATTGCAGAAATTCAATTATTTTTTAAGAATTCTAATGAATTTCTTCTCAAAATTCAATTTTTTCAAAGATGATGAAAATTTTCGACGAAATTTAATTTTTTACAAAAAACAATAAAATTATTTACAAAAATTTAATTATTTTCATAGATAATAAAAATTTTGAGTAATAATTCAATTGTTTTTGTAAATAATTGAGTTCGTTTGAGAAATTTAAATATTTATAAAAATTTTAATGAAATATAGTGAAATTCTTTATAAAAATTGGATTATTTTTATAAATTACTAGTTTTTATAAAAATTCAATTATTCCCTTCAGTTTTTCAAGAAATTTTAATTTAAATTTTAATTCTATCGAATCCAATAAATAATTTTTAAAACTTTGACAATGAAATTTTTCACAAGAAGTCAAATTATTGCCATTGATAATAAAATTCTTTGCAGTGATTTAATTATTATTTTTATAAAAATAATAATTTTTTCTATAAAATTGAAACATTATCTTATAAATTAAAATTTTCTTTTTCAAAACTTGAGTTATTTGCTTATTAATTTCTCAGAAAATTTAAGATTTCATTTTTAATTTGCAGTAAACCAAAAAAATTGGTTTTAAGGATTTTAATTGGATTCTTCACAAGAATTCTATTAATTTTGCTACTAATAAAAGTATTGACATGAATTGATCGTATAAATACTAAAATTGATAAATAATTGTCAAAACTGAATTGTACAAATATTAAAAACATTTCTATGATTTCTGGATTGAATATCATTTCTATAATTTATAAGATTTTTCTAAAAATAGTCCGCAAATGATTTTGGGTGAAATATAATGGATTGAAGGTTTGTTTTCTTTTTTTTTAAGGACACTTCAAAATAAAATGCGAAGGGAAAAGTAAATATTCCCCTTAGAATATTTTATATATTTAAATTGTACTTTTTCATATATTTGTAAACGGAATTTTTTTTTAAACAAAGAATCTTGTCTGTTTGAAAAATAAAAGGATATTTTTTAATGGACACTCGTGTCCATTATAAAAATACAAATACTGAATAAATGATGGAATAATTCAAAAGGGTAAATAAAAGTTAAAATGTGTTTCAGAGAAATAAAAAGTAGTATGTAAATTAAGAGAGAGAGAAAAAATTTCATTTTCATTACTAGAGAGGAGAAAAAAGTTAATTACCAATTGACGGTCTGGCAATTGCGATCGGCAAATTTGGATGTTCGTCGGCAACAAGTTTTTCTGCTAAACGCTTCGAATACGTGTATGTATTCGGATGAGGTTCCAGCAACCTTGAAATTATTTGAAATTAACTTGTAATTTTGAAATATCAGAAGATTAGCAACGTTTTTTCTAATTCTAAGAAGTTGAGAATTTTTTTTTTTATTCTTTATAGAGACTTTGTATCGTAATATATTTATAGTTACAAGAGACAGTTTGAAACCAAGTGGGAAAAGCGTGTCATAGCAAGACAGCAGTGAAAAATACGTTCCACTTTAAGTCACGTTAGGTTACCAAACGATTTTTTTTCGCTCTTTTTTTTCCACTGACAATTATGCAACATTTTGTGAGAAAAATCAATTTTCGGGTTTCTTAACTTTTCCATTCTATTTTCTTTGAGTGGAATGGTTGAATACATAAAAGTCTACTTCGACAAAATTGATAAAATTATTTGGATGATTCTCCACGAAGTAGTAATTTTTTTACTGTGATAAGTGCTTTTTTAAAATTAATTTTTTTTTTAAATTTCCACTGAGTGAAGAATCATTCATATAATATTTTACAGTAATTGCAAAATATGGCATTCACTGCTTTTGAGTAATTCAAAAATTTTCGAAAAAAAACTTGAATTATTCTTCAAATAACGGAAAAAGGCCTGTTTTTAATCACTGTAAAAATTTTAGGTTCTCAGACACTTCCCATACAGTGAAATGAGATATTAAATATTTATAGAATCACACAAGGACTTTAGCATAAAATAAACCTCAAGAATGTATGGAGTCAAAGATTTCGCATATCTTTATTTGACAACGAACATAAAATGACAATTTATTTGCATTCTATATTTATTGGCAACTAAAGGTAAGAAACTATGTTAGATTTCTTTTTTACAATTTTTGATCTCTTGAAATTTATCTTTTTCAACATGCGATCGTATTGCGAGAATTTATCGATTTTTCTCCGTTTCTTGCTTTTAAATTTTTCTGATATTATATACTAAAATATTAAATTAATATTAAATCTACTATTAATTCATTAATATTAGTAATAATATTATTATAATGATTTAATTAGCAAAATAATAATTAATGTGGTTTTATTAATTAATATTTTATTTTAATTATTATTAATACAGGCTTCGCACTCTCTTTCTTCAAAATTACGTTTTTTATTTTTAATTAATTTTTAAACGTAAACAAATAAAAATCGTTAAAAGATTAAAATTATTTCAATAAAATCTGACAAAATTTTCAATTGTTTCAAATTTTTTAAATTATTTTCAAAAATACGATTATTATTAAAAAAGACTTGAATTAAATTTTTTTTCAGAATATACAATTTCTTAGAATTTCTGAATTAAATGATTCAAAACTTCGCTACTTTTTATTCATGTTAAAAGATTAAAAACTTATTCTTATTTATTTTTCCACAAGAATTAAAATTTCATGTATAATTTTGATAAAAACCTTTTCAAATTTTATTTTTTCTATAAAAATTGCGATTCTGTAATTCTTTCAAAATGCAATTATTTTTTTTTAGAATTTTTTAATAATGCTATTCAAAACTTGAACAACTTTGTAAAGAAAAACAATGTAATTTCCTAATAATTTTTTGAAATAAAAATTTTAATATTTTTATACTTTTGCTTTCCATAAGTTTTGAAGAAATTTAATTTAAAAATCTTTTAGAATTTAATTAATTCCTAAAATTTCTCTTGTAACACTTTAAATATTCACTTATTTTCTAAAAGTTTATATGACATTTTTTTAAAATCAATTTGTTAAAATATAAAATTTCACAAAATATCCAATTTTTGTTTAAAATTGTTTAAATTACTTTCGGAAATTCAAGTATATCTTGGGAAAATTTTAATTATAATTTTCAAAAAACCTTTATTTTCAACATTTCCAAATTAAATCTTCCAAATTTCAATAATTTTTGTAAAATAAATATTTAAATACTTATTTTTCTTTATTTAATTAAAATTTCCAAATACTTTAAATGTAAAACCATTGGAAATTTTTTTTAGAAAAATTTGAACTACAAGTCTTCGAAAATTAATTCTTACCAGAATTCAATTATTTATAAACAAAAATAAATAATTAATAGAATAATTAATTATCTTTAAAAAATCCCAACAACTGTACCTCTTTACTAAGTTTTAGAAATTGGAGTTAAATTTTCTTACTCCACTTTTTTAATTATTTACAAATTAATTGTCAAATTTTTTACTTCACAATTCGAACTATTAAACAAAACTATAATCAATATCTGAAAAATCCCCTTAATTAAGTAAATATTTAATTATTATTGTTTATATTTTCAAACATTTTAAAATAACTCTTCGCAAGAATTCAAATATTATTCTTTGAAATTTGAATAAATCCATTGAAACAATTCAAATATTTATTAAAGTCTTTGTAAATATTAAATTCTCTTAAAAATAATTCTAAAAGTGTCTCAAAAATTCAATTATTTCTAAAATTGCTTGTAAAATTTATTTTAAAAATTCAATTATTTTCCAAACATTTAAGAAAATTCTTGTAAAATAATAATTTTTTTTAAATTAAAAAAGGACACAATTTGTTTATAAAAATTTTATTGTCAATTTTTTAATAAAATTTCTCTGAAGGATTCAGAAAATTTTTTCGAATTTTTAAATAAAATTTCACTGAAGGATTCAGAAAAATTTTTTAGAATTTTTAATAAAATTTTTCAAAATGTTCATTTATTTTCCAAACTTCTAATAAATTCTTAGAAACAATTCAATTATTTTTTAAAATAGTTAGCTTCCTTAAAAATTAAATTTTGAATAATAAAATTTGAAAAATTTAATTTGGAAATTTTTCAAAAATTAGGTTTTTGAAAAATAGTAATTAAAATTACTTAAAGAAAAAGGAATTTGAATTCACAATAATAATTTTCAAAAACTAAAACAATTGGAAATTCTGCTAAATTTTATGTTTTAAAAAATTTTATTTTTCTCTCTTTAAAAATTGTCTAGAAATATAATTATATTTTTGAAATTATATCATTTTATGAATTTACAAAAATTATTGTATAAAAATAATTCAATTCTCGTAGTTGAATTCTGATAGAAATTGATTTAACAAAAATATCGGTAAAAATTTTTAAAAATAATTAAATATTTAAATCGTTATAACAGGAATTTTAGGAATTAATTAACTTTTAAAATGTTTTTAAATTAAATTTCTTGGAAATTTAAAGGAAGCAAAAGTTTAAAAATCTTTAAATTTTTATTTTAAAAAATTATTAATAACATTATTTTTCTTTAAAAATTATTCAAGTTTTTCAATAATTTTATTCAAAAATTCTAAAAAAAAAAGAATTTTGGATGAATTATAGTTGCAAATTTTAGAAATAATTATATTTCATGAGGTTTTTTATTGAAATTATTTAAAATTTTAATGCCTCGGGAAAAATAAATATGAATAAGTTTTTAAATTTGCAAATTTTAGAAATAATTATATTTCATGAGGTTTTTTATTGAAATTATTTAAAATTTTAATTCCTCGGAAAAAATAAATATGAATAAGTTTTTAAATTTTTGTTTAACAAAGAGTATTAAAGTTTTGAAAAATTTAATTCACAAATTTCGTAAAATTGTTTCTTGAAAAAATTAAACTAAAATTTTTTTAAAATACTTCTATTTCCGAAAAATAGTTTGAAAAAATTGAAACAATTGAAAATTTTGACAGCTTTTATTTAAATAATTTTTGAATCTTAATTCAAGTTGATGTTAGAAATATTTTGACATTTACTATACGAGTTGTTCAAATAATTACATTTAATGAAAGACCGTAAGGAAAATTTAGTTTAATTTAGTTTTGCTAGTAATAATAATAATAATAATTAATAATAATTTTAATTCCCATGAAAAAATAAATAAGAATAGTGGCTAGTTCCACTAAGGTTGATTAATGAATGAAAGCAATCATGTGCCGTTAAAAAGGCTTTAGACATTGATTATCTTTTAATTGTGGTTCGTGGATTTAGCCCTAAGTAGGTTAAATTTTTATTGAACAAAATTTAGTCAATTATTTGAATAATTTAATTTAGAAATTCCAAAAAAATTATCCATGTGGAAAATGTTAATTAACATTTTTTATGTGCGAAGTCTGATAATATTAATGAATATTGACTTAATAATTAATGTTAATTAATTTATGAACTATTATTAATAGTTTCTTTTTAATTAATTAATTAACTATTGTTAATTGTTTATTTTTATTTATTAATTAATATTATTAATCAATTACTGTTTATTATCTAATTTTATTATCAATTACTAATAATAATCCTAGTTATTATTTATTATTAGTATTAAGTTTAGTATTTTAGTACTTTTTTAAAAATTTTTTATTATTAGTATTTGGTTTAGTATTTTAGTATTTTTTTAAAAAATTATTATTAGTATTAATTAATTTTAGTATTTAATTATATAAAATAAATAATTAAATTAATTAATTTGATATAAACGATTTGAAGAAAGTGTGGCGGGGGAGATATTTGAATATTGTGTTTAATATAATGGGTTATATACTTGGGTGTGATGAGATCAATAGCACTTTCATCCAGCCATTGAATGAGGCGCATCACGTCCTGTGGATCATCCGGTGAATCGTAGACTCGTTCTCCAAGCTCATCCTGATCCACGTGACAAAATGCCGTGCTCAAATGAACAAAAGCCACGAGATTCCTGATCCCTTTACTCAACTCGAGAATCCTTTTGGTTCCTACCTTGAAAACGAAACGGAATCTCCTTCAGATTTCTATATTAGAGAATCAAATTATATCTAAATGCGAGTTTCAATTTATTCTAATCATGTTTCTAATTTTATTCATTTCATTTTTTTTTGTTCTTTATTTCCATTATTAGTTTGGTTTTTTATTTTCATTATTAGTTTTATTTGTTTTGTTTTTTTTTATTTCTGATAATTTTTAGTTTTGTCGATTATTTCTACTCATTATTTGTTTTAATTTTATCTCTCCATTAATTACTGGTAATTTGGTTTGTTTCATGTTTTATTTCTGTTTATTATTATAGTTTTGTGTGTTTTGTTTTTTTTTTTATTTCTGTTTATTATTAGTTTCGTGTATTTTGTTTTTTATTCCTGTTTATTATTAGTTTTGTGTATTTTGTTTTTTATTTCTGTTTATTATTAGTTTTGTGTATTTTGTTTTTTATTTCTGTTTATTATTAGTTTTGCGTGTTTAGTTTTTTATTTCTGTTTATTATAATTTTTGTGTGTTTTTGGTTTTTACCTTTTTACTACTGTTTATTATTAGTTTTGTTTGTTTTATTTTCTAATTCTAATTGTTAGTTTTTTTTTATTTTTTATTATCTTTCTTTATTTTTGTTTTTTGTCTAATTTTTTACAATTTTTGTTTT
Source organism: Leptopilina drosophilae (assembly GCA_032873175.1). NCBI lineage: Eukaryota > Metazoa > Arthropoda > Insecta > Hymenoptera > Figitidae > Leptopilina > Leptopilina drosophilae. Next base: position 21,421,617 of record CM065483.1, read on the forward strand.
ATTTTTTATTTTTATTGTTTTGTGTTTTTTCTTTGGTTTATTTTTGCTTTTCGTTTCGTATTTTTTTTCTTCGTCATGTTTTTTTGTCTTTTTCTTATGTCTTTTTTTTTATTTATTCTTCGTTTCTGTCTATTTCGTTTTTATTCTTCCTTTCTTTTTTATTCTTTTTGTCGGTTTGGTTTTTCTATATTTCTGTCAAGCGGTAAATTTAGTTTTCTATTTACTGAGACATGAAAAAAAATAGTTCACCGTGTTCATTTCGATGGCGTCCTTCAATTTTGCCTCTAATCTGAGTGTAGCCGCAAAATGAAATATAATTTGAACTTCTTCTCGAACAGTTTCAATTTGCTCGTCATTTAGACCAAAATTTTCCTGCGTCACATCGCCTTGCAGTGGTATTACTTTCTTCATGACATTTGGTTTTTGCTTTCGAATTCTATTAAACATCTGGTGAAAGAAAGAAAGAAAATATATTCTTTTGATGAATTTGTAATTTTGCAAAATGTTTTCTTATTTCTTCAATATTTAAACTTACAGGTAATTTGAACATTTCATTTATTCGCAATTCTGCACTTCTGCCTCTCTTTGGTCTCAATAATAAATAAATTTTATTAAGATCACTACAACTATAAAGTAACTTTTCAACCAGCACTTTTCCCATGAGCCCCGAACCACCGGTAATGAAAATTGTTTTTCCCTTATAAAAGTTTTGTATATCACTCAGTTCGTCCATTTTATCTGCAACATAAATATTTTATTTATACAATTTTATGGAAGTATTCGAGAAATGTGAAAAAAATAATAAACCTTTTTTTTTGGAGGCAAATTATTTCAAATGATTGCTAAATGGTTGTTACGAAAGAAAGGAAGATTTTTATGCTAAACGGATGATCACTTTTTAATTGGTATAGACCTCGGATTGAATTTAAGCAGCAAAAAAGTCACTTTTGGCGATAAAAGACATAAAAAGTGGAAAAAGTCGTTTATTTCAATCAGTGTTGTCACAAAAATTTAATTTCTTATCTTTCAAACTTCTCACTTTTTTTTAATATTAATTATTCAATTAAAACTTCAATAATTTGTTAAACGAATATTCTAATACTTTTTTGTTTTTTTAAATACTTTTTCACTGTAATTAAAAATTTTTAAAGTTAATTTAATTTTAACTTTTTTTATTTTTAATTTAATTTTAACCTTCAGCAATTTAATTATTTAAAAAATTACAACTTTTTCTAAATTTAATTCTTTTCTAGAATTTTTAATTAAAGTTCATCTCTAAATTAATTACTTTTTTAAATTAATTTAAGAACAACTTAATTTTAACAAGGTTATCTCCAGACTTTAACTATAATTAAAACAAAAATTTGTTTCAAATTCGTCTAAAATTGAATTGCTTTTAACTCAATATACCAAAATTTCGATAGTTTGAAAGTTTTTCAAATTAAATAATATTTATTCAAAAATTTAACTAATTTAAAAAGAATTGAATTGAATTCTTAAAACACTAATTTTTGTACACTTTTAGTTAAAATTAAAAAATTCAAACTTATTTTGAAATCTAATTATTTTTCATATTTTTTTACTATATATACTTCTTATATTATTAAATTATTTTTTGGTAATTCTTTTTTAACTAACATTCTTCTCTGAATCATTTATTTTCAATAATTTTACGAAATTCTTTTCAATATTTGAAATTGTATGCAATCAGATTCTCCAAGAATTTAATTATTTCGGAGAAATTCAATAACTTTTAATACTTTCAGTGAAATTTTTCACAACAATTCTATTATTTTCATAGATAAAAAATTGTTCACAAGAATACAATTATTTTCATAAATAGATAGAATTCTTCGAAGAAATTCAATATTTTTTAAAATATTCAATGAATTTCTTCACAAGAATTCAATTATTTTCATAAATAATTTAAATCTTTGAAGAATTTCAATATTTTTTAATACTTTTAGTGAAATTCTTCACAAGAATTGAATTATTTTCATAGATAAAATTTTTCACAGGAATTCAATTATTTTCATAAATAATAAATTTTTTCTCAAGAATTCGAGTAAATTCATAATTTTTCGAAAAAAATCAATAATTTTTAAAACATTAAAATGAAGTTTTTCATAGAAATTCAATTATTTTATTAAATAACAGAATTCTTCGCAGAAATTTAACTATTTTCGAAAAATTTAAACAGTAATTTTTATAAAATAGTTCCTTTCAAAAGATTTTAAATTAAAATTTTTTTTCAATATCTAAATTTCTATTGAGATTATAATCAAACTATTTATAGAAGAGATTTGTTTTTCTTTTTACATTTTTATAAATTTGTCTCTTTAAAAAACATTGCTTTTTTATTTTCAAAATTTGCTTTCACAAATTTAATGAAAATTCATAATTTCTTAAAAAATATTTTTTTTCTTACGATCCTTCATTAAATGTAATTATTTGAACAACTCATATAGTAAATGTCAAAATATTTCTAACATCAACATGAATTAAAATTCAAAATTTATTTCAATAAAAGTTGGCAAAAGTTTCAATTGTTACAATTTTTTAAAATTATTTTCTGAAATAGAAGTATTTTTAAAACATTTTAGTTTCATATTTTAAAAATTTGTGAATTAAATTTTTCAAAACTTTATACTCTTTGTTAAACAAAAATTTTAAAACTTATTCATATTTATTTTTTCTGAGGAATTAAAATTTCAAATAATTTCAATGAAAAACCTCATGAATTATAATTATTTCAAAACTTTACAACTATGATTCATCCAAAATTCTTTTGTTTTGTTTTTTTTTTTTTGAATTTTTGAATAAAATTATTGAAAAACTTGAAAAATTTTTAAAGAAAAATAATGTTATTAATAATTTTTTAAAATAAAAATTTAAAGATTTTTAAACTTTTGCTTCCTTTAAATTTCCAAGGAATTTAATTTAAAAACCTTTTAAAAATTTAATTAATTCCTAAAATTCCTGTTATAACGGTTTAAATATTTAATTATTTTTTAAAATTTTAACTAAAATTTTTGTTAAATCAAGTCCGATCAGAATTCAACTACGAGAATTGAATTATTTAAATAGAATAATAATTTTTGTAAATTCATAAAATGATATAATTTCAAAAATATAATTATATTTCTAGACAATGTTTAAAGAGGGAAAAATAAAATTTAACAGAATTTCCAATTGTTTTAGTTTTTAAAAATTATTATTGTGAATTCAAATTCCTTTTTCTTTAAGTAATTTTAATTACTATTTTTCAAAAACCTAAATTTTTATAAATTTCCAAATTAAATTTTTCAAATTTTATTATTCAAAATTTAATTTTTAAGGAAGCTAACTATTTTTAAAAATAATTGAATTGTTTCTAAGAATTTATTAGAAGTTTGGAAAATAAATGAATATTTTGAAAAATTTTATTAAAAATTCTAAAAAATTTTTCTGAATCCTTCAGTGAAATTTTATTTAAAAATTCGAAAAAATTTTCTGAATCCTTCAGTGAAATTTTATTAAAAAATTGACAATAAAATTTTTATAAACAAATTGTGTCCTTTTTTAATTTAAAAAAAAATTATTATTTTACAAGAATTTTCTTAAATGTTTGGAAAATAATTGAATTTTTAAAATAAATTTTACAAGCAATTTTAGAAATAATTGAATTTTTGAGACACTTTTAGAATTATTTTTAAGAGAATTTAATATTTACAAAGACTTTAATAAATATTTGAATTGTTTCAATGGATTTATTCAAATTTCAAAGAATAATAATTGAATTCTTGCGAAGAGTTATTTTAAAATGCTTGAAAATATAAACAATAATAATTAAATATTTACTTAATTAAGGGGATTTTTCAGATATTGATTATAGTTTTGTTTAATAGTTCGAATTGTACAGTCAAAAATTTGACAATTAATTTGTAAATAATAAAAAAAGTGGAGTAAGAAAATTTAACTCCAATTTCTAAAACTTAGTAAAGAGGTACAGCATAAATATTGTGAAATTCTTTGAAGCGAATTCTGAAAGTGTTACGTTTGCAATGTTTACAAATGTATCATAGATTATTGAATTTCAAAAGGTTTTAATATTTAATATTTATAAAAAATTTTCATTCCTATGGAAAAATAATAAATAGTGATTAAATAGTTATTGAAAACAAAGAAATTACGATACTGTTTCGAATAATTTCACTAACTGTGAGGTTATTATAACACAACTATTAGAAACATTTTTTTAGTATCTAATTTTTATTTTAGTCATTTCCAAATTAAATCATAAGTTTTGTTTAGAAAAATAAATTATTTTGTTATATTATTTTGTTTATTATATTAAGTTTAATTGTAATTAATTTGTTACAGTATTTGGAAAAAAAGTCGGAATGGTCGCATTTTTTAAAAAAATGTGTCAAAATTGTGTCGCCGTTTTGGGGAAAATAATTGAAATCAATCCGCCTTTTTTGAAAATAATCGGAAAGGGACAAAAAAATAAATTGCATACGATTCGTGGCCTGAATATATTAGTGAAGCAAAATTGAAATTTCGATCGTTTCTCGTAACTATATAGACGTATATATATATTTTAAAATTGTGTAAATTTTCCATCAAAGAACGAGTTTATTTCGAAGTGACCGCTTCTGATGTACAGAGGTAGTGCAGATATTTACTATATGTGTATTTCTCCTGGGACAAGGTGTTGTATAAGAATGGTCAAACTATATATATATAACTTCATTCCATCCAATGTAGAAATCGGTGAAAGGCTGATTACAGTAAATGCAAGTTTGCACTTGTTGCACTATTTTTCCTTACTACAAAAGGGACGCTTTAATTTCTATAATTCGATAACAATAATTAGTATATTTTATCTCAACATCTTAATGAAGTAATTCGACTGTAATTTTTTTTCTCATGTATATAATTTACATAATTACTCTAATTTCTGACACTTAAGTTCGGAATTCATAAATTATTGCCAAAAGAAAAACCATTTTGTTTATTTCTTATATTTTTGGAAAAAGAAATAATTTCTTCATTTGTTTCTTTTTATTTTGAGAAAAGAAAATATTTCTTTAATCAAACATTTTTTTTTATTTTGAAAATTTTTCCTCTCGTGGAAAACAATTGGAAAACTTTTTTCTATTCTGCTTTTCAATTACTAAAGTACTGTATAGTAATAAGAAATTACTGTCTGGAAATTTATGACTTAAAAATCAATGATTTTCTATTGTCTGGGTAAATTTTTCTATTGTGCTATTAATAGAAAATTAATAATTTAAGTATAAGTGGTGGAAAAAAAGTGGATAGTAGTAATAGTAATAAAGACTTTAATATTCTCGACTTTCATTCAGAGCTATAATCTGTGAGTAACATGCATTTGAATATTGTGTGTGAGACATTTATCGCATCTGTGTGAAAGTTGAGAACGGTCATGGTCAGACGACTTTATTTTTATGCAACTATATAGTAGAACAATTAAGATTTTCGAAAATTGTGGGTTTTTCATAATTCCTAAAAAAAAGAAAAAGAAAATTCACGATTAGAATAAATCTTTTTTTTAAGTCTAAAATTAATAATCGTTGAATTCCGATAATATGTTCTCAGTTTGAAGTTAGATGCTGTTAGCTCTTTTGTTTCCTAAGTTTAAAATAATTTTCCTTCTTAAATGTTTTCAATTTTAAAATTAATGTTCTGAAAATCATTGAATTATTGCAAAGTGTTTACCAAAAAGATTGAACATAATTGAATTCATTTCCAGAATTTTGACAATATTTTTTTAAATAATTGAATTCTTTCGAGAAATTGTCATTAAAATTGTATTGAAAATAATTTAATTCTTGACAAGATTTTTATTAAATTTTTTTAAATAATTGAATTGTTTTAAAGAATTTATTTCAATTTTTTTGACAATAATAAATTTTTTAGAATAATTTTTACTGAAAATTTTGAATTTTATGGAATTGGAATTTTATGAAGAATTGGTTTAAGTTTTTAAAATTCTTGTGTTTATTATTAATTGTAATTAATAATTTTCCGATTAAATTATATAAAAATTATTCCTAGAAAATTAAATTCTTTAAAACAATTTTATTACAGTTTTTGTAAATAATTAAATTTATTTTAAGAATTTCATTGAATTTCGTAAAAATCATTTTATTTTTGAAAATAATTTTAATTGAAAATTTTTAAAATAATTGAAATATACAAAAAATTATATTAAAAACTTAAAATCAATTGAATTGATTAGAAAAATTTTATTACAATTTTTTTAAATTATTTAAACCTCTTAGAGAAAAGTTATTAAAATTATCTTGAATATAATGCAACATAATAAGTGAATTCTTATAACTTTAAATTCGTTATTTTCTACGTTTTGGATACTTTTTTTAAATTTTCTGGAACTTGGAATTTTTTTTTTACAGTATTTTATTATTTTCCACAAATTCAATTGCAATTTTTCAAAATAATCAATTTATTTTTGTATTTAAATAATTCAATTTTCGTACAACTTTTTAATAATAACTAATTTATAAAATAATTTCATTTAAAATTTTAGAAAATATTTCGAAAATTGCATTTTTTGTATTTTTTGAAGAATTGTAACTGAAAATTTGGAAAATAATTAAATTTTCGAAAAGTTTTTATGTTTAAATAAGTTTTTAAATATTTGTTAAACAAAAATTACGTATTGACATTTTAAATAATTTAATGTTTGAATTTAGAAAAAAATTGTTTTTCTAGAAAATTTTAATTAAATTGAAGATAATTCAAGTCCGGAAAATAATTTTAAAAAATCGAAGCAATTGGAAATTTTATTAAATTCAATTGAAATGAATTTCATTTTTTACTTTTAAGAATTATTTTCAAAACTATTATTTTTGACGAATTTTAATTGAAAATTTGGAAAATAATATTGAATTTAACGAAAATGTAGAATTGAATTTATTACCAGGATAAGGAAAGAAGTTAATATTTTTTTGAAAATCAGAAAAATACACAATCAAATTTTTGTTTAGTCTTAAAGTTACTTTTCGCTTCTTTTTTTATTAATTAACGAATTTTTTTTTAAACGGTAGTAAAAATCTTAAAATACTACTGAATGAAAATTTTTATTTCGACAAAAACCTAGTAAAATACAGAAATATTATTGAGTGAAATTTTCTTTGTGCGAAAAAAATGTAAGAAGACAAAAATATTATTGACTGAAATTTTCTTTTTTTGAATAAAAAATATCAGAAATACTAAAACATGACTGAGTGAAATTTTCTTTTCCTTTTTTTTATTGAATATTATGGAAGTAAGGAAGTGTTTTTTCTTTTCTAAAAGAAATTGAATGTGTACATAATTAACTTGATACGATTTAATTTCATAAGGTAGATTTATGTTAATAAGAAACTCTCTTGTAATATTAGCGAGAATGTGAAATGACAAGTCTAACTCGTAAAGCTAAACGTATTAGATGTGCGAAAAGGATTTGATAGAGGTTCAAACGCGAGTAAATCAAACTTACACAACATAGTGACTAGTGGAAAAAAAATAGAAAAGAAAAAGACGAAAAACAGTAGTTCCTTTACGGACTTTCAATCAATTACCGCACTTTGTGAACTTTTTTTCTTCTAAAACATTAACTTCAACATATTTCTCTTATAGAAAATCGCGCATTCAGGTCATTAAATTTTTGTTGCCTCATACACGTTATTTATATGTTTTTTCTAATGATATAAAACTATATATCTGTATATATGTAATATACAATGAAACTTTTATTTATTATTAATAATTTACTGATTCAATAATTAGCTTTTTAATTATTATTATTATTATTATTATTATTATTATTATTATTATTATTATTATTAGGTATTATTATTATTAATATTATTATTATTACTATTATTTATTATTTACTATTTTCAACATTAATTTTGATACAAATAAAATAATTTAAAATTGTTTTTTCTGATGAAATTCAATTACTTTCATGAATAATGACTTTTTGAGTGAGAATTCAATTATTTTTAATTTATTAATACAGTTTTAATAAAATTTCTTTAAACAACTTCAATTATTTCTAAGAAAATTAAAATCTTTTTGAAGGAATTCAATTATTTTCATAAATAATCAAATTTGTCATCAGAAATTTAATTATTTTTAAAAATAATAAAATCTTTAACAAGACTTCAATTAATTTTATAAAAGTTTTAGCAAGAGTTGAATATTTTTATTAATAGTAAAATCTTCAACAGGAATATAATTCTTTTAAATACAATTTTTCGTAAGTAATTCAATTATTTAAAAAAAATAATAAAATTCTTCGAATAAATTTAATTCACAAAATTTTGAATAAAATCATTCAAAGAATTTATTTAAAAAAAACTCGAGATAAAATTTGTAGAAGTCAATTATTTTTATGTTAAATTTATTTTCGTAAAATTTTTTATATGAGTTCAATTATTTTCAATTAAATTTTTCGAAATAATTGAATTGTTTTTTAAACATCTATCAAAATTTGTTAAAAACAATTCAATTTTTTTTTAAATGTTAATAAAATTTATTGATTTAATTTAATTATTGTCGAAAATTAATTTATGTTTTAAATATTAAAATTAAATTTAAATTTTATGTTCTTCGTTTAAATTCAATTATTTTTATAAATAATGAAAGCTTCAACAAATATTGAATTAGTTCAAATATTAGTTCGAAAAAAATTTCCAGAAAGAATTTAAATTTAACTAATTTTAATGAAATTTTATTAGAATAAGCATTGAATTACTTTAAAATTTCAATCAAATTACAATCAAATTTTGTCATAAATATTAGAATTCTTCACTGAAATTCAATTATTTTCAATTCGATTCAATTATTGTTAATTCGATTTAATTATTTTTAACGCTATTCAATACTTTTTAATTATTTTCCATATTTTTGAATTGTTTTCAAAAATGTAATCAAATTTTTTGCAAGAATTTCGTTATTTTCGAGCAAGTTGACACAAATTGAAATTTTTTTTATTAAATAATTCAATTCTCCTATAATTTTCTAGAAATTTTTATTATTATTTTAGACAATTATTATTTTATTATTATTATTATTATTATTATTATTATTATTTTACTTAATAAAAGACTTTCGAATTATCGAAATTTCGAAATAATGATTTAATTATTATTATTGTTTATTGTTTTCAAGAATTTTAACAAATTTTTTATGGGACAGTTAATTTTTTGTAGATTTAAAATATTATAAAAGTTAGAAAAATTTTAACTAATAATTATCAAATTTTTCTTTCAACAATATCACCAAACTTATTCTCTAAATCTCAATTATTAGAAGCTTGAAAAAATTAAATTGTTCTTAAGAAAATTTAGGAATTTTATAAAAGTTTTTTCTTTAAAATATACGAAGTTTGAAAAAATTAATTTTTGAAAAAAACTAAAATTTAACTTGAATATTTGTTTGATTTCAGATTGAAAGTTAAAAAGAAATCACTTATGAATTAAGTCTCTTAATTTGAATTAGAAAAATTGTTTATAAATTTTAATTATTGACTAACTTTTTGCTTTTTAATCAGCTAGTTTTACAAATTACTAACTGATAATTTAACTAATTTGGAATTTATTAGAGGGAAAATTTAATGATTCAAAAAGCGAAAAGTCAGTCGCTAATGCAAATTTAGTAAAGAATAAGATTTTTACATTAGTGAGAATGAATTATTATTATTAATTTTGAAAAATTTTAATAATAACTTCTGGACAATTTAACTACTTTGAGAAATTTTGTTTAAATTTTTTAAAATTGTTTTTAAAATTTTCATTAATATAAAGGAACGTAGTATAGATATTTAGTTTTATATTCTTTTGCAATGTTTTGTTTATGTTTATAAATTTTTTTTCTTTTGATATGTCCCACTGTTTTGATTTCCTGTTTTTGGGATGCAATGTGACTGACAATAGAGCATGAAACTATAAGGATAAAAATTACATGCCTGTCATTTCCGAAGACACGGTTAAATTAATATCCTTGCGTTTCTTAATGACCGTCCAAGTCAAGGATCCAAGTTTTAGAAAACGGTTATGCACACTCACTGAACTGTGAGCACTAACTTACTGAGCTCTAAAAGTAGTCCGTGCGGAGTTAGTAAAACACGAGTACAGTAGTACCTCCCCCCTTTTACTTTCAATCTTGTTTTTTTATTCCTTATTTTGATTTTGATTTCACCTTCACTTTTCATAACATGAATGATCGACTCTCAATCATTTTAATCAACTTTAAATAGTGTATATATAAATAAACAAAATTTTCCACAAAGTATCTTATTTTTATTTATACACTCGTTTCGATTGTATTAAATGAGAAAAAAATTTGCATATATATACATATACTTTTTTAAGGTTTATTTTTCACTTTTTTGTATACTATATACAACATTTCATGACTTGCGTAATCCAATTATAAAAAAAAAGATTTAATGAATCTTTATTACATTCATTGAACAGTTTGTTAAATTTGAGGAGAATCTTGACTTGAGAAGAAACATTAATTAAAGAACCTGATTTACAAGAAGTTTTTTCTAATTTATTAATTACTACCGTCAACATGCGGCCTATTTTGTGCATTAAAAACTATTTTTTGACTCAACGATTTGCTACATAATTTAAAATTATAAAAAAACCAGAAAATCAACTATTGATTTTATTTTTCTTTCACTAAGTGGTCTCTATTGTTTTCCCATTGTTCACCATTTAATGACTTTAAAAATTATTTTCAAATCTGCTTCACACTTCTGCACAATTAATCTTCACTACGCTTTTTATAATTATATTTTTAAAAAATGTCTCAAAAGTGCATTATTCTTGATTCACTCCCAATTTTCATTGATAGAAATGTTTAAAAATATTTTTCCAACAATTTCCCCACTATTTTCTCGTTCGGAATTGGAGTTTACATTTCATGGAATTTTATTGTTTTTATTCAAATTTTTACTGCACTTTTTATTACGGCTTTAATGAATTTTTTCCATTGAGCAATATTATTTAAAACAAATTGAATTCTTTTGGAGAGTTTTAATAAAATTTTGAAAAATAATTTCATTTTCGAGGAATTTATTTCCAATAATATGTTATATTAAAAATCCCGAAAGTTATTGCTCTAACTACAAAAAAAAGTTAGAGCAAACATTTAGGTTCAAAATTTCCTAGTCATTCGAATTGTTATGTCAAAAGTTTTACAGTTAATTTGTAAATATTAAAATAGGTGGAGTATGAAAATTTAACTCTACTTTCAAAAACTCAATAAAGAAAATAGAGATACAGTTTCATTTTATAATAATTAATTATTCTATGAATTATTTTTTGCTATTAAATAATTGGATTTTTATAAGAATTGTTTAAAAAAAATTTAAGTAAAAGAAACTCAATGAAGAAAATAGAGATGCAGTTTCATTTTATAAAAATAATTAATTATTCCATGAATTATTTATTTTTTATTATTCAATAATTGGATTTTGATAAGAATTAATTTTAAAAAAATTTAAGTAAAAATTTAAAAAATAATTAAGTGTTAAAAAGTAGGATTTAATTTTCAATTTAAAGAATTTTTTTTATCATTAAAAATTATCTATAAGGGCAATTTAACGTGAGATTTCAGTCGACCTCTTAAAATCGTTCAAAAATATTTTTTTCTATTCTATATTAAAAAAATCAGGTAGAATAGAAAAAAAAAATTTTTTGGTCGATTTTAAGAGGTCGAATGAAATCGCACGTAGAATAAATTGCCCATAAATATAATTGTATTCTCAAAAAAACATTATTTTATGAAAATAGAAAAAAATTTGAAAACAAAAATTATTCTATTTAAATAATTCAATTCTCGTTGTTGAATTCTGATAGGAATTGATTTTAAAAAAATTTAATGAAAAATTTTCGAAAATAATTTAAACAATTGGAAAATTTTGTCAAATCTTATTGAAATAAATTTTATATTATTTGACGAATTTTATTTGCTTACTTTTGAAAATTATTTTGTAACATAATCGCATTTTTGGAAAATCCTAATTGAAATTTTGGAAAATATCTAATTGAATTTTAAAAAATATATTTTATATTCTAATAGTACATTGTTTTGTGAATTTACAAAAAGTTTTCTATTTAAATAATTCACATCCCAACGTTGAATTTTGACAGGAATTAATTTTTAAAAAATTTTCCGTTGAAACTTATTTAAAATATTATTTTTCTTAAAAATTTCTTACAGTTTTTTTTAATAATTTTATTCAAAAATTCTAAAAGAATAATTGAATTTTGAAAGAATTACAATTGCAATTTTTAGAAATAATTAAATTTCATAGTTTTTTATTGAAATTATTTGAAAATTTTAATTCCTTTGCGAAAAATAAATAAGTTTTTAAATTTTTATTTAACTAAAGGTGTTGGAGTTTTGTAAAATTTGATTCAGAAATTCTGAAAAAAATTTTCTTGAAAAAATGTAATTAACATTTTTTTTAAATTAATTGTATTTTCGAAAATAGCTTCAAAAATTTGAAATAAATGAATATTTTGTCAAGTTTAATTGAAATAAATTTAATATTTAAATGCATTTTATTTGTTTAGTTTTAAAAATGACTGAAGTTTAATCGTCTTTTTGAAGATTTCTAATTAAAAATTACGAAAATAATTTGAATTTTAAACAAATTTAGAATAAACTTATAAATTTATTATTATTATTATTATAAATTATTACATTATATTACATTTGTAATAAATGAGATGAAATTATTAATTAAATGTAATGAAAAATTGTTTAAAAAATTACGTTTTTTTAAAAAATAAATAATTTTTATTAAATTTCAAAAAGCAAATTTCTTAAATTAACAACACTAAGGAAAATTAGAAAAATAGGTAATTAAACTTTCGCGTTAATTCATAAAAATAAAAGAAAAGCATACACAATATACGACTAACTTTAAATAGACAGCGATTCGCAAAACTAAAACCATCACGATTATTATATTTAATAATAAAATATTAAAATTTAATATAAAATTACAAATTAAAATAATTCGATTACCGCTGACATGAAATTTTTATTTTCTAATTCATTATGAGATGTGTGCAATTCTTGCAACAATAAACGAAAGTTAATTAAATACGTTTGTAAATACATTTCATTTTGTTACTAAATCGTTTTCTAGTGGAGAAAAATGGAGTTGCAGAACAAAAATAATTTAACGGGTCGATAAAAAGAATATGTTAACAAGTATAGGGAAATAATTTAATCTTAGACGGAAAATATTATATTTTTGCTATTACATTTTTCAAAACTTGGTGAAAGGATGATTTCTATATATGGATAAAAGGAATTTATTTTACACAATTTATTTTACATTTTCTAATGAAACATTTTTTTGTACAATAGATTTGAGTTCAAATAAAATTTTTTTCTTTTTTTTAACAAAATGTTCTGTGATTTTCAATTTAATTAATTTCATGTAATTTTTCTTAATTGCAGGCCTCGGATGGAGTGACTTTTTCCGACTGTTTGCAAAGAAGGCAACTTTTCTCTCGACTTATTTTTAAAAATTGGAACTTTTTTGAACTATTCTCTTCCACAGAATAAGTCAACAAAAATCAACTTTTTTGGTATGAAATGCTGCTTTCTTTCTATTTTTATACTATGAAAAATAACTATAAAAAAATCTTTTAAAATTTGAAAGAACTTTGAATAATTTTTTAAAGGTAATTCTTCAAAAATTAATTAAATTTTTAGATTGTCCAAAATATAATTTTGAGAATATTAATTCTTTTCAAAAAGTGGTTTTCAAATTGCAATTAGATTTGGAATTTTGAAATTACATATCATTCAAAAGTATAATTTATTATTTTTCAAAAATAATAATCTTTCTTTCGAGAAATTTCAGGTCCCTGAAGTTACCATCGATGCTCAGCTTCGAAAAATATTTTTTGTACAAAACCAAAAAAATCACTCAATTTTTTCTAAAGTTTTGAGTTAAAAAAATACTATTAATTAGTTTTTTACCTCTTAGATGAATAAGAGGAGTAAAATTAGTTAAAATTTTTTTTACTAAAAATAAGAAAAAAATACTTTTCGATGCTGAGCATCGATGCCAACTTCAGGAACCTGAAATTTCATTAAAATTGAATTTTTATTGTTTCGAAGAACTGTTTTAAAATTTTCGAAATTCACTTAAAATATTTTATTACAAATTTACGAAAATAACTGATTTTTTACAAGGATTTTATTATTCATAAGAATAATTGAATTCTTGTGAAGAATTTTATAAAAATTTTTGAATGAAATTGAATTTTATTAAAATTGAATTGAAAATAATTAATATCATTTGAACTATTTCATTAGAAATTTTTTAAATAATTGAATTCTGATAAAGAATTTTTTCAAACATTTTGAAAAACAATTAAATGCTTTCGAAATATTTTACTATTTGCAAAAATAAATGATTTCATGACAAGAATTTTATTAATCTTGAAGAGTATTTGAATTTTTGTGTAAGATTTTATTAAAATTTTTAAAATTAATTGAATTCTTGTGAAGGATTTTAGTAACATAAATGAAAAAAATTTAATTGTTAGAAAGTAATTTATTAATTTTTTGGGTTATTTTTTTATTTTTAAAATATAATTAAATTTTTACAAAGAATTTCATTAAAAATTTTTAAATAATTGAATTTTTTTAAGAAATGTTATTAAAGTTGAATTTAATATAATTGAAATATTACGAAATATTTTGTTAAAATTTTTGAAAATAAAAAAATTGTATTCAAATTTTATCAAAAATAATTTAATTCTTATAAATAATGTTTTTAAACTTTACGGAAAGAATTAAATTTTTTCGAAATATGTTACTGTTTACAAAAATAATTGATTTCTTTACAAGAATTTTATTATTTATAAGAATAAATGAATTCTTATAAAGGATTTTATTGAAATATTTTAAAATAATTTAATTTGTGATAAAGAAATGTGAAAATTTTTGAAAATTATACTGTAAATAAATTGAATTGTTGCGAGGAATTTTAATAAAATTTATTTCTATACAAAATAATTGAATTATTTTAAAGAATTTTCATTAAAATTCATGAGCTATAATTTAATTCTTATAAAGAATTTTATTGAAATATTTGAAAATAATTTAATTTGTGATAAAGAAATATGAAAATTCTTGAAAATTATATTTTAAATAAATTGAATTGTTGCGAGGAATTTTAATAAAATTCATTTCTATACAAAATAATTGAATTTTCATAAAGTATTTTATCAAATTTTTTGGAGAACATTTGAATTTCAAGTGAGTTTTTTTGAGTTTATTTTTAAAAACAAGAAAAATTTTATAAAATTCCTGTTTCTTATCACAATTAATAATTTACATAAGATTTATATCAAAATTTCCAAAATTAATATATTTATAAATTTTTTTTTTAGAAAATTTTAAATACATTTAGGAAAAAATCTCTACAAGTTCTATTTATTAAATACGATTTTTAACTAGATTTTTTTAAAATATTGTTAAAAATGCAAAATTCTTATTTTTCAATTTTTTAATTAAATCTCAAGTATTTTGTTAATTTAAAAATTTTCATAAATTTTATTTCTTTATCTATAGATACATATAGATATCTATAGGTACCTATAGACTTTAATTACAAAAATTGAATATTGTTAGAAAGAAAATTTAAACATCACTTTTATTAGAAAAATAAATTTCTAGAAAATGAAGTTTATTAGAAGAAAGAAAATTAGAAAATCACCTTTAAAAAAAGTTATTTAAAAATTCGCCTTTATTAGAATAAAAGTTTACAAAAATTAAAAATGAGAAAATACATTTTAGAAAAACTGTACCCCAACCATTTTTTGCATAATTTTTGTATTTTGAAACGACTAGAATAACTTTTTTTGTTTCTTTTTATCCGTGACCTGTATGTAGTTTATCAAACCTTTCATTTACTAAAAATAAAAATGATTATTCTATTTGCCATTTATTTAATGTGTTCAAGTTAAGTAAACATTACTAAATCACTATGCAATATAAAATCCAACAAAAAGTATATACAACATATATATACATATCCACTTCATCTAATAGGCTTTCACTGTATGCCAACATTGTAAAAAAAATTTCCTGACTCAGTTTCGATCGTGTTGTGTGTGATTGTTGAGTGCAAAAATTTTATTTTCACCTGAAAAAATAGAGAAAATGTCAACGACAACGACTGTCGAGGAGATTGCAAAAGACTATGCTCCTTATTTGAAAATGGATTTATCAAAACAGGTATGTATGACAATGTTTTTTTTTTGTAAAGAATTATTAATAAATACTTTTTACTCTGAAATATTATCATCTCTGTGATTTTCACCATTTTCACTCACACACCGACAAGGCTAGAAGAATTTACATACCAACTTGACGCAACTAAAAGTACAAATCTCCTGGTTATAAAAAGTAATACGTATCGTGTAATCCTTTTCACTTTTATTGGTCAATAAAATCTTAATTATGTTGTATTTTATCATGCATTGAGGAGGGAAAAATCTTTACTCGTATTTTATTTTTTCGAATACATTCTTTTTCTCTTCAATGAAGATTTTTTTTTACTTTGCTTCTTGTCTTCTGTTTTGCCGCCTTATTTCAAATTTTGCTTCTATCAAAAAATTTCTTTTTTTTTGTAATCCAAATTTATCATTTTACTTGCATTTTTAAGATTGTTAAAAGGGAAATATTTAAGAAAAGAATTTTTTACTCACTTGTAAACTAGCGTAGGAAATAAATCAGCCTTTTTTTAATCAAGTAAAAAATGTTTTTAAAAAATTTCTACAATAATTTACATATTGTAAATGATTTATTGTCATGCTTAAGTATTCATAAAGTGGTCATTAGATGATTTTTTCAATTTGAAGAAATTTTATTTACTGATTTTTACGTTTATGAAATTCATTAAAGTGGAGAGAATTTTTTTTCTCGATCATTTTTAATAATTTTGTAAAAATAATGTTTTTTTTTTGTTTTTTTGCAGACAAAAAGTGTTCATGACGCAGTAGAGGATATGCAGATGCGCTTGGAAGAATTTGAATCTATTATTAGAATGGTTAGATTCTATTAAATTATGAAAGAAACAAAAAAATTTAATGCGAAAAGAAAAATTAGGATTTGATGTTGGGACTGATTTTAAATTGTAATAATTAGTCCTCTTAGCAGGCTTAGATCATTATTAATAATAAAAAATAATAATAATATTTTAACTAAGATGATCGAGTAATAAATTCAAAAATATTTAATAGTCATAATAAATGAATAATTTATAATTATTTTCAAAAAAGTTAAGAATTTTTTTCGCAAGAATTTACTGTTCTCACAAATAACAAAATTCTTTGCTAGAAATCAATTATTTTCAATATTTATAATTTTAATAAAATTTCTCAAAAAGAATTCAAACATTTTAAGCAAAAATTTAATAAAATTCTTTGTAAAAATTTAATTATTTAAAATACTTTAATAGTTAAGGAATTAATTAATAATTCTTTGAGAGAAATTAATCATTTTTAAAAATTTTGATATAATTTATTTCAACAATTAAATTATTATTATAAACAATAAATTAGTAAACAATAATTAATAATGGTAATAAATCAGGAAAAAGTTCAGAATTTTCATTAAAAGTAATGTAAAAAATTAAATATTGTAAATTTATAAGAAAATTCTGATTTGTCTTTTTGTTTGCCTAATGAACTATTGAACTATCACATATTTATTTTAAATAACTTAATTCTATTGAAGAATTTCATTTTCAATTCTGATGAAGTAAGTTGAAATTTTTAAAATATTTTTAATAAAATTCTCGTCAAATTTTCACTTATCTTCATAAATAGCAAAATTCTTCGCTGAAATTCAATTATATTCAGGAATTTTTCTAAAATTCATTGTAAAATTCGTAATTATTTTCATAAATAAATAACTATATTCATAACAAGAATTCAATTATTTTCAGAATAATTTTGTTATAATTAAATTTTTCGCAGAAATTCAATTATTTTCAAAAAATCTAAAAAAAAAATTGGCAAAATTTCAATTATTTTTAAATTTTTATATAAATTTTTATATAAATAAATATCAAAATTCTTCGATCAAATTCAATTATTTTGAGAAATTTTAATAAAATTTATTGCAAAATACAATTATTTTCATAAATAATAGTGTTCATCACAGGAGTCAATTATTTTCAAAATTTATTTTAATTTCATGATTTTCAGTATTCTACTATTTTAATCAAATTTCCCCATAGAATTCAATTATTAAAAAATCAAATGTTTTCAAAATTTGGCATTAAATTCATTGCAGTAATTCAATTGTTTTCGTAAAAAGTCAATGGTTTGAAACTTTTTATAAAATTCTTCACAACAATTCAATTGTTTTCATAAATAATAAAACTCGTTGTAGAATTTCAATTATTTTTCATATAATTTTAATCGAATTTCTCGAAAAATGTAATAAGAATTAAAACATTAAATTTTCGAATAAATTATCTATTTTTATTTAAATAATAGAATTCTCCTAGAATTTTCTAATAAAAATTGATTTAAAAATTAATTTCAGTAATAGTTTTGGATAATAATTGAATTTTTGAGAAGTTACTTAATTGACTTAAAAATTAACTTCATATAAAATTGTATATAGTAATCGTATTTTTGAAGAATTTTAACTAAAAATTTGAAAAATAATTGAATTTAAAAAAAAATTAGTATTAAAGTTATACAATTTATTAGAATGTATTTTTTTGTGGTTTGTTAATATAATAATTTAAATAATTTTTAGGCCAATTTTTAGCACAATTATTATTCTATTGGTGTTTGTTGTCACCAATAAAATAATAGTTTTATTGGTATTTATTTATTTTAACGGTAAAAATCGGCCTAAAAATTATTTAAATTAATTTATACAATTTATGTTGTCAGATTCAGTCGGAAAATGAAAAATGCATTAATCAGTATATTCCCACTTTTCGAATGATGTGTCCAAAAATAATGGAACTCTGCAAGAAAGTCGATCTTCTTGAACGTATTGTTCTTCGAATAAATTACGATTTAACGGATTTGGAAAAGGATTTTGAAAATGCCGAAGCTGACCTTGGATCTACCGAGAAGAGATTTACGATTTTAAATCCGCTCACATTTTTCGTATGTTCAAATTTTCCTTTATTATCAATTTTTTATTTCTGCCAAGTACTTTTTTATTTATACAAATAATTATTATTTATGACAATAATTTAATTCTTGCAAAGAAATTTTATTACAATTTTTTCAAAATAAGTAAATTTATTTAAGAAATCTTTTAATTTCTGAATTTAAATAATTAGTTTTTGGATTAGACTTTTTGTACGATTTTCGAATGTAATTAAATTCTTTTGAGGAGATTAATAGAAATGGCATTGAAAATAATTTAATTTTAATAAAGATTGTCATCAAAATTTTGGAAAATAATTAAATTGTTTCGAAGAATTTTATTATGGTTTTTTGCTGTAATAAAATTATTACGAGAAATTTTATCCAAATTGTATTGAAAATTATTGAGTTCTGGTTCTAAAGAAATGTATTAAAGGTTTTGAAAATAATAAATTGGAGTTAGAAAGATTCGGTAATTTGCATAATTACAATAAAGTCAAAAGCGTATTTCGCACGCGTTACATTTACCAGCTTACATACAATTATCAATGAAAAAAATTAATTACAGTAATTATTCCCCTCTTAATAAACAAATATTGACATTACTTTTTCTTTTGCAGAAAAAATCTGGAGAACCGGTGGCGCCTCAACGAATTCCAACTGAATTCCATCCCCCGAGAATTTTCCAAACAGACGAATATTTTGAAAGTCAATGACGATAAACGGAGGTTTGAGTTTCTTTTTTTTTTATCCAAAAAAATGTTTAGTTTTGTTTCTAAATTTTACATAATATAATTATTATAGATAGTGAAAAATCTATTTTCGTAAAGAAAAAAAAGTACTGTTAGAATATATTTACTCAATTTTTCTATTATTATTTTGTTTCGATAATAATATAATAATTAAGAGTAGAAAAATTGAGAAACAAAATTTTGAGATACCATTTTATAATGCAGTGAGATTAATTACATACATGTGCCAGTTGCGAAAAACCGGTTTTTAAGGAAATGTGTATATGTGTACAAAAAAAAAAACATTCCATTGCTACATATGCCGAAATCATGGCAAACTAACGATGAAAGGCAATAAATAAGGAAACGGAAAATTCCTGTCCTTCATTTCGTGTCCAAAAAATGTAAATTTCTTAGTAAAGTGTTGCACAATTTTTTAATCTTGTCTGTCACTCAAAAACAAATGATCCTTAATTATTATTTTTGTTCTCGGAGACAACTTATTGCGAAAAACGATGAAAATTAGCAAAATTGCATCAATCTAAATACGGTGATAGAAATAGAAATTAATTATCTTCCAGAAAAAGTGTTTTGATAATTAAAAAAGAAATTAGTTTTTTAAAATCATTTCATTACATTCAAGATTAACTTTTTATCATAAAACAGGATTTTTTTATTCAAAGATATTTTTTTTATTTAAACAAATTTTCTTTGAACCAAAAAAATGTTGTTCTTAAAATTGTAGAAATTAAATTTTTACAACGAATTCGTTTATTAAGTACATAATATTAAACATTCTTAGTAGTAATTTTTGTTTGTTTTGTTTTTCATTTTTCTACAAATTAAATATTCTTGATAATTATTATTCAAAAATTTTAATAACATTTTTCGCAAGAATTTCTTTATTCACGTAAATAATAAAATTCTTTAGAGCAATTCAATTATTATCAATAAAATTTGAATGAAATTTCTTGAAAGAGTTGAATTATTTTCAAAAATATTAATTAAATTTGACTACTTAATAGAATTTTAATATAAGTTCAATTATTTTCGACATTTTTTTTTAAATTCTTATAAAAAATCAATATTTTCAAAATTTTTAATAAAATTCTTTTGAGAATTCAATTAATTTAAAAAAACCAGATAAAATTCTTCGAAATAATTCAATTAGTTTTGTGAATTGTAAAATCCTTTCCAACAATTCAACTATTTTCATACATAAGAAAATTCTCTAAAACAATTAAGATATTTTCAGAAATAATAAAATTCTTTAAAGGAATTAAATTATTTTTATAAATAAAATGTTTCAGAGGAATTCAATTATTTTCAATACAATTTTAATAAAATTTCTCGAATGAATACAAATATTTTTAAAAATATTATTTAAATTCAATTCTTTTCAAGAGTTCTAATAAAAATTCGATTATTTATAACAATTCTAATAAAATTTTGCGAAACGATTTAATAATTTTTATAAATTGTAAAATTTCTGGTAAGAATTCAATTATTTTTGTAAATTTATTAAATTCTTCTGAGAAATTGAATGATTTTCAAATCAATTTTAATAATATTTCTAGAAAAAAAATCAATTATATCAATAATAATTTTAATATAATTCCTAAAACAGATTCAATTGTTTTTAAAAATTGTAATAAAATTTTTCTAAAGAATTCAATTGTTTTCAAAAGTTATTAATAAAATTCTGGGTGAATTTCAATTATTTACACAGTTTTCAATTAATATTATTTTAAAAAATTATATTACTTTTAAGAAATTTAATGAAATTCTTTTTAAAGAATATAATTATTTACAAAAACTCCAAGAAATTTGTTTAGAAGAATTTAATTTGTCATGAATTTTAATTTAAATTTAATTTAAATTTAATTTTAATTAAAATTTTTTTTTAAATTTAAATTTAATTTTATTTAAATTTTTTAAATTTAATTAATAATAAAAACACAAATATTTTAAAAACTTTAAAGAAAATCTATTCATAAAACTCAATAACTTTCAAAATTTTCAGTAGAAATTATTAAAAAAGCTCAATTATTTTCCAAAAAAAAATTAAAATAAATTCGTTTCAAGATTTTAATTATTTTCAAGAATTTTAATAAAAATCTTACCAAGAATTTAATTATTTTCTTTACATTTTTAATAACATTTTCTCGAAAGAATTTAATTATTTATAAAAATGTTGATAAACTTCTTGAAATGAATTCAATTAATATTTACATTTGTTTTAAAAATACTTTACAGGAATTCAATGATTTTCAGTATAGAGAAAATTTAATTATTTCTGAATATAATTGAATTTATGAATAGAATTTCATTTAAATTTTTTTAAATAATTGAATTCCGGCGCAAAAAAATATTATTTCTGCACAAATAAAATATTTAAAAATAAGTCAATTTTTGTGACTAATTTTATGAAAATTGTATTTAAAATAAAAAATAATAAAATAAAAAAAAAAATTAATAATAATAATAATAATAATAATAATAAATAATAATAATAATAAAATAATAAAATAATTGAATGCCTGGAAAAAATTTACTATTTATTGTTATAATTGAATTCTTAAAAGTAGTTTAAAAATAATTAAATTTTCCCTGGAAATCAATTGAACTTGTATTTAAAATTATTTATTTTCAGCGAAAATTGTATTATATTTATGAAAATAATTGGATTTTTGAATTGAATTTTGTTAAAAGCTTTTTAATTAACTGAATTTTCTCGGAGAATTTTCACAAGATTTTTAAAAACAATTGACATTTCCAAAGATAGCAATTAAAATTTTATTGACAATAATTGAAATTCTGAAAAAAATTTTATTATTTTTTATATAAAAATAAGTGAATTTTTTTTACGAAGATTTTTAATATTTATAAATTGACTTTTTGCAAAGTATCCTACTGAATAGTAGTACTTAATAGCTTTTAGTAAAATAGCGAAGCCTGAAAGTTTTTTTGAATCAAAGAAAAATTAATTTTTAATCGAAAAGACTAGTCAAAGCAAATAATTTTTATATTAAATAAAAAAAACGGTTTTACTGAACCTATATGTAAATATAAAGATTATATATTTTTTCCTGGAAAGTTTTTTGGATCGTTATTAAATATAATTTTTATTCTAAATAAAAAAAATACCGAGAAGAATGGAAGAAATGTTAATAATTCAATAAATTGAAAGATATCTAATTTTTATTTTCGTAATAATTTTTTTTTAAAAACTATTTACATTTCCCGTACAAAACTAAATTGCTAATGATGATAATAATAATACCGTGAAATAAAGATGAAAGGTTTTGTGTTTGAATAAAATGTTATAATCTAAAGAAAGCTTTGTGAGCTCTTCCATTTGGTATTTGACCTTGAAGTCTTAGTCTTCGTACAGCTTCTCTCAAGTGTTTTGGTTGCACTGGTCCCGATTCGTCATGCGCCTCCATCACATCTAAAGCTTTTCATTGCAAAAATTATAAAATGTAAGTTTTTTTTAATTTTTGTAAATTCTAGATTTTTCCATTTCTATTAAAGTCAAAGACATTTTTCAATAATTTCAAATAAAGTTCTGAACGTACCGATGAAAGAAATGTATTTATTTTTTCTTGAAATTCAAATTTTATTGCAAATATAAGAAAAATTATACAAAGATTTTAGATTTTTAATTTTCTTTTTTGCTTTTAATAGTTCAGCAATTTTTGAAAATAAAATTACATTGTGGCAAAAAATTTATTTTATTCGAACGTTCACAACTTTTGAATTATAAATTTATTCTTGAATTTATAGTTTTTGTTAATTTTTAATATTCTTCAGTTCCAACTATTCTTGGAAATATAAAATAGTTTTCTAATTCGAAATATCTTTATTAAAAATAATTTTCGAATAGTTGAAATTATTTTGGAAATATTTTGGAAAATATTGATTTCAATTTACTGACCTTCTTCAACTATTTCCCCAACGAAAACTTTTGCAATGCCCGACATTGCAATTACCACGTTTTGAGATACGGAACAACCTGTGATAGTTTGCATAATCTGCAGAGAAAATAATTTTTATTCATTAAGAATTCAGTA
The DNA here is from genome assembly GCA_032873175.1 of Leptopilina drosophilae. Lineage (NCBI taxonomy): Eukaryota > Metazoa > Arthropoda > Insecta > Hymenoptera > Figitidae > Leptopilina > Leptopilina drosophilae. The sequence goes on from CM065483.1 coordinate 21,445,608, forward strand.
ATTTTTGAGGAATTAGAGTTTACATACAATTAAAATATTTCGTAAAATACTAGTAACTTGTTAATTTGATATTGCGAATAGTAAGTAAAATCGCATTAAAAATTTGAATAAAAATAATTAAAATCCATAAATACGTAAACTCTGATTCCAAAAGTATAGTAAATTTTACAACGTCTGCAATTAACAATTCTGTGAGGAAATTTCTTTTCCAATTCAAGTAATGTATTTTCTGCCAGGTGATTTCTAACGAATTTTTTCGTCAATTATTATTTTAGATAACAGAAATTCATTAGAAGAAAAATTCTATTGAAAATATCTGTTTTTCTACAAGTGTTGATTATAAATGTTGTGAAATTCACTGAGATGTTAAGTTTTGACATAATAAACATACCCGTTTAATAGCTGATTTAGGGAATGCTGCACGTCGATACATTTCATATCTGTCTAATTGATCTTCCGTGAAATTTGACACTAAAACTCTAAAAAAAAATTATTACTCAATTAAAAGTATTTAGAAAAACTCAAATTTGGTTCAATTAAAATTTTTAATTATTATTATTTAATTAAAATTTTGTTAATAAAAAAATTTTTACAGGGTTGCTACGAATTCAGCATTTCAAAATTCCCTGACTTTTCCAGGTTTTCCAGACCATTTTTTTAAATTCCCTGACCAAATTAGTAATTGTTGTTTGCTTTTTTGTTTCCTAACATTTTAAAAAAGTTTTCTTTTTAAATATTTTCAATTTTAAAATTAATGTATTGAACATCATTCAATGCTTGCAAAGAATTTTATCAAAAAATTTGAGAATAATTCAATTCTTTCGAAAAATTTTATTATTTATAAAAATAATTTAATGCATGCGAAGAATTTTATTAAAATGGTTGATAATTCTAATTCAATTCTTCGAAGAATTTGTTTTATTTTTTTTTTTTAATCAAGTTTCATCGATAATTTTAATTGAAAATTTTCAAAAAAATTGAATTTCAACAACAATTTATTTAAAATTTTAAAAATAATCGTGTTTCGTAATAATTGAAATTAAAAATTTTATAATTACATTTTATGAAAATTTCTAGAAAATTATTGACTATGTCGATGTTTTTAATAATTATAATTAATAATCATACTGTAAACATTTATTAAAATTTTTGCTGGAAGATTTAACTCTTTCTTAAAAATTAAAAACAATTATTTCTTTCGTGAAATTTTATTACAATTGTATTGAAAATAATTGAATTTTTGAACAGATTTAAATCTAACCTGAAAAAATAGTTAATGAAGTTTTTTTAAAATTGGAAGTGAGAATAAAAATGAAAATTTGAAATTTTCGCGATTCAGATACGTCAAATTAATTTTTGAAAAAAATATTTTATAAAATTCCCTAAAAATTCTAGGTTTTCAAGGTTTTCCCTGACCGAGAAAAAATTCCCTGACAATTCCAGGTTTTCAAGGTTTTCCCTGACCGAGAAAAAATTCCCTGACAATTCCAGGTTTTCAAGGTTTTCCCTGAGCGTAGCAACCCTGTTTTAAATGTAATTGAATTGTTTTGATAAATTTAATTAGGATTATATTAAAAATAAATTTATTTCCTGCAAATAATTATAGTCATTATGCAAATAATTTATTCTCTGCAAAGAATTTTATTATATTTATTAAATTAATTGAGAGAATTCATTTATTTTCGTAAACAATAAAATTCTGTGCAAGAATTCAAATATTTTGAGATTTTTATTAAAAATGTATTGACAATCGAGAAATATTATTGAAATTGTATTAAAAATAACTTAATCATTACAAAATTGTAATAAAATTTTTTAAAAAATTGATCTAAAATTTCTGCGAAGAATTTTATTACATATGAAAATAATTGAATTTCAGGGAAAAATTTTCTTTAATCGTAATTGAAATAAAATAATTTCGTCGTAGAATTTCATTAAGATTTTTAAGAATATTTAAAATTTTTTTAAAATTTTAAATTTTATTGAAAATAATTAAATTCTACCAAAAATTGATTTTATTTAATGAAATAATTTAATTCACGAGAAATATTTTGATATTTATGCGAAAATAATTGAATTCCTGTAAATTTTTTTCATTAGAAAATTCTACGAGAATTCAATTATTCAAATTCTGAAGTAAATAATTTATTAGATAATTAAATATTTCTTACAATTTAATTCCTAAAAACGAAATTTATCAAAACTTTTGGAAAATAATGGAATATTCTCGACGAATTTTAATAAAATTTGAAAGAATATTTGCAATTTTTTAAGGTATTTATTTCAAATTGTATTTAAATTGTTAATAATTGAAATTCTGTTATGCTTTTTATTATTTGTAAAAATAATTGAATCTGAAAGAAGAATTTTATTTGTTTATAAAAATAATTGAATCTGAAAGAAGAATTTTTATATTTAAGAGAATAATTGAATTCTAACAAAGAATTTCATTATAAATTCTTAAATAATTAAATTTCAGGGAAATTTTCTATTATTTGTGAAAATAATTGAATTTAAATAAAATTTTTGACAATAATTAATTATTGCATTTTTCAAAAGAATTTATTTAAAATTGTATTAAAATTACTTCAATTCCTACGACGAGTTTCCTTATTTATAAAAATCATTGAATTCTCGGGAAGAAATTTATTAAATTTGTGTTAAATAATTTATTTAAAATTTAAAAGAATAATTAAATTATTTCTTGTAATTTAATTAAAGTTACATTTAAAATGCAATTTTTGGACGAAACAATTTTATCAACATTTTTCAGACTAATTGAATATTTTCGAAGAATTATTGTTGCTAAGTCTGTTCACTTTAAAATTAAATTGTAATAAAAAGTACTTAATATTAAGTAATAATTATTTTGAAAATATTTAGAAAGCTTTTAAGCAAAATATATTTTAAATTTGATAAAACTTGACATAAGTTTTGGTATTAATTTTTTCTAGTTTTGGAATTTTTTGACTAAATAATAATCAATTACTTACTAATTTCTGTATAAAATTTTGAATATGAATAAAAATTTTCCATAAAAATAGACAAAATTACTTTGAAATAATAATTGATGATTCTGAATAAGTTTTTTTGATTTGAATATACATTTTTTTAAATTTAATTTTAAAAAAATGTTTTAATTTCAGAAATTTTTTACAAGAAACTTACTGCATTTTTTCCCTCTCCTCTTCTTCCAATTCTCTTTTACTTTTTTCTTTACTTTCTCTTCGTTCTTTGAGATTATTCGGAATTACATTCGATGTTAGAATATTGTTACCAAATAAATCTTCAGTAATTGACTCATTATGTTTTTCCGAAGGAATTTCAATCTCGTGTTTTATAATATCAATGTGATCTTCTATTACATCGGATTTAAAAGACGCGGATATCTCTTCGTTATCTGACTGTGACTGCGAACTGGTTGTATATTCCATTTCCATCTAAATTAAAAATTAATTTAATTGTTTAGTAAATAATTTAATATCAAGTCCTTACAATTTTTAACGATAAAAAGAACCATCTTTTGTACTTTTTACTAGTATTTTACTAAAATATATTATTTTTAAAGTTAAAAAAAATTAATTATCAAACACAATTGGTGGTAAAATGAAATTATTTTTAATATAGGTAGTAATAATTTTAAAAAATTTCGTTCAATTGAACGTTGAAAGTTGCAGTAAAAGTTCATATGACATTAATTTAATTTAATGTTAAGAAATAATTCAGAAAAAAAGAACTTTTGATTAACAATTATTGGAGAGAAAGGAGTATTTTTTTCTTTACCACGTCATTTTCTTTTGTTTTTGGAGCAATCTCTTTATCCGTGCTACTTTCGTCCAGAATATTATTCTCTCCTGATATTTCCATTGATGAATTTTTATCCTCTTCCTTCGGGCAAACGTCAATAAAATCATTTTCGTTTCCTGAGTCATCGTCTTTTCCGAATATGTTATCCATCTGTCAAAATTATTATTTTATTCATTGAAACTTATTTATATTCAATATTATTTTATTAATCAAAAAACTAATCGTTTTTTTCTGCTATTATTCCTTCTCTTTCATAACTATATTTTATTTACAAATTGTAACCATCATTTTACTGTTATATTAATTATATTTACGCCTCCGTTTTATTTATTTCATTCGCATTGCAAGTAATTTACAAATTTTCTATAAACACAAAGTGAACACTACGTAAACAAAATTTGTAAATTTTATATCCTTCGTCAAATTTTAAAAGATACTGGCAACAAAATTTAAGATTTTCCTTAATAGAAAATTTGTTTATTATACAATTAGTTGAAAATAGTAACTGGTAACAGAAGTAATAATTTAACAATAACTGTTAAATAATAACAAGTAAAAGTAACTATTTCAATAAATGGAAAATAAATTTATGTCTTATGTCTATTTGTAAATAAAAGGTTAATTGCTGGTAATTACAGTTCTTGGGATTAATTAACATTTATTGTAAACAAATTAGTAAACATTCAACACTCCTTGTTTTTAAAGAAAACTGTCAGAATTTATGGTCAATGAATATGGAGTGAACATAGAGACGTAACTTTATAAGTTGACTCCCAGGAGATGGTTACTTATTGAAGCAGAAACTGTTTTCGAATATAGCCACTAGTGTCGCTGGTTAATTATCCTTTAAGATCCTCCCACACCTTTGTTGTAAGGTATTTTAAAAATATTACCTTTTTTTCCTATTATTATTAATAATTATATTAGAAACTATCCATTAATATTAATAGGCCAAAGCACAATCGCCAATATTTATATCTTTCGTCCTTTTCTAGAAAAAGACAAACGCTTGTTTCTATCCTTTTCTTTCTCAATGTAAGAAATCTTTTTTGTCCTTTTCTCTCTTCTAAAGAGAAAATTGAGAAATAAAAAAAAATGTAAAAATTGACAAAGAAATAAATTTATATTATAAAGAATCATCAATAAAATAATGAAAGAAGAATAAAGATTATTCTATGCGAATACAGTGACGTGTGATTGAAGCATAAAAACACAAGCGCAACGCAGCTTCCCAACTCTGACAACAATATGGATTTTCTCTCTGCTATTTAAACTAACCTTAAGCATAAAATTTCTTGTTGCAGTCTTGTCAGAATCTCATTAAACTGGATGTTGTACTATTTACATCCTTGTGCAGGCACAAATATTGGTTGATAACGGTATCACGACGAGGACGCCTGAAATAATTGTCAATATTCTTTTGTTTCGCTGAATATTGTGGGTGCAATTTTTAACAATTTTATCTCGCTTTCTCGTGTGGGGGAATGGTTTTGCGACTTCCAATTTTTATCATAAATAACAAACGTTTAGTGAGGAAAATTTTATAATATATATTTTTTATTCTGTGATCATAGCTTTTTTTGTTTTGTTTTTAAAAGTACATATTTTACTAATTAGGGAATATTTTTGATTCGCGAGTGAGTTTAAAGTGTTTGTGACTCTTTTTGTTTTCTCATAAAATAGGGGTGTTAGCCACTTTAATTGTCTTCGATGTTCCGATTCTGTAGCGTCTTCTTGGCTTATTTGTAATAATAACATGTGAGTAGTTTTCTTTTTTACAATTTTCTCTCTGAACAATTTTTGTACGTGTTTTGTTTTTTGCAATTTCAACAATGGAAAACAGATGATTAACAATTGTACGTAAAAAATGGAAAAGTTTTCTTGTCTGTTGAACATAAAATTGAACATAAAATTTGTAAAAATGTATTTGTAAAAATGATTGATAACAATTTGTCTTTTGCAAAATAGACTTATTTACAGATAAAGAATATTTGGTGATATTTTTTTTTCGACGAAATGACAGGAAATAATAACAAAAGTGTCTAATTATTGTAAAGAATAGAAAAAATGTCAAGTCTTTAGATTTTTGATTTTATTTGAATAATTGCAGGTGCGAGGAAGTAACAGAAGTTGAAACACATCATCAACAAGCTGTAAGTTCCACAATGGGCGTCGCTGAAGATGAAACACCATCATCAATGATTCCTCATCCAAATCTCACTACAAATCAGAATCATCCAAATCAAGAAGGTAATTTTAATCGCACAATTTATAGATTAAAAGAATTAAGACGTCAAAGGTTAAACTGACGTTTCAATATTTTTAATATTGAAAAAAAAGTGTTTATTTTGTTTATTTTGGTTTAATTTTTATTTTTTTTATAGAAGTGAGAAAAAGATAAAAAAAAACACTTTCGCTGGTTTATGTTTCTTCTAGAGGCAATTTTCTAAGCTGATGTTATTTTTAACGATGATGAAAGAAATATTTTGTTGACTACTTTGTAATGCAAGTAAAAGAGCAGAGTCTTGTCTGGAATTTTGTATCATTGGTTAGAGTTTCATTATATTGACAAGAATTCCTTTTACTCTGTTTAAATATTACAAAACAAAAATATTATAAAAGTATTTCAACTTTAAAATATTTCTTCGCTTTGAAGATACTGAAGATGTGACAAACACCAATTGAGTCAATTGAATTAATTCTGATATTGAAATGTGAGTATTTTCTTCAAAATTTTTTTTTGAAATTTAATTTGATTCCAAATTTAAGATTTAAACGTTTAATATCGGACATAAAAATTAATTTTCATCACAGGTTTTATCCAAAATTGCGAAGACGAAAGTTTTTTTGTCTTATCACAGGTCTGGGAATTCAGAGAAAAGTGTGGGATTTTTATTAAAAGTGCAGGAAAAAATTAAATTTATAAAAATCATAAGAATCTTCTGAATTTTAACTTTTTTGTTTGCTTCACAAATTGAAATTACCACCAATTCTAACACAAAGCCTTCAATTTTTTCTTTTTGGAACAATAATTTGTTTTCATTCTTGAACAACTATCATCAAATTATTACTTAGAAATTATTTAATAAACAATTCGGAAATTAGTTAAATTCTTTGATTTAAATTGATCTTTGATTTAAAGACAAAATTTCTTTAACTGTTTTTTGTTGGCTCAAAGAAATGTTTCTTTGGATTTAATAAATCTTCTTTTTTAAGGCAAATAAATAAATGATTCAAAAGAAATAATTTCTTTGAATGTTCTCAGCTTTTTATTTGTCTTAAAGAAATTTTTCTTTGTATCAAAAGTATCATTCAAAGAAATAATTTCTTTGATTCAAAAAAAGGCTTGAAAATTGTTTTTCTTAAATTGAAAGAAAACTGTTTTTAACTCAAACAAATTTTATCTTTAATTTAAAGAGTCTGTTTTAACAAGACGATTTTTCTGTTTCAAAGAAATCCTTTTTCTGAGTGTACACAAAAAAATTTGCTGAAATTCAATTATTTTAAAAAGAAATAAACTTCTTTGCAGAAATTCGATTAGGTCCAAAAATTTTCTTTTAATTCTGGTTTATGTTCAAATTACCTTTATAAATAAAAAAAAATTTTCTTCAAATTCAAAAATTATTTTCTAAAATTTTAAGTTTTTGTCCAAATTTTAATTATTTAAATTTTTAATTATTTTCATAAATAATCAAATTTTCACAGGTATTCGATTACGTAAAAATTTTTTATAAATTTCTTCGCAATGATTCAATTATTTCCATAAATACTAAAATATTTACAAGAATTCAATTATTTATAATTTTCTTCGTAATAATTCCAAAATTTTAATAAACTTTTTGGAAAAGTTTCCATTACATTCAAAAGTTTCTTAAATAATCTTCTAAATTTCAATTATCTTTATAAATATTAAAATTCTTTTCTGAAATTCAATTATTTTCAGGAATTTTAATACAATTCTTGGTAAAATTTTAATTATTTTTAAAAAGTTATTCCTCAATTGAATGGTTTAAAATATCAAATAATTAAATAAAATTTTTCAAAAGAATTGAATTATTTTCAAAAATCTAAATTAAATCCTACGCAAAACATTTTAAATAAATAATAAAAATCATCGGAGAATTTCAATTATTTTTTAATACAACTTTTAATCGAATGTCTCGAAGAATGTAAAGTTCTTAAAATAATGTAACTTATTGTAGAATTTCACTTTTTTAATACAATTTAAAATAAATTTATCGAAAAATGCAATTCTCAAAAATTGGATAGACATTCATTTATTTTCACAAACAAAAGAAATTTCCTCTGCAATTTAATTATTCAAAAATTTATAATAAAATTCTTTGTAAGAATTCTATTTTCATTTTCTTAAATATTTAAAAATTTATCTTAGAGATTCAATTAGTTCTTATAAATAAATAAAATTCATTGTAGGAATTCAATTATTTTCATAAATAATAAAACACATTGCTAAATTTCAATTATTAATCATTTTAATACACTTTTGAAATAAATACCTCAAAATATGCAATGATTCGTAAAAATTTGATTAAAATTCGACGAGAATATTTAATTATTTTTCAAAAATCTTGAAACATTTTTATAGGAATTCAAGTTAAAGAATATTAAATTATTTCAATGAATTGTTTATTTCTGTATTTAAATAATTGATTTCTCGTAGGATTTTTTAATAAAATTATATTGAAAATAGATTGAATTTCAGAAGTTATTTTAGTTTCTATTTTAGATAAAAATTAAATATTAAAAGCATTACCTAATGTGTGAATTTTTAGAAATAAATGAACCTTTTTTAAAATGATTAAATATAGTTGATGTAAAGAAGAATTTTAGATGAGAATTATAGAAAATAAGAATTAAGTTGAATTGATGGAAATAATTATGAAGAAATTAGTGTAGAACATTTTTTTGAGTATCTAATAATTTTTTAAGTGATGCAGAATATTCCTTAGGGTCAGGGAAAAAAATAAAATTTTTGCGTAACTATGTTGAAGGCAATGAAAGTTTTTACTTTTGATTTGCAATCTTATTTTGACACTTATTATTACAATTATCATTAATAGTTACTCGATAGCCCTCTTCTGATAAAATTGCAGATAAAATGTATATCTCACATAAAATTCTATAAATATCATACAGATAAATGATATCAACATGGGAATCAATATCAGATTCCGCATTTTTTTTTTTTTTTTTTTTTTTTGTTAAATTCGAATAGAAATAATATTGAGGACATCGATTATTGGCTCACAGTTTACAAGTTTTTCATTTAATTGGGAACTTAATTACTTATTAATACGTGATTTTAATCAAATTCACCCATTTCCTTTAATTTTTTAAATAACTTTTTAATTATTTAATTTACTTGTTTTACATTAAACAGAAAGAGTCTTTTCGTACAATTGGAGAAAATATTGATAGAAATATTAATATTTTCAACAATATCAATACCAAAGATTTATTTATTTTTATTTTAATATTTTTATTATTAATATTATTTTGATTGTTTTAAGAAAAATAAATGCGAAATGAGATATTAATTTAAAAAAAAATAATATTGTGTACTAACTTATCATTTTGAAAATTATCATAAACCGATCATCTTTAAGTTGTTCTTCTAATTGATTGCTTCGCAAAATTTCAAGAAATAATTTAAAGTACGAAAGAAAAAATTAAAACGAAGAAAAAACATTTATCGTGAATTTCAAATTTCGACGAAAAATGATTTTTTTATTATTATCTCTGTTAATAATCTTTTTAATCAAAAAGATACAATTAAGTCAAAATTATTTTTAACAGAGAAAATACAAAAAAAATTATACTCATATTTTTAAATCATCAAATTTAAATGTCTCATTAACTTCAATTAATTTTCAATAGTTTTAGAAATAAAATATTTAAAAATTTGTTATTTCAATTATGTTTTTTGAAAATTTCTTGAAATTTTATAATGTTTATTTATATATTGTAAATTATAAAAATACTATTTAAGTCACGTTTGACAAAATTGCCAAATTTTTAATATTTTTTTTACTTTAAACTTTTTTTTAATCCACTTTTTTCATTAAAAGAAATTTATCATTAAAATTCAAGTAATTTTTTCTTTCAATGAAACAATATAGTGAAAAAAATACAATTAGGAATAAAATATTTTATATTATATTTTTTGCAAAATATTTTAAGTACCTAATAATAATTTTTTATATTAAAAAATATTTTAAATATTTTTATTCAGTATTGGAATAACAAAAAAAAAGCGGGAAAGAAGTTTGAGATTTAATTTACATGTGTAAATATCAAAACACGTGCATATAGAAAAAAATAAACAATTTGAATGAGGAAAAAATGATTACGATATCGATGATACACGTGTTTTTATATAAACTTTGTCTTTGAAATGCAAGTAAAGATTGCAGCATGAATATATATAAAGAAAGGTTGAAATTTATCATATCAGTCAAGTGTATATTCACAAACACTAATAAAACGTGAAATGTGGGTTTTTAATGTTGTAACTCTTAAAATAAAATTTTTTTACATTACATAGGCCTCATAAGCTTAATCTAGATCATAAATTATAAACCGAAATGTTTCGTACAGTTAATAATCATTAATTAAGTAGAAATGCTCTAAATTAAACTTTAATATTTTCTTAACAAATATAACATAATCCTGTGCAATAAAAAAAAATTTATTCTCCTCACGCTCTTCAATTAGAATTAAAATTTTTTTAATTATCTGAATTTAACTCTCTTTTATATTGTTTTTTTTTTACAAAAATTGTTTTTTCAAAAATTTTTTAACCATTTCTTTTATTTTATGGTTTTTTTTTACAAAAATGATTTTTTCCAACATTTTTTTAACAATTTCTTTTATCTAATTTTTCTTTCTTTTTAAATTGAAGGTCTCATTCTCAGAAAATTTACTCAAAAATCTTCAAAAGTTTAAATTTAAAACTGAAAATTAATTCAAAATAGTTGATTTTTTTTAATTGTAAATTTATTTATTTTTTTTTAATCAATTATTGAAGAATTTTAAATCGATGTTTTTTAAAAAATTGACATCTAAAAGTTGTAATAAAAAATCTTCAATCAAGTGTAAATTTAAAAATGAAAATTATATGAAAATATTTTTGAAAAAGACAATTTTTAGAATTTTGAAAAAAATTAAATTTTTTTTTAATTTCATATTTCCGAAAATTCAAAAATACGTCAACAAATAACATTAAAATTTTTTTGAATCATTTTAACAGTTTGAAGAAAAGAATCAAGTTTGATATTTTTCATCAAAATTCTTGTAAAAATTAATTAATTTTTTTTATTATACAAAAATATTTCAATTATTTTCGTAAATAGACGTTAAAGTATTTTTAATAAACTAATTCTTAGAATTATGTTATCTTAATTTTTTCGTATTCAATTATCTTCAAACAATCTAAATTAAAATTTTTTTAAATTTACTTTTTTAGATTTATTAAAATTTCGGAGAAATAATGTTCATATCTATAATTAAAATTCTTCAAGAATTTGATTATTTTTGAAGAATTTTCCAAAATACAATTATTTTTAAATTGATAATTTTTGTCGAATAAAGTATTTCAGTATTTGACTTTTATTTTTCCACAGGAATTAAAAATAGATAATTTGATGTTTTTGGAATTTTATTTCCTGTGAAAAAAGAAATGTAGAATTACCATTTAAATATTTATTTAGGAAAATTTTTGAAGTTTTAAATAATTGAATTGGAAAATCGATGAAAAGGCAAAATCGGGGAAATAAAAATTAATTAATTATACAAATAAATTTTTGTGGCAACACTGAATTCAATAAACAATTTTTTTCCATTTTTAATCGACTATAGAAAATTTTTTGCGCCTTAAAGTCGATCCGAGGTCTCAAATTTAATAGAAATTCACAACGTTTATGATCCAATGATTGGAAGAAAAAAATATTTTCTTACGCAGAAAACAATATATTTTGTAATACAAATTTTAATTCTCTGAATTGTCAATGAGAAAATATTGTTACAAAAGTTATTCCTCAAAAATTTGGATAGAAAAGAATTTTTTCTATTAAACGTTGTGAACTTTGGACCAGTGTTATAGAATTTTGCTTTTTTTCGATTTAAAAATATTGAGGATTAAATTTTCAACGACGATTAATAATTATGAAATGAAAAAAAAGGAATATTAAAAATTAAATTCATTAGAATACACTTATTGAATAGAAGATTAAAAAAATGTTGTAATAAATTTTGAATATGAACGAAAAATTTAGGTCATCGTCTATATAACAGAAACACTTGTTCGAGTGAATTTTAATTTAGCTGTCGAGCAAGATTTATTAAGATTTATTAAAAATATCATCAACGTATTATCCAGATGTTATTATTTATAGATGTTACGTCGGACAATTTTTCTGACTTCACGGTTAATAATTGCAAAATGTGCGTGATTTAATTATTTACATTTTTTCTGATTTACAACCATGTCACATTAGATACATAAAAGTTTAATATGACGTTGGTTTTATGAAAGAAAGGAAGAATAAGCAAAAAAAAATATAAAGTGACGTGAATTAAATTTGACATTTTAAAAAAGTGTTTAATATTTTTCGAATAATAACAACAATAACAAAAAACAATTAATGATAATATAGATAATAATTATTATTATTATTTATTTAACTTTCGATGCGGACAAAAAATTTTCTTAGTACAAAAAATATTATCAACTGAAGAAAGTGGTAAAATAAATGTATTTATTTGAACATTTAACAATAATAACTATTATTTATTACTGATTGATTATTTCAGGAATATTAATTTTTTCTCGAATGAAAAATTTGAAAATATATTGGCAAACGCAGAATTTTGTGATGATTATAAGAAAAAGAAACTTAATAATAAAGGAAACAGGTTAACAAAAGACTGATAAAACAATAATTGTTCATGTTGATAAAAAGTTTATCGTTGTCATCATTAAAATTTACAAGTTACTCACGTATTGACGGAAGATTAAGTATTGTTATAAAAATAAAATACCAATAGCCGTTCTACGGTTGCTATTCTTTAAAAGAAATTTTAATTTTCGCTCAATTTTTTTTCTTTATTTCTATCATGAATAAATTCATAATTTAAGTGAATTTGGAATTTATTAATTCGTACTTAATTAAATTTCCAATTTATTACTTATTAATTAAATTTGCAACTTATTACTTATTGATTAAAATTCGTAATTTATTCATTCTAAATTGAATTTATAATTAATAGTTAATTAAATTTGTAAATTATCTATTCAATAATAATTTCTTAATTGAATGAACTTATAATTTTTTGTTTGTAGAATTTTTCAAATTTTCTTAATTTCCTTAAAATTTTTACAGAACAGAAAAATAATAAGTAAAGTAGGGAATATTTGGCAAAAAAAGTATCAAATTATTCGAAATCTTAAATAATCTAAGAATTTTCTTTTTCATATTGAAAAAAAATCATAAGTAGTTGTAACTTTTAGAAATAATAAAAAAATTAAGTGATAAAATATATTACTTAATTTTTTAATTTAAAAAATTTAATGTTTGTACAAATTTTTTAATAGGAATTGATTTAAAAAAAATAGTAGTTCAAAATTTAGAAAAAATTTCAAGAATTAAAGTTCAAGTTTTAAATATCACTCAAAAGGTTGCAAGTATTTTAAAATTTTAATACCCGATCGACAAATAAAAACAAATAACAATAAGTATTCAAATATTTAGTAAACAAAAATTATTAAATGAAATTAAATTTTTTTAAGATAATTGAATTGAATTGTATTGAAAAAAATTTAATTCTTGTCAAGAGTTTTATTCAATTTCTTTAAAATAATTGAATTGTTTCTAAGAATTTATTTAAATTATTTGAAAATAAGAGTTTTTTTTAATTTTTTAAAAAAACATATTTATTATTAATTGTAATTAATAATTTTCTCATTAAATTATATTAAAATTATTAATAGAAAATTAAATTTTTTTAAACAATGTTATTACAATTCTTAAAAATAATTACACTTTTTTAGAATTTCATTAAATTTTTTAAAAATAATGTAATTTTTTAAAATAATTTTAAATGAAAATTTATAAAATAATTGAAATTTACAAAGATTTTATTAAAAAATTTTGAGAATAATTGAATTGTTTAGAAAAATTGTGTTACAGTTTTAAAAAATAATTGAACCTGTTAGAAAAATTTTATTAAAATTATCTTGAATATAATATAAAATTTTTTTACAAATTTTATTCAAATTGTTTTAAAAATAATTGAATTTCTCAGAAGAATTTTATTATTTACCAAAATATTTGAATTCTGGCCAAGAATTTTACAATTTATAATAAAAATTTAATTTAATAATTGTTGTATTTTAGGAAACTTTTCGCAGTTTAAAGTTAGTTGTTAATTTTTACTGAAAATTTAAAAAATAATTGTAATAAAATTCTTTGCAAAAAGCCAATTTATAAATAATAAAAATGTTCGTAAAAAAATTCGATTATTTTTTTACAAATAATAAAATTCTTATCCGAACTTCACGTATTTTCAATATATAATTTTAGGTGAATTCTTCGAAAATTTCAATTACTATTAAAAATCGTGTAAAATTTCTCCAAAAATACAATTATTTTTTAAAATCTTTGACTTTTTTACAGAAGTTGAATTATTTATAAAAGTTTTAGTAAAATTCTATTTCAGAATTCAATGATTTTCATAAGTAATAAAATTTTCTCTGGAATTCAATTATTTATAAATACAATTTTAATTGAATTCCAGAGAAAATTTTATTATTTATGAAAATAATTGAATTCTAATATTGAATTTTACTAAAAAAAAGTAATAAAAAAGTAGAAGTAAAATTTACCTTACAAAAGGTAAATAATTGAAATTCTGTGAAAAAGTCAATTATTATTAAAAATAATTATATTTTTGGAGAAATTCTACTCGATTTTTAAAAGTAATTGAAATTTTTGAAGAATTCAATTATTCTAATAATAATTTTAATTTAAATCCGTGGAAAATTAAAATATTTTAAAATTCTTGTTAAGAATTTAATTGTATCAGAAAATAAATTTTCATAAAATAGTTCTCAAAAAGTCACTTAATATTATAAATTTCGCAAAGATTAAATTATTTGCAGAAATTATAAATTTTTTGCAGAGATTAAATTATTTTAGAAAAGTTCAAATAAAATTCTATTCAAGAATTCAATTATTTTCAGAAATAATTTAATTTTCGATTTACTGAAAATCAGTAAATTCTTGCAAGTATTTATCAAAAAATTTGATGTTGATTTGATTGATGTTTATTCTTGGAAATATAAAATTTTTTCAGTTTACAAAATAATAATAAATGTAATACTGCTACCTAATTTTATAAATTAATAATTTTATAATATAACAAATTAATGGTTTATTAATTTAATAATTTTTTAATTTAATAAATTATTAATGGTTTAATAATTTAATAAATTTTTAATTGTTTATCAATTTTTCGATTTTCTTCAAAATTTCCCCCTTAATAATAGAAAAAAAAATTTAACTCTTTTAGAGAATTAGAAAATTTATTATTATCATTATTATTGTTGTTAATTGTGAAAAATTAATTTTTCTCCAGAATACAAAGCTGTGGAGAAAGAGTCGTCGTTTCGTATAGAAAAATTGCGAAAAAAGAATGTTTTGAAAAAAAAAGGAAGTGAATTGTAATGACGAAAAAAAAGAATAAAATAATTGACGACAGTAGACAACGAAAGTGACGAATACAATATTCAAACCTTGAGTACAATAACAAATGCAATAATCCAAAGAATCTTGATATGATGACCATGACAAATAAGCATATACCTCAACATCACATAATTATTGTGCAAGTAGCATAATTTTTTTTTTCATACACAAGAAAAACTTGAGCAATTTTTTACCTTCTTTAAAAAAAAAAATTTTTTTTTTCCAGTATTTCGGGTGAAAGGAAATTTTAGACAACCGGTTTCTATATACGTTTTAAAGGGAATATATAAGCGCAGTAGTGGGAAGCTATTGTGGAAGAAAAGCAAACATATACAGGTGTTTATTAGTGTTAGAAGAGGAGTTAGCCGAGTATTCGTGCAATAGAGGAGAGAAGAGAGAGGGGACTTTCCATGTCTGTGTCCCTGATATGGCCTGGCATCGTGCTTGTGTAAGAGATTTCGAGAGAGAAAGAGAGTGGGGGGAGAGCGAGCAGATAGCGCGAGAGAGAATCGAGTAAGAGAGAGAGGGAGAGAGCGCGAGTTTACAAGGAGAGGAGAGGAGAGGCGCTGGATAAGAAAAAGACAAACAGAATCATGCCATTCGCGCGGCGTGTTCGTTTTCGCTGTTGTGTGTGCACTCCGGAGAGAGAACAGAAAATAGAGAAGTGAACAAACGTTAGTCAATCCTACCAATAAGTGGCATCAACAGTAATTTTCTACATTTCTTGTGTAACGTCGTCAGAGGAAGAAAAAGAAGAAGAAGAAAAAGTGGAAAAGAGGAGAGAATATTTTCTTCACACTGGTAGAGACACGTTTTTTTCCCTCTTGTAAACAAAAGAAGACATTTTTACCCCCAAAAAGGAATATTCTTCATTGTGATTTTGTGAATTTCCCTCTTCTGCACAATTTCGAGTTATTGACGTTGAGTTTAGTACAGTTAATCAAGGCTAACTGTCGTCATACATGAAAGCATGATAAGAAATTGAGTTCAAGAAATATCAATCGTTGAATTTTTATTCCTAGTTTCTTTTTTCGGAAAGAAAATTTCTTTAAAAACCGAGAAACAAGTGGGAAAGCTGAAAAAAAATTAAAAACCATAATTTGAAAAAGAAAGAATCTTTGTGGGTCAAAAAGCATTGTCTCAAGAAACTTTTGTTTTCCTCAAAAAAAAAAAGAGTGTTACCTTTATGAACTGGATTTGTTATCAAGTGTCGTGGCAAAAGGGAGACTTGACAATAACAAAAAAAGAAGAAAAAAACAATATTCAAGTTGCGCATGTTCAACGAAGAAATAGGCTGCACGGTCATGCTCTTTAAAGGCAATTTTAACTGTACTTTTGTGCCGAGCGAAAAAAAAGTCTAATTGTACCTCAAGTTTTCACGGAACTTGTCCTTCAAGCCTTCTCTCTCTCTCTCTCTCTTTTTCCTAAGTTCCTGATATGTCAGACAAAAGGTGTTAAAGCGCAACTATTTTTTTCCCCTGAAAAAAATTGTCTGGAAAAATTTGTTTTGTACACAAAAAGAAACACCAAAAATTCCCAAAAACCGTAAAAATTCACAATTTGTCGAATCGAAAAGTTCATTTTGGAGAAATTGGAAATTATTTCTGCTACGTTTGTTTTAAATCCAGTGGAACGGGGAAATTTCCAAGGCAAAGGAGAAAAGACTGGTTTTTGTTTTTTAAAATTTGAAGAGTAGAAAATTTCGTCTCTTGGGAAACTGAGGGAAGAGAAAATTGAGGAAATATTGAACAAAAAGAAGAGGAAGTTCTGCTTTTAATCCAAGGAATAATATTTTATTTGCAGACAAACGAGAAAAATTGTTTTTAAACAAGAAGTTTTTTAAAACTAATACAGTAGTCGAAGCATTAAAAGCAGAAAAAAGTGTAAAGAATAAAAAAATAAGGAGTATAAAGTATAAGGAGCGAAAGGTGTTAAAAGCAAAAAGTACGAAAGCAAAAAGGAAAAACAGCAAATAGTGCAAAAATCAAATTGTTTGAAAAGGAAAAAGTATAAAGAGCAAGAAGTAAACAGTAAAAAGTATAAAAAGCATAAAGTATAAAGTATAAAGTATAAAAAGCAAAAAGTATAAAGTGTAAAAAGCAAAAAGTATGAAGTGTAAAAAATAAAATATAAAAAGCGAAAAGTAAAAATATAAAAGACTTGAAAGTACAGAAAAGGAAAAATATAAAGAGCAAACAAAGAGTTTATAAGAAACAAAAGAGTGTCAAATCTAAAGTGTAAAAAATAAAGAATAGAAAGTGTAAAATGTAAAAGTATGAAATGTATAAAATGTATGAAATGTACAAAATGTATGAAATCTAAAGTGTAAAATATAGAAAGTAGAAGAATTCTACACAAAAAAGTATTTAACGCCAAAAAGTGCAACTGCATTCGCATGCATGGATTTAAAAGAAAAGAAAATTTCCCCCCGTCTGAAGAATCAAAAAAAGGAACATAATCGCATGAACAATAATGAATCTTATTCACTTGGCGAATCCATCAAAATTTTCATACTGGCAACTAAAAATCAACTTTGGCTGTAACGGTACCTGACACACAAGGAAGTTACTCTTATTCTAACTTGTTGCTACCGCCTTCCTTCCTTCCTTCTGTTGTTACTCAATGACTAAATAAGAAAGTATACGCGTAATTATTTCGACAACAATACAAAAAAATAACTCCTCCGAATAGAATTCATAATTCAAATTAGGCAAAAAAAAATTGACAATATTTTTAAAACTGTGATTTCGATTGTGATTTGAATGTGATTTTAATTTGATTTTAATTTGATTTGATTGTGATTTTAATAGTGATTTTTTTTAGTTTTGTGCTTGTTTTGCTTTCAATTGGAATGATTTTCATATTTTGTGGACTGTCGTCTGCCCATGACGACAGGGTACTGACACCAATTGTCGCTAAGGAGAGGGTGGTGCAATCGGGACATTTAGCAAATTCTCTAAGTACGATACAAAATTCATCGTCCGATTGTTGGCAATCGCCGTACACGACATTTCCACCATTTATTAGAAATAATAACAATAATAATAATAATAATAGTAACACTGTCCTACAATTGGAAGGATGTAAAGCACAATCTAGTGAAACAACGACCAAAAAATTTCTCAAATGGTTCAGCAGTAATAAATTGAATCAGTCATCGATCATTGAAAAATCAGGTATGACGTATTTCTTTTTTTTTTTACATTCTCATCCACTTGAGAAAGTTGAATTTTTTTGATCGATATATAGAAAACTTGTGATCTTTGTGATTGATGAGAGATTTTTTTTCAAAGTATTCTGTTTTATTTGGGTATTTTTAAGTTTTTGACGAATTTATTTAGAAGAAAAATTAATTTACTTGAAAATTGAATCAATTAATTGGAATGAAAATTAATGTATTTGGAAATAGTGCCTAATTTATTTGAAAAATAAATTAATTTAATAAAAATGATTAATTTAACTGAAAAATAAATCAATTTATTTTAAAAAAAGTATTTATTTGAAAAAACTTTATTATTTACAAAATAAATAAATTTAATTCGAACAAAATTGATTTATTTACAAAATAAATAAATTTATTTCCAACAAAATTGATTTATTTACAAAATATAAATTTTTTTGGAACCAAATTTGTTTATTTACAAAATAAATTAATTTATTTCGAACAAATTGATTTATTTACAAAATGAAAAAATTTTTTTGGAACCAAATTTATTTATTTATTTAAAAAATAAATTGATTTATTTCGAACAAATTGATTTATTAACAAAATATAAATATATTTTGGAACCAAATTTGTTTATTCACAAAATAAATTAATTTATTTCGAACAAATTGATTTATTTACAAAATATAAATTTTTTTGGAACCAAATTTGTTTATTTACAAAATAAATTAATTTATTTCGAACAAAATTGATTTATTTACAAATAAATTAATTTATTTTCAACAAAATTGATTTATTTACAAAATAAATAAATTTATTTCCAACAAAATTGATTTATTAACAAAATATAAATTTTTTTTGGAACCAAATTTGTTTATTCACAAAATAAATTAATTTATTTCGAAAAAATTGATTTATTTACAAAATATAAATTTTTTTGGAACCAAATTTGTTTATTTACAAAATGAATTAATTTATTTCGAACAAAATTGATTTATTTACAAATAAATTAATTTATTTTCACCAAAATTGATTTATTTACAAAATAAATTGATTTATTTGGAAAAAATTAATGAACATTAATTTAATTTAAAAATAAATTAATTTATTTGCAAAAATTTATTCATGTGAAAAATTTATTTATTTTGAACAAAATTTAGTTATTTAAACAAAAGAAAGCAATCAATTTTTATATGAAAAATTTATTTTATTGAAAATAAATCCAACTCATTAGGATCAACATTAATTTTCTTGAAATATAAATCAATTTATTTGGAACAAAATTAGTTTATTTGGAAAAAAAAAATTTTTTAGTACTTTTTGTTTAAAAACGTATTTTTACCATTTTTCTAGAAAAAATTTCGAATTAAAAAAATTCCTCGATAATAAATCCAAATCATTAGGATCAACATTAATTTTCTTGAAATACAAATCAATTTATTTGGGACAAAATTAGTTTATTTGGAGAAAAAAATTAATTTTTTTAGTACTTCTTGTTTAAAAAATTTATTTTTACAAATTTTTTTGAAAAATAATTTCGAATTAAAAAAAAATTCCTCGATAATAAAAACTTTTATTGGTCAGATTGAACATTAAATATATGAGACATGAGGAATTATTACTGATGGACTTCAATCGATTGCAATTGAAAATAGTTTGATTAATTATTAATGTTAGTAAATGATGAAAAAATTGTTATCAAAAAAGTTTCTTATATATATGCAGATTATTGTAATTAATTATTTATTTTTGTATATTTACTCAGAGCATAAAAATGAAAAGCAGAAAAGGCTAAATAAATAAATGGAAAAATTTTATAATTTTTTTAAACTTTTGTAAAATTTTAGATATAAAATAATTTAACTCTTCGATGGAAGTTTTAAAAATTTTTGGATATAATTGAAATTCTCTTTAGAAACTTTATTAAAATTTTTACTGTAAATAAATTGAATGCTAACAAGAATTTTATTATATATAAAAATAGTAGAATGTACTTGCAAAATGTTGCATTGTTTAAGAAATTAATTTAATTTATGGGAAGAATTTTTTGCAAATTCCTGATAATAATTGAATTTTTTATAGAAATTTCATTATAAAATTGTATTTAAAAATTCAAAATAATTGAATTTCTGTAAAAACTTTTATTTTTTTATTGAAAGTAAGTGAATTTTGAAGAAATTGATTCGAACTTTTTAAATTTAATAATTTCTTTTCAGAAACGCTATTAAAAATGAAAAATAATTATTTACTTTTATTTATTGCAAATAATTGAATTTTTACGGAGAATTTTTTTTTTAATACAAAGAATTGAATTTCAACGAATTGCATTAAAATTTTTTAAATTTAATTATTTTTTTTACAGAAATGTTATTAAAAATTAAAAATCTTTATTATTATTTATTGCAAATAATTGAATTTCTACGGAGAATTTTTTTTATTTATAAAAAGAATTGAATTTCAACGAATTGCATTAAAATATTTTTTAAATTTAATAATTCCTTTCAGGAAAGTTATTAAAAATAATAAATATTTATTATTATTTATTGCAAATAATTGAATTTCTACGGATAATTTTTTTTTATTTATAAAAATAATCGAATTTCAACGAATTCCATTAAAAAATTTTTTTAATTTACTGAATTCTTTCATGCGAAATATTATTAAATTTGTATTGAAATACTTCAATTTCTGCAACAAATTTTATTTATTTATTTATTTATTTATAAAAATAATTGCATTTCGGAGAATTTCAGTGAAATTTTTATCATTTATGAAATTTTTTTAAGAAATATTATTGTATATTGAAAATAATAAAATTTCTACGTAGAATATATTTTATTTTAAAAAATAATTTGAATTTCTGTGGAGAAATTTATTATTTAGAAAAATAATTGCATTTTGGAGAATTTCAGTGAAATTTTCATCATTTATGAAATTCTTTTGAGAAATATTATGAATATTGTATATTTAAAATAATGAAATTTCTACAAGGAATATATTTTATTTTAATAATTTGAATTTCTGTGGAAAAATTTATTATTTATGAAAATAGTTGAATTTTGAAGAATTTCACTGAAATTTTAAAAATTAATTGAATTTTTTCAAGAAATTCTATAATACTATTAATAATTATTATTAAATATTATTTTCCTATAATATTAATACTGAAAATAATTACTGACAAAGAATCTAGAAAACACGATTTAATAAAAAAAATATAATATAAGCGAACTTATTTTTATTCTTTAAGTTTTGTTTTCGATTACATCAAAGTTTTCTTCGACTTTTCAAACACTTTTTTTGCATTGATGATAAAATCGTAATTTTTTTCTTTTTTTTTTAATTAACATACAGCAAGTTCTGCATTGCAGATACGTTGCGTGATATACTTTAACGATCATATACACTTTAATACAAATCACATGCTAAATATGTATGTAAACAAATTTAACTAAAAAAAACGAAGATATAAAAATTCAACTTAAAGACGAACAATGCAAAAGTTGTACCGAGAATACTGCATTTATAACGTAATAATAATATTTCAATGTTTTTTTTCAATTTTCTACTGTTTTTATCAATAATAATTAATGAATAAATAACTATTTGCATTATTTGTTTTTTTTCTTGTTTTTTTGTAACCGTTTAATTAAAAATAGTATCTCAATTCTTATATTTAAGAAAAAAATTGATTTTTCATGTTGAAAAAAAAGGGGAGAAAATAAATTATGCACCAGATTTGTATGGTCTTTTTATTTTTGGAGGGTAAAATTTTTTTCTTGATAATATTTACTTCTATTTTCCAACGAACACTAAACGGGTCAAATATTAAATAATTAATAATATGTAAATTTCTTATTTATTTGAAAAAATTTTTTTTTATTTATTACAACAGTTGGGTGTAGGTAATGTTTATTAAATTATTTTCAAAAAACATAAATATTGATAGTTCAAAGTATGAAAAGAAATTTTTGACAATGAAAGCGGAAGAATTTTTTAAAACAAATGTATGTTTTATCAAACAATTATTATTTATACTTTTGTAATTATTTAAATACACTTCCAAGTAATTTGAAAACTTTTATGTATAATTTTAATATACTTTTTGATACAAAAGTATTTTTGTGTTTTTTTTCTTAATTAGAAAGAGTATTTTTTTAATATATTTTTTAATACAAAAATATTTTTTGTATATTTTTTTTTAATTAGAAAGAATATTTTTAATATATATTTTTAATACAAAAGTATTTTTTGTTTTTTTTTTTTAATTAGAAAGAATATATTTATTTTTTTTTAATTAGAAAGAATATTTTTAATATATCTTTTTTAATTAAAAAAACCAACTTTTAATATTCTTTTGAATTCAAAAGAATATTTTTAATATATTTTTCAATTCGAGGAGTACGTTGCTACCTATATTGAAAGAATTTTTTTTCCTTCTTTTTTTTAACGAGTATGACTCACTTTGTGAACTAAACGGGTGAAGAATTTTAAGTCCGCATTTTTTTGCAATTGATTGCAGACCATATTGGAAAAAAAGAGAAACAATTATATTGTTGAATTTATGCAGTATTTTATTTATTATTATTATCAGGATGTATATCGTTAGGAAAAGAAATTACTTTTTAATCAATGAACTAAATTTTCAATATTTACTTTATTCTCTATCCTGCGTTATTTACAGTATTGATTTAAATAGAGAAATATTTTTTTAAAATTTTGATAAGAGGTTTACTTTTTTTTATTATTTTTATTATTTTCATTATTAGAAATGATTTGGAAATTTACTTTAATTAAAAATTGTAGAAAATAATAATTGAATTTTTTGATAGTTGCAATAAGTATTTAAATATTTATTTAATAAAATTATTAATGTTTTGGATAATTAAATTTTTGAAATTAGTGGGAGGATAGTAAAATACGAAAAGAAAAATATTTTTTGACGACACGGAATTAATTGTGATTAATATTTTATTTAAACTTTTTATTGCATTTAATTTTTATATTACTTTTATTTATTTTTTCTTTGTTTGTTTTTATTTAGTTTCTTGTGTTTTTGTTTACATTGCTTTATCAATGAGTATAATGAGCATCTTCACACATACTAATAATCCGTTAATCACCCGCGTCAATATTGTTAATTAACAGGTGTTTATTAATAGATTCGATTTTTATTCGTTTCACTTAAATAGTTAAAACTATAAATATCATGAAGATCTTTATCTCAAATTATAATGCAAATTGTTTTCATATTACGTTTTTTTATTTTTTAGAAGCCGTTTCTCAATGTTAAATTTTTAAAAACAATATAATGTTCAGATATTTTTTTGTAAATTTCCAATTCAAACCGTTTGAAATTTAATTTTTGCAAAAAAAAATTACTTTAAAAGTAATTGAATTCTATAAAGAATTTAACTATTTTCAATTATTGTAATAAAATTCTTTGCAAAAAGCCAATTTATTAATTATTAAAATTTTCGTAAAAAAATTCGATTATTTTTTTACAAATAATAAAATTCATATTCCAATTTCACGTATTTTCAATACAATTTTAGGTGCGATTTCTTCGAAAATTTCAATTATTTTTAAATATCGTGTAAAATTTCTCCAATAAAATTCAATTATTTTAAAAAATAATTGACTTTTTAACAGAAGTTCAATTATTTATAAAACTTTTATTAAAATTCAAATTAAGAATTCAATTATTTTCTTAAATAACACAATTTTTTCTGTAATTCAATTATTCGAAATGCCATTTTAATTGAATTCCAGGGAAAATTAAATTATTTATAAAAATTCTTTTGTAAAAATTTAATTGTATCAGAAAATAGTAAATTTTTTCCAGGCATATAATTATCTTTAATAACATTTTCATAAAATAGTTCTCAAAAAGTCACTTATTTTAAATTTTGCAAAAATTCAATTATTTGCAGAAATAATAAATTTTATGCAGGTATTCAATTATTTATAAAACTTTTAATAAATATCATTTATTTTCCAAAAAATAAACAAAAATTTGTTGCATTTCATTTATTTTAAATACAATTTTTATTGAATTTCAGGGAAAATTTATTAAATTATTTTAAAATTCTTCGTGAGAATTCAATTATATTAATAAATAGTACATTTTTCGCAGGAATTCAATTATTTTAAATTGAATTTTCATAAAATTGTTCTCAAAAATTCACTTATTGTTTAAATTTTCCAAAAATTTAATCATTTGTAGAAATAATAAATTTGCTGCAGGGATTCAATTATTATTCAGAAATTTTTTTAAATAAAATTCTATTCAAGAATTTATTAATTTTCACAAAAATAATTAAAATCTTTGGCTGAACTAAAAATCATTGAATTCGACTGTAAATTATTTATAAGAAAATTTAAATATTAATTGAATTTATTTTAAGAAATATTTATCAACATTTTTTTCAATAATTGAATTCCTTCTAAAAAATGAATAAAATTGTATTAAAAATAATTTAATTCTTGGCAATTCTTTAGAATAATTTAATTGTTTTGAAGAATTTATTACAAATTTTTTTTAAATAATGAAGTTATTTAAAAATAATTTTTTCTGAAAATTTGGAAGATAATTGAATTTTATGAAAATTCTTTTATAAGTTTTTAAAATAATTGTGTTTTTTAATATTTGTAACTATTAATTGTCCTATTAAGTTATATTAAAATTATTTATAGAAAGTTAAATACTTTTAATCAATTTTATTAAAATTTTTTAAATATAGTTAAAATTTTTATTTTAGGAATTTTATTGGATGTCGTAAACACAAAGTATTTTTTGTAAATAATTTTACTTGAAAATTTTGAAAATAATTGAAGTTTAGAAAGAATTTTATTGAAAACAAAAAAAAATCAATTTTCAAAAATAATAATTGAATCTGTTAGAGAATTTTTATTAAAATTATCTTAAATACAATTGAATTTTTTTCTATAAATTTTGTTAAACTTGTTTTGAAGTTAATTAAATTTCTCAGAAGAATTTTATTATTTACAAAAATAATTGAATTGTTACCAAGAATTATACAATTTATAAAAATAATTGAAACGTTTCGAAGAATTTGAGCAGAATTGTCGAAAATAATTGAATTTTTTCTAGAAATTTTGTTGAACTTGGTTTGAAATTAATTGAATTTTATTATTTATAAAAATAATTGAATTCTTGACAAGAATTTTACAATTTATAAAAATAATTCAATTATTTCGAAGAATTTTATCAGAATTGTTGAAAATAATTAAATTTTTTCTAGAAATATTGTTGAACTTGTTTTGAAATTAATTGAATTTCTTAGAAGAATTTTATTATTTACAAAAATAATTAAATTGTTACCAAGAATTATACAATTTATAAAAATATTTGAAACGTTTCGAAGAATTTTAGCAGAATTGTCGAAAATAATTGAATTTTTATTAAAACTCTTGATAATAATTGAAATTAAATAATAGTTTTGATAATAATTGTATTCTTTGGACAAATTTTAGTAAAATTGTATTGAAAATAATTGAATTTCTTCGAAACATTTTATTATTTATGAAAATATTTTAATTTTTGCGAAGAATTTTCTTATTTATGAAAATAATTTCATTTCTTTGAAGAATTTTATTATTTATGAAAATATTTTAATTCTTGCGAAGAATTTTCTTCAGTACTTTTAAGAATTCAGTATTTTAATTGAATTCATGCAGAATATTTTAGAAATCATAAAAATAGTTAAATTGTTTGGAAGAATTTTATTCAGATTTTTTAAAAATAATTGAATTTTTTGAAGGAATTTTATTTAAAATAGTCGTAAATGCTGATTTTTTAAAAAATAATTTCATCAAAATTTTCGAGTATAATTGAATTTATATTTACACTTTTTGGAAAATATTTGAATTTAAATAATATTTTCAAAAACAATTTTTTTCTTTTGAAGAATTTTATTAAAATTGTATTGATAATAATAATAACAGAAACTTTATTTAAAATTTTCATGATTGAAAAAAAATTGCAAAACTGAAAATACATTGAATTTTATTATTTAATAACACCGAGTGATAAATTTTTTTATAAATGATAATAATAAAATAATAATTTTAATAATTATTAAATTATTTTAATAATTATTGTAATTATTACAAGCCATAATATTGAAATTTACATTGAAAAATTGAGTCTCCAGGCTAAAAATAGTTTACAGCTGCGTATGTGTATATCACGTAATTAAGGACATGCGCGACAGGATAACACGATCAATTGTCTTACGTAAGCCTATTTTTTCCTAAATTAAAAATAGGCGATCGTAAAATAAGTTGAGAATAATAATAATAATAATAATAATAATAATAATAATAATAACGATTATTTTTTAAATTTTACTAAATATTTTTGATAATGAATTTTAAAAATAATTTTTTTTCACAGGGATTCTGAAAAACTTTGAAATAACAAAAAGGAAAAATATTGGACTTTTTTTATGAATAGAATATTCTATAATAGTGGAAATAATTGGTCACTTGGTCAACGCACACACAAACATACACACACACGCACACAAATTGGATAGGAGAAAAAGAATATACATACACAATAGTGTGTAAAATTATCATTACAATATTATAAAGGAAATGCCACATTTTCAAAAGCAATTCAACTTCTCTATTGTTCTGAATCGGATTCGCTCGATTATATTTCCAGTAAGGAAACTGATATTTTGCAATTCACTCAAAACGGATTCAATGTACTGTTATGCGCGTCGAGAGGATCGAATATGAACCGTTCAATGGATAGAATACAAAAAAAAAAAGAAAAAATGAGGAAAAAAGAAAAAAGAAGTTAGGAAAAAATTGAAAGAATGTTTGAAAACGAAGATTTTTCAACAACTGTTTCTCTTCCTAAGGAAGAATTTTTTTAAAATTTTTGGTGCGTCATTTTGGGATTATTAACACGGAATTGTTTTTGCACGCTGTCTATTTATTCAATTCACGAGGTGGAAAATTTGAAAAAGAAAAAAAAAATATTTGAAATATTTGGAAACTTTGAAATTATTTTAGAAAAACTTTGAATATTTCGAATTATATCAAAATAATGTTTATTATTTCTTTAACTGAAAATTGATTTTAATTATAAAACTGAAAATTATAAAACTTTCGAATAATTAAATTTTCGTAATTTTTAAATTAATTACTATTTATATTTTCTTGTCTTTTTGAACTAAAATTATTCAAAAAGTTTAATAACTTTTCTGTTGTAATATTTTTTAAATAAATATTTTATTCAGATTATTATTTTCTACAGGAATTAAAATTTTGAAAAATTTCCGTTTGTTGAAACTTTTTGAAATTTAGTTTAATCTACAAAATATTATTGTAAACTCTTCAAATATTTAATTAGTTTTGTCAATTTTCAACTAAATTACTTCTCTAAATTAATTATTTTTTAAAATTTTCCGCAAGTTTTTTTTTTTGAAAATTCAATCACTTTAATACAAAAATTTAGTTTTTTAATAGTAATTTTAATTATAACTCTTCATTTTTTAAGTGATTAAATTTCCATTCATGTAGAACAATAAATAATAATAAACAGTTTTTAATCGAAATTAGTGAGGTTTGGAATAATTTCATTTAAAAATTCTGTGATACATAAAATATTCGAATATTCAGAATAAATTTTCGATTAAAATTTTTTTTGAAACAGAAGTGAATTCCGAAATATAATTGAAAACATTCTAAATAATAGAAAATTTTAAAACCACTATGAAGAATTAGATTTGCAATATTTTTTTTAGAAATAATTGAATTTTTTTACTAAATTAATTCAATTCTCGAAAAAGTTGTTCAAAAATTATGAAAATTAATTAATTTATAAAAAAATTTTCGTAAATTTTTATTATTTTAATGAACGAAACAAAATTAAATTGCAAGAAAATAATTGAATTTTGCAAGAATTATTAATTATTTTGAAAACTTTTAATAAAAAATTTTGAAAATATTTCAAAAGTCGAGATTAGCATTTGTCATTTTTTTGATTCGTATTGAAATTTCCAAATATTTTAAATTAAAAAAAACTTCAATTATTTAAATTACAGTTTTTGAGGATTTGAATATTAAGTAGATTTAGTTTAAAATTCTAAAGAATTTAATTTTTTGAAACTAAAAAATTATAAATATTAAAAATCTTTTTAATTAGAATTTTTGTAATTATTTTGAAAAAATTGTAATTAAAAATTTTTTGAAATATTTAAAAAGTCGAGATTAGCATTTGTCATTTTTTTTAATTCGTATTGAAGGTTTAATATTTCTATTGAAAAGCACACATTTGAATTCGTATTCTTGTCGCGATGTGAACATTGTTTAAACTTTTATTCCGTTATACATGAGAAGAAATCGAAACCAATTTAAACCGGTTTATAGTTCTATACAAAAAGGAAATCATTTATTTCTTCCCTCTAAACTCATACGTATTGTATTCAAGTATTGTTAAATTAAAAAAAAAGTTCTTCAATGAGTCTATGTCAGCTGGATTTTAATAATTGTTTTCAAAATTAGAAAAAAAAAATGAATTTGATTGTTTCTGAGTTAAAATTAGTTTAAAATTCAAACTTTTCAATTTATTATTACGAAATCTCGATTATTCAAAAGTGGTTTGATTAAATAATATAAATTGAAAAATTTAACCGATTGCAAAAAAAATTGCAACTGAAATTCAAAAATACAATATTATTTATTAAAATTTTAGAGAATTTAATTATTATGAAAATTTGAAATAAAAATTCTTTAAAAGGTGATTTTCGAAAACTAAAATATTTTACTAAAATCAATTATTTTCAATTTGATTTTATAAAATTTAAATTATTCAAAGTTGAAATTTAATAATTACTAAAAATTACAACTTTAATGTGCACAAAAACTTAGAATTAATTAATTTTTATTTTTTAATTTACACTTGAAGATTTTTCATTGAAACTTTTGAAAGTAAAATTTTTTTCAATTCATTTAACATTCTTCAATAGTTGATTTTTAAAAATAATAAAATACAATTGAAAAAATTAACAATTTTAAATTAAATTTCAGTTTTGAATTAAAATTTGAATATTTTACAGTAAACTTTTTGAGAATTCAATTGTTTTCAAAACGTTTTCTATTAAAATTCGTCAAGAGTTGATTTTTTAGAAATAAAATATTTGAGTAAAATCAATTATTTTCCATTCAATTTTAGAAAAATTCAATTATTTTGAGTAAAATAAATTATTTTCCATTCAATTTTAGAAAAATTCAATTATTTTTAGTAAAATCAATTATTTTCCATTCAATTTTAGAAAAATTGAATTATTTTGAGTAAAATCAGTTACTTTCTATTCAATTTTAGAAAAATCCAAATATTTTGAGTAAAATCAGTTATTTTCTATTCAATTTTAGAAAAATTGAATTATTTTGAGTAAAATCAGTTATTTTCTATTCAATTTTAGAAAAATTGAATTATTTTGAGTAAAATCAGTTATTTTCTATTCAATTTTAGAAAAATTGAATTATTTTGAGTAAAATCAGTTATTTTCTGTTCAATTTTAGAACATTATTATTAACATTATTCAATTATTTTGAGTAAAATAAATTATTTTCCATTCAATTTTAGAAAAATTGAATTTTTTTTAGTAAAATCAATTATTTTCCATTCAATTTTAGAAAAATTCAATTATTTTGAGTAAAATCAGTTATTTTCTATTCAATTTTAGAAAAATTCAATTATTTTGAGTAAAATCAGTTATTTTCTATTTAATTTTAGAACAATTCAATTATTTTGAGTAAAATCAGTTATTTTCCATTCAATTTTAGAAACATTCAATTATTTTGAGTAAAATCAATTATTTTCCATTCAATTTTAGAAAAATCCCATTATTTTCCATTTAATTTTAGAAAAATTCAATTATTCAAAGTTTATTTTTGGTTGTACGTTTCGAAGATTTAAAAAAATAATTAAAAAATCATTTTTGAAATATTTCTCTACAGTTATACTTTTTACACTATAAAAATCGAAATTAGTTGCACTTTATACTAAAAATAAGACATTTTATTGCAACATTTGGAAGAAAAGTCGAAAAAGCAATTAATAATTCATTTCAATTGATGTAAATTAAATTAATATTTACTCCTTTCGATGGTAATTGAATTTTATAAAATTACTATAAAAGAATTCTAAGACTTATTTTTTTCAAACTATTATAATGTAATTTTTCGAAAATAATTGAAGATTTTTTGAATTATTTAATGAAAACTAATTAAATTTTTGAAGAATTTTGTTAATCAAAAATTTTTAACAATTTTTTTGTCAAAAGCTGTTGAAAATAATTCTAAAAAATCGAATATGCTATTTTTTCTACAGCTATTTGAATGTTTTGAAATGTCTGAAATATCTAATTGAAAATATTGAAAATAATTGAATTTTAAAAAAATTAGAACGAAAAAATTCTATGAATTATTCAAAAATATTTTAATATAATTTTTAGAAGTTAATTTTCATTCACGTTTATTTCTAAATTTTAAACTTGAAGATTTTTTATTGCAAACTTTGAAAATTCAAATATTTTCAAAATTTCCATTTAAAATTCTTCAAAGGATGATTTTGAAAAATTGTAATAAAATAGTAATTGTATTTTATAATTGTATAAATTACAATTATTTTTATTTCAATTTTGTAACAAATTAAATTAAATACAAATTTTAAATTCAATTATTCAAAATCTTTTTAATTTCGTAAATTGAAATTATTTCGAAAATGTTGCAATTTTTCGAAAAAAAAGTCGAAAAAAGTCGTAAAATCCAAGGCTTGTGTTTTGAAAAGAAATTTGTAAACAAAAGCATTAATTATTTTCGTCAAGAAAAATATTCTTGTTGTCCTCTCAATCGTTGATTATAAAAAAGACTTTTATTTTCAAATAGTTGATTAAAAATTTGCTCTAATTAAAAAAAAAAAAAAAAAAGTAAATTCTACGTTTGAAATAAATTGTATCGAGAATTTTATTTTCCTCTTGTGCTATAAGTCAGAGCCATGCTATAGTTGTAACAAAAGGTATATAGAAGCTAGAAACACGCCGAGTGATCACGATCAGGTGACATCAGTGTTTCATCCGTTCTCTTTCTTATCGACGGAAGAAGTAGAACGGTAGTCGTTGCCAGCAGGCTTAGCACACAGTGTTTTTCTTCATGGTCGACGAATTTGTGTGTGGCAATAAGAATTTTATTCTAAAAAACACGACAGAAAAAAAAACGAAAAGAGTAACAAAAATTCCTTATCTCTCACATTATTATAACAAAATGTAAGTTCTTTTTCAAATTTGACGAAAATTTATCACTTCCTTTATAATTTAAACAATATTCAATTCAATAATACTTTAAATTGTGTGTAAGTGTGTAATGTTTTGTTTTTGTAAAACTATTATTATTTTTCTCTATAAAGAAAAATAGAAGGATTTTTTTTTGGAAAAGGGAGAGAAAAAATTTGAAAAAAACAAAAGGAAAATAAATTTTCTCGCACACTATAATATACTTAGTCGTACAAGACTGCACGCGGGTAATGCCTTCGGCTAAAATTGGACACCTACCTCTACTGCAGTGACACTTGCACCTATAAGCTCTCCACGAGTGCAGAAATAGTGTGAAATGAACTTATCAATCGCCTAATAAAGCTAACATTCAATAGAAACGAGGTGGAAGGTAATATTTGCGATTAGATCATATTCAAAATTAGTCAAAATTCATCGTCATCATTCATTTCGAGTGTTTTTTTTCTTCACTAATATACGTAATTTCCCATTAAAGGGGAATTTTATTTATTTTGTCCTCACGGACTTTTAATTATTCAATTGTAAGGAATTATTTTTTCAATTTTGTTTCGAATTAATTCACTCATTGTCAGTTTTACGAAAATTTCCAAATATTCTCCACGTAATTCTATTTACGACTTAATTTATTTTTAAATAAAAAAAATAATAAATAAATAACTAATAGTAATAATGACAATAATATTAAAATTAACAATAACAAATAATAATTATTATTTACATATTTTTGATACTAATCGTTTGAACTAATAGTTTAGTTGTATAATAACAAATTGGAACTTTATAATTATAATTAATATAATTTATAATCAATTCATGTAAATAAATTTACACTCTGCGAATAGAAAAAAATATTATAAATAACAACGATGTTAATAAAATAATTTAATTGATAAAACAATATGATAAAAATAAAATAATAAAATTAAGTAAATAAAATAAAATAATAAAATTAAATAAATAAAATAAAATTAATAAAATTAAATAAATAAAATAAAATTAATAAAATTAAATTAATAAAAAAAAATAAATAAAATAAAATTAATAAAATAAATAGATAATAAAAATAAAACAATGAGATAATAACTAATAAATAACTAATAAACTCTTAAAAACAGAAACTTAATAAAAATCTTTAAAAAAATTATATAACAAAAAATGTAAAAATTGCATTAAACTCTCAATTGAATTCTGTGGGGAATATTTGGAAAATTTCAAGAATCTAAAAAAAAAATACAAATTTTCCTGCACGTGAAAATATTTAATACAAAAATATTCGCTTTGTGAATTTTACTCTTTCTTCTCTTGGATTGCAAAAGAAAGGAAAACATTTTACAAACCTGTTTATAAAAGTTAAATAAACTCGATATTTATAGAGCGAAACTTTTGTATATTTTATTAACAAAAAATAGAAATAAAAAAGGTTAATGATGACAAATTTTATTCAACGATAGAGAAATTGTTTAAAATGTTTAAAAAAAAATAAATTATTTCTTTCAATCGAAAGTGAATTATTATAATGAAAATTAAAATAAATTTGAAAAAGGCAATTATCGAAAAGTGAATTATTATAATGAAAATTAAAATAAATTTTGAAAAGGCAATTTTTATGTTTGTTTATTACTAGAAAATGATTTCTAGTTGAAAAAATCGATAAAATGGTGTAAAAATTCTTTTTTTTAATTTTTGTCTAAACTTCGTTGTAATTATTACATTTTTATCAAATTGGAGTTAAATATTATTTTGATTTTAATGTCTTATTTATTTTGATTTAAAAATATATATTTTTCTTTCAATCGAAAGTGAATTATTGTAATGAAAATTAAAACAAATTTGAAAGATTATAGATAATTTTTATGTTTATAACAAGAAAATATTTTTTAGTAGAAAAATCGATAAAAAGCGTAAAAATTCTTTTTTTAATTTTTGTCTAATCTTCTTTAATTAGATTTTAATCAAATTGAATTTAAAAAATATTATTTTGATTTTAATGTATTATTTATTTAAATTTAAAAAAATATATTTTTCTTT
Source organism: Leptopilina drosophilae (assembly GCA_032873175.1). NCBI lineage: Eukaryota > Metazoa > Arthropoda > Insecta > Hymenoptera > Figitidae > Leptopilina > Leptopilina drosophilae. The sequence goes on from CM065483.1 coordinate 21,479,708, forward strand.
TAATCGAAAGTGAATTATTGTAATGAAAATTAAAACAAATTTGACAGAGATTTGTTTTTGTTTATTACAAGAAAATAATTTTTAACAGAGAAAATCGATAAAAAGGTGTAAAAATTCTTTTTTTTAAATTTTTGTCTAAACTTCGTAGTAATTATTACATTTTAATCAAATCGAATTTAAAAAATATTATTTTGATTTTAATGTATTATTTATTTTAATTTAGAAAAATAGTTTTTTCAAGAAAAATTTGTTTTACAAGGAAAATTTGTATTACATGGAAAATTTATTTGAAAAAAATATGTTTTCAATGGAAATACGATAAAATGATAGAAAGATGTCGAAAAAATGTGTCATTTTTGACTAAACTTGTTAGCAGTAATTATTAAATTTTAATTCCTTGAACATTAGTGAAAGATTCTTACGCCACATGTGTAATAAAAGGTTTCCTTTAGTTTTCTGCTTATTTTGCAATTTTCTCTTGGACAAATATCGATCCTTGTTTTTTTACATATATCTAGATGTGAAGAATCTCTCGCGAAATAGCATTTTCATATAAATGACAATGTCAACTTTAAAGTTCATTTAGTCTTTATAACGTGCAGATCCTAAATGATAAATTTGCCGTTTATTTTACAATAATACATCATTATAGTCATTTTATTTTCTAGACCAAGTATTTTAGGAATATTTTCCAAAAAATTGAAAATAAAACTGACAATTGAATTTATTTGGAAATATTTTTAGTATTTTTGAAATTAAAAAAAATTTGACTAATTAGGTATATTTTTACATTGCTAGATATTTTGTTTATTTTTTTACATTTGTTAAAATAATTAAAATCATCTCGGAATTGTTATTAACAATAAATTAAAAATAATGGAATTCTAAAATAATTAAAGTTTAGAATTTTATTATTCATACAAAAAGTAATTTAATTTATTGCTAATAAAATTATTTAGAGAAATTTTTTTAAATTGCATTCCAAACGAAGTAAATTTTTTACTTTGAAAAAAATTCTTCCAAATTCTTTGGAAGAACATTGTTAAAAAATTTTTAAATACAATTTTTTCAATATATTTCATTAAAATTGTATTGAAAATATATTGAATCGTGTGAAAAATTTTACCTAGGAAATTAATTGACTTCCTTTGGAAATTTCTGTAAAAATTGATACGAATTGAAAATAGTTTTTGTTATTTGACTTCTTTGGAGAAATATTCAAATTAAAAAAAAGGTTCCTGCCAAGGAATTTTCTTAGTTATAAAAATAATTATTATTATAACTATTTTATTAAATAATTGAATTCCTGAGAAGAATTTTTTAAAAATATATGAAAACAAAATTGAATTCATTCTAAAAATGAAAATTTAAATTTGCAAATAATTGATTTCCTGAGAAAAATTTCATCATTAGTGAAAATAATTTTATTTTTTGAAATTCATTTAGAAACTTTATTAAAATTTAAAAAAAAATGTCAAGAAATAAGATTCAAATTGTATTAACAATAATTGAGTCCTGTTATAAAGTTTTTATACAAAATGAATTGAATTCTTTCGGGAATATTCATTGAAATTAAATTGAAAATAACTGAATTCATTCGAAAAATTTTATAAAAATTTTTAAATAAGGATTAATTTTATACAAAATGAATAGAATTCTTTCGGGAATTTTCATTAAAATTAAATTGAAAATAACTGAATTCATTCGAAAAATTTTATAAAAATTTTTAAATAAGGATTAATTTTATACAAAATTAAATAGAATTCTTTCGGAAATTTTCATTAAAATTAAATTGAAAATAACTGAATTCATTCGAAAAATTTTATAAAAATTTTTAAATAAGAATTAAATTTCTGTGAAGAATTTTATTTATAAAAATAATTTATTTCTTTCCACAATTTTTTTACCCTACATTTTTTAAAAAAATTAATAAAAAATTAAGTTTAATAAAAATAAAAATTTTTATACTTAAATGTAAATTATTAAAAAGATAATTTTTTTTAAAACTATTTTCAATAGATATATATTTGTAATCTTTTTGCATTTCAATTACCCACTTATCATATGTGTAAAATTAATTCACTTATAAGATAATGATAAGTAGCTAAAAATATCCTCATTTGAAATAATTAAAATTCAAAATTTCTAATTACTTGTCAGTCTCTATGCTTCTTTTTACCCACGCTTGGAAATTATTTTGAAAACAGGTTAATTTAATAAACGGGAAAGGAATTTAATTATTCATTGTGGTTTAAAAAGGGAAAAAACAGAAAAATGCAGAAATAATTTGACCTACGAATAAGGCACAAGTTATTCTTAAATACGTCCCAAGGATATGGGCATATCCCCAATAAACTATGCATTTCGTAATTTTACTCTTCATAACTTTTCATAAAATATTCTTTGATATACTTTTCAAATATTTTAAAGTTTTTATTATTCATTATATTATTATTTATTAATATAGTTATTCATATTACATTAATTTAATTAACTAACTTTTTACTATTTTTTATTAATTTTTTTATTATTTTCTCATTGAGTTAGTTTTTTATTCATTTATTTATTTTACACTTCTGATTATTTTTCTTTTATTATTTTCTTATTGAGCTAGCATTTCATTATTATTTTATTTATTCTACACTTCTGATTATTTTTGTTTTCATTATTTTCTATATTTTATTCATTCATTCGCTATTTTTATTAAAAATTAAATTACTTTGCTTGATAAAAGAAAAAAAAGAGGAAAATTAAATTATTCAGATTTTTTTCTTCAATGCACTAGTATTTTAAAATAGTTTTGAGATTCACTTCCTAAAATAGAAAAGATTTTTGTTTTTCAGTTCTAAACTTAATAGAGACTTTCATTTTGTCTTTAGTGACGAAAATAAAATAACCGCGAAGACTTTCAATTCGTCTCAGTAACAAAAACTAAACAACTGGAGATTTTAATTTTGTCTCTTGTAACGAAAAAATAAAAAAAATTTACATGAGTGTACAATATAAATACTCATCCTTTGATTTTATTTGAAAATAAAGTTTATCTACTTCACATTTTTTAAATAATTTAATGAACGATTAATAATAATAATAATAATAAAATAATAAATAATTAATAATACGAACGTAAACTAAATAAATACGATATTTCCACTCGTATGGTTAATTGATAATAAACACTGAAATAACATTTTCAACAAATAAATAATTAACTAATTTTAAATAAATTTTTGTTATTTAATTCGAAATTCCCTTTTGTATAATTAATAATTATTAATATTAATTATTAATCGTATGAATATAAATAAAGGAAAATTTTAGATAAAAAATATAGTGTAATTTTTTAATTGACAAAAAAAACTGATTTATCTAAGTGATTTTATAATTCTTGAAAATATTATACAATCTTTTTATGGAATTATATTCACGAGAATTACATAAAATGGTTTTATAATTCCTCTTGGGAATCATGAAAGCTGTTTTAAATCATTTTATTATTCGTGAGAATTTTTTTTTTGTTTATGAAAATTTTTTTACTACTGTAGTGGTTTTTTTTTATTCTCCTATTCTTGTGAATTGTAAATCAATTTTTATCGAAAATTAAAATCATTTTATAACGCTTTTAAATTGAAATATCAACACTTTTATTATTTCAAAATTACTAGTCTCTAAATTTAGCGATAAAAATGCTCATTTAGGGACTAATAAAAGAAAATTATAATTATAAATATTTATAATTAAAAAAATGATGATAAATATCTAAAAAAACAATAACTATAATAATAAAAATTGTTATTAAAAATAAATTTATAAGAAAAAAATGATCTATTTTAATGATTATTAAATTCTAGTATTTTGTTTGCAGTATGAGAAATTTTAAAAACAATTAATTAATTAATTATTTTTTCAATAATTAAATTCTTTCGAGAAAATGAAATTAAAATTGTATTAAAAATAAATTTAATTCTTGGCAAGATTTTTATTAAAATTCTGTAAAATAATTAAATTGTTTTATAAAATTTATTAAAATTGTATTGGAAATAATAGAATTTCCCTGAAATATTTTATTATTTATGAAAATAATTGAATTTCTGCTTTGGATTTAATAAAAATAAAAATTTGTAAATTAAAAAATTTTATTTCTTTCGTCGAGAAAATATTTTTTCCAAAAAGAAAATAAAAACATTGTCAAGTTCACTGTGACGTAAATTTTGAATCTGTAATTATTCAAAAATTGATGTTTATTCTTGAAAATATAAAATTTTTTAATTTACAAAATAAGAATTTGCAAGTAATAATAAAGATTTCTAATAAAAAAAATTTTTTTGTTTCAGGAGTACTGGATATGGCTGCTACAGAAAGTACAATCAGATTTAGCGGTCATACTTTGGATAAGGCGACGAAAGCAAAAGTAATTTTATGATTTTTTAAAATTAAAATAGTAGATAATTTTTAATTAACTTAATTTTCAATTATTATTTAATAGTTATTAATTAGTAAGCAAAAAAATGTCTTGCATAAAATATTTTGAAACTTATTGTGATATTGAAATGTAATAATAAGAATAAGAATAAAAATAAAAATAAAAATAATAATAATAATAAAATAAATAATAAATAATTAATAATAAATAATATTAATAAATAATAGATAATAATAATAATGGATAATAATAATAATAATAATAACAACAATAATAATATAAAAAATGTCTTTCAGGTAACTTTGGAAAATTATTATAGCAATTTAATAGCTCAACATATTGAACGAAAGCAGAGACTCGCAAAATTAGAAGAGTCATTAAAAGATGAAGGACTTTCCGAGCAGCAGAAACAGGAGAAGAGGTTACAGCATGCTCAAAAGGAAACAGAATTTCTTCGCCTCAAGCGATCTAGACTTGGAGTCGAAGATTTTGAACCACTCAAAGTTATTGGCAGAGGTGCTTTTGGCGAGGTGAATGTTTTTATTGTTTATTTTACTTTTTTCACTTCTCTCTAAATGTCTTCAGTTTTTAAACGGTTAAAATTCTCTTCAGAGGATTACCGCAGGTCAGGGAGAGATCGGGGAATTTTTATTTTATCTCTCTCATTTATTTATTCGTATCAAACTAATTTTTTCTCATTATTAGCTATTTATTTTTAATTATTTTTTATTCAACGGAAACTAATTTTATTCGTCTTGAAATTTATTTTTATTCCTATTTATTATTCGTTCAAAAATTTTTAAACTAATTTTATTCGTCTTGAAATTTATTTTTATTCCTATTTATTATTCGTTTAAAAAGTTTAAGACTAATTTTATTCGTCTTGAAATTTATTTTTATTCAAATTTATTATTCGTTCAAAAGTTAAAAACTAATTTTATTCGTCTTGAAATTTATTTTTATTCCTATTTATTATTCGTTTAAAAAGTTTAAAACTAATTTTACTCGTCTTCACTAATTTAGTTTCTTTATTTGTAAAATAAGAATTTTGTGAAATTGAAAATTGAAAATTCGTTGCAAAAGATTACAATTGTAATTTTTTTCTTTATTCTTATTTTCAAAACAGGTGAGATTGGTTCAGAAAAAGGACACTGGACATGTATACGCAATGAAAATCCTGAGGAAAGCGGACATGCTGGAAAAGGAGCAAGTCGCTCATGTCAGAGCCGAAAGAGACGTCCTTGTCGAAGCTGATCATCAATGGGTTGTTAAAATGTACTATAGTTTCCAAGATCCAATTAATCTCTATCTTATTATGGAGTTTTTACCCGGAGGTGAGAAAATCAAAATTTCTTTCCGTCAGCAATTCATTCGAGCATTGAAACTCATTAAATTTTAGAAAGTTATTTTCATCCCAGTCTATTTTGCTACTCGAACAATTTTCATTGAATTTCCATTCAGGAAAAGATAAAGAATTAGAAAATAATTCAAATTCATTAAATAAACAAATATTCAGAAGATAATTAAAATAAATTCTCAAATAAAAAGTAAGCAGAAAAAAATTTAAATTCACTAGATTATTATTATTTTCTATTCATTTCCTTACAAATATAAAAATATTTGCATTAAAGAAAGGAAATGAATGGACAATAATAAAAAATCGTTAAATAAAAATAAAAAAAAAGAAATGAAGAGAAAATAATAAAAATTAATTGAATAAAAAAACAATAGAAATGAAATTTGTTTAAATAAAAATTGAATTTATATTTTTCATATATTAAATTGATAATAGCGAAAATTTCAAAATAGTGAAACAAAAGAAATGTTATCTAGATAATGATCTTGCGGATTTCGAAAAATTTGTAACTATTTTTAATACGCATGTAAAAATGTGCGTCACGTTTCAGAAAGTCGACCTCACTGCTCTTTCTTCCTGAAAGAAAAAAAGCCATGAATACCTTTTCAAGAAGCAGAAAAAGAAAATATTGCGCAAAGTACTGAAACAATTTGATGTGTATTTTTTTATTTTATTTTTTCAGGTGATATGATGACGCTTCTCATGAAAAAAGACACACTTTCTGAGGAATGCACACAATTTTATATAGCAGAAACGGCACTAGCAATCGACTCCATTCACAAATTAGGTTTTATTCATAGGTAAATAAGTTCAAAATTATTTTCTTAAAATTTTTATTAATATTGATATAAAGAAATATTTTATTAGAAAGAAATTTTTTATTAGAAAGAAATTTTGTCCTTTAAAATTAATTTGAATTTTTGAAATTGACTCGCAAAAAGTTTGATAAATAATTCGAGGGATTAAAAAGAAATTGCAATATTTCAGGGATATCAAGCCAGATAATCTTCTGTTGGATGCACGAGGTCATATAAAATTGTCCGACTTTGGGCTCTGCACGGGTTTAAAAAAATCTCACAGAACTGATTTCTATCGGGATCTAAGTCAGGCAAAACCGTCCGATTTCAGTAAGTTTCTCTTATAGAGCATTATAATTATGATCCACAAGTTCTGAACGTTCAAATGAAAGAATTCTTTTGCCACTGGAAATATTTATGAAAATTATTAAATTTAAATAATAAAATTTTTTTTTGAAAGCAATAGAAAATTAAATACTTGGAATCTATTTTTCTATTTTTCTTATTAAAAAGAAGAAAAAAGAAATATATTTGGACTATTTTTATTTCTAAATTACAATTTTTTAACAAATCTTCCTATTATTTTTAATAATAAATATAAAAATCAATTTTGATCAATTTCTATATCTTCGCTATAATTTTCTATTAAAATCACCGGTATTTTTAGAAATAAAAGAAAATGTTTTTTATAAATTCGATTACAATTTAAAAATTTGAAAATAATAATAATAAAATAAATTTTTAGTTATCTAATTTTAGATTTAACTAAAATTGGGTAATTTCTGACTTTTAATCTCAATTTTTAACGAAATTTTAAGTTTTTTTTTTAGAAATTAATGAAAATAATTTGCATAATTTCTATTTTATAATAGAAATGTACTTTTTTTTACAAAAGTACATCAATTTGGACCATTTCTCTATTTTTTAGAAATAATTTTAAAAATTTACAAAATTTATTCAATTTTTTATCAAAAGTAATAATTAATAATTAATAAATAATAATTAATTTTAGTAATCATTACAAAAATTTACAAAATTTATTCAATTTTTTATCAAAATTTCAAATGAAATGATCAAAATGAAGAAAAACATGAAATGAAGGAAAACATTTTTTTGAAATTCAATTACAATTTTTCATTGAAAATTGAAAGAAAGATTTAATAGATTTTTACAAAATGAAGAAAATTTCCATAATTTTGATTTGTCAATCAGATTGGTTACTAAATTTTTCGTTTCTTTTATAAAAAAAATGTGTGTAATTTCTGTTTTTAAAGACAATTTTTAACAGAGTTATAATTTTTTCAATAATGAATGGAAAAAAGTTGTATAACTTTTTTACCTTCCACAGAATTTTGTAACAAAATTTTATTAAAATTGAACAAGAAATAATTAAATTTCTCTGAAAAATGCTATTATTTATGAAAATAATATTGAATTTAACTTGAATTATTAACGTTTAAAAAATTAATTGAATTCTTTTTGAGAAATATTAGTGAATTTGTTTTTTGAAAATAATTAAATTTTTCCTGAGGATTTTATTAGTTGTCAAATAGTTATCAAAGAGTTGATTTTTTGCGGAGAATTTCAATCAAACGTTTAAAAAAATAATTGAATTCTTTCGAAAAATTGAGTATTATAAATAATTCAATTCCTGCAAATAATTTTATTATTTACAAAAATAATTGAATTTCAGTGAGGAATGTTATTATTTAAGAAAATAATTGTATTCTTGCAAATTTTGTAGTTAATTTTAATTAATATTGTATGGATAATAATTAATTTTTCATATTGAATTCTATAATTATTTTGTGTAATTTCCGTTTTTGAATCACAATTTTTAACAAAATAAATTTTTTTTTTAGAAATTAATAAAAAAATTGACATAATTTCTGTTCCATATTTTCTTTATATTTTTTTGAAAAAGAAGGAAAAGTACATAAATTTAGATAATTTATATTTTTCTATTAAAAATTCAATTTTTTTAGTACATTTCAATTTTTTTCACATTTTTTCACAAAATCTTAATATTGCTTTTTTAATAAGTATTACTCAATAAGAATTATTATTTAGTATTTTCTTAATAATTCTTTTTTTTATTTTCGAATGAAAATTTTGAATATTGATTAAAAACAAAATGGCAATGAGAAAGAGAAATTATGCAATTTTTTTCTTTTTTCATAAAAAACTTATAATAATTCATAAATCAAAATGATGCAAATTTTTTTCATTTTTTTTCTATAAAAAATGTTATATTTCAAAATGTTGCCTTAATAAATCGAAATTAAACATTTTTTTATATATTTCTAAAAAATGTTCGTAAATTATTTAACAAAATACTGTTAAATATTATTAAAGAATTATTATTTTAAGAAAGGTGAAAAATGTATAATTTCTTATTTTTTATGTCCAACAATTGTTTTCGAAGAATTGTGAATTACATTTCAATTTAATTTTAATTACATTAGTAATAAATAAATAACTAAATATAAAAGTAAATGAACAAAAAATAAAAAAATTAAGTTTAAGTGCAAATTGTAAAGAAATAAAGAAAATTATTTAGAAGTGGAATCTAAAATTTTCCAAATGTAAATAATTCTCCGTTAAAAAAGTGTTTAACGGGAAAATTTTGTTTGAAACAAAAAAAAATGTTATTGTATGAAAATTTTTGTTGAATTTGAAATAGTGACTTCATGCGGAAGTGGCAGCGGTGGAGCTATGGATAGTAAAAGAAGAGCAGAAAGTTGGAAACGAAATAGAAGAGCATTAGCATACAGTACAGTAGGAACGCCCGATTATATAGCACCAGAAGTTTTCATGCAAACCGGATATGGAACAGCGTGTGATTGCTGGTCTTTAGGAGTAATAATGTATGAAATGCTTATAGGTGAGTGCTTTATAATTTTGAATAATTAGTTTTATTTTCCTCTTTTTTTTTAATCACTGCTCTCTTCAGCTCTCCAAAGGCACTGGGGAAAAATGTCGAGAGTTTTTCAAAGTTTTGAAACTAAAACACAAATTGAAAGAAATTGAAACTAAAATAGAAACTGAATGAAATTGAAACTAAAATAGAAACTGAAAGAAATTGAAACTAAAATAGAAATTTTAGTCGATCGAAAAACCAAGTTTTTTCTAGATGTGTAAAAAGAAAATTATTTCACTTTCAGGTTACCCTCCATTTTGCACTGAGAATCCTCAAGAAACGTATAGAAAAGTTATGAATTGGAGAGAAACATTAGTGTTTCCTCCGGAAGTACCAATTAGCGAAGAAGCTAAAGATACTATCACGAGATTTTGCTGTGAGGCTGACAGGAGGTTAGGTAAGTAGATTGTCAATTAATAAACTTTCTCTTCTTCCTCAGGTCGTGGATAGTGTGACTTTTTCCCCTTTTTTCCGAATATTTTCAAAAAATTGCGACAATTTTTTTTTTACTTATTTTAGAAGAAAAGCGACTTCTTCGTCTTATTAAAGAATGGAATTGTCTCAACTTATTTTTCGAAAAAAATGTCAATTTTAGTCTACTGATTTTCAAAAAAGGCATTTTTTTAGGTAAAAATAGAAAAAATGAATATTTTATTAAATAAATATTTTATAAAGTATTTAAATGTTTACTTAACGAAATTTTTGATGAATTTGGAAATCACACGCCTCTGATCGACTTTAAAGCACAAAAAAGTCGCTTCGGTCGATTAAAAACGCAAAAAAGTCGTAAATTTAATTCAGTGTTGTCACAAAAATTTCCCTGATTTCTGAATTAAATTATTAAAAACTTCAATTTTTCCACAGGAAATAAAATGACAAAAAATTTTAAATTAAAACCTTCTGTTTAATAATTTATAAAAAAATTTAATTTATAATTATTATAACTCTTTAAAAATTCTATTATTTTCTACAATTTTTAACTAAACGTTATCTCTAAATCAATTATTTTTAATATTTTTCCTAAAGTTCCTTGAGAATTTAATTCTTTAAATACAAAAATTCCATTTTTTATAATTGTTACTGTCCATGTTTTTTTTAAAGTTATGAAAGTATAATATTTTCAAACAAATAAAAAAAGAGAGAAATTCTTAAAACTAATTTCATAGGTAAATATTTTTTTAAAATTAAAAAATTAAAAAATTAAAATACAAAAATATTCCAAGAATTCCTTTTTTCAAAAATATTTTCATTAATTTTCATTTTTAATTTACACTTTAAAGTTAATTTCATTAAAATTTTTAAGAATCCAATATTATTTTCAAAATTTGTAATAAAAATTCTTCAAAAGTTGATTATTTCAAAAATTGGAATAAAACATTTGAAAAAGTCATTTATTTTCAATTGTTTTACAAAATTATAATTATTCAAAAATTTTGTAACTATAGGTATATTTAAAAAATGTAATTATTATAAAAAAATTATATTTATAAATAACTTTTGATAGTTAAAAATGTCGTATTTTGTTACAAAACTTTTTGATACTATTTGGAATTTTTTTTTTAATTTATGACTCTAAAAAGTATTTTTTTTAAACTTTGCACATTTTAAAATTCACTAACAGTTGTAATAAAAAAGTTCTAAAAAATTTTAATAAAATTCTTAGTAACAGTTCAATAAATTTTAATAAAATTCTTAAAACCAATTCAATAAATTTTAATATAAAATTAAATTTAAATACTTAAATTAAAAATAAAATGTGAAGAACAAAATTTTTTTAGTGGAGGTAATTCGTTGCAAAAATTCAATTTTTTGATTAATCATTAAAATTTTCACAAGAATTGAATTATTTATATATTTAAATAATAAAATTCTTTTCGAAAATTGAATAATTTGAAAAAATTAATAAAATTCATTGAAAGAATTAAATTATTTTGATTCAGAACAAAACTTATTGATTTCAATTATTTTTAATCCAATTTTTAGTAAATTTCCCGAAAATTGCAATTATTTACGAAAATTGTATTGAAACTCTTCAACAGAATTCAATTATAAAAAAATTTCGATAATGTTCTTTATAATAATTTAATTTTATGAAATATTCAATTATTCGAAAAATTATTTATTTTTGTATTTAAATAATTAAATCCTCGTAGAACTTTTTAATGTAAATTGATTTAGATTTGAATTTTAGTTAAAATTTTAAATAATAATTGAATATTAAATGTGAGCTATAGTGTAAATTTTTAGAAATAATTCAATTTTAAAAAATTTTAAATTAAAATCTTTGGAAATTTTAATTGTTCTAAAATGACAGAGTGATTTAAAAATTTTTAAATAAAATGATTGAAGTTTTTGATAACTTTATGTACAAAATTTAAAACAAAGAAAATTGAACTTTGGAAGAATTCGAGTTGTAATTCTTTAAAATTGTTAAATCTCACAAAGGCTTTAAACTGAGATCATTCGAAACATTTAAATTCCTGTGGAAAAATAAATAGGTATTTAAATATTTTTGAAATATGAAGATTCTAACATTAACTATTTAAATATTTATTTTAAAGAAATTATTCTATTATTGAATGTAATTTTTATTTGGAAATTAAGAAAAAATTGAGCCGTCAAATTTAATTTTTCGATTGATGCATTTTTACCACTTTTTCAGACTTAAAAGTTTTTTTTTACAATTTTTCATAATTAGTTTTTTAAAACTAATTTTGGAGTTCGAAATTTGGAAAAGTTGAGAAAAAGTCGTAATATCCGAGGCCTGTATGTTTATTTAGTGAAATTATTCAAGTTTTGTATAATTAGATTTTGAAATCATTGAGATGTCAAGGAAATATGAAATAAAATTTTGGTGACTTTTTTTAAAGGTCAAAAGAATTTTTAAAGCCTTAAAACCGATTCTAGATTTCTGATTGTTTTAATTCCCCGTGGAAATTTAATAATTTCCTTTGCTTTATTCTTTAGATGAAAAAAAGATGAAGTTTTAATCTATATTAATTTTTAAAGGGGCCCAAAGAGGTGTTGAGGAATTAAAATTAGCACCCTTTTTTCGTGGTGTTGATTGGGAACATATCCGAGAGAGACCAGCGGCTATTCCAGTGGAAGTACGTTCTATAGATGACACATCAAACTTTGACGACTTCCCCGATGTTAAACTAGAAATACGTGAGTGTAAATATAATTTTCTTCTCTTAATTTCCCCAATTATTATTAACTATCTTGGTTTTTTCTAATTTTATCCTATTTTTTTTGCAGCATCAGCGCCAATGCCACAGGATGGCGAAACGATCTACAAGGACTGGGTATTTATTAACTACACATTCAAACGTTTTGAAGGCTTAACACAACGAGGAACACCAACCAAAAAATAGCAACCTTTAATAAAGCAATACAATTGCAATCAATTGAATTATCGAAAGAATGACTTAGGTGCACAATTCATATTGTCCATTTCATAAGCTCTACTATTATTAACTATTAAGCAGAGTCGATTTAGTTTGTGTACTCCGAAAGTAATTCACTCGTTCCTCTATCATGAAAATAAAGTGATAGACACCATTAAATAAGTATTATGTTTGAGATGACAAAAAAAACTATATACTATATATATATATATAGTATAAAAAGACTTGGATGAAAAAAAGATGGTCTAACTCCAAGTGACCAAATTGTGTATGCGATGAAAAAAGCAGTGATAAAAGAAAAGGGAAATTAAATGTAAAATGCATTGACATCATTGGAAAAGTGCATTAAAAGAAAAATGAAACAAAAAAATTGCGTGCCGAATTTTTTCGTAAGTGCTGAACGCATCCAGACAGGAAACAGAATAAAAAAAAATATATATATATTTGGATATGTTTCAGTGGGACTGTAGTAGTGTATATGTTGGTTTATGATTCTCGCAGTTTCAGTTCCGAGTATATTATTTTTAATCCGCGGCAAAGAGATTTATTGTTCAATTCGACATATTTAGCATAATAAGCTCTCTGTGGTAAGGTGTTTTAAATGACGAGCGCCATGAAATATTGGTGCTTTGTCCACGAGCACTGAATCGTTCTGAATTAACATTGTCGTGCGAAAAACTGAATAAAGAAAAAAAAACAATGAATACTTTATGGAGCAATTTTTTTTTAAATACCCACCACAATTTTATTTTTTCAACAAAAAAGCGTACTTTTAAATTACATTTTTTACATTTTACTTTTAATTCAAAAAGTCGTTTTAAATTTAATTTTTTATAGTTACTTTTAATATTTACTTGTTCGAAATTTTGTCTACATTTACATTTTCTAAAAGTTTAATAAATCTTGCGAAACAATTCAATATTATCTATAAGTAGTAAAATTATTTGCAAAAATTCAATTACTTTCAATACAATTTAAAGAAGTTTCTTTCATGAAAGAATTCAATTTCTCTTTTTCAATTTTGTAATATTTTTCGGAAAAAATCAATTACTTTATAAAATTTTAATAAATTGTTCAAAATAATTCAATTATATTTTATAAATAAATTCGTTGCAAAAATCCAATTTGTTCTCGAAAAAAAAGTTTTACGAAAGAATTCAATTTTTTCTTCATTCGGTAGTTTTTCAAAGAAAATTTAATTATTTTCTAAAATAAAAATAAAATTCTACAATTAAACATTCAAATTCAATTATAAACAAACACGATTAATTTACAAACTTAAATGAAATTTTCAAACTTTTTAATTAAAATTATTAAAGAAACCCCATTATTTAAAAAAAAATTTTAAGAAATTCTTAAAACGGAAATTAATTTGAATTTTCGAAAATTTTCAAAAAAAAAATTCTTGGCCTGAATTCAATTATTTTCAAATATAGAAATAAAAGATTTCTAGTAATAGTTCAAATAATTTTAATAACTATTTTCAAATCAATTCAATTTTTATAAAAATACTCGAATGAATGCAAGTAATCTCCAAAATTTGTATTTTGGAATTTATCTTATTTTTTGTATGATTATTTTAAAAAAGAATTAATCATAACATTCTTTCAAAATAACATGTAATAACATTCTTTCAAAAAATTAAATTTTAATAAAGTTTTATGACAAATTCAATTATTTTTATTAATAATAAAATTCTTTTGAAAAATCCAATTATTTTTATACATTTTAAGAGAATACTTTTTAGAAATTCAATTATTTTTAAAAATTGTAATAAAATTTCTCGACAAGAGTTCAAATAATCTATTAATTATTTTCAAATCAATTCAATTTTTTTTATCAAAATTTCCAAGAGAATTAATCTAATTTCCTAAATTTCTTCGCATGATTCAATTATTGTCAATAAAATTTTAATAATAAATTTTTTTGGAAACATTTTATTATTAAGAAAAATAAATTTTGTCAAAAGTATTTTCAATTTAACTTTAACAGTTTTGTTTCAGTAAGAATTTTCTTTTTAGTAAAAATATTTGAAACAATTCAATTATTTTCATGAATAATAAAATTCTTTACAGAAATTCATTTAATTTTACAAATAACAAAATTTTTTCAAACAATTCAAATAATGTGAAAGATGAAAATATAAATAAATCGAAAGGATTCAATTATTTTCTTAAAAAATAATGTTCTCCTTAAAAATTTAGTTATTGTCAAAATCCTAAAATAAATAAATAAAATAAATAATAAAATGCTGTCTATTTAAATACCTGTAATTATTTTTTTTTAATTTCAAGAAATTTTTTTCCATTGAATTCAATTTTTATATGATTTTACAAATAAATTATTAATTTATAAGTTAATAAACTTATTAGGAATTTTATTATTTTCAATGTAATAACTTTTATTAAATTCTACGAATTAAGAAAAATGAATTATTTTTTTATACTTTAATAAAACAAATAAATTCCTTATTAAGAATTTTATTATTTTCATTGTAATAAATTTTATTAAATTCTACGAATTAAGAAATTTTTTTATATTTTAATAAAACTCTTCCGAATAATTCCGTATAATTTCAAAAAGTTTAATAATATTCTATCGCAGCAGGACAATTTTTAGATTTTAATTTTTAATCTAAAAAAATTGTTTTAATAATAATTGTAAAATTTTTTTTTATCAAGAATTTAATTTCTTTAAATTTTTTAAAAAATCTCCTTTTTAATAAATAGAAAATAAAATTGTAAGAAATTGTAGAGAATTTTTTTTCCAAACCAAAGTATAGAAAGTTTAATTTTTTTTAAGTTTACAAAGTTCAATTTTTTTTTTTATTAATAATTACTATTAAACATTAATTATTAATAATTACTTTTATTCATTAATTGAAAATAATTCTTAAATTTCGTTAAAACAGAATTTGAAGAAAAAAACCTAAAATTCAAATTTTCAATTTTCGGCGCATGTGCACTGGAGCATCGAGAGTGGGGGGAACTTTGTAATTTGGAGTTGTAGTTGATTTTGAGTAAACAACGATACAGACAAAATCGTGTTTATCTGTTCATTAGTCAGTCACGAACTGAAAAGTGGTACGTGTCTCACGCGTTTATTCCGAACCAGATTCCATAAAAAAAAAAAAAAAAAAAAAATTGTGCCTTGTGTTTTTGTTACAAAAAACGAAATGTCATTTTTGTTGATATTATTTTAAAGTTTTTATCTATTAAAACATCTTTTTTTGTTTTTCGTGCTTTTTTTTGCTTTAATGAAAACTTCACGTGTGGTTAGAACAAGAAAAACTCTAAAAGTGATTTTAAAAATTTCCCTTCTATTTACGGATCATTGGAATTTTCGATAAATTTGGAAATTATTTCGAATACATTCAGAGTGAGTTTTTATTTAATTCTATGGTTTCTGTCTTTTTGATATTAATTAATATTAGTGATTAAATATTTATTTATTAACATTCAGAATTTATTTAGTTAAATATCTTATTTTTTTAATATTTAGAATTTAATTGGTTAAATTTTATTTTATTTATTGACGTTTATAATTTAATGAATTATTTAATTAAATTAAATTTTGTCATTAAATTATTTAATTCATTTACGTTAAATAATATAAAATTTAACTAATATTCTTTATTAACATTCAGAATTTAATTTATAAATACATTATTATTTATTAACATTTGCAATATAGTTAAATTAATATATTATTTACTTTCGTTTATAATTTAATTAATTTAATTTTTTTTGAGATTTGCAATTTAATTAATCAGTTAAATAGAAAAAAAATTGTCATTTAACTTTTTAATACACAAATCCATTGTTCTGTTAATAAAGAAATAAATTTTTCATTTAAATAACAGTATTTATGAATATTTTTTTATTGTTAATTATAATTATTTTTTATTGTTAATTATAATTATTTTTTATTGTTAATTATAATTATCTATGAATTATCACTTTATTGTAATTTTGTTTCTAAACTTTTTTGATTTAATTTAAAAATTTTATCGCATTTTTTTTTTGAAAATTTAAACGTTTTTTAATTTTTAAATTAAATTAATGATTTTGTCACCTATTTTTAAAATATAAAAAATAAAGTTGACAAATTTCTTTCTAAATGACAGTCATTAGCGTTTAATGTGTTTATAATTATTTATTCCTTTAAAATTGACATTTTACGTATTTTTTGTTTCATTATATTTTCAAAAATTAGGTAAACATGAAGCTTTAAATATATTTTTAAAATATTTAAAAATTTATTTCCATTTACTTTTATTTAATTTTAAAAAATAAAAATCGCATTAAAATGTCATTGAAAATTTTTACGAATTGCGAAATCCCGAAGAAAATTAAAAAATAGTGAAGAAAAAATTTGAATTCTTTTGTAATTTTTTCCAATTATTCGGAAAATCTGTAAGTATTTATTTTTTTATTATTTAATTATTTAGTATTTATAATATTAATATTAATAATAATAATAATATACTGTAATACTTTTTATATTTTTAAATAATAGAAATACTAATTAAAAGAAGTGTTTTCAAATACTTTTGCGGATTTTTATTTTACGTTCCATTGTGATTTTCATTTTTATTGAATTCTGATTTTTGGTTCTGTCTAGACAATTAAACAATGCAATTTGGAAATTTTCGATAGACAAAATGCCGATTGGGATCAGTTAAATTTTTATTGCACCTGTCCTCTTTTTAGACTCAAATGACAATTTTTGACAAGCGCCTTTGTTAGGAAACTTTATGGCAGTCATTTCTTTTACTCTTCGCTAATTACTTTAATTCTATGAAACTTGTCAGCTTTTCAACATATATTGAAAGAAAATTCAATTTCTTACCTGAAGATGGGAACATAATTCTTTTTTATTCCCTTTCTCTTGTAATAGTTGTACAATGTATTCGGAAAAAATAAGAGGTTAGTTTTAATTCATATCTTTACTTCTCTATTTTATAAAATCGTAGGTATTTTCAATTATTCTTTTTCGCAAAAAAATAATTAAACAAAAATCTAAGAAATTCGACAAGATTTTACAACTGTCAGGAGTCTATAAGTTTAAATTCAAAGAAAATTTGCTTGATTTCAATATTAAAAACCTGCAATGAATACTTTTAGATAATTTGATTGCTTTGATTCCATGTACTTTTCGTTATATTTAACTTTGCCGGCTCTTTAAATGATTCAACACACTTTTGACAGATTCCGTTAACGACGCCATTTTGAAAAAAAGACACAAGTGCGCATGTGTGTACTCGTGTACTCGTGCCTCTCCGAGATGATGATAGCAATATTAAATTTCTATTAAAATTACTAGTTGACAAATGAAAATAATTTACTCAATAATTAACAAAAAATATGTATTAAAATGTGTAAACAAGGAAATTGTTATACTGTGAATAAAAAGTGTAGAAAATCGATATTTCCTACAATCAATGAATTGTGTTTATTAGGGTAAATTTCTTATACGATATAATTTTAAGGTCACTGGAACCATAACCTTAAAAAGTTAAAATAATTTTTTTTTGTTTCTTAATTATGTAAAACGGAAAATTTATTTTTTTTTCAAAAACATTTTTTTTGTATTTTAGTGTTTTATTTATTCTAACGTACGATTATTGTTGAAATTGAAAATATGTTCAATTGTGAATAAGTGTGACTTATGAAAAAGGAAAAATGTGTCATTTGTTTAAAACGGAATAATTTTCATAGTAATTAACATTGGTTCGTTAGTAAGTAATTGCAAAATAAAATTTCAATATTGAAAATTCGAATTGTTTTTTAAGATTCTGGTTTCAATGAACGAATTTGAATCCATTTTGGAGCAGAGACATTCGGAAAATTTTATTATTGTTAATTATTTGTCGTACTTTTTGTTTAATTTTGGGTTTGAATGATCTTTTTGATTTTCTATTTTTCATATTTCTGAATAGTTTGTTGATTATTTTTTTTTTTATTTGGAAAAATATTTGTTTCTGTTTGTGCTAATATAGTCAGTCCTTTTTAGGTATTACGTAAAGATGTTTGTGTATTTCGAGAAAGAGGAACTTGTTAATACGCCGTCATTTAGAGATGGAATTAATGGTGAGACCGAGACGCAATACAGAAAAGAGGGAATCAATTTTATTCGAAATATGGGTGAAAAATTGAGTCTTGGATATAATACAATTGCAACAGCTGTCGTTTATTTTCAACGATTTTACATGGCTCATTCTTTTTCCGAGTTTCCTTTATATGTGAGTATTTTCTTCTTTCTTTTAAAATTCTACTGTCATTGAGGAATTTTAATCACTTACTTATTTTTATTCATTTATTCATTTCTGCATTTTTATTGAATTTTTGTAAATTTTTCTAGTTTGTCTTCTTTTCTTTTTTCATTACTTTACTTTGCTTACTGCAAATCACAATTATTTTAATAAAAAAAATTTCCACAAGAATTCGATTATTATAAAAAAAATTTTTATAACATTCTTTGCGAATATTCGATTATTTGCATAAATAGAAAAATTTTTATTGGAATTCAATTATTTAAAAAAAAATTAATAATGTTCTTCGTATGAATTACATTATATTTATAAATAATAAAATTCTCATTAATTCAATTATTTTCAAAACTTTTACAAAAATTTTTGTGAGAATTCAATTATTTAATTACGATTAAATTATTTTCATAATTTTAATAAAATTCAATTATACTTATAAATAATAAAATTCTCAGCAATTCAATTATTTTCAAAACTTTTACTAAAACTTTTGTGAGAATTCAATTATTTAATTACGATTAAATTATTTTCATAATTTTAATAAAGTTCGCTAGAATTCAATTTATTTCAAAAACTTTCGATAAAATTCTTCCCAAAAATTCAATTATTTAAATAAATAATAAAATTTTTCTAACAAATTCAATTCTTTTAAAAAATATCAATAATAATCGTAGGAAAAATTCATTAAACAATTTACTAAAATCATTTGCGAGATCCTAATTATTTGTATAAAAATCAAGATTCTCCGCAAAAATTTTATTATTTTCAAAAATTTTAGTAAAATCCTTAATAACAATTCCACTATCTCTATAAATGGTAAAATTCATCTAAGAAATTTAATGATTTTCAAAAATTTCACTAAATTAATCATCAGAATTCAATTATTTTGATTATGTTTCAATTATTTGATTTCGAATATTTTCAAAATTTTAATGAAATTTACATAAATTGAATTTATTTCAAAAACAGTTTTAATAAAATTCTTCACTAAACTTAAAACAATATTTTAAACAATAGAATTTTTGTCAGGAATTCAATTACTTTTATAACCTATTAAATTTTTCTCAGGAATTGAATTGTTTAAAAAAAATTTTAGTGAAATTCGATGCAAAAATTCAATTATTTTGATTAAGGTTAAAATTTTCCCTGAAATTCAATTATTTAAAAACAATTTACATAAAATTTTTCGAAAAAAATCAATTATTTAAAAAGATTTTTTTTCGCATGAATTCAATTATTTTTTTAAAACATTTTCTCATCAATGTAATTATTTCAAAAAATTATAAAATTCATTGCAAGTGTTTAATTAATATTTTGATCAATGATGAAACTTAAGGCTTTCACTTCAATTATTTTTAATAAAATTTTATATGAATTGGATTAAAAATTCAATCATTTTTAAAAATGTTATTAAAACACTTCGGAAAGATTCAATTATATTAAAAAAGTTTAATTTGTATATTAGAATAAATAAATAATAATTTTAATAATAAATTAAATTTCTTGAATGAATTTAATTATTTTTAAAACTTGTAATATATTTCTTTAAAAAAATGTAATTATTTTAATAAAATTTTGATTTTTTTGGAAGTAATTAAATTTAAAAAATATTTAAACTTTATTCTTGTAAAATTTTAGTTATTATAAAACTGTAGCTAAAATTAAATGTTTTTAAAATTAAAATTACTAAAGTTATGAAAACTTTTATTTCGCAATTTTATCAACAAAATTTGATTCTTTGGAGAATTACAGTTGTAATTTTAAAAAATGGTTAAATTTCCAAAAAAAATGTTGCATTCAAATCGTTTAAAATATTTTAACACCTGTAGAAAAATAAATTGGTATTTAAGTATTTATTTAAAAAAATTATTCTATTATAGAATATATACAATTTAATTTAGAAATTATGAAAAATTGATTCATCAAATATAATAATTCTTCTATTTTGGAGACGAACTTTCGAATAGAAATAAAAACACAATTAAAATAGACCTTGTACAAAATAAAAATCAACGTAAAAATATGCAATTTTCTCGTTTCAAGAAAAAAAGAATCGATAAAAGTGCATTTTTTAACCTTCTTCAATTACATCATAACTTCTGTTTGAAAGAAAAATGTTTTCGATGATGAAATTCTTAAAAACACATTTTGTAATGATTAATTGTATAAAAGTTTGAAGCAGATTCGAAAATAATTTTTAATGTCATTAAACCACTGATTTGCAGGAAAATTGAGAGAAATATTTGTAAATTTCCAGATCACCGCATGCAGTTCGTTGTTTCTTGCTGGAAAAGCGGAGGAAACGCCAAAACGAAGTAAAGATCTTTTGAAAGCCGCTTGGGATATATTCGCCAACGATGCAACTGAAATTATCGATAAATTCGGCGAAACTCCAAGGGAAAGTGTCATGAAATGCGAGAGCGTTTTACTCCAAACGGTTAATTTTGAATTCGACATTGAACACCCCTATAAATATCTTGTAAAATATGCCAAATATTTGAAAGGAGAGAAAACGAAAATTCAAACTATTGTTCAAATGGCATGGAATTTCGTCAATGACAGGTATTAATTGAAATTGAAAATTAATTCTATTCCATTATTATTATTATTATTATTGTTATTATATAATTATAAAAAATGATAGTAGCTGAAAAATACTTTTTCTTCAGTTTAAGTACAACATTGTGCCTTGAATGGGAGCCGGAGGTGATAGCCATAGGTTTAATTAACGTGTCAGCGAAATTTAATAAATTTAAAATCGACGATTGGAAGGGACGAAAGCCAAGTCACACAAAATGGTGTGATTTATTTATTCTCAATTTAGAAAATTCCGTACTGGAGGATATTGGCAATCAAATTTTGGATTTGTATACACCAAAAAATAAAGAGATGCGTGAATCTGGAAAATCACCCTCGTCGCTTGCATCGTCAGGAACGCCAAGTTCTTCAACCTCATCTCCCAATGAATCTCTCTCCACGCCCGTAGATGGTAATTTCGACTCAAATAAATAAACAAACAAATACTAAAATCACCCAAAAGTACATGATAAATAACAAAATAAATGAAGTATTTACTCTTTTAAGGGTATAAAAATAATATTAAATTTACTTTACTACTAAAATACAATTTTCTTATAGATTCGAATCAAATGGCAATTGCAGCAAATTCAAATAATGTTGTCCACATTCCGGGACTGCCACCAGTGGATTTTTCAGTACCGCCACCAGTGATGTTTTCAACGCCACCACCGCAAATAAATGTCTTTGCACCGCCACCAGTCGTACATTTACCAGTACCATCGCCAATTAATTCAATGTTACCGCCAGTGCCTGCAAATTTATCTGTACCGCCACCAAATTTCTTTCCAAATCAGTGCAATTTTAATGTCTCCTCGTCCCCATCGCCAGTCACGCCCGTTCAAGCGTTTAAGCAAAAAATAAATTATTCCTGTTTTTCAACACCAGACTCACCATTTAATAATCAATTAAATTATTCAACAAAAACGTGATTTCAATCTAAATTAGAATGTATGTTTTTTTACATTTTTTTTTCGTTATTTATTTTTAGTGTAAATAAAATTGTACATAATTTGTTTTACAAAAATTTTTCAATGTCTTTCTTTACTCGATTTCTCTTCATTTTTAGTTCCTTAAGATTTCTATATTAAGTACAAATATTTTTATCATGCATATATAATTACTAAGTCTAATTATTAATTAATTTTACCAAAAAAGAGTTTTTTTTTAAATATGCAAAATAATTATTTACAATAAATATTGTTATTTACAATTTAATTATTAATTTATTATTTATCGATTATTAACTTTTGCGGTGGAATTTTTTATTTTTTTATTACTATTATTTTTTATGCAAATTACAGAATTTTTTATTTTCAAATATGAACTTTTGAATAATTTCAGATACAAACATGAAAAATTAAATTATTAAGTAATTAACTAATTAATTATTCTTGTTTGTTAATTTCAAAAATTTCAATTATTTCCATAAATATTTATATTATTGTTATTTTTATTATATTCTTCCTAAGAATTCAATTATTTTTATGAATAGTAAATTTTTTTTGCAAAGTTCAATTATTTTTAAATAAACTTTTAATAAAATAAAAGTAATCAATTTTTTTTCTTAATTCTTTTTAAATTATTTTCTACAATTTTAATGAATTCTTCGAAACAATTTAATTTATTATTTCTTTAAGTAGTAAAATCTTTGTGAAAATTCAATTATTTTCGAAAAAAAATCACGAAAGAATTCAATTTCGAAAAAAATTTTTAATAATATTCTTCAAAACTTTTTACAAACCTTCGCGAGAATTCAATTATTTTTATAAATATTTATTATTGGTATTTTTATTATATTCTTCCTGAAAATTAAATTAATTTAATAAATATAGTAAAATTTTTTGCAAAATTCAATTATTTTTAAATAAACTTTTAATAAAATAAAAGTAATCAATTTTTTTTCTTAATTCTTTTTAAATTATTTTCTACAATTTGAATGAATTCTTCGAAATAATTCAATTTATTATTTTTTTAAGAAGTAAAAATTCAATTATTTTCCAAAAAATTCCACGGAAGAATTCAATTTCAAAAAAAAATTTTAATAATATTTTTCAAAATTTTTTACAAATCTTCGCGAGAATTGAATTATTTTAATAAATATATTTCATTGTTATTTTCATTATACTCTTCCTAAAAATTCAATTATTTTAATAAATGTAGTAAAATTTTTTGCAAAATTCAATTATTTTTAAAGAAACTTTAAAAAAAAATAAAAGTAATCAATTTTTTTTCTTAACTCTTATTAAATTATTTTCTATAATTTTAATGAAACTTTCGAAACAATTCAATGTTTTATTTTTTTATGAAGTAAAAATTGATTTAGTTTAAAAAAAAGTTTACGAAAGAATTCAATTTAAAAAAAAAATTTAATATTTTTCATAATTTTTTACAAATTTTCGCGAGAATTAAATTATTTTCATAAATATTTTTTTATCGTTATTTTCATAATATTCTTCCTGAAAATTTAATTATTTTAATAAATATAGTAAATTTTTTTGCGAAATTCAATTATTTTTAAAAAAACTTTTAAAAAAATTTCACGAAAGAAATCAATTTTTTTTCTTAATTTTTTTAAAATTATATCTTCGCGGGAATTCAATTATTTTCCTAAATAATAAAATTCTTCGAAGGAATTAAATATTATTCTTAAATTTTTTTATTAATTAATTTTACATTCATTTTTGTACAAAAAAAATTGTTTACAGAATAAATATTATTATTTAGAATTAAATTATTTATTTATATTATTAACAGATTAATATTTTTTTATTGATATTTTTACTATTGTTATTATTTAAATTAATATAATGATATTAAAATACAAAAATTATTGTACCTAAGATGAATAATTTACCATAATAACTTTTTTTAAGATTAAATTATTATTATTATTATTATTATTATTTATAGATTATTATTTTTAGGGCAAAATTATTATTATTGTGTTTTTTAATTATTATTATTATTAATATTAATAATATAGTAATAAAAATTTTTAATTGTTTTAAATAAATAAAAAGAAATTAAACTAAAAAGTAATAATTTACAATATTTTATTATTATTATTATTATGTAAAAATTGTAAACAATGAAAAAAGATACTAATAAATTTCAAAAAGCCCGCCAATATTTTTTTAAATGTAGAATTTCTCCATTATCAACATTTTTAAAGGGAAATTTGTCAAACATTTTTTTTCAAAAACCCACAAGAAGTGTAATAATAAATAAAAGCTATTCTTTTTTCAACAAAAGAAGAAAATTGAGAAAAATCGGAAAAATCTTCTCACTTCTTTTGACAAAGGGAATTTTTCAAGTTGGCAGCACTGCTGGAAAAACGAATACAGCGCCACGGAAGCATCGAAAAATCAACATCCGGCGAAGCAGGGATGCGCATGTCCCGGTGTTTCTCTAAGAGTGCAGTCCCATGGTGGTAGATTAGTAGAATAGTGGAACAGTTTTGACCAATCAGATGACTGGATTTTTTAACACTTATTTTGATAGGTCAAATCTATTACACTACTCCAATATTCTACCAGCATGGGACTGCACTCTTAAAAGAATTAGAATGAAAAAGGACGACGCGATCGTGATTTCATTGTAAAAAACCGAGATGAGTGGTAATTTGACAATTGGAAATTTTTGAGAAACTCTGGACGGGCGCCGGACTTCCGGGTTCCCCTAGGAGAGAGGGTAAATTCAAAATTCTAGATTTTCTCCTGCGCTTGTGTATTGTTTTCCTATACACGGTTCGTCGTCGTCGGCTAGCTCTCCTGTGTGTGCTCTCCTGTTTCCCCCCCAAGTCAAAATCCACAAGCCGAACGCGCACAGCAAAATTTATCATTTCTTTTTTTTTCAAATAATTAAAAACTAATACAAACGTTACAGGAATAATTTACAATATCGACGTGTTAAACTATATAGAAGTGCGTGATATATAAATTTAGAAAAAAAAAACACCGGACCAATAACAAAGTTGGGGGGGGTCTCTTGATGTTTCATTGAGCGCTCCTCCATTACCAAAGCTTGTCCGGCACTCGTGTTTCTCAACCGGCCTTCTTAACAACCAAATACCCATCGAGAATCGAGGAATTCGTGAATCTGCTTTTACAAAAACGGCGTGCACTTACGAAGGCACCAGGTAAATTTCGTCCAGCATTTATCTCTTTTTCCATTTTCCTCTCTCTCTCTCTTTCTGTCTCTCTTTCTCTCTCTCTGTCTCTATCGCTGCTGCCATCCCCGAATTCAGTTCGGAGCGTTGCGCTCTTATTACCCTTATTCTCGATGATGGGAGTCGACGAAAGGTTAACTCAAGGAATTACAATTCACTGAATTCAAGGTGATGGTTGATTTTTGAGAGAAATTGAGAATATTTCCATTTAACCCGGTGACTCCTCGTGTGCCTTTTACGTTCGCCCTGATTTGTTTGATTTTTTTGTCCCCTCTGAGTTGTTATTGTGAAAGTTCTCATTTTTCTTATTATCAGCGTATTCTTTATCTTTGTTTGCTATGTATAATAATTTTTTTTAAACACAGTCTTAGTGACTTTTCCCTTTAGAATGAAAAAAACATCTGTTTTTCTCAGTGTTTACGATTTTTTCTCTGATGTACAAAAAAAGTAGAATTATCCAGAGTGATCTAAATTGGTATAATGTATAGTATTTGGCGGAGAGGAAATTGTATCGAAAACTTTTAATACATATGAGAGAAATTTAAGAATTAGATTACTATTAGTATTACTCTTAGTAATAATTAAATGATTTAAATGAATTTACTATTAAATAATTATTATTTACTACCAAATTTAATTTACTATTACTATTTTGTTTATTATCGGATTTTATTTCACATATTCTTGTGATTTTTATCCATTTCGAATTCACTATTATTTATCTCGATTGTTACTAGCTTTGTAATTATCGTTGTTTCTAAATATTTTGACGTTTTTAATCATTTCAAAATTATTAACTTTTATTTTTACTTTTATTTTTAATTTATAAATGTCAGTGGGGTATTTTTTCAATCTTCAACGAATAATGACAGATTTGTTTTTTATTCTAAAGACGATTTTTCCCATTAAAAGTAATTCATTGTTTATTTATTTTCCCAGTGAAAATGTGTTTCAATTGATTTTTTACGTTAACGAATTTGATAAAATTAAGTTATTGCAAATTCTTTTTCTCCGAGTTTGAAATTTTTCAAATTAAAAGAATGTACACAAAATGAAAGCACATGATTTTAATTTGATTGGATTAAATTTATTTGAATTCATAATTATATTAAATAATTAAAGAATATTTATTTTTTATCACTAAATAAAGAATATTTATTTTTAATCACTAAATAAAGAATATTTATTTTTAATCACTAAATAAAGAATATTTATTTATAATCACTTAATAAAAAATATTTATTTATAATCACTAAATAAATAATATTTATTTGTTTGTAATGAAATTAATAAAAATAAATATATTAGAACATAGAGTTCATAATTACTTGAGTTTAAAATATTTTTCCCTTAATTTTGCCGCTCTAGATTTTCGAATCAAAATTTAGAAACAGTTTTTTTTCTGCAATCAAACTTTTAGTCTCGAAACGAATCAAATTTTTTCTTGTGTTTTTAAAAGAACCAAATGAATGAGAAATTGAATTTTTTCTTGAATTTTTGATTTTTTGAAAGAAAGAAATGATTGGGAAATGGAAACTTTTTCTTGAGTTTTTAAAAGAAAGAAAAAAATGAGAAACAGAATTTTTTATTTTTGAAAAGAAGAAAATGTATGAGAAATAGAAATTTTTCTTGAATTTTTGATAAGAAATAAATAAATTGAGAGATAAAATTTACAAAGTATTGTTTATCGTCAGTTACTATATTGAATATTGATTGAAAAATTTGTATTTAATTTGCATTATCTTATCGTAGAGTTATGGCATCTGGGGCAGGATCCAGTGGCACTGGAAGAGGACGCGGTTCATCTTTGGCAGATAACAAGCCTGAAAACAAAGAGGCTAAGCCAAATCCAAAGATGTCAAAAGCTTTAGGAACGTCAGCTAAAAGGTATTCTTCTTTTCTTTTCAGTAATAAATGTAAAAATAGTAAATTAATTAAAAGTACAATCGACCGATTTATCTACTGCAAAATTATTGCTCACTTCAATTTATCAGTAAAAATATTCTAAATCGAATTGTTTTCTTTTTTCAGGATACAGAAGGAATTGGCAGAAATTACATTAGATCCACCTCCAAACTGCAGGTCTGATTAAATGCATTTTGAATTTTTGCATTTTTTTCTATTCAAGTTTAGATAATAATTTATAATTCAAAATTAATTTTTTTAATAATTTAATTTAATTTTTATAATGATTTTACTAATTTCATGTGAAAAAATTCGATTTACAGTGCGGGACCTAAAGGAGATAATTTGTACGAATGGGTTTCGACGATTTTAGGCCCACCTGGATCTGTATACGAAGGCGGTGTCTTCTTTTTAGATATTCATTTTTCACCTGAATATCCCTTCAAACCCCCTAAGGTTCGTGAAAGAATAAATTTTTCAATTTACGTGAAATTGATATTCATTTTGGTATAATTATTATTAATCGTTATGTACTCTAATTTTTTGCGAATTATCATATCCATGCCGAGGGTCGATTTTAAAGTCCGAAGAAAGGCAAATTTCGTTAAATAAATATTTATTTTTTCATAGGAAATCGAATTATTTTTTCTATTTATTCTAACGCAAGAAAAATAATTATTTTTCTTGAATTAGAATTTTGAACATAAACTTCTTTATCGAAATCTATTATTTTTAACAAGTTTGCAAGAATTTAATTAATTTTGAAAAAAAGAAAATTCTTTGGAGAAATTAAGTTCAAAATTCTGACTCAAGAAAAATAATTATTTTTCTTGACTTAGAATTTTGAATTTAAACTTCTTTATCGAAATCTATTATTTTTAACAAGTTTTCAAGAATTTAATTAATTTTGAAAAAAAGAAAATTCTTTGGAGAAATTAAGTTCAAAATTCTGACTCAAGAAAAATAATTATTTTTCTTGAATTAGAATTTTGAACATAAACTTCTTTATCGAAATCTATTATTTTTAACAAGTTTGCAAGAATTTATTTATTTCTGTATAAAAGAAAATTCTTTTGGAGAAATTCAATCATTTGCATTTTGTTAATTCGAATACGATGCAAATATTTTTTCCCTTTTGCTAATTTTGTTATTTATTCTATAAACAAAATGTTCACTTTTCTCTTTCAAGTATTTTGTAGCATGATTTTTGTATTTTTGTAAATATATACAGATGTTTCCGTCAGAGGAATTCTCGCTTTTTTTTGAAAAAGACAAATTGAAATTGATTATTATAATCTAATATTATTTTACAGGTCACATTTCGAACACGTATCTATCACTGCAATATAAATAGCCAAGGAGTGATATGTTTAGACATCTTGAAAGACAATTGGTCTCCTGCTCTAACTATTTCAAAGGTGCTGCTTTCAATTTGCTCACTTCTCACGGATTGTAATCCAGGTAAATCGATTTAAACAATTTTTCCAAAAATTCCGCGCATTTTTTGTCCTGTTTAAAATTTTATCCCAAAAAATTGTCATAATTCATCAGAATTATGATAGTATTTTTATTGAATTTATATCACAGATTTTAATAATTGTGGAAAAATATTAATATAGTTGTTGTTATATTATAAAAAAAATAGTTGAGGACCTCCACGGAATAACGATATGTGGCACATTTTAACTTAAATGCGATTATGAGGAAAACAAGTGAAATAGTAAAATTGAATAAAAATGCTATTCCTTGTTAATTTAATAATATAAATAATAAATAAAATCGACGTAAAAATTTGAGTAAATAATAATAATGATAATCCATGAACAAAAGTAAATTCCGGTTCTAAATAACAAAATAGTGGGGAAAAGTATTACAAACATTTCTTTATACAAATTTCAGGATTCGTAATCTACTAAAACCAACTATTCTCCTATTTTTTACGATCTGCTTTTAAAAACTTTTATTAAAATTCTTAAAAACAATTCAATAAGTTTTAATAAAATTCATTCAAACGATTCAATTATTTTCAAAAAATTTTCTAAATTCAGTTATTTTTAATATCTTAAAATCCTAAATATTTAAAAAAATCAATTATTTAAGACAAATTTTTAAAAAATTCTTCAGAAGAATTGAATTATTTATAAGAAATTTAATAAAGTTTTTCGCAGGAATTAAAATATTTTCTTAAATAATAGAAATCTTCTCAGGAATTCAATTATTTTTAAAAATTTCAGTAAAACTTGATTGGAAAACGTAATTATTTGGATTGATAATAAAATTTTCACAGAAATTCAATTATTTTTTTAATTCAATATGCATAAAATTATTCGAAAATAATAAATTATTTAAAAAGTTTTTTACAATATACTTTACAAAAAATCAATTATCTTTTTTAAATAATAAAATTCTTCTTAGAAATTGGATTATTTTTATTGCAAAAAAATAAAGTTTTTTAAAATATTCAAATATTTTTTTAAAATTTAGTAAAACTTGATTCAAAAATTCAATAATTTTGATTGATAATAAAATTTTCCCTGAAATTAAATTATTTTTTTAATACAATATACATAAAATTATTCGAAAAAAATCAATTATTTAAAAAGTTTTTTACAATATACTTTACAAAAATTCAATTATCTTTTTTAAATAATAAAATTCTTCTTAGGAAGTCAATTATTTTTATTACAAAGAATAAAGTTCTTTCAAGGTATTCAATTATTTTTAAAAACTGTAGTAAAACTTGATGCAAAAATCTTGATCAAAATCAAAAATCCAATTACTTTGATTGTTAATAAGATTTTCATAGAAAATCTTAAAAATTATTTAATTATTTCTATTTAAATAGAATTTAAAATACAATATACTTAATATTTGTTAAACATATTATTTAAAAAGATTTTTATAATATTCTTTACAAGAATTCAATTATTTTTGAAAATAATAAAATTTTTCTTACAAATTGAATAACTTTTAAAAATTTTAATAAAATTAGATGCTTTCATTCAATTATTTTAATTATCAATAAAGCTTATCGCAAGATTTCAATTTTTTAATACAATTTCAAAAGAATTCTTCGAGAAATGAAATTTTTCATGAAAATTTCATTAGAACGTTTCAAAAGAATTCAATAATTTCAAAAAAGTTTTTAATTTGTTTATTAGAATTTAATAATTATTTTCAATACACTGTTATAAAATTTTTTCAAAAGAATTTGATTATTTTTACAAATGTATTTCATTGTAAAATTTTAAATTGATATAAAAAATAATAAAGTAGAAAGTTTATTATTAAAATCGATTTAAAATTTAATTTCAGTAAAAATTTTAGACAATATTTGAATTTGCGAATCGTGGTGTGAATTTTTAGAAATAATAATTAAATTTCAAACCATGAAAGTTATAATCTTTAAGAATTTTAATTATTGTAAATCTGACAATGAGCAAAATGATTTTTAGATTTTTATTCTGAAATAAAATTATCAAAGTTTGGAATAAATTTATTTATAAATTTCAACAAAAAAAATGATTGAATTTTGGAAGAATTCAAGTTGCAATTTTTTAAAAATTTTGAATTTCAAAAAGTCTTTTCATTGAAATATTTTAATTCTTGGGAAAAAATAAACAAGTATTTCAATATTTATTTTTAAAAAATTATCATATACTTTGCTAATTGCGCCGTAGATTGTTATTCCGTGGAGGTATTTAATTATTATTAGTATTACAATTATTATAATCTAATTTAAATACAATAAAAGTATTTTTTAATTTATAAATTTTATTTTTAGTATTAATATTCAGGTTTGCCACAAGTCAGGTAATTGAGGGAAAAGTTAGGCAAATTTAAATTGTTCAGAAAGATCGGAAATTTATCAAAAGTACTGGAAAAATATCAAATTTCTAAAATATTACAAAATTTCTAGTTTTTGCTGTTTATTGCCTAGTGATTCGGAAAATAATGTCTACAATTTAGAGAAAAGAAAAATTATCATTTTGTGGCAACCTATGAATATTAACAAATTAAATTAAAAAATGAATCAAAAACCTGCTAAAATAGTTAATAATTAAAAACAAAAATCTAAATCAAATTTCCAGCTGATCCTCTTGTGGGTAGTATAGCAACGCAATATCTTCAAAATAGAGAAGAACACGATCGCATAGCTCGTCTTTGGACTAAACGTTACGCGACATGAGCGAGCAGACAAGTTCCTCTTAATTCCCGTCAGACTCGTGCAAATTTTTTATCTAATAAATTTCTCCATCAAAATATGAAGCAAAAAACAAAAAAAAAGAAAAAGAAAACAAACAAAACAAGACTCAGACTTATTTTCAATTTTTATGTTTGAGCACAATTAATAAATTAACATTAATTTTGGAACTTTGGGAATAAGAAAATAATTTGAAAAAAATATATATATTTTTGTTGTTGTTGCATATGTGCCTAAATGACAGACAAATGCGCAACGAAATTGACAAAGACGAGTCAGAAAGGACAACCCCCTTCTTTATACACAATCCCCTCTTTCAATAAAACAAAAAATACCTGCGGAGACTTAGAATTTAACTGGATTTATTTTATTTTAGTTATTGACAAATTTCAATTGATTTTATTTTTGAGGGCATCTTAATGTGGCTGCAACTATTTTTTTTTTGTTTTTTTTTGTCGAATTTATCCGAGAAATTGCGTAAAGATGCACTTTTTATTCATAAAAGAGAAAGAAAATTTACCTATTCAATTTCGGAGAGAATCATTCTATTCAGTAATTTTCTTTAGTTTCTTCCATCTTTTATATTCATCTATATTTAATTTTATTCGAATTTATTAATATTACCAATTAATTAATTATTAATATTATTAATAAAGTATATTTTCTGTCTCGTGCTGTGATTATAATTGAAATAAAAAAAACACGTTTTTTTATTGTCATCGAAATTAAAAGAAATTTTCTTTTTTTTATCCATTTACGACAAGGGACAAATTTTGATTATAATTAAAATATAATTATTACAAATTTGTGAACGCTACTAATTAATAAAGAAGAAAATTTCCAAAAAAGAAAAGCTATTTTTATTATTTTGATAACTTTTTTTGGTATCATTTTCCTGGTTTATAATAAAAAATTAAATTTCGATGATAATAAAATTTTACGATAATTCAACCTTTACTTTAATATCACACTGAAAAAAATTTATTTGATTTAGAGAAACGATTACTTGTCTAAATATGAAATAAATATTTACTTGTATCAGATAATTATCATTTAAATCCAGTGAATTAAATTTAAACCAATTTATTTTATTTCAATCAAGTAAATACGACTTGAGCAATATTTCAAATAAATTATATTTGAACTGCTTTGAAATTTTAATCAAATAATTTTTAAATAAATTTTTAAACTGAATTTAAATTGAAACATTTTTATTTAAATCAAAGAATTGAATTCGAACCAAATAATTTTTGAATAAATCAAATAAATTGAATTTCATTCAAATAATTATTACAAATCAATTTTTTAAGTTGAGTTTGAATTGAATAATTTTTATTTCAAATAAAAAAAATAAATTTCAATCAATAATTTCAGTATTTAAATCTAATAAATAGATTTTCAATCAAATTCAGTATCTAAATCTAATAAATTAAATTTGAAACAAAAAATTGTTATCTAGATTTTTAAATTGACTTTGAATCGAAAAATTTTGATTCAAGTCAAAAAAATTGAATCGTAATCAAGTACTTTTTAAATAAATTGAATTGAAATTTATTCAAATGTTTCTTTCAATAAAAAAAATGAATTTCAATCCAATAATTTTTATATAATTCAAAGAAATTGAAATTGATTAAATAATATTCAAATAATTTTTAAATAAATCAATTAACTTGAAATTGATGTAAGAAAAACTGGTTTGATAAAAAAAATTGAATATGAATCAAAATAATTTTTATTTACTTTCTATTTGAAATAAATAAATTGAATTTCATGAAAATAATTTTTAAATAAATTTTTTAACTGAATTTAAATTGAATAATTTTTAGTTAAATCAAAAAAAATTTAATTTGACTCAATAATTTCAGTATTTAAATCAAATAAATTGAATTTGAATCAAAACATTTTTATTTAAAAATAATTTTTAAATAAATTTTTTAACTGAATTTAAATCGAATAATTTTTAGTTAAATCAAAAAAATTTAATTTGACTCAATAATTTCAGTATTTAAATCAAATAAATTGAATTTGAATCAAAACATTTTTATTTACAAGTAATTTTTAAATAAATTTTTAAATTGAATTTAAATCGAATAATTTTTAGTTAAATCAAAAAAATTTAATTTGACTCAATAATTTCAGTATACAAATCGAATAAATTGAATTTGAATCAAAAAATTTTTATTTAAATGAAATAAATTGAAAATGACTCGAATAATTTTGATTTAAGTCAAATAAATTGCAATTTATTCAAATAGTGATTATTTAAACAACAAAAATTTGATTAGTGTTTAAACCAAAAAAAGTTTAGTTAAAACAAACAATTTCTTTTCAAACGAAAAAAGTAAAATTGAAAATTCTTGAGTCAAAATTATTCCATACAAATAAAAATTTATTTAATAATTAACAATTAATCGTTCATTTTAATCAAACAAAATTTTTTCCTCTGCCCTTTTTTCAATGTCTGATATAAACACGGAAAAATTTAATTTCATTCGAAAACAAAAATCGATATTTTAAAACTTTGACATTTTTCTTTAGTTTTCTCCAACTTCTTTTATTTATTCATATATTTTAATTCAAAACTTTTTTATTTTATTCTATTTTTAATTACATTATAATTTTTCGTTTTCATCCATTTTTTTGCGAATATTTTAAAAAAGGAAATAAAACTGCCGATTTTTAGAGAACTCTTTTTGTTTTTTAAGTTTTAGAGAAGATTCGATTTCTTTTCGATGGAAGAAACATTCCGTGAAAATATTTAAAAAAAAAAAAAAACTTTACTTTTCTGTGATAGGCCGAAAAATTATCGAGTCGATAATCTCGATTGATTTGAAAGCATTAATTTTTTTTGTGTTTCGATTTCTCCGAAGTTCAACTACTATTAAAACTTGACAATGTTTATGTGGGGCCACCGCAGTTAAAAAAAATCACTGTAATTGTAAATAACTATCATTTCTTGTATATTCTCGTTGATAAATAACGCCCAGCCATGCGAAATAGTAATTTGGATATTTGTACGCTTTCTTTCATTGTAACACTCGTGTAAGCTTTTGTATATGTAGGTTCGTATGTCATGTGTGAGTGTAAAATGAGTGTCAGTGAGCCACGAAGCAACGAAGCGCGATTATACTTTTCGGGAGGATGAAAAAGAGGAAAAAAATAAGAAAAACAGAAAAAAAGAAAAATTAAAAAAAAAGGAAATAAAAAAGAGAAAAATTAAGGAAATAAGAGAAATAAGAGAAAGAGTGAGAAAATGAGATAAAAATATTGGAGGAATAAAAAAGGAAACAAGAGGAAAAGAAGAAAAGAAACCAATTGGATCAAAAAATAATTTATGCTTGGCAAACGTTTGTCCGGAGACTCGAATGCAGATTGATAAATAATGGACTAATTTTTTTTTTTCTGGAGAATATTCTGTAATGCTTCCACGTTATTTTTGTAACGAGCGATAGAGTTTTTTCAAAGCAAGGCGGACAAACCGACTTTGTAAATAATCGACTCTGTAAAACGCATATTATAGCAAAAAAAAACTCGATTAAACTTAGGTGTTTGTAAGATAGCAAGTAATTCTTTAAAAAAAGAAACTGAAAACACTGATCGCGAGGGGAATTTTTCCTTTTTCAAACTTTGAATAATTATCAAAAAAAGTAATAATGAAGGATTAATTATTTAATTCAATTACTTGATCAAAAAGGATTTTTTCCTCCCCTTTCAGAATCATTGTAAATATCTCCCAAGTCTGGAATTAATTTGTACTGATGATAAATAAGTACCTCGCCAATACTTTTATTTCACACACAAAATGATAAAATTTTAATTCTAAAGTTTGACTGGCTTTTGTTTTTTTTAAATAAAAATACAAAATAAAGTAGTGCTCGTTTTTTTCTCGATTAGAAAGAAGAAAAATTATTTTTATCGAAACATTTCTATTTTCTATATGTAAAAAAAAATCGGTAATCGTTCCATTACAAATGTGTTAACTATTGATCATAATTGTCCGGTTTTGTAATTGAGACATCTTGATAAATGAACAAATATTAATTGAGAGAATATTAATTAAAAGAATATTAATTGAGAAAATATTAATTGAATAAATATTAATTGAATGAATATTAATTGAGTGAATATTAATTGAATGAATATTAATAAAAAAATATCAATTGAATGAATATCAATTGAGAAAATATGAATTGAAAAAATATTAATTAAAATGATATTAATTACAAGAATATTAATTAAAAAAATATGAATTGATAAACAATATTAATTAAGAGAATATAAATTAGTAAAGAATATTAGTTAAAAGAATATTAATTAATAAATAATATTAATTTAAAGAAATATTTACATAACAAATTTTTAATGGAGTTCAAAATGGAAATTTTGAAAGAAAAATATCTCAATGCTCTGCTTTTCAATGGAAAAGATAATAATAACAATACGTAATTTTGTTATTTACCGAATACTGTAATTTTTTTTACAAATTTTATAATTCGAATTGTAATACTATTATTATCATTCATATTGTAATATTATATTTTTCATATTGCAGGCTTCGCACTCATTTAGAAAATTTCAATAAAAATTCTTACAGCAAATTAAAAAATATTTGATAAAATTCTTAAAACGATTCAATTATTTCCAATAGTATTTTCACAAGAATTCAATTATTTTTACTAAATCATGAAATTTCGTGTCATGATTCTATTATTCTCAATATTTACTATTTTAATCAAATTTTCAAAAAAAAAAAAAAAACTAAAAATTGTTTGCAAAAATTCAATTATCTTCGGAAATAATGAAATTTTCACTGGAAATCAAATATTTAAAATCAAATTTTCTAGAAAATTCCTCAAAAAGAAAAAAAAATTTTTCCTTCGCAAGAATTAAATTATTTCTATAAATAAGCGATTATTTTAAAAACTTGAAAGAAATTCTTCATAATATTTAGTTACTTTCGAAATTTTTAATGAAAATTATTAAAGAAAATAGATTATTTTTAAAAAAATCAAAGAAAATCTTCAAAATAATTAAATCAGGATTTTGAAAATTTTTAATAAAATTCTTCACAAGAATCAATTGTTTTCATAAATAATGGAATTCTTCTCTCAGGAATTCAATTATTTTCACAAATAATGGAATTCTCTCAGGAATTCAATTATTTTCAATACAATTTTAATAAAATTCTTTAAGGAATTCATTTATTTTAAAAATCAAAATTTGTTTTTAAAAAAATTCTATTATTTAAGAATTCAATTATTTTTTTCAATAATAAATTTCATCTAGTGAATTCAATTATTTCAGTATAATTTTTATAAAACTTCCCAAATAATTTCAATTAGTTTTAATACAATTTTTACTAAATTTGTCGAAAAAATTCAATGACATATTTTAAGTATTTTCATTTAATCATTAAATAACCTACATCATTTTAATATAATCGACAGAAATGATTGAAAACAATTGAATTATATACAAGAATTCAATTATTTGTATAAATAATCAAATTTGTAGAAATTAAAAATTTTTCAATACAATTTTAAAATTTGTAGAAATTTAGTTATTTTTAATACAATTTTTAAAAAATTTCTCGAAAATCGAAATTATTCTTGAAAATTTTTATTAAAATTCTTTATAAAATTAAAATTTTTCAAAAAATTATTTCTTTTTGTATTTAGATAATTGAATTTTTGTAGAACTTTCTAAAATTTAATTTAGAACATTTGAAAAAATTGCTTTGTAATAAATTTTTATTTTAATTAACTGTTTATTTTTACTTGTAAAAATTATTTTAAAATATCGTTTTTTCGAAAAAGT
The DNA here is from genome assembly GCA_032873175.1 of Leptopilina drosophilae. NCBI lineage: Eukaryota > Metazoa > Arthropoda > Insecta > Hymenoptera > Figitidae > Leptopilina > Leptopilina drosophilae. The sequence goes on from CM065483.1 coordinate 21,517,557, forward strand.
TAAAATTAAAATTTGGAAAATAATTGAATTTCAGAAAAATTGAGAATTGAAGTTATCAGGATAAAAAAAGGAAATATTTTTTTGTTCTAGAAATCAGAAAAAAGTCAGGGCAATTCAGAATGATTTTTTTGTGAATCAACTAAAATGAATTTTTTTAATCGTCAAATTTAATTTTTCAATAATATTATAGTTAAATTGTTCACAAAATAATCATAATTATTGCAATTATAACTATTTATGACGTCTTTTTTATAAATGTTTACAAAAATTTGTAATTTTTCTCCACTTCTTTTTAAACAAAAAAAAAATGCGAATGTCTTGATTCGTGACAATAATGAACAATAGGATAAAGTATTTTAATTTCTAAATAAATATTATAATGAAAGAAAATTATTTCAAAACCTATACGTTTCAAAGTGTAAGAAGAGAAAAATAAAAAAAAAAACTATATCAAATATCGAAAGTCCAGTGAATGATTTTGAGCGATTGAAGAGCGATTCTTTCTTTTCGTTTCTAATCACAAAAAAAAAGATCGTTTCAATCGAAGCGAGAAATTTAGAAATTATATTATTATTTAAACATAAGAAATTAAAAACAAAAAAACTTAACGGGATTTTGTCAAAAGAATATTTGAAAATTTTCCCACTGTCTAATACACAAAACGAAATTGTCTTCACTCTATACGAAAGAAAAGGGAAAAAAAACAATAAAAATATGAAAATCCCGTGGAAATTTATATTTTTTTGGGAAAAAATGAAAATTCATACTATAAAGCGTCGAACTCGGATTAATGACTCTATATCTGGGAAGAAATTTATCGTTTTCATGTGAAAATCCTGAAACACTAATTGTGGTGCTAAGAATTTATTCTACAATACAGAATTGTTTTTTTAGGATTTTTATTTTCGGATTTTTGAAAAATAATAAAAAATTAAAATGAAACTACGATAATTTTCTACTCAGGTAAAGATTTGTACATATTTTGAGAGATAAAAATTTGGATGTGAAGTATAATATATCAATGAGTGAGGTTGAGACATTTGTAAAGAATAATTAATAATTAAGAATTCGTGACCAATGATCGATTTTTGTTTAAGTTCACACGTGGAAAGAAGTTTCCTGAAAATTGATCATTTTTTTTTAAATAAAGATTACCTTTTTTTTAGTTAAAGAAAAATTTTTTTGTATTATTTTTTTTGAATGAAAAATAAAAAATTGTGAAGATGAAAATAATTAAACAAAAATTATATAAATATATAAAAATTAAAAGCCTAGATGACATCTAATTTGCGAAATTAGTTTTCGATCCAGGCTTTGTACGTGTAAGAATCTAATGAAGAGATTCAATTATCTTTAAATTATACAATAGTGAATGTTAGTCTGCTAGTTAGTGGCATTCATAAGAAGGTGAAATAAAAAGTTATATACTCTATCAATGTTTTTTTTCTCTTCCTTATAAAATTGTTTTTTTCTTTTTTTTTGACAAATTTTGGTAATTAAAAAATATTTTTCGTAAAATTTTTATTTTTCTTGTGTTTTTAAAAATTTAAAAACACAAGTCACAGATATTGTCACTTTTTTTCATTATTCTTAAAGACTACTTTTCGAAAAAAGTGATTTTTTTCAACTTATTTTGATTAAATGCGACTTTTTGGATTTTGTGGGATTTTTAGAAATTTGTAATTAATTTGTGACAAATTGCAAGTACAGGCTTTATATTCGTCTACTAAAACCTATTTTACTACTTTTTTACGATCTGCTACTACCTATTTGGAAATTTTTATTAGATTTTTAATACTAAAATCAACTTTTTCTTTCTTTTTTCTTTTTAATTATGCTGCCTAAAAAATTTTGACAAAATTGTTATTAACAATTTAACAAATTTTAATAAAAATTCTATCAAATGATTAATTTCCACTATTTTTACAAAATTCAATTATTTTCAATATCTACGATTTAAAAACAAATTTTCCAAATGAATTCAATTTAAAAAAAATGAGTTTATAAAATTCTTTGCAAACATTCAATTTATTTGAATCAATAATAAAATTTTCACGGAAACTCAATTATTTAAAACACAATTAACATGAAATTTTTCGAAAAAATTTAATTATTGAAAAAGATTTTTATAAAAGACTTCAAAAGAATTCTATTATTTTAAAAAAAGGTAGTAAATTTCTTAACAAGAAAAAAATCAATTATTTAATAATATTTTTGTAAAACTCTTCACAAGAATTCAATTTTTTGTAAAAAAAAAAATGGAGTAAAATTCACAAACATCCAATTATTATTATTAATAATAATAATCTAGGTATTCTTTCATTCATTCTGTCCGCAGTTTGAAGTTAGTTTTTGTAAATGCTTTTGGTTTTTTTTATTATTCAAAACACTTTGCTTGACAGATCGAAATTATAGTTTTTCCATTTGTCAATATCAAAATTTTTATTGTTTAAGAAGAAACAAGGTTAAAAGATATTATTTTTATAAAATAAATAAACGAATATTTAAAAAAAAATCCAAAAAAACGAAATAAATTATTTATTAAAAAATGTTGTTTAGTTCCTGAAAAATCTGCTAATAGGAGACAAGTGGCGCCAAAATTAGACTCAATTTTTGGCGCCACTTGTCTTATATTAGCTGATTTTTACGGAACTAACCTTTTTTATAAATAATAAAATAAATTGGTTAAACAAATGTTTATTAAAGTTGTTTATAGATGTATGATGCTTATTAACTAATAAAAAGAGTAAACAATCCGTTTTTTTATTAAAAAATACAAATAAAAAGAGACAACAATTTATTTAATTTAACCATTAGTTCCTGAAAAATCCGCTAATATGAGACAAGTGGCGCCAAAATTAGACTAAATTTTTGGCGCCACGTGTCTCATATTAGCAGATTTTTACGGAACTAACGTATTAAAATAAATAATAAAATAAATTGATTAAACAAATGTTTTTTAATGTTGTTTAGAGATGTATGATGCTTATTAACTCATAAAAAGAGTAAACAATCCGTTTTTTTATTTAAAAAATACAAATTAAAAGAGATAACAATTAATTTAATTTAGCCATTAGTTCCTTAAAAATCCGCTAATATGAGACATGTGGCGCCAAAATTAGACTAAATTTTTGGCGCCACTTGTCTCATATTAGCTGATTTTTACGGAACTAACCTTTTTTATAAATAATAAAATAAATTGGTTAAACAAATGTTTATTAAAGTTGTTTATAGATGTATGATGCTTATTAACTAATAAAAAGAGTAAACAATCCGTTTTTTTATTTAAAAAATACAAATTAAAAGAGATAACATTTAATTTAATTTTGCCATTAGTTCCTGAAAAATTCGCTAATATGAGACAAGTGGCGCCACAATTAGACTCAATTTTTGGCGCCACTTGTCTCTTATTGGCGGATTTTTACGGAACTAACCTATTTTACAAATAATGAAATAAATTGATTAAACAAATGTTTTTTAATGTTGTTTATAGATATATGATGCTTACTAACTCATAAAAAGAGTAAACGATCCGTTTTTTTATTAAAAAAATACAAATAAAAAGAGAAAACATTTAATTTAATTAAGCCATTAGTTCCTGAAAAATCCGCTAATATGAGACAAGTGGCGCCAAAATTAGGCTCAATTTTTGGCGCCACTTGTCTCATATTTGCGGATTTTTACGGAACTAACGTATTTAATAAATAATAAAATAAATTGATTAAACAAATGTTTTTTAATGTTGTTTAGAGATGTATGATGCTTATTAACTCATAAAAAGAGTAAACAATCCGCTTTTTTTATTAAAAAATTACACATAAAAAGAGAAAACAATTAATTTAATTAAGCCATTAGTTCCTGAAAAATCCGCTAATATGAGACAAGTGGCGCCAAAAATTGAGCCTAATTTTGGCGCCACTTGTCTCATATTTGCGGATTTTTACGGAACTAACGTATTAAAATAAATAATAAAATAAATTGATTAAACAACTGTTTTTTAATGTTGTTTAGAGATGTATGATGCTTATTAACTAATAAAAAGAGTAAACAATCCGTTTTGTTATTAAAAAAATACAAATAAAAAGAGAAAACAATTAATTTAATTAAGCCATTAGTTCCTGAAAAATCTGCTAATAGGAGACAAGTGGCGCCAAAATTAGACTCAATTTTTGGCGCCACTTGTCTCATATTTGCGGATTTTTACGGAACTAACGTATTTAATAAATAATAAAATAAATTGTTTAAACAATTGTTTTTAATGTTGTTTAGAGATGTATGATGCTTATTAACTAATAAAAAGAGTAAAAAATCCGTTTATTTATTAAAAAATACAAATAAAAAGAGAAAACATTTAATATATTTTAGCCATTAGTTCCTGAAAAATCCGTAAATATGAGACAAGTGGCGCCAAAATTAGACTCAATTTTTGGCGCCACTTGTCTCATATTTGCGGATTTTTACGGAACTAACGTATTTAATAAATAATAAAATAAATTGTTTAAACAATTGTTTTTAATGTTGTTTAGAGATGTATGATGCTTACTAACTCATAAAAAGAGTAAACGATCCGTTTTTTTATTAAAAAATACAAATAAAAAGGGAAAACAATTTATTTAATTTAGCCATTAGTTCCTGAAAAATCCGCTAATATGAGACAAGTGGCGCCAAAAATTGAGCCTAATTTTGGCGCCACTTGTCTCATATTAGCGGATTTTTACGGAACTAACCTATTTTACAAATAATGAAATAAATTGATTAAACAAATGTTTTTTAATATTGTTTATAGATGTATGATGCTTACTAACTCATAAAAAGAGTAAACGATCCGTTTTTTATTAAAAAAATACAAATTAAAAGAGATAACATTTAATTTAATTTTGCTATTAGTTCCTGAAAAATTCGCTAATATGAGACAAGTGGCGCCAAAATTAGACTAAATTTTTGGCGCCACTTGTCTCATATTAGCGGATTTTTACGGAACTAACCTATTTTACAAATAATGAAATAAATTGATTAAACAAATGTTTTTTAATGTTGTTTATAGATGTATGATACTTACTAACTCATAAAAAGAGTAAACGATCCGTTTTTTTATTAAAAAAATACAAATAAAAAGAGAAAACAATTTATTTAATTTAGCTATTAGTTCCTGAAAAATCCGCTAATATGAGACAAGTGGCGCCAAAATTAGACTCAATTTTTGGCGCCACTTGTCTTATATTAGCGGATTTTTATGTAACTAACCTATTTTATAAATAATAAAATAAATTGATTAAACAAATGTTTTTTAATGTTGTTTAGAGATGTATGGATGCTTATTAACTAATAAAAAGAGTAAACAATCCGTTTTTTTATTAAAAAATACAAATAAAAAGAGAAAACAATTTATTTAATTTAGCCATTAGTTCCTGAAAAATCCGCTAATATGAGACAAGTGGCGCCAAAAATTGAGCCTAATTTTGGCGCCACTTGTCTCATATTAGCGGATTTTAACGGAACTAACGTATTTAAAAAATAATAAAATAAATTGATTAAACAAATGTTTTTTAATGTTCTTTAGAGATGTATGTATGCTTATTAACTAATAAAAAGAGTAAACAATCCGTTTTTTTATTAAAAAATACAAATAAAAAGAGAAAACATTTAATTTAATTAAGCCATTAGTTCCTGAAAAATCCGCTAATATGAGACAAGTGGCGCCAAAATTAGACTCAATTTTTGGCGCCACTTGTCTCATATTTGCGGATTTTTACGGAACTAACCTATTTTACAAATAATGAAATAAATTGATTAAACAAATGTTTTTTAATGTTGTTTATAGATGTATGATACTTACTAACTCATAAAAAGAGTAAACGATCCGTTTTTTTATTAAAAAAATACAAATAAAAAGAGAAAACAATTTATTTAATTTAGCTATTAGTTCCTGAAAAATCCGCTAATATGAGACAAGTGGCGCCAAAATTAGACTCAATTTTTGGCGCCACTTGTCTTATATTAGCGGATTTTTATGGAACTAACCTATTTTATAAATAATAAAATAAATTGATTAAACAAATGTTTTTTAATGTTGTTTAGAGATGTATGGATGCTTATTAACTAATAAAAAGAGTAAACAATCCGTTTTTTTATTAAAAAATACAAATAAAAAGAGAAAACAATTTATTTAATTTAGCCATTAGTTCCTGAAAAATCCGCTAATATGAGACAAGTGGCGCCAAAAATTGAGCCTAATTTTGGCGCCACTTGTCTCATATTTGCGGATTTTTACGGAACTAACGTATTTAATAAATAATAAAATAAATTGATTAAACAAATGTTTTTTAATGTTGTTTAGAGATGTATGGATGCTTATTAACTAATAAAAAGAGTAAACAATCCGTTTTTTTATTAAAAAATACAAATAAAAAGAGAAAACATTTAATTTAATTAAGCCATTAGTTCCTGAAAAATCCGCAAATATGAGACAAGTGGCGCCAAAATTAGACTCAATTTTTGGCGCCACTTGTCGCATATTTGCGGATTTTAACGGAACCAACGTATTTAATAAATAATAAAATAAATTGATTAAACAATTGTTTTTTAATGTTGTTTAGAGATGTATGATGCTTATTAACTAATAAAAAGAGTAAACAATCCGTTTTGTTATTAAAAAAATACAAATAAAAAGAGAAAACAATTAATTTAATTAAGCCATTAGTTCCTTCACAATCCGCAAATATGAGAAACCTAGCGCCAAACATTTAGCCTAATTTTGGCGCCACTTGTCTCATATTTGCGGATTTTTACGGAACTAACGTATTTAATAAATAATAAAATAAATTGTTTAAACAATTGTTTTTAATGTTGTTTAGAGATGTATGATGCTTATTAACTAATAAAAAGAGTAAACAATCCGTTCTTTTATTAAAAAAATACAAATAAAAAGAGAAAACAATTAATTTAATGTAGCCATTAGTTCCTTAAAAATCCGCTAATATGAGACAAGTGGCGCCAAAATTAGACTTAATTTTTGGCGCCACTTGTCTTATATTAGCTGATTTTTACGGAACTAACCTTTTTTATAAATAATAAAATAAATTGTTTAAACAATTGTTTTTAATGTTGTTTAGAGATGTATGATGCTTATTAACTAATAAAAAGAGTAAACAATCCGTTTTTTTATTAAAAAAATACAAATAAAAAGAGAAAACAATTAATTTAATTTAGCCATTAGTTCTTTAAAAATCCGCTAATATAAAACATGTGGCGCCAAAATTAGACTCAATTTTTGGCGCCACTTGTCTCATATTAACGGATTTTAACGGAACTAACGTATTTAATAAATAATAAAATAAATTGTTTAAACAATTGTTTTTAATGTTGTTTAGAGATGTATGATGCTTATTAACTAATAAAAAGAGTAAACAATCCGTTTTGTTATTAAAAAAATACAAATAAAAAGAGAAAACAATTAATTTAATTAAGCCATTAGTTCCTGAAAAATCCGCTAATATGAGATAAGTGGCGCCAAAAATTGAGCCTAATTTTGGCGCCACTTGTCTCATATTTGCGGATTTTTACGGAACTAACGTATTTAATAAATAATAAAATAAATTGTTTAAACAATTGTTTTTAATGTTGTTTAGAGATGTATGATGCTTATTAACTAATAAAAAGAGTAAACAATCCGTTCTTTTATTAAAAAAATACAAATAAAAAGAGAAAACAATTAATTTAATGTAGCCATTAGTTCCTGAAAAATCCGCTAATATGAGACAAGTGGCGCCAAAATTAGACTTAATTTTTGGCGCCACTTGTCTTATATTAGCTGATTTTTACGGAACTAACCTTTTTTATAAATAATAAAATAAATTGTTTAAACAATTGTTTTTAATGTTGTTTAGAGATGTATGATGCTTATTAACTAATAAAAAGAGTAAACAATCCGTTTTTTTATTAAAAAAATACAAATAAAAAGAGAAAACAATTAATTTAATTTAGCCATTAGTTCCTGAAAAATCCGCTAATATGAGACAAGTGGCGCCAAAATTAGACTCAATTTTTGGCGCCACTTTTCTCATATTTGCGGATTTTTACGGAACTAACGTATTTAATAAATAATAAAATAAATTGATTAAACAAATGTTTTTTAATGATGTTTATAGATGTATGATGCTTATTAACTCATAAAAAGAGTAAACAATCCGCTTTTTTTATTAAAAAATTACAAATAAAAAGAGAAAACAATTAATTTAATTAAAATTCTCCAAATTTGACTTAAATATTTAAATAAAATTCTTGAAAAAAAAAATTATTTTCAAATAAATTTTACATAATTTCAATTATTTAAAATCTTTTTAATTCTATATTTCGTTAATTCGTCAAAATTATTGTTGAAAGATTTTGTCTATAGTTAATTTTACAGTCTAAAAATCGAAAGAAGTTGCATTTGTTGCTTTATTAGGATAAAAGTCAAAAAAGTTTTATTTTTAAAATTAAAAATTTTTTATTTTGAAATTTTTTAAAAATTTTATTTCTTAATATAACATTTTGTTGCTATATTAGAAAAAAAGTCATAATATTCAAGGCCAATATTTATTTGGGTATTTAATAAATCTCTTTTTTTATTTTGGAAATAATTTTCAAGTTTAATAAAATTAAATTTATTAATAATTTAATTTTTAATTTTGAGAAGTTAATAATCAATAGGAATAAATTTTCGAATCAATTTTAATTTTCTCTTCTTTTCAGTAAGTTGCAATATTTTATTTCTTTGTTACAATTTTTTTGCTCCAATAAAATTGTGAGAAACATCAATAAGGAAAAGAAATCCAAAAAGGAAATAGTTGACGATAAATTAAAAACAACATTCGTATTTTTATTAATTTATTTAATATAATAATCATAAATGCTAGACAAATATGTGCCAATGATAGTTTGTTGGATCCCGAAATGCCAAAACGCAAGTAGTGTCAATGTGACAGTGATGCTTTTTGTTTTATCGATTCACCAATTTTTCGATTCTTAAAATAACACACTAGTGTTTTCCTTTTTTTTCTTTCTTCATTTTTTTTTCTTTTTTTTACTAAAAAACCATATAGGCAGCCAAAATAGATTTCGTATAAATTTAAATATACACGTTGTATTTAAAATACCAATGGTTGTTAATACTGATTACAACGATCTTCTTCAGTCTTTGCATGGCCTGGTAATTATCTACGAATCCAGTATTTTATAACAAAAAAAAAAAGAATGAAAAAGTCTAACGAGAGCCGATGAGAGAAATTCTCAATTAATTAATTCATTTAAAAAAGGTTTTTCAAACAAACTTTTAAAAAAAAGAGCTAAGTTTGGACGTGTGCTATACAAAATTTGAGATAAGCATTATTTTTTTTTCATAGCGCAAGACATCTGAATCGTACTTGGTTTAAACTTTTTTTGTTTTCGTTTTTTTCTTTCTATTCTATGTTCGTTATAATCTATATACTTTACTATGCGTTAGGCACACTCCAAATATTCATTAGCTGTAGGTTTTATTATTTAAAAAACCACTTGTGTTTTTTTTATCTTTATAATCGACAGTTTTTTTTCCACTCGGGAATTTGCAACAAGCAATGTTTAAGTTTAAAATTTTCCAACATTTTTCGTTTTTTTTCTATCTAAAAATGTTTTTTTTTTAAAGAATATTTTTCCTAGACACTAAGTCTTTGGGTGTTTTAGCAAAATGAAAAAAAAAATTGTTGCAAGTCCTCGAGCAGATTTATTTTTTTAATATTCTTCGTACGAACTGAACTTTTTACGCATACATTTCCAAATCGACATTGCGTCTCAAAAAGTTACAGCACTTATTGTAAATACTTATTTTCATAAAAAGTACATTGTAGAACTATTACAATAAATAATTTCCTTTCACAAATTGTAATCCTTTCACGTTGATGAATATTTTCCTCTAGTCTTTTCACAGTGTATATAAAAAATTCGATTTCAAAATACATATTAAAAAAATACTTTTAAGGGCAAATATTTAAAATAATAAAAAAAATTTCAGTCTAATTTCATTTTTTTGAAAAATCACAATTTCCATCTACATGTTTTTCACGTTTTCTTTAAATTTTCAACGTTCAAATCAACGACATTTTTTTCTTTCATATTCTTTTAAAATTCGTATTTCATTAACAAAATAAATAATTTTCGCAATAAAATAAAAATTAAAATAGATTAGACAATCAATTTCTGACAAAATAAAAATAATTTACATTATTTTCTCAATGAAAATTGTTGAAAAATCCATTTCTTTAATTTTTAAATTCAATTTTAATTACAAAAAATCAATTTTTAGTTGAACTTTAATTCAGTGAAAGACTTAATTGAAAAAATCAATTTTTAGTTTCAAATAAACAACGTTTTTTAATTGAACAATTAATTCTTGACGAAATAAAAATAATTTACATTTAGTAAATATTTGAAAAAATATTTAAACATAAAAAATGTTCATTGACCTGAATGTTTAAAACTTTAGAAAAGTTTTCCATCAAATTTTTGAAAAAGTCTCTAATTATTAAGAAAAAATAGAATCTTTCTAAAGAAACTTTTTCCTATTTAGAAAATATTTCAAAAAAAAAATTCGAATTTCATATAAAAAATAAAATTTTGTCGCAATTAAATTTACAATCGAACTTATTCATTTAACGCTTTACAAATTTGTTCGTTGAAGCAACGAAATTTTTCTATTTTTCGTCGCTAACAAAATAAAAGAACAATAGATATATGTATATAGTATATTTTCTAAATCTAAATTCTGCGTGAAATATTAGAAAAAAGACAAAAGCATTTCTCTTTAAATCTACTTAACGAAAACATTGTATTTTCGTAACGCATATTCGACACAAAACGATCATTAAAATATTTAATTATTTATATTTATTTATATTATATTATTATTATTATTATTATAATAACTATTCACTAACTTTTTTTTATGTCTCGATTATAACTCTAATAAAAATAATATCAATACAGTAGTAGTTAATATAATCAATATACATAAAAAATTGTATTCTTTATAGAATATCGATTTTTTCTTGGTCCCCCAATCCCTCTTTCGAATTCACAAAAAAAAATGAAAAATAATAATTTCGATTTAAAAAATTCAGTTTCGACTTTTTTTCAAGATAATTTTTTTTTTCATATAAATGTCAAGACGATTTGAAAAAAATTTTGGTTAAAAGTTTTTTTTTCACTCAAAAATTCTGGACAAAATAAATATTTCCCAAATCGAGACTCTAATTATAAAAAGTCTTTTCTACATGCTATTTACATTTAGCAGTGAAAAAAATATTTTTCGACAATTTCTAATCATGAAAATTACTGAATTTTTCAATTTAGCATTAAATATTCTCATTTTTATCGAGAATTATCCAAATTTGACTAAAATTTATAATTATAAGTAATTAAATTATATATCGAAATGAAAAAAACAAAATAGATTTAAAAAATAATTATAATTTTTCTCTTATGACTCGAAGTGAAAAATTTCATCAATTTTACTTTGAAAATACCGCCGAGCGATAAATAAAATTAATACTGTAAATAATTCTGTTTCGTAACATTTTATAATTATAATATTATATTATATTACAAAAAGTATTATAAATACTTTTAATTATGTTACTAATTAAATTACTATTAATTAATTTCCTAATTAATCACAATTAATTAATTTACTAATTAACTAGTATTAATTATTTCGCAAATTAATTTCTATTAACTAATTAATACTATAAATTATTATGCTTTATAACATTTTATAATTATAATATTATATTACAATTATTATTATAATCGTCGTTTCGTAATTGGTTAATATTTATAAAAATAATAATAATTAAATATTATTATTATTATTATTATAAATAATATTACAGTAATATAACAGTTATCCAAACATTTTACAATTTTTCAAAAAGTCATCAATTTTAATTCAGTAATTGCGTGAAATTAGAGAAATTTGTCAAAAATTTTTTGCTAAATTGAAAAATTCCCTAAAAAGGAAAATTCGATAAATTTTGTACTTTGTACTTTGCGCAGAGATTCAACAATATTTATTTTTTTTTCTCCAGTTTGTTCATTTCGACCATTATTTTCTCGATTTTCTAATCGAATCAATAGAATAATAAATATATTTATATTATAGAGAAAAAAAAGATCGGAGTCGCAATGTCGATTGTGAATAGAATACAGATGCGTTTTTTCTTTCTTTATGAAATATATATAATATATATAATATATAAGAAATCTCACAAAAATCTTGTTTACACACATACTTTGACTATGACACTGCATAAATTGTCAGAAAAGTGAATTATGCCAGTAAAAAGGCATTTTTTTATGGGTTGCTAGAATTTTTTTTTTTTATCATTTAAAACTAGAACATTAGAGTTAGAGAAGCAACAAGCCATTTTATACTCCGTCGATCAGGCGCAGTTATTTTTAGAAACTCAAGCTTGTTTGCTGCGACTATAGTCAGCATACATTTTTTATTAATATACATTTTCTACTTGAAGAAAAAGTTCATTAAAAGAATTTAAACAAAAAAAAAAGAAAAAAAAATTGAAAAATAATAATTATTGGAAATAAAGAAACTGCATATTGTTTTTTATTTACCAAAAATGAGAAGTCGGAACCAAAAGGAACGATGATCAAATCACCATTTTTACTTGATTGAAATTGCAATTATTTCTTCGAATTTTAATATTTAACTATCTTTTAATTTTTAATCTAATTTTTTCCATTTATTCATTTCTTGTTCACTGTTCGAATTTTTAAATTGAAAAATTCTACTTTTCCGTTTTTTAAATAAACAAAATTTCATTCTTTTAAATTTTAATAACAAAAAATAAATTTATATAAATTAACATATAAATTTAATATTCGCAATTTTCATTTTCAAAAATTTGACTTTTTAAATTTAAATTTAAAAACAAACTTCCTTGAATTTTTAATTTTAAGAATTCAAGTTTTAATTGCAAATATTCATCTTCTTCAATTCTAAATTTAAAAAATTTCAATTCTCACAATTTTCAAAATTCAATTCTTTTAATTTGCACTCGAACTATTTTAAATTAATTATTATCGTTTGTTTTTGCAGCGAAGAAATTCACTCTCTAATTTGATTTTGCAATTAAGTTTCCTAATTCTACTCAATTTGCGAAAAGCATTTGTTTTCTTTGTAAATGATTTCAAAGGTAAAACATTAAAAATTTCAGTCTTTGCTTTTTGGCAGAACCTGGCAGTTTTGCTTTTAAAGGACGCTCGACGTTTACCAATAAAAAAAATTTCATTTATAAAAGCAAAAAAATTCTTTTCCATTATTTTGAATAATTATTTCTGAGAAAAAGTAATTTGCAAAAAAAATTGTCATTTAAATAAAAAATTGGAAAAGTTTTATACTGTTATTATTGATTTAATAAATTATTTTTCAACTGTCAGTATAATTAATATTTAGTTCTCAATTAACAAAATTTAATATTTAACCAAATAAGTATTTAATATTCCTTATAAAAAAAAAATTACAATTTTAAATTGATAACGAAAATTGATTATATTTTGGAAACAATTTTTTTGCTAGTCTTGAAATATATTTTTTTATCGATAATAGTAAAACGCCCTTCATTTAATTATTGACTTTAGTAATTATTTTCTTCGATTCGTCGAACATGTTTGCAATTTTTTCATTTGTTTTTTTCTTTGGTAAAATTTACAATTAACGCAAAATAGATTTGAGTTAATTGAAAATGAAGAAATTTTTCTTTTTCGTGAAATTTGAGCATCATTCCTTTATTTTGTCCTTTTTTTCTGTAAAATTCGTAAGCACGTTGAAAAATCTAGAAACGCGATGAATATCTAAATGTATGATGGACAATATTATGTTAATATGCCTCCTAAGTGGTGGCTGATCAGTGTGCTGTGGTTTCGCTGTAAGTAAAAATGTTATGTCACCAAGCATGAATATTTTTCAAAAAATATTTTTTTTTTTACGATAAAATGCATTATACGTAAGTGCAATATACATACTCAGAGAAGCAGTAAACGTTCAATAGGCGAAAAAAATAATAAAAAATAGTCCAAGAAATAAGGATTCAAAAAAATAGTCTAAAAAATAAAACTAAAAAAAGTACGAAAAAATTCTAAAAAAGTTAAAAAAAAAAGTACGAAAAAAGTCCAAAAAAGTGTTAAAAAATAGTCCAAAAAAATAATACAAAAATGTAGTAAAAGAAGAATGGAAAAGTAAATCAAAACAAAAGAACAAAAAACTGTTTTAAGAAATAATAGAAAAAGTACGAAAAAAGTAAAAAAATAAAACAAAATATATTCTTAAAAAATACAAAGTTAGTTCAAAATAAAAGTACAAAAAAAAGTCAAAGATAAAAATACAAAAAAAAAATCTAATCTGCAATTAAATGAATATTTTTTCGCATTTGCATACACACTTAATCCAAAAAAATAATAAAAAATAATAAATTCTCGTGAAGAACAGTAACAGAATACAAAAATATTTCTGATCTGCCACCAAATGCAAAGGCAGTCAATAAGAAGCAAAACAAAAAAATGAATATCTTTCGACAATGTAAAAAAAAATTTTTTTGGATTGTACTATCGCTGATTAAAAAATAAGAAAAAATTATAGAAAATAACACTCGTGCTCTTTTAGACTTTGACTCTATGGATATAACACTACGTAGACTTTACAAATGTAGAAAACAACAGAATACTTTCTCATATAATATAAATTTTTTTTTTAAACTAAACTATAGACCTTACGTTATTTTTTGTTTTCATAAATTACAAGAACAGTGACGAGAATCAAAGAAAATTATTTAGGAACGGTTCTGGACGTTAGTTATTTTTTTGCTATGGAATTTCTCAGATGATTGCAAATTTTCAATTTTCGGAAAATTTTTTTATTTCTTGAAACTTAAATTAAATGTTTAAAAAAGTTTTTTCTTAATACGGTCATTTTTTGAAAACTATTTCATTAATTCGTTTTATTAATTAAATATGAAATACTTTCCATTAATTAAGACTTAATAATTTAGAAGTAATAATTTGTAATTAAGAATTAATAATTTGTAATTAAGAATTAATAATTTGAAATTAATAATTATTAATTACTGCTTTATTAATTTTCTATTCTTCTCTAAAATTTATTGACGTTCTTCTTGACGCTCGTATTTTTTTATACGAAATAATAAATTTAAAATTAAAATTTAGGGGGAAAATAAAATAAAAATTGAAAGAAAATAAATCTTAGGGAGAAAATAAAATAAAATTTGAAAGCAAAATAAATTTGACAGAAAATAAATCAAAATTTGAAAGAAAAAGAAACTAAAGAAAAACTTCAAGAGAAAATGAAATTCGATAGAAAATAAAATATAATTTGAGAAAAAATTTAATTTCGTCAGAAAATAAAAAATAAATTCGATAGAAAATAAAATAAAATTCAATAGAAAATAAAATAAAATTTGACAAAAAATTAAATAATAATTCGACAAAAAATTAAATACGGCAGAGAATAAATCATAAATTTGCGAGAAAAGAAAATAGAAAAAAACTTCTAGAAAAAATGAAAATTTTCCGACTTTTCTGAATATTAAAATTTGCAATCATTAAGCTTTGGATTTGCATGCTTTAAGGACACAGGACTCTCGATCACAGCCTCTTTTTGTTTATTACGAATCATATATATATATTTATATATATTATACGAATTAGTTACGTTCCAACTATATATATATATATCGAAATCGTTATTTATAAGAGTTAGAGCAGCGCATTGCCTAACAAAGAAACAAAAGCGTATCATTTATCAAAAGTAAAGTCGTGTAAAAAAACTAACATATATCCGAGAGTCTTGTTTTTTAATATTCAAAAGAAAAAAAGAAAAATCATATTAATTGCAAAAATTGTGCGTAGCTTTTTGTTTCTGCAGTGCGAGCTGTGTGAAATAGTTCGATACGCTTTTATTTCTTAGGTGTGCAAAAATGCTATGTTTTTTTTTATTTTATAGAAAAAATCCCCTCGTACATGCTTTACGGCGATCAGTTTACATTTTTCTATGTTATTCTTCGTTTTTATCAGTATATAAAACTTAAACTTACGTTATTACAATTTACAAAGATTAAAGAAAATTCCACCAGAATTTTTTTTTTTGCTTCCACCGTGTGAGTGAAATTATTAATTTCCAAATGACAATTATTTTTGAGATTAACTGAAAATTCTTCGGTTAATTAATCATTTTTAATTGAGGATCGAATAAATAATTCGGGGTGGGGGGGAATTTAAAATTTGACATAAAAATAAAATTCGACAAAAAATAGACCGTAATTTTTAAATGAATCGAAAAATTTTCCAAGTAACCGAAATTGTTTAATAGGTAATTAATATTCAATACACCTAATTCTTAATCCTTGAAATAATTAACTTTAATAATTTTTTTCTCAACTAGTAATGAATTTTTATAAGTAATAATTAAGTTTTTCGAGTAATAATTAATTTTTTTAAAATAAAAAATTACTTTTACCAATTAGTAATCACTTTTTCAATAATTAACTTTAATTAATAATTACCTTCTCTTAATTAATACTCTTTTTAACGATCAATTACTTTTTAGATGCAAAAAGTTCATTAAATAGGTACTTACAAAAACTTATACGAAAAAAAATACCTAAACATTGGAAATTGAAACTTAACGTAATTCTCTTTTGAGTGCAAAAATAGAGTAAAAAAATTCTTTAAGAAAAAAGATTCATTGGAAAAATATTCTTGAATAATTCTAAACAAACGTTAAACTTCTAAAATAAAATACTTTGACAAAATTCGTGAATAATAAATAAACTGAATAATCGAGTAACTGGAGAATAAATATAAAAATTAAGGACCTAAAATAAAATACTAGACTTATAGTGAATAAACAAAAAAAATAAACCAATTAGAAAAATTAATAAAATATTATGAAAAATGAAATATCAACAATATGCTTAGAGTCTATTACTTTCGTTTGAAAGAGTGTCGGGTGACAAAAAGCTACAATGGCGACTACGGTATACATATAAATATGTATAAAAAAGAGAATTTGCAAACACAATTCGCAAAATACTGGTTTTTTTCCAAAAAAAAAAAAATTCGCAATATAGGCGATTATAGTAGCGACACGAATAAGCTGCACAATGAACTATTTTTAAGCAATCGACACTTATCAGTGTTAATAAAAAAAACTTAGGGAATTTTAAAAAACAAATTTTTGAAAAATCGACGAATTTTCTGTTAAAATTCTTTTTTTGCGAAAATAAAAAGAAAAACCTTCTTTTACATGCTTTCGTTGCGATTAGCAAT
The DNA here is from genome assembly GCA_032873175.1 of Leptopilina drosophilae. Taxonomy (NCBI): domain Eukaryota; kingdom Metazoa; phylum Arthropoda; class Insecta; order Hymenoptera; family Figitidae; genus Leptopilina; species Leptopilina drosophilae. Next base: position 21,534,930 of record CM065483.1, read on the forward strand.
TTAATTTTAAAAACCCAAGCCAGTTTTTTTTCTGCCAATATTTTGTTTTTGTTTGATATTTACTAGGTGGAGAAAAGTCACCCATTTTTTTTCTCTTTTTTTTTCAAAGAATTCATCATGTTGGCAGATTGAGCAAAAGAAAAGAAAATATTTTGTGATTGTGCAATCGGTTCGAGAGTTAAACAAGTAACGCAACATTTACAGTAGTGGAATAGACATCGTAAAATTGATTTTTTTTATATATATAATATATATAAGAAAAGTGCACGTGAGGCGTATTGCAATGAAAAGTGTTGTTTTTTTAATCATCTTACACTGTCTCGTATTCACGACGAATCGAACGAGCCAAACAGCACGCAAATGTTACTCCAATTAGCTGAAATATTTAACAATTATTCTGGTTAAATCTGTTAAAAAAATTTCAATGAATTAATCATAGAAAAAAATGTGAATTTTTTCAAATACATTTATGGGTAATTTTGAAAAAATATATACTATTAAAAAAAACAAGAAGAATCTTGTTAAAAGAGAAGTTTTTAACAAGATTGCCACAGGAATTTAACTCCTATTTCCCCTGATTTCCAGACTGAATTTTTAACTATTTTAATTTAACTAACTCCTTCAGCGCTGGAACCAGTTACAAACTAATTTTTGACGAAAATATGGGTTCGAGTTAAATTCATTTTTAAAACAAATTTTTATTAGCAAATTCTACTAGAATTTAATTATCTAAATATACAAAAATAAATAATTAACATAATTAAATTTCAACCAAAAAAATAAAAACTTAAAGTAATTTCAAAAAAATCAGCAATTAAACTTTCAAAAAAAGTTAATTCCACAGAATTTGCAGTTAAAAATATGAAAAGTTTAGATTTTCCAAGATTTTAATTTAATACCTTTTCAAAATTCAATTATTTCTAAGCATTCAGCTCATAATGTTTTCATTATTCAATTATAACGTTCGGTGGTAACTTTTTCTAAAAAAATATATTTTCTAATCTTTTTCACATAATAAAAGTGATTTCTACTTAATTCAATTATAACGTTCGGTGGTAACTTTTTCTAAAAAAATATATTTTCTAATCCTTTTCACATAATAAAAGTGATTTCTACTTAATTCTAATTTCTAAAAAAAAAATTTCTAATGTGTTTTGATTTCTAAAAAGAATTTTTCCAAAAAGTTCCGATTTCTAATATTCATTTTTCTAAAATTTGTAAAATTCCATAATTTTGATAAAAGTTAGAAAATTGTTTAAGAAAACTTAAGTTTAAAAAATAGAAACTATTTTGCATATTTTCTGTTTCTCAGTGACAATACTATTTACAAATATATTTAAGTTTCTTTTTGAAAATGAAAAAAGAATTTTATAAAATAAATATTACCTATCACAATTTATCAACAAAATTCTGGTCTATAAAAAAATAATTTGCATCTTTATACAATAATTTGCATTTTTATACAAAAATGTCCAAAATATTTATAGAACACTTTTTTTTAGAAAATTTCGAATATCTTTAGGAAAAGAAATCTTTACAATATCTATTTGTTAATTAAGATTTTTAACTAGATTATTTTTAAATTTTGTTAAAAAATTTGCAGAGTTTCTATTTTTTACTATAATATTTTAACTAAATCTCAAATATTTTGTTTAAAGAATTAAAAAATTTTCGTAAATTTTATTTTTAATCATATACGGATATTAATTGTCATTATAAAAATTAAATATTCTTAGAAAAATAATTTTTTGAAAATTATCCTTCATTGGAAAAAGAAATTTTCAGAAAATAACCTTCATTAGAAGCCAGAAAATATTGGAAAATCAGCTTCATTAGAAAAAAGTTTTTTTTTAGAAATTCACCTTTATTAGAAAAAATATTTATAGAAAATAAAAAATTATAAAATACGTCTTAGGAAAACTGTACCCCAATCATTATAATATAAGATTATAACTGAAAATAATTTTTAAATCAATTTATATAAAAAAATTTTACGAGAATTCAATTATTTAAAAACAAGCATTGATAATTTATTGAATAATTGAATGTGTCTAAAAATTGAATTCTCATAAAAAAATGTTATTAACATAATATATGTAATTAAATTGTTATTAAAATTGTAATAAATATAATTGATATTTTCAGATAAATTTTATTATTTTTGAAAGTAATTGACTTCTTGGGAGGAAATTTATTTAAATTTTGGAAAAGAATTAAATTGTATTGAAATTAATTCAATTATTGTTACGAATTCTATTATCTCTGAAAATAATTTTATTCGTGGGAAGAAAGTAAAAATTTTTAGAAATAACAAAATTCGGTACATAATTGGATTGTATTGGTAACAATTTAAACTCAAGAGAAAATAATTGAATTTAATATTTTAAATTAAATTTAAAATAATTTAATTCTTCTGACGAATTTTACCAAAATTTTTTAAACTTGCAAAATTTCTCCGAGAATCTTGTTATTTATAAAAACAATTAGACTCTTGAAAAAAAAAATTTAGTTATACTAAAAATAATTTAATTTCTTTGAAAAATTTATGCCTATTGCAAATAATTGAATTTTTGTGAAAAATTTTTATTAAAATTTTGAAAATAACTGATTTTGTGAGAAAAATTTAATTATTTGTGAAAATAATTGAATTCATGTTAAGAATTTTAAGAAAATTTCTTGAACTAATTGATTTCTTCTCAAGATTATTATTTAAATACCTATTTATAAAAATAATTGGATTTCTAAGAAAAACTTTATTTTTTATGAAAATAATGAAATATTTCCAAAGGATTTTATGAAAAGTTTTTGTAAAAAATTACATTCTTGCGAATTTTAGTAAATTTTTTTTAAATACTTGAATTTTTGCCATGAATTTTCTCAAAAGTTTTAGTAATAAATTTTCTTTGGGGTCAAAAAGTTCCAGTACATTTGTACTGATTACTTTTAAATGCTCGCTTCAGTTAAAATTCAAATATTTCACTAAAAATATATATGTAAGACCTTTCAAACTAGAATTATTTTAAAGTTGAATAAATTTAGAATCAAATAGACTAAGATATAACCAATTTAATATTTTAAGTATTGAAAATATATTTTTTTAAAGTTAGAGATTTTTTGTAAAAATTGCAATTTCGAAATCTGGTGTTCAAGCGAAAGGTAATTGAAGAAAACTTTTTTTTAAAGATTTGACAGTTATGCAATGTCAAGTACAAAATTCCATTCTTTGATTCTAGACCAAAATTATTCACAAATATTAAATATTTTCTTCAAATTCTATAAAAATAACTTCTATTGCTCTCAAAATTTTTCACAAAATATACATTTCAAATTCTTCGTTTCCGTTCACTTGTTTTATCAACTAACGTCATTTTTGAAAAATATCTTTTTGCATCTCTTTGTTATAATAAAATAAGAAAATTGGCACCTAGAAAGAAAATAAGGAATAACGACAGAGTTAAAATTTGTAAAATTACTAGAAGAGAGATAAATTTCGTGTAAATATCTTCAATTTCCTACAATTAAGAAATTCTACATTTTTCCAAAGTTTGGTTAATTGATAAAACAAGTGAATAGAAACCACGAATCGTCAAATCTTAAAGAAAATTTTTCTTTAAATGGATTTTCTCGAAAGAATCTTGTTATTTAAAAAAGTAATTGTTATCAGGTTATCTATAAAAGTAATTCTTGCCAAGAATTTTAGAACTTTTCTAAATAATTGAATTTTTGTAAAAAAAATTTTATTCTTTGCTTTTGAAGTAACTTGAATTCATTGAAATTTTATTAAAATTTTAAAAAACAATTGAATCGAATTTAAAATAATTGAGTTTTGACAAGAATTTTATTATTTAGGTTAGTAATTGAAAAATCTATGTAAATCTTTTAAAAAATCTTATTACAATTGTGTTGAATTTCATTTTTATAAAGAACTTTATCAAAATTATTAAATTGTTCCGAAGAATAGTAAAAAAAAAAAATTTTCAAATAATTGATTTCTTGCGAATAGTTTGATTAAACTTTTAACAAAAAATTAATGATAAAATTAATAAATTAGTCGATTGTTTGAAATTAAAAATCTAAACTTTCAAATTGATGTTTAAAAATAAAAAAAATTGTAATTTGTCTAATAATAAATAAAAAAAACCGCGTAGCATTTGCTAGATCTTCAATAAAGTTTTGTAATTAAAGAATCATTAAAAAATAGAATTAAAATTCCTCAGAAACATATTTTTTCCAGATTTTTGAAAGTTTTCAAAATGAAAAAAAATTCAAAGAGAATTAAATGAGTATTTAAAAAATGTTTTCTACACCGAAAGTATGATAAAAAGAAGTATGAAATATATAAAAAAAAAAAGTATAAAAAAAAGTATGAAAGTATGTTTTTTTTGTAGTAATTTTAGAAATTTGTTATTTTTTTACAGTCCTTCTGATAAAATTCCCTAACATTTCCCTGATCTGTGGCAACCCTGTTGAAATAAATTTGATCAATAATTTACAAAAATAGATTTCCTAACTAATTAATAAAATTACGTAATTATTTATAAAGAGAAAAAAAATAAAATTGGCAAAATTGTAAAATACCTGAACCAAAGCGATTCCAATGCCAACGCCTCCCAAGACAACGGCTCTATCTTCGATGAATGATCGAAATTTATTGAAACATCCTTTCTCACGAACAGTCAGCGAATTCACATCGCACGTGCTTTGATGAGTTGTGTTTGTCTTCAATGGAACATTATGGCAGCAAGTTAGTGGCAAAGTATTGTCTTGGAATCCAGCATTGGCCCAATCGGAAGGGCCATTCATGCCGCAGCAGTCGAGCTAAAAAACAATAATTCCAATTAACATCAATTACAATCTAATTATGTCAGATTCAATTAAATCTAAATTCTAATGTCAAAATGCAAGGGCAATTGAAACAATTAAAAAAGAAACCGCTGGTCAAGTTGTATATTTCTGTAATTCTCTTTGTGTCTTTATATTTCAATACTTTACTTCCTCATAGAGATAATAATAATAATAATAAATAATAATAAAAATAATAATAATAATAATAATAATAATAATAATAATAACAAAATAATAAAAGTAATAATAATAATAAATAATAATAATAATGTTTGACATGTTATGAAGAACTTTTCATAAATATAGGTTTAAAAAATTATAAAAATCGGTAAAAATAAATAATTTTTTTAAATGTCTTTAAAATTGTTTCTAATTTTTTATTGTTACTGTATTTTTGGAGTATTTTTTATTGCCTATCAATGTGTCATTATTTCAAATTTATTTATAAATTAAAAAATTTGTTTTTAATGCAAAAAATATATTTTTTCAAATCGTCGTGCATTTTGTTATTGTAAAACATGTAAAAATATTCTTCAAAAGCTTTAAAGTTTCTTTGAAAAGGTCAAAAAAATATTAAGTGAAATAAAATAATAATAATTAGTGAAAAAACAAAAAAAGAAATTATGCAAAATAATAAAGAAACAAAAATATACTATCGCAAGTTAATTGCCAAACGAGGAAAAAGTTTGGCTATTGTGACAATTTTGTCAATGAAAAATTCAATAACTCAGTTGCTGTTTCTTATTTTTGAACTTATTTTCCTTTTTTAAATGTTTTCCATTTTAAAATTAATGTAGGTACTGAAAATCATTGCATTCTTGCAAAATATATTTTATCCAAAACTTTGAAGATAATTTATATCATTTTAAGAATTTTATCAACATTTTTATTCAAAAATTGTAATAAAAATCTTTGTAAAAAGTCAATTTAAAAATAATAAAACTTTTCGTGAAAAATTCCATTTTATTACATGAAAAATAAAATTTTTAACAGGATTTCAATTATTTTAAATACAATTTTAATTAAATTAGAGGGAAAATTAAATTATTGTTAATTTTTTTTTTCAATTCTTCGAAAGAATTCTATAAAATTAATGAAAATAGAAATTATTCACGCAGGATTTGAATTATTTCAAATACTGTTTGAATAAAATTCTTCTCAAAAATTCAATTATTTTTTTAAATTTTGCAAAAAATTCAATTATTTGCAGAAAAATAAAATTTTTTTGCGCGGATTCAATTTTTTAAAAAAGTTTTAATAAAATATTTTATTCATGAATTCAATTATTTTCATAAATAATTGGATTTTCGATTTACTGAAAAATCTTTGAATTCCTACAAATAAAAAAATTTGAAAATGATTGAATTCATTTTAAGAAATTTTTCACCATTTTTTTTAAATAATTAAATTCTTTTGGAAAAATGTAATTCAAATTAGTGTCGAACAAGATTTTAATTAGTTTTTAAAATAATCGTGTTTGTAATTAATTGTAATTCATAATTTTTCTATTAAAAAATTAAAATTTAAAATAATAATAATTAATTTAAAATTAATTAATTAATTAATTTTATTTTATTTAATAATAATTATTTTTTTATTTTTTTTTTAATTTAATTAAATTTTATTTATTTAAAAAATAAATAAATTACATTAAAATTATTCACAGAATATTAAATTCTTTTAAAGAATTTTATTATTTTTTTTGTAAATTTTTTACATTTTTAAAGAGTTTCATTAAAATTCGTAAAAATAATGTAATTTTTCAAAATAATTCCAATTGGAAATTTTGAAAATGATTGAAATTTACAAAGACCTTAAATTTAAACTTTTGAGAACAATTTAATTGTTTAGAAAAATTTTATTATAATCTTTAAAAATAATTGAACCTGTTAGAAAAATTTTATTCAAATTATCTTGAATATAATTGAATTTCTTTGAAGAATTTTATTATTTATATGAAAATGTTTTAATCTTGCAAAGAATTTTCTTACTTATATGAAAATAATTAAATTGTTACGGAGGATTTTACCATTCATAAAAATAATTCAATTTTTGAAAGGAATTTTATTAAAAATTTTGAAAATAATCATTTCGTTAAAAGTTTTTCATAAAAAATATCGAAACTAATTGAATTTATATTAAAATTCTTGATAATAATTGAATTTCAATAATATTTTTTTTTACAAATAATTGTATTCTTTCGAGAAATTTTATTAAAATTGGATTGAAAATATAATTAAATTGCTTTCAGAAAAAATTATTATTTATGAGAATAATGAAATTATGGCGAAAAATTTAATAAAAATGTTTGATTAATAATAAACAATACTATTTAAAATTACATACTTAGTAAGTAAATTTTTTAAATTTAGAATATTTAAAAAAAAAATTTTTTTTAAATCATTCAAAGATGATTTTTAATTTGCAAAATTCTTGAAAATATAAAATTCTTTAATTCACAAACTAATAATAAATTCAATACCGCATTCCGCGCGTATCATTTGCTAGTAAATGAAATATTCACAAAAATGAAAAATTCACAGAATAAATGAAATTACAGAAAAATGAATTTTGAAAACGGGAAAATTTATCGCTTGGAGAGATATTTCTGGTCTTGGATACGATCCGGAATTAAAATACGAAACTGACAACTGAAAAAACATGCGGAAGGCATATGGACATTTTCATGAGAACTATACATACAATCCTTTAGTAATTACACTAGTCCTGTGCACTGTACGCGTTTCATGTTTATCCGTTTCATCTCCATGCATCCACTTTGCATAATTTCACAGTCTAGACTATTCTTCTTTTTGCAAATTTAATTCGATTCTTGCAAGATAGAATTTACAGAAAATGAAACCCATTTTTCAGAATTTTTATAATATTATTAAAAATTAAAGAAAATTCTTTATCGCATGAAAAATATATTTTCAAAACAAAAAATAAATTTTTTTTTTACCGAAAATTGTAATTACAAAATAGAAATAATAATTAGTTAAATAATCTTTAAAGTCCGAGATCCTTTATAAATTAAGGAAAATTAAACGAAAACATTCGGACAATGAATAAATGATTTATTTACTCCAACGTTTCGAAATCCAAATGATTTCCCCTTCAGAGAGTCAAAAATTAATTAAAATAGTCAAAATTAATTTTTGACTCTCTGAAGGGGAAATCATTTGGATTTCGAAACGTTGGAGTAAATAAATATTTTATTCATTGTCCGAATGTTTGCATTTAATTTTCCTTAATTTAGAAATAATAATGACAATTACTCCATTTTTTTTGATAAAGTAGAATTTTTCTAAAATGTGATTAGAAAATAATTACGTAAATTTTTTTAACTAAAAAAAATACTTGAAATTTTGCTGAAAAATTATGGTGAAGAAATTGAAATTATGAAAATCTTTTTTTTACTTGTTTCATAAAATAATCAAAAGTGATCGATATAATCAATTATTATTATTACAACTATTAAAATTTGAAGAATTGGAAATAAAAATTGATAATAAAAATAAGTCACTATGTAAATATGTCAAGACTCTTGGACAGAGTACAATAATAAATAAGTCCAAAGGAAAAATATTAAAATAAAATGTAAATCGATTATAAAACCTTCATTTTCATAACACCAAGACCAAGTTCTTAGAAATTCTATATTCAATGCACGTTCAGATGGCTACAGGAAGTGGAGTTTGTAAGTGCACTTGTGTGTATAGCTCAGGTGAGGTAAAGATATTGATTAATATCACAGGTCCTCCTTAACGCAAACTTGTTTTTCATAAGTGCAATTATTTATTCATTTCACTTCTACGTTTATACATATAAATAAATATTTTACCTTTACTCCTAAAAATACTCTTTGTTCAATTAAAAAACAAAAGAAAGAAAAACAAAATTTATTAAAGTTTAATTTATATTTTTAATCATTCAGTTGTCTCAATCAAATTTGTACAAAATTAAACCAAAATTGCTTATAGTGGATAGAAAAAAAGAACGGTGCAAAGTAAATTATTAATTATCTCTGAGATTGAGGGTAGAGTATTGTTAAAAAATCGATAGTATCGAGAGTACGTTATAAATTTCCATTACCGCAATAATTCGAATTTATCCGTGACTCTATTTAATTAAATTTCATTTTTTTCCTTATTTCATGGAAGAAGAAAAAATTATATTTTGTCGAGGAAATATTAGAAAGGGGAAAATATTTTTTGCGTGGAAAATAATGGAAAATAGAAAATATTTTTTAGAGAAAATATTAAAAACTAGAAAATACTTTTTGGAGAAAATATTAAAAACTAGAAAATACTTTTTGGAGAAAATATTAAAAACTAGAAAATACTTTTTGGAGAAAATGTTGCAAAATAAAAAAAAAATCGTAGAAAATATACGAAAATGAAAATATTTTTTTAAATATTAAAAAATAGAAAATATTTTCTAGCGAAGATAATAGAAAATAGAAAATATTTTTTAGAGAAAATTTTGAAAATAGAAAACATTTTCTAGACAATATTTCAAAAAATATATATTTTTAAGTGAAAATATTAGAAAAAAGAAAATGTTTTTTAGAAAAAAAAATTGAAAACAGAAAAGATTTTGTAGAAAATATTTTAAAAAATAGAAATAGAGAATATTTTTCAGCGAAATTTTTGAAAAATGAAAAAAATTGTTGTAAAAAATATTACAAATAGAAAATATTTTTTAGCGAAAATATTAAAAAATATTTTTTAGAGAAAATATTGAAAACAGAAAACATTTTCTAGACAATATTTAAAAAAAATATATTTTTAAGTGAAAATATTATAAGAAAGAAAATGTTTCTTAGGGAAAATATTAAAAACAGAAAAGATTTTTTAGAAAATATTAAAAAATAGAAAATAGAAAATATTTTTCAGAGAAATTTTTGGAAAATGAAAAAAATTTTTATAGAAAATATTAGAAAATAGAAAATATTAGAAAATAGAAAATATTAGAAAATAGAAAACATTTTCTAGACAATATTAAAAAATATATATATTTTTGAGCCAAAATATTAGAAAAATGAAAATGTTTTTTAGAGATAATATATTGAAAACAGAAAACATTTTCTAGACAATATTTAAAAATAGAAAATAGAAAATATTTTTTAGAGAAATTTTAGGAAAATGAAAAAAATTTTGTAGAAAAAATTAGAAATAGAAAATATTTTTTAGCGAAAATATTAAAAAATATTTTTTATAGAAAATATTGAAAAATATTTTTTAGAGAAAATATTGAAAAATATTTTTTAGAGAAAATATTGAAAAAGAGAAGAATTTTCAGAAGAAAATATTGAAAAAGAGAAGAATTTTCAGAAGAAAACAAAATATATTCGAAAAAAGAAAATACTTTTAAGAAAAAACACTAAAAAAATAAAAAATACTCAGTAGAAAAATAAAAAAAATAATTGATATAAAAATAAATAAATAGAGAAGAAAAAGAAAAGAAAAAAGTTCTAAAAAGCATCACATTTGAAACAATTGATGATTTTGAAAAACAAAAACAATTGCGAATTTCTATTTCTATTTTGAAATGAAGAAATGCAATAAAGGAGCAGGCAAAACTTACGTCATGTTGCATAATATCCCACGACTTTCCAATGTCGCTTTTAGAATATTGTGGCATTGTTCTGCTCATGTGATTTTCAAGCATGGTGCCTACTTCTCCACGCATTATGTATCCAGAAATTCCGGCACCCAATTCCAGAGCAAATATCAACAGCAATAAAACTGAGAACTGCAAGAGGGGAGGAAAAAATTAGTTTTCTTTTCAAGTCAATTCTCTAGTAAAAAATTTATTTATTTCTATTTGAGAAAAATTTATACAATAATTTATAGTATTATTGTGTATTTTTTCAATTCTTTATGATTCTAAAACTCTGAACATTCAAATGAAGCAAATTAATTTATTTCTTCTTAAAAATAAATTTTTATTGTGCAATAATTTGATTTAATAATAAAGAAAAATTAATTATAAAATTTCTAACAGTAAAATTTTAATTTCAACTTTTATCACTATTAGCAATTTATCAAAATATTTTTAATAGAAAATATTCCGTTCATTTAAACATTTAACTTATGTGGATTACAATTTTTTTTAAACTGAAATTTTACGAAACTTGAATTCAAATAATTGGAGAAAAAAATTGTAAATCATTTTAAAATGTTAATATAATTTTCAGCCCTCGGTTCAACTTTCAGGGTGAAAAAAATCGATTTGCAGTCGAACATATCAGAAAGCAACTCTAAAAAATTGTTGTATTTAAAAATGCCCAACAAGAATTGTTTTCACTTAGATCCAAGAAAATTGTTAAACTATTAAACAAATTAAATTATAAAACAATTTTTTAAGGATTTTTTACTATAATAAAATTTTAAAAATCGATTTTCATTCCAACAGGTTTCACTGTAGTCGATTGAAAATAGAAAAAAAGTCGTTTATTCAAATCAGTGTCGTCACAACAAATTTTTTATTTTATTTTTATTTCATTATTTTATTTTTTATTTCATTGATTTCAAAATTCAATTAATGGAAACTTCAAAAATAAATATTTAAATCTTATATGTTTTTTCACGGGAAATAAAATTTTTCAAATTTCAATTTAAATCCTTCTGAAATTTAATAGTTCCTAAAAATTTCTATTACAATCCTTCAAAAATGCAATTCTTTTCTACAATTTTTGGAACTAAACTAAACAATTGAAAAATTTCCAAATATTGAAATATTGTAAAATCTTTTCAAAATAATTGATTTTTTGAAAAATATAAAAATAAATTATTGCAACTTTTTGAAGAATTTTAATTTAAAAATTTGATCACGACTGTTTTTCTCCGCAAAGTATTAAAAAAATATATAAAAAATTCCAATGTTATTATTTTTTGTATCTATTTGAATTTTTGGAAATATTTGAAATTACTGAAAATGGAATTGAAAACATTGAATTAAATTGAATTGATTAAGATGTTTGAAAATAATTGAATTGAATTAAAAATAATTAATTTTCCGCGAATAATTTTATTTTTTCTAAAAATAATTAAATTATTCGTCAGAATTTTATTAAGATTTTTTAAGTATAGTTAAAAAGTAAATTTGTTTAATTTTGAGTCTAAAATTATTCAAAAATTGAAAAAAAACTCGCAATTTAATTCTTTAAGATATTTTTCTCTTTTTAAGCAGTAAATAAAAGAAAAAATTTTTTCCACGACATAAAAATAAAAGAAAAATCATTGAAACAAGTCGCATTTTTGGAAAATAGTTGAAAGAAGTGGGAAAAAGTCATAATTATCCAAGACCTGAATTTCGAATGGAATAAATAATTTTCTGAAATTGAAATGAGACGTTTCTTGGTTGTCGACCTTTTCACGCCTCTCTGAATTTCAAATGAGAACTACAAACCGTAATGATCATGCAGTGATTTTCTTTCACTGCTCCACAGCATCCGAAGAACGATACAAGGAAGACTATCACGCCGACAATAATCATTAAAACTGGCGCTGCAAATAACCAGCTATCGACAAAGTTGCTGTAGTCATTGTAAACAACCAAAATGACAGCTCCAAATGAAATGAGTACGATGCCAGTTATCTGAAAATAGAAAAAAAACAATAATTATATAAATCAATTTATACAAAACAAATAAATAATTATCTAAATTAATAATCGATATCTTTTTCCTCAAAAATCATAAAATTTGCAAGTTTTACATATTTTTTGTGGAAAATAATAAAAAATACATTTTAGAGAAAATATTAAAAACTATAAAAAACTGTTGAGAGAAAATGTTGGAAAATAAAACAAATCGTAGAAGATATACGAAAACAGAAAATTATTTTTTTAAATATTAAAAAAAGAAAATATTTTTTAGCGAAAGTATTAGAAAATAGAAAATATTTTTTAGAGAAAATATTGAAAATAGAAAATATTTTCTAGTCAATATTAAAAAAAAATATTTGAGCGAAAATATTAGAAAAAAGAAAATGTTTTTTAGGGAAAATATTAAAAACAGAAAAGATTTTGTTGTTAATATTAAAAAATAGAAAATAGAGAATATTTTTTAGAGAAATTTTTGGAAAATGAAAAAAATGGTCGTAAAAAATATTACAAATAGAAAATAGAAAATATTTTTTTAGCGAAAATATTAAAAAATATTTTTTAGAGAAAATATTGAAAATAGAAAATATTTTCTAGTCAATATTAAAAAAATATATTTGAGCGAAAATATTGGAAAAAAGAAAATGTTTGGTAGGGAAAATATTGAAAAAAGAATAGATTTTGTAAAAAATATTAAAAAATAGAAAATAGAAAATATTTTCCAGAGAAATTTTTGGAAAAAGAAAAAAATTTTTATAGAAAATATTAGAAAATAGAAAATAGAAAATATTAGAAATAGAAAATAGAAAATATTACAAATAGAAAATAGAAATTATTTTTTAGCGAAAATATTAAAAAATATTTTTCAGAGAAAATATTGAAAATAGAAAACATTTTCTAGGCAATATTAAGAATAATATATTTGAGGGAAAATTTTAGAAAAAAGAAAATGTTTTTTAGAGAAAATATTGAAAAAAGAATAGATTTTGTAAAAAATATTAAAAAATATAGAAAATATTTTTCAGAGAAATTTTCAGAAAATAAAAAAAAATTTTGTAGAAAATATTACAAAAAATTTGTAGAAAATATTAAAAATAGAATTAATTAGAAAAAAGAAAATACCTTTTATAAAACACTAAAAAAATAGAAAATTGCTCAGTAGAAAAATAAAAAATACTTGATAGAAAAGTAAATAATCCAAAACAAAACAATAGGAAAAAATAAATCCAAAAACTGTAAATAGTAAAATAAATAAAAACAAAAATTTTAGGGAAAAAATAGAACACTAAATTTTTGAAAAAGGAAATTAATAAAGTGGAAATACAATATTGTAGATTGGTTTGCAAAAAAAAGAGCAAAGTTTGAAAAGGGATTTTCAATGTTTTGGTTTACGATGATAGCCTTTATTTTCAAGGCACGTTCGTATATTAAAGGTGAAAGGGCGAAGGGAGTGTTTCCCCTTGTAAGCCACACCTGGCTACATTGAACTCGTAATGACTTCTACGTATAATACACAGTTCAATCAAGAATTATGTCCAAGACGACATAATACAAATCGAGGAGTCAAATCAAAGAAAGAATCAAGAATTTCTCAAGATTAACAATTCAATCCAATTATTGCTATATTACCAAAAAAATATTTTTAATTGAAATACCAATTTTCCCTTTTTTACTTTTACATTATTGAAATTAATTATTATTATTAATAATAAATTATTATTATTAATTATTAATTAATAATAATAATAAAGTACATGTTTCGGTTATCTATTTGCAGTTTGAAGTTAGTTGGTTGCATTTTTGTTACCAAACAATTTTAATAATTGTTTTTTTCAATAAAATATAAAAATCATTCAAATTTTTAAAAAGAATCTTAAAATTTATAAAAATAATTTAATGTTTTGAAAGAATTTAAAAAAAAAATTTAAATAATTGTATTCAACCCAAAACTCTTATTAAATATTTTTAAAAATAAAATATATTCTGTTCAGCAATTGTATTAAAATACTATTAAAAATAATTGAATTCCTGCGATGAATTTTACTATTCAAAAAATAAATTCAATTTTTCGGAAGAATTTTTGAAAATAATTGAATTTCATTAATTTTTTTAAAAAGTAATTGTATTGTTTCGAGAAATTTTACAATGAAATTGAAAAAATTGCATTTCTTTAAAGAATTTTATTATTATTAACAAAAATAATTAAATTCATATGCAAAGAATTTTATTATTAACATAAATAATTAAATTCATGTGCAATGAATTTTATTATTAACAAAAATAATTAAATTCATATGCAAACAATTTTATTATTAACAAAAATAATTAAATTCATATGCAAAGAATTTTATTACAAATTTTAAAAATCCTGGTTAAAATCTTTTCAAGAATCTGTTTTAATTTTTTTTTTTAATAATCTATTTTCTTTAATAATTTTAATTGCAAATTTTGAAAGTAATTGAACTCTATGAAGAATTTATTTAAGTTTTTAAAATTAATTATTATTATTATAATTAATTATTGTTAAAGTTTATTAAAATTGTTTTGAATACAAATGAATTCTTGCGTTAAAAATGTTATTATTTATAGACATAATTTAATTCTTGCAAAGAATTTTACTATATTTTAAAATAGTTGAATTGTTTCTAAAAATTTGCTTGAAGTTTGAAAAAAAAATATTTCGAAATATGTTAGTGAATCCTTCAGTGAAATTTTATTTAAAAATTGCGATAATAAAATTTTTATAAACAAATTGTGTCATTTTTTTAATTTCAAAGAAAACTTAATATTTTACAAGAATTTTCTTAAAAATTTGGAATATAATTAAATTCATCCAAAGAATGTTATTATATATGAAAATAATTGAATTCTAACGAAGAGTTATGTTTAAATTTTTGAAAATATAAACAATAATAATTAAATATTTACTTAATGAGCGAATTTTTTAGATTTTGATTAAATCCAAAAATTAAAATTTGGAAAATAAAAAATTTTCTAATTTGCATTTTAATAAATGGAATATAATTTGCTAGTTAAAAATAAAATGAATCTACTTCTCTTTAAAAAACAAAATTACTCTTTGGACATGAAGATTTGATTATAAACTTCATAAATAATAATTTTCTTTTTCTCGTTCGTATTAACTAAATAAATAAACAATAGAAATAATAACAATAGAATAAATATTTAACTTTCTAATATAATAATCATAATAACAACAATAATAATTAAGGATAATAATAAAAAATATAATAATGAAAAAATAAAATTAATAATTATATTATTACTGCCTAATAATAAAAATAATAAATTATTTTAATTACAGGAAATGTTAAAATTAAGTACAACAGACAGTTTCATAAAGTTTATCAAACTTGTCAGAAAATAATTTAATTTAATATCAGCCGAGTGAGAGACGACAAATTTGAACTCGTGTTACAGAAAATAAATTCAATAATTCGCTACTTTCGATACTTGATTTAATTACATGGAATATTGGTCTAAATTTTAATTTCCATGCGGTTCAGCGCACAAAGTTTCATTTAATAATAAAAAAAACTGTAAATTTTTAATATGTAGAAAAAGAGAGAAAAATTAAATTTATCGACTCAACTTTTTTTATAATTTCAAAATTAAATTACATTCAATAATAGAATTCATTAAAAATAAATATTAATTTACTTGCGACGAGTTTTATTATGATCTATGAATGGAAATAACTTTTAATTTTTGAAACGAATTTTATTAAAATTTTAAAAAATAATTTAATTTCTGAGACGAATTTTATTATTTATAAAAATTATTGAATTCGCAAGTGAAGAATTATGTAAAACTTTCTTTTAAAGCCCATCGTTAAAAAAACAATTAAATTTTGAAAAGTTTTTGAAAATACTTGAATAGTTTGAAAGAATTTTTTAAAACATTTGTTCAAATATTTTTATAAAGATTTCATTAAAATCGCTAAAATTTTATAAATTATTATTCATTTAGATTTATAGTATTTTAATATTTATAAAAATAATTAAATTCTTGTGAAGAACCTTACAGGTCTCGGATTGACTTTAAAAAAAAGTTGCTTTAGTCGATTTAAAATAGAAAAAAAGTCGAAAAAGTCGTTTATTTAATTCAGTGTTTTTACAAAATTTCAAATTAATCTAAACTATTATAATGTTGCTAAATAAATATTTAAATTATTTTATTTCTTTATTCACAGGAAATAAAATTTAAAAAATGTTAACTTCTGAAATTTAATAATTTCTAAAAATTAAAACTATAACCCTTCCAAAAATTTAATTATTTTCTGCAATTTTTAACTAAAATTCATCTCTAAATCAATTATTTATATGAATTTTTAATCATTTTTTGCAATTTCTTCGAAAATTCAATGATTTAAATACTTAAAATCCGATTTTTATTATAATTTAAACCGTCCATTTTTATTTTTTAAACATATTAATTAAGGTAGAATATTCCCAAAAATTTTAATAAAGAAATTCCTAAAATTAACTTTTTAAAAATATTTCTAAATAATTTTTCGAAATACAAAAAATTTTACAATTAAATATAATTAAAAATTGTCCAAAAAATTGAAATTTGGTAAAATCTTTTCAAAAATAATTAAAATTTAGTAAAACCTTTGAAAAATAATTCAAAATTTGATAAAATCTTTTAAAAATAATTGACTTTTATAAAAATATAAAAAAATGTTTTCTGAAAAATTCTACAATAGTAAATTTTAAAAAATTTTAATTTACTATATTCGAAGGAAATTGAATCTTAAAAATGATGATAAAAGAATTCTAAGAATTAGTTTTTAAAAAAAAATTGTAACGTAATTTGTTGAAAAGAATTGAAGAATTTTTGTAAAATGAAAACAAATTTTTTTAAGAAGAATTTTAATGAAGGATTTTTGTAAAATGTAAAAAAAAATTTTTTACGAAGAATTTTAATGAAAAATTTTGAATATATGATTATTTTCTCCAAAATGTTGAAAATAATTCCGAAAAATTTTAATTTTTTTATTTTGTTTATGAATTTAGTTTCTTGGAAATATTGAAAATAATTGAATTTAAAAAAATTAGAACGTAGGTAATATTTCAGAGAATTACTTTTTTCAAAACTATTTTAATATTATTTTTAAAGCTAAATAAATATTTAATTACTTTTTATTTCATTATTCACAGGAAATAAAATTTAAAAAATTTTAACTTCTGGAATTTAATAATTTCTAAAAATTAAAACTGAATTTTTTTTTAATTTTGTGTACGAATTTAATTTTTTTTAGAAATATTGAAAATATTGAAAATAATTGAATTTGAAAAAATTAGAACGTAATAATTCAGAGAATTATTACAAAACTATTCTAAAACTATTCAAACTAAACTTTTCAAAACTATTTTAATATTATTTTTAAAGCCTATTTTTCATTAATTTTCATTTTTGTTGCATTTACACTTGAAGATTATTCATTAAACTTTTGGAGAATTTAATATTATTTCAAAAATTTTTAATTAAAATTTTTTAGACGATTATTTTGAAGAATTGTAATAAAATACTTGAAAAGATGATTTAGTTTGAATTAAATTTTACAGAATTTCAATTATTCAAAATCTTTTTAATTATAATACTTTAAACATTTAATTAGAAAACTTATTAAAATAATAAAATTTCCAAAGATTTGTCTATAGTTATGCTTTTAACGCTATAAAAATCGAAATAAGTTGTATTTTATACTAAAAATATGGTATTTTGTCGCAAAATTTGGAAGAAAAGTCAAAAAAGTCGCAATTTTTAAATAAAAAGTCGATAAGAGTCGCATTATTTGAAAATAGTTGAAAAAAGTCGAAAAAGTCATAATATCCGAGGTCTGACTTTATTACATTTTATTAAAATAATACAATTAAATTCATGTGAACAACTATTTTTCATTTACATTTTTAAAAAATCGATTATTCATAAGTATAAAAATATTTTTTTTACTTTCGTTACAAGGGCAAAATGGCGTTTTTTTATTTTCAATTTTTACTTCGATTGTGGTTTGAAAATTCGATTGCAAACTTTTATTTACGTTTGTCAAACTAGATTTTTACTCTCATGGGTTTTTTTGTTCCGTTTTCTTTTACTTTTGCAAAAAATGGTTTTCAAAAACTCAGATCTCATAAAAATTCTTGTCGCATACTGACTTACTGCTATTTTAAATTGTCCAACAATTTTTTACTACCCTTTTTTTTAGAGATTACTCTAGTGATGTTTTTTTTAAATCCCTTTCTCAGGATATTTGTTGTTTCACTAGGGAACATTAATTTATTACATCATTCGCTTTATATCCAGAAAGAAAATATTGTTTTCCTGTACTTTTTCTTAAAAGCAAAAAGTCTTTTTTAGAAACTCAGAAGAAAATAGAATATTTCTTTTTCAAAAATTCGGTCTTTGTACTCCATAAATGTGAAATAGTTAAATATAATAAGTTCCTGAAGTTGGCGTCGACGCTCAGAACCGAAAACTATTTTTTCTTATTTTCAGTGATAAAATTATTACAATTTCACTTCTATCATTCACTGAAGCAGAAAAAAAACTTTTTGAAAGTATCTTTTTTAATCATAAATCGAGGAAAAAATTTAGTTATTCTTTCTGTTTTTTGAACACAATTTTTTTCGATGCTCAGCGTCAACGCCAACTTCAGGGACCTCAAAAATTCGGTCTTTTGTACAGTAGAGTGCAAAGATGTCTTCCTAGTTTGAACGTGTCGCACTCATATGCTTCTATAAATTCTCTACAAATTGGAAATAATTTAAAATAATTAATTCGATAAACTATTTTAATAGTAAAAAGTCGACATGATGAAAATTCGAATAAATTTCAACATGTAAAACGTTTCTGCTAAATATTAATTCTAAATGACAAATTTCTTATTTCTATATTTAAAAAAAAGAAGTTTCATCCACGAATTGTTTAGACATACATTTATTGAATAGAAAAATAAGAATAATAATGTTATAAAAGAAAACTTTATTCTTTAATAAGTTCTTTTAATATCAAGTGGCTAATATCAGAATTAGATCATTGACATGCAGTGTGACACTTATGAACGACTTACAAGGCCTGTGGCGAAAAAAAAATGCATAAGGCATGAAGCAAATCGAACGTTGCACATTAATGGCTCTAAGGTGGAGTGGCTTATGTACTACACATGTGGCCTCATTGAAGCCAGAATCACCAATATCATCAAGCCATTCATCGATATCATGTCATATCTCTTACGCTTTTTTTTATAAACATAATCTTTCGTCCAGGGTATAAAATTCACAGAAAGTATAATATCCTGTTGCTCGAATTACAATCTTTCAAAAGTATCGATCAAATTGAATTCTTTAACCGCATGGCAGGTCTCGCGACTTGACTTAGAAAGGGGCCAAAAAAGTTTCTTTTAGTCGATTAAAGTCGAAACAGTCATTTATTTTATTTAGTGTTGTGATAAAAATTTCATTTTCTGCTTATTTACCCCTGAAGTTGGAATCGACAACTTTTTTTTTATTTCTATTGATAAAAATATCAATATAGTGGTAATTTTGATATGTTAGTTATAACTCAAGACAAAATGTTTTATTAGAAGTATCAAATTGATGCTAAAGAGGATCATATTGGTGCAAAAAATTTGGATCAATTTATTATTTAATCCACGTTTTTGGTACCAATTCGTTGCATTTTGATACTTCTATATAAACATTGATATCAAAATTGCTCGGATAGGGAAGTCATGATTAAAATCGATTTCCATAATTGTATTTGCTTGGATTTTGTAACTTGAAAGTCTTTCTAAGCTTGCCAATGAAAAGTCGAAAGTTAGATTTCAAAACTTTAAAATTGCAAATTTAAACTGGCGTCCAAAATGTTTATTTCTCATTAGCAACTTCAGAAACACCAAATAACAAATTCTAAGCAAATTCAATCATGAAAATAAATTTTTACTATGATATCCCTATTTTAACTATTTGAGCAATTTTTAATAGTAAATAAATTCTTTTTCAAAAAAATTGAGATAAACACATATTCAAAATGTTAAAATCCTTAGAAATCGATTTATCACTGTTCACTTTTGGGAAAAATTTATTACACAAAGAATTTTCAACTTAAAAAATATTTTGGGCTAAAATTGATGATTTTTAATTTTTAATTAGAAAAAATTAGAAAAAACATTAAAGTCTTATATTACAATAGAGTTTAATTACAATTTCTCGAAATGACAAAATTTGGATATATCAGTTTTGAAAACTTACTCCTCAATTCATCTAAAAAATTTAAAAACAACATTTTTTTAAATGAATGATTTTTTTGAGGAATTGAAAATAAATTTTTCAGAATAATTACATTTTCTGAACAATTCCTGTAAAATTGTATTAAAAATAACTAAAATTCTGCGATGAATTTTATTAAATTTTTTAAAAATAATTGAATTTTTCCATTATTTAATTTAAAATAGTATTAAAAATAATAGAAATACTACAATAAGTTTTATTATTTTTGAAAATTAAAAATTTTATTATTAGTGATGCTCCTAAAGTTTCGAACGTTCAAATGAACGACCATATTTTTTTTACTTCATCTAATTTTGTATTTCTTTACAAAAAAATAGTTTTTAGATTAAAACAAATTAATTCTAAACTAATTATTGATTAAATTCAATTATTTTTCTTTTGTAGATTGTAATTTTCTGAAACATTTAAGGGGAAAAAAATTTCGTTCATTTGAACGTTCAAAACTTTAGCCACATTATTAGTGAAAGTAATTATAAATCATTATGAAGAATTGTATAAAAATTTTGTTTAATAATTGCTTTTTTCGAAAAATTTTTTAAAATGCTATTTGAATGAAATTGATTACATGTTTGAGAATACTTTTTTAATTTCTAGTATTAACGAATTTAAAGTAGTGGAAATTGTGAAAAAACAGAAATAATAACTTTTAGAGACTGAAATCTAAAAAAGAACCCAAATAGTAACATAACGTAAAAAAGTAAATTTAATCTCGTTTTTTATAGGATTAATTGAATGGAAAATTTTTTTGTTCTATTCTTAATCAATATTATCAAAAGATTCAATAAACATAAGAATTTTTAAGTAAACACTACATCAACATTTTTTGTAATCCAGCGTGAGTGATCACACTAATAACTTCAATTTCAAATTTTGTAACATATTCAATTCACAATTTTTCTAAGGATTTCAAATTTAGACAAAATAGCGAATTTAAAAAATGTTGCAAAGCAACATTTTGATGCTATTATGGTGTCAATTTGAGAAACCTTAGAAAAACTGTGAATTATTTTTAATAATTAAAACTAAATAAAAAAAAATTAAACTTAATAATTCACAACTGATCCAATTTGTTTTGCATGTTCACATAAATCGTATGTTTTGATTTAGATTTATTTTTTTCAGCATTTTACCAAATTATTATTGCCATGAACATACATTGATGAATTTTGTGGTTTTACATTGTAAGTATCAATTCAAACATTATCAATTCACTTTTTCTGTTTCTTAATATTCACAAGGTTGTTAATAAGTTTAATGATCTGGTAAACTGGTCAGTGATAGGTTGGCGATAAGAATGACTAATGAATAAATTAATGACTTAATGAATCACATTAAGAGCTGTTACATACAGTTGTACCACGCTTACAGATGAAATTTTCACTATTTTCTTTTGAGAACATAAAAAACAATTATTCAAAAACTTTTCTCCCCGTCAAAAGTACATCTGTCAAAGTACTTGTTGAAATTTTTTCATCATAAATTTTCCCAATTCAAAAGTTTCTGTCATATAGTTCCATCGTGTTCGAAGTTATACCGAGTACTGAAATCATTTCATTTTATAATTTTTGATATTGTTCATAAATAACTCATACTTTGTTAATTACATTTAACTTGCCATTTCACACACTCGTCAAATTTATAAATATTACATCGATCTCTCATTTTGGTATTCGCATAGCGACAATACCTATACTTATGTATAAGAACAATTTTAAACTTTTATTTTTACTAGCGATGAATTCCGCGCTCGCTAACGCTCGCTCGGATACTATTGTACTGTTAATTTTTTAATTA
This sequence comes from Leptopilina drosophilae, assembly GCA_032873175.1. Lineage (NCBI taxonomy): Eukaryota > Metazoa > Arthropoda > Insecta > Hymenoptera > Figitidae > Leptopilina > Leptopilina drosophilae. The sequence continues at coordinate 21,557,495 of CM065483.1, forward strand.
CTAATATATGTTGTATAGCACTATACTTTTAGGAAATTATTAATTTTAATTAATGAATTTTTTTTATTAATTTTACTAAAATTATTAATTTATATATTTAAGTTTTATAAAACAAAAAATAATAATAATACATTAAAATAGAATTGATATATATTATAAATACGTAATTATTGTCTTTTCAAATTGTCATTTACAAAAAATATTAAATTGTTCATTTATTAAATGAAATTAAAAAATGTTGTTTTTCATTTCTTATTGAAAAAATTGATATCAAGAATTTTTAAATTTTTAATGTGATAACACAATTTTATAATTAATAATTTAAAAAAGAATAATTTGAAATAGTATTATAAGTAGAAATTGTTTTGTACAATTTAGAAACAAAGTTGATTAGATTTGAAGAATTTAAAATACATATTAAATTATGAAACATTTATTTGAATAATAATCCTTTTGTTACTGTTAGGACATTAAACAGTTTCTATAGTTGTTTTAAAGAATAAATATTTTTTATTTATTTTAATAATATATAACACCCAAATAGTACGTAATTATAAATTTTTTTTAACTTATTTTTTATTTATAATTTTTTTATTTATAGTAAATTTTTATTTTATTATTTTATTTCTGCAAAGTATAAAAACATTGTAGTATCCATTATATTAAAATCTTTGAATGTCGAACTAATGAGTAAGTAGCTGAGCAGTATTTTGTTTTGAAAAGTTTTTTTCGAAATAAAGTGAACTTGAAAAGATAAAAATGATAAATATTAGTTGTTCCCAATTTCTCTCAACGCAGTTGTGCTATGACAGTCAAAAGTTGTGCAAGTTAAAACAAATCTACGAGAGAAGTGTTTTAGCATCAAAATTTTATTGATTTCTCATTTAATATAACCATATTATTTCAAGTAAGTTTTTAATTAAAAAAAATTAAATAATGTAATTAATAAACTGTAATTGTAATTGTAATTAATAATTTTCAATAAGTCCTTTTTAGGTCTTATTATTCATTCGGCGACCCAAAAAACCCCTGAGTAACAATATTCAGATGATTTTATTAACACTGTAAAGAGAAAGGTAATAATTTAGTACTAATATTTGGTACTAAATCGTAATTTGGTTCTATTTTAATACCAAAATCAGCTCTAATTTGGAACTTTATTTTTACAGTGAATTTTTAATTAATATTTTTCCGCTATATTGAATCAAGCATTTTAATTTTTTAAATTATTACCTTGGATTCGTATTCAGCTACCTTAAAAGCCCCACGTAACAATATTTAGCTGATTTTAGCAATTTCAAAAAAAATCTTCCCCATATTGAATCCGCCATTTTGAATTTCTAAATTATGACCTTGTATTCGCATTCAGCTTCCCAATGAAACCCCGGGTAATAATAATCAGTTCAATTTATATAAACTTATTGAATTTGAAAAATTATTCCGATATCCAAATAGCCAAATTTAAAATGATATCCATTATACGTCCCAAGGATATTTAAATATATTATTTTTTTTTAATTTAGTTAGTAAATTTAATTATTAAGGGTAATGAACTAATTTTAAAAAAATTTGGTAAAAAAATTCTTATAAAAAGATTATTTTTTTTAATTTAGTTAGTAAATTTAATTATTGAGTTATTATTTAATTATTTTTAATTATTAAAATTTTAACATCTGTCAAAATTTTTTTATTTTCTGAGTTAAAATTTTGACAGATGTTAAAATTTTAACCTAGTAACTCGCGTGAAAATGTTCTCGGGAATCGGTCCCGGGAAATTACCGAGAGTCACTACCGGAAAATTCCCGGTACTTACTCCCGAGAAATTCCCGGTAAAATCTTTTGACATTTGTCTCCATATTTCTCAGAGAATTTAACCTCAAGAATAAAAATATACCACTATAAAATCTTCAGGATCGTATTCGTGATTGAGATGACTGTTTGTTTATAAAATAGTCACGTTAAGCATAAAAATTGAAAGTCTACTATCAACATATTAAACGGATTTCGACACCTGAGTGAGAAAAATTAATGGGCATCATAACAAAAGGGTTTAAGCACCAATTTTTTGAATTAGGATTTTCCCATTTAAGAAATAAGTAACTATTTACACATTTCCATTAAAAATTTTCTATGTTATTGAGTTTTTAAAAAGTTTTCAATAAAAATTAGAATTATAAAATAACCTTAATTTTTAATAAAATTGTAATAGCAAAAATTGTTTTAACTTTGAATTATTGTTATTATTTACATGAATAACAATTCAATTCGAGAATTTGTGTATTGCTTAATCTAGAAGAAAAATTTTATTGATAAAAATTAACGATTTAACGAATTTAATTTTAATTTAATGATATTTTTTATTTTAAAAAATATACCCTTTTTCATATTATAGGATTAAAAAAGTAAATGGTTAAAAGTAAATTTTTAAAGAGTTTTATCTCAACAAAAAATTATTTATTAAGTGATTGTTTTGAAATCAAGCAATACACAAATTCTCATATTGAATTGTTATTCATGTAAATAATAACAATAATTCAAAGTTAAAACAATTTTTGCTATTACAATTTTATTAAAAATTAAGGTTATTTTATAATTCTAATTTTCATTGAAAACTGTTTAAAAACACAATAAAATAGAAAATTTTTAATGGAAATGTGTAAATAGTTACTTATTTCTTAAATGGGAAAATCCTAATTTAAAAAATTGGTGCTTAAACCCTTTTGTTATGATGTCCATTAATTTTTCTCACTTAAGTGTTGAAATCCGTTGAATATGTTGATAGTAGATTTTCAATTTGTATGCTTAACGTAACTATTATAATAAACAAAAAGTCATCTCAATCACGAATACGATCCTGAAGATTTTATAGTGGTATATTTTTATTCTTGAGGTTAAATTCTCTGAGAAATATGGATACAAATGTCAACAGATTTTACCGGGAATTTTCCGGTAGTGATTCTCGGTAATTTCGCGGGACCGATTCCCGAGAACATTTTCACGTGGGAAATAAGTTATTCGACATGGTTTTTGCATATAGGGAATACATTTTTGCAAACACTGATATTCTCAAAAAGATTATTAGTCCAGGACTTTGGAAATATGTCAAAAGTTGTAAAATTTGAACATTCAAAATTAATCTTCTCTTACATTTTTCAATATTTTTTAACGCATTTTTTTCTAATCTTATTTTATAACTCTAAACAACCTCTCGCATGGATTACCAAAAATATGCAATTAGTGAAAAGATAAAAATTCTAACCTCTTCTAAAATTAAAATTTCAAATTTTTGATCATCCTATATATTTTAGGGTTAAAAATGGTGCCAGAAAAAAATATAACCCACTTTAATAATTCAAATTTAATGGAGTCAAAGTTGGGGGTGGTACCTCCCCTTAAACTGAACAAATTTTAAGTTTGATTTAAACAAAATTTGTTTGAATCAAATAATTTTTTTCTCAGTGTATGTGTTTGATCTTCACTGAGAAAAATAAAAGGTTAAATATAACCAATTTTTAGTTAAAAACAACCGAGCGATGCTGCTAATATAGCACTTGCAATGTGAATTGTTTGCAGTAACCGATCAAATACGATTATAAGTTTCGGTTGAAACTTGTTAAGATTACTCGGTTACGGTAACAACTAAATCGTTTATGGCAACTAATAGTCAAGGATTGATGACCCAAAAGCGTCAACCAAGTAACTCGGTTACTGTAGTCACCTAGAAAGGCTACAGAAATAGTATAAACTTAGGTACTGCAGTCAATTAGTTCTGTTACAATAAAACAAGTGAATTAATTAATGTTAACTTCTAAACTCGATTATAATAAAGCTTTTTAACCTATTTACTTAATTGTGAGTATTAATTGTCTTCGGTTAAAAAAAGCAAAGTATTTTCTACACTAAGAAAAAAATGCCTTTGAATCTATAGCAGACATATTCACATACGTTCAAAAGCAGATGTCATTAACTTGATGTAACATGTAGTTTATTTTATAGCACTGCTTTTAAATCAAAAAATGACTTCTTTGATTCAATAGCGATGCTATGAAATGAACTACATTTCGCCTTAAGTTGATCACATCTGCTTTTGAACGTATGTGAATATGTGTGTTATAGATTCAATAGCATTTTTTTCTCAGTGTAGTATAAAAAAATATTTGCTTGATAAAAAATACTTTTTTATTGAAAATAAATTTATTTGATTACGAAATTGTATTTTAATGCAAAGGTGGTTTTCTGTGAATTAAAATGACTATCTATGTAATCAACTAATACTGTTATGTATTGAGACAAGTTCTACTGTGACAGCAAGTTTTTCGCGTCTTCATCAGCCATCACAGAAAACGTTCGAAAACGAGAAAACTATCAGAAAAAACAAAACCTAACCACACGACATGAATTTAACGGCTCTCTTCAAAGCGAAATGAATACGATATGACGCCTCACGCCTGCTCAGTGTTCACTCGGTTAAAATCACATAAGTCAAATTCATCATATTTATAAATTGCCTATTCTCATATTGGAATATAACCTATTTTCATGAAGCTCGGTAAATATTAATCATATAGTAATAGTTTGAATTCAAAAAACAAATAGGTAATGACAACTACGAAAGTTTGTTTTAATTATGCCCATTTGAGATTGGTTAAGACAATCCATCGGAGGGTTATATTTAACAAATGTGTTTTAACCGTCTCAGCTCGGCTGTGATAATCAGTAGAACTTAGTTTCTTTTAACCATATCTTATTTATTTTTAAATACTTTTTTTTAACCGAGCTGTTTCTACCACTCGGTTAAACGCAATTTTTCTCAGTGTTTATTTTTTGTTAACAGTTATGCTTGTGCTTGTTAAGATAATATTTTGTTTGTTTAACATTTTCTTGATGGATGTAATATTTTGTACAGAACAAAATAAAAAAAACATTACCTACAACTTTGTTAAATTATTACCCTAAAAAATCAAATACATACACTGAAAAAAATATATTTATAGTACTGCCATAAATATAGCCAATTCTGACATATTATATTGGTAGATATGATACTGCCATACAGTATTGTTGTTTCAGCCATACGCAGTGTAGAACAGCAATATGTATTTGAGAGACAATAATATGTATGCAGAGAACACGAATACTGTATTTTAAGAACAGCAATACACGGTATTGCTGTTTCAGCTATACATCCTAACAATACTTGTATGTCAAAATTAACATTATCATTTTCTTCAGTGTATGTGACCTGTCTAAAAAGATGAGCAAAAGTTAATAATTTTGTGCAAACCTATGAATATTTAATTGTTTATAACTTTTAACAAAATTAATTTAGTACTTTTTTTATAATTTTCCCAACCGGGAAAAACCCGGGAGAAAAATCAATCGGGAGGAAACCGGGAAAAAGCCGGGACTAAAATTTTACATTTAAAGATTTTAGAAAATTAAAGTTAAAGGAAACAGTTTTAGTCAATACAATTTTCTGATAAGTTTATTTACAGATTTCATTCAATTTTTTCATAAAACATCAATAACTTCTTTTTTAAATAAATATTTAATTATTATTTTTTTCCATAATAATTAAAATTCATCAAAAGATTCAAATTCAAACGTTTTGAAATTTAACTACTTATAAAAAATTGTTATAAAACATCAAGACATCGATTACTCCTAGTCGAAGAGTCGAATTAAAGACGACCGAGTGATAAAATCATTATTTTATATTATAAGATTTTATAAAAAAATGTTAGAAAATAATTGAATTTCTAGGATAATTTTTTTTATTTATAAAGATAATTAAAATTCTGCCAAGAATTTTATTAAAATTCTTTGCAAAAAATTAAATTTCAGAGAAGAATTTTATTATTTATAATGATAATTGAAATTTTGAACAGATTTGTTTTAAAAATGTTTAAAAGTTATTGAATATTGAAGAAGAATTTTGATATTTTTAAAAATAGTTGAAGTTGTGATGAGAATTTAAAAAAAAGGTTGAAAATAATTGAATTTCTGCGAAGAATTTTATTACTTTTGAAAATAAATGAATTTCTAGGTTGAATTTTATTATTTATAAAGATAATTGAGCGGCTGGATTCCATAAGGGCATGTAAATTTTTCTCTGCCGAAAGCGAAGACCCCTGGAAACTCAAAATTCAACTTTTGCATTTGAATGTTTAAATTATATGTATCCTTATATTTTATATATTATATATATTTTAAAAATTTTAATTCAAAAGTTGGATTTTGAGTGTCCAGGGGACTTTGATTTCGGCCGAGAAAAATTTACATGCCCTTATGGAATCCAGCCGCTCAATTACAAATGTACAGAAATATATAAATAATTGAAATTCTGACAAGAATTTTATTAAAATTCTTTGAAAATAATTGAATTACATAGAAGAATTTTATTATTTATAAAGATAATTGAATTTTCGAACAGATTTTTTTTCGAAATGTTTAAAAGCAATTGAATTTTTAAGAAGAATTTTGATATTTACAAAGATAATTGAAATTTTGAAAATGTAAAAAAAGTTTTGAAAATAATTGAATTTCTGCATTTTGTTATCTGAACTTTTGAAAATAATTAAATTTCCATGATGAATTTTCTTATTTTTTGAAGATAATGATAATTTGACGACAAATTAAAAAAAATTTGAAAATAATTGATATTCTGCGGAGTATTTTATTACTTTTGAAAATAATTGAATTTCCATGATGAATTTTATTATTTATAACATTTTGACGAGAATCATAATTTGAGATATATTTATAAATAATAAAATTTTTCTCTAAAATTAATTTATTTTCAAAACTAATAAAATTCTTCTCAAAAATTTAATTACATTCAAAAATTTTATTAAATTTTTTTTAAATAATCGAATTTTGGAAAAGAATTTTATTAGTTATATATATTAATAAATTATTATTTATTTATTAAGTATTTAAGTATATGTGTAAGTATACATGTGTATGTATTGCGTGTATATGTGTGAGTATACATGTGTACGTATTGTGTGCATATGTGTGAGTATACATGTGTATGAATTGAGTGCATGTGTGTGAGTATACATGTGTATATATTGTGTGTATATGTGTGACTATACATGTGTATGTATTGAGTGTATATGTGTAAGTAAACATGTGTATGTATACATGTGTATGTGTTGTGTGTATATGTGTGAGTATACATGTGTATGTGTTGTGTGTATATGTGTGAGTATACATGTTTATGTGTTTAGTGTACATGTGTGAGTATACATGTGTACGTGTTGTGTGTATATGTGTGAGTATACATGTGTACGTGTTGTGTGTATATGTGTGAGTATACATGTGTACGTGTTGTGTGTATATGTGTGAGTATACATGTGTACGTGTTGTGTGTATATGTGTGAGTATACATGTGTACGTGTTGTGTGTATATGTGTGAGTGTACATGTGTACGTGTTGTGTGTATATGTGTGAGTATACATGTGTACGTGTTGTGTGTATATGTGTGAGTATACATGTGTATGTGTTTTGTGTATATGTGTGAGTATACATGTGTACGTGTTGTGTGTATATGTGTGAGTATACATGTGTATGTGTTTTGTGTATATGTGTGAGTATACATGTGTATGAATTGAGTGCATATGTGTGAGTATATGGGAAATATTTTATGTATATGACATGTGTGAGTGTATGTGTAACACATAACCTGTGTGTGATTATTATTTAAGGATAATTGTTCATGTAAAAAGTATGCATGTTTATAAGAAAAAAGTAATAGTTGGTTAGGACGCTACTGCGCATGGTCAGACGAAGAACGAAACCAACAAGGAATTAATATAATAAGGATTTTGGCAAAATTTTGTATTCCATTTATGGTACCTTTTAGGTAACTGCGAGATGAAGTTTGTAAATAAATAAATAAAAGATAGGATAGAAGTATTTTACTAAATACTTTTAAAACAAAAAATGAAACAAAAAATTAATATCAAATTGAACTGTGTAAGTTCAATAAATTCCAACCAGATGTAAAAAATAATATGAGGCTGAAGTCCACAACGTTTTTAAAACCGAAAATAAAAAAATAATGGGACGGTACTTTTATTTTTGATTGTAAATAATGTTATTTTTTGATAATTGAATCCTTAGTAACAACTAACTTCTTAAAAATTAAGGCAGATGAAAATTAGAGATGAATTTTATTTTGAAAAAAAACTCTTTTTTGATTTTTCGTTTTTAAAAACGTTGCGAACTTTAACTTCGTAAAATAAAAGATTGCAAATTTGATAAGAGAGAGAAAAAAAATTATCACTCTGTAAGGGGAGATATCCTTTATTTGAAGAAAAAAATGTCAGCGAGACTATGGCTTACATACATGGACACCTACGTATGCAAATGAGAAAGTTCATTGCGCTCCTGCGCTAAAGGGACACGATTCTAAGTGCCAATCATCTGTCTTTATTCGTCAAAGCCTTTCATTAAACTACTTTTCATTGTGTAGGTTCGGATTTAAAATTCATCCAATAGGCGGAAGTTATCACAGATACTTTTTTCTGTTTATTATAATATTATTTACTTTTTACTCTCTAAATCTGAATTATGATACTTAAAAATAACTATAACTACGAAAGTAATCCAAGTTACCAGAAATTTTTATTTTTACCCCTAAAAATAAATTTATCTAACAATTACTTATCAGCTATTTCCTTATAGTAAAATATTATGATTTGAATCATAACATTGTCAGTGAACTCACACTGACTTTTTACTGCCAACATCATTATTTTCAACTAATTAAAATTCATAGAGTACAATAGCGAATTTTTGGGAAAAGAAATATTCCTTTTTCTAAGAATAAGAATTTCTTCTTTTTCTAAGAATAAGAATTTCTTCTTTTTCTTCTAAGAATACTGTAAAAAAAAAGACTTTTTTCGCTTTTTAATTGAGAAAAGGTACAGAAAAAACAAGATTTTCTTTATGGACATAAAGCGAATGATGTAATAAATTAATGTTCCCTAGTGAAACAAACAATATCCTGAAAGATGGATAAAAAAAACCATCACTAAAGTAATCTCGGACAAAAAGGGTAGAGGGTAATAAAAAAATCTTGGACAATTTAAAGTAACAGTAAGTCAGCATGCGATAATAAAATACAGTTCACTTCTTCACGCAAAACGACAGGATCAATGTTCGAGATCTGAGTTTTTAAAACCCTTTTTTTGCAAAATAAAAAAAACGAAACAAAAAACGCTCAGGAGAGTAAAAATCTAGTTTGACAAACGTAAAAATAAAAATTTGTAATCGAATTTTTAAACCGTCAAAACTAATCCAAGTTAAAATTGAAAAAAGCCTTTTTGCCCCTGTTAGCAAAAAATAAATAAATATTTTTATGCTCAGGAATGGTTTTTTTAAATGTTTAAAGAAAAATTAATAAATGATGCTTAGAATCATATAAATATAAAAAATTAATAAACTTTTTAGCAATTTTAATATAATCTGTATACAAACATTTGAACAAATTTTAATAAAATTCTTTTTAACCAAAATTCAATATTTATTATTTTAATAAAAAAATTTCCCCAAAATAATTAAATCAAACAAAAAAAAACAAAATAAACAAGATCTTAAACAAAATAACAAAATAGCAAAATAACAAAATAAACAAAATAAAACAAAACCTGAAATAAAAACAAAATCTTTTAAAAAACAAAAAAAACAAAATAAAACAAAATAAAACAAAAAAAAAACAAAAATACAAAAGAAACGAAATCTTAAAAAAAATAAAAAAAAAAATCTCTAACAAAATCTTTTTTCTATTCTCTGCAAACATTTCAATCATTTTCACAAGTAATGAAATTATCCCAGAATTATTAAATAATAAAAATACAATTTGCATATAATTTTCTAAAAAATCAATTATTTAAAAAAAGTTTTATAAAATTCTCTACATGAATTCAATTATATTTTTAAAAAATGTAACAAAGTTCTTCGCAAGAATTCAATCGTTTTTATAAATAATAAATTTCTTCTGAAGAATATAATAATTATTTTTAAAAATTTTAATGAAATTCGTTTCAAAATATCAATTACTTTGATTCATAATAAAACTCGTCGCAGAATTTCAAATTTTCAATTATTTTTAAATTTTAATACAATTTCAAATTAATTCCTCTAAAAGTGCATTTTATTAAAACTCTTCGAAAAAATTCAATTAATTAAAAAATTTTTCATTTATTTATTAGAATTTAATCATTATTTTCAATTAATTTTTTTAGGAAATTTCTTAGCATAAAACAGTTTTTTATTTTCACTTTAAAAAAATAATTGTCAAACTATAACAATTGGTATTAATTTATAGTCAATTTTCACTACTAAATTTAATAAAATTTTTGGAAATAATTGAATTTTAAAAGGTTTCTTCGCAGAAATTAAAGTATTTCCATAATCAAAATTAAAAAATTCTTCACAAAAATTCATTAATTCTTCCAAATTTAAATGTGGCTAAAGTTTCGAACATTCAAATGAACGAGATTTATTTTTACCTTAAATGTTTTTGAAATTTACTGTCCAAAAAAGAAAAATAATTGAAATTAACAAATTTTGGAATTGATTTGAGTTTGGAATTAATTTGTTTTAATCTAAATATAATTTTTTTTCTAAATAAATGCAAATTAGAAAGAAGTAAAAAAAAATTGTCGTTCATTTGAACGTTCGAAACTTTAGGAACATATAAATTTAAATAGAATTGTTTCGTAGAAATTCAATTATTTTTGTATATAATAGAATATTTTCTCGAAATGAAAAATAATTTCAATGAATAATAAATTTTTCTCGAAGGATTCAATTTTTATTTACAAATTTATTAATGAAACAATCTTTAAAATAAAGTATCACCAAATTTGATAAATTTAATAGAATATTATTTGTAAGAAATCAATTATTTTCATAAATAATAAAATTCTTTGTAGAAATTTAATTATTTTTTTTATACGTATAGAACTTTCTAAAACGAATTGGATTTCAAATTGAATTTTAGTTTAAGTTTTAGACAGTAATTGAATTTTAAAGGCGTTAGAGTGTGAATTTATGGAAATAATTAAATTTTAAAAAAAATTTTACATTGAAATCATGGAAAATTTCAATCTATCGAGAAAGAAAATTAATTTTTAGAAATTTTTATTGTTCATATTAATAATAATAATAATAATTATATTAATAATAATAATAATAATAATAATAATTATATTAATAATAATAATAATAATAATAATAATAATAACAATAATAATAATAATAATAATAATAGTGATTAATAATATAATTAATAATAATTAAGATTACTAATAATAATGAATTAATAATATTAATTAGTAAAGCTAGTCAATAAATAATAAAAATTAAATTAAACTTTACTTTTCTGTTTTTAGTAAAAAGTTGTCAACGAGAGACAATACTTTCTGCGAATTTAAAAAATTTATTTGGCCACTTCTCTCGTTTCCCCACCCACGACACAATTTTAGTAAAAAGTGTTTTTCTTCGACTATATAGAAGTCAGAGTAACGGGAAGTGAAACTCCCTCCCTTTTAAGTCCATTACGTAATTTATGAACGACTTCTTGCAGTAATTGTTCAGTAGAGATTAGTTTTCAAAATACATAATCTCTTCCAACTGGAAATTCAACAAAAATATTATCGAATAATCTAAAAAAGAAAACTTCTAATTACTAAACAAATGTTTCGAATTGTTTCCCTATTAAAACGAAAATTGTAAATTAAAAACTAAAATCCACTCCAATTATTTATTATTAATTATGATTTGAAAATTATACGATTAATTATTAATTGTAAATTAAATAATAATTAATTGTGTAGTTATTAATTATATAAATTAAATAATAATAAAATATTAATAATAATAATAATAATAATAATAATAATAATAATAAGAATAATAATAAGAAGAATAAGAATAATAATAATAATTTGTAAATTTTAATTGATAAAATAAGTTTTGAACGGTTTATATTTTCAAAAATATTCCCCAGTCTTGTCATTTATCGAAAAAAGATATAATTGAAATTTGTCTTGTAAAGCGTAAAAGTGAAATGATCTCTTACTGGCATTCAACCGTTTCCGATCCGTTATACCTTTCCATTTTTTCATCATAAATCACCGCCGATACTGTTTCTCGAAAATAATTACTCAGCAGGAAAATCCCGCAGGCAAAAGGAAACAAAAAAGAAAAATTTATTTCCCACATGTTCACTGTAAAATACTAACTCAACTAATTGAAACAAAAGACATTATTTTTCATTTGTCAACAAAATTTGTAATTCTAATTTAAAATTAATTCGAGAAAAAAAGAAAAAGTATTATTTTCGTAAATTACAAATTATGTAGAATTAGATCAGTTCTAATTCGAAGGATTCACGAAACTACAGTTAAACGTTATCGTTTGTAATTAATAAAACTAGGTCAGACTTGAATCCTCCAGTTTAATCAGACAGTTAAAAAAAAAACTTCCTCCAAATTTCCTCCGATCTCTATTTACCCGTTGGAAAATCTTTCAATCAAATTAAATTTCCAAAAAAAAACAAATTCACCAATTATTTTATACATTTAAAAAAAATCGAATCTGTTTAAAAAAAATAAAAAACTAATTTTACGAAAATAAACATTAGATTTAGAAAACTTTTTTAGTGGAGAACAAAATTTTCTATTTCTGAAAACGAACATTCTGGAATAAAAAAAAAATTCAATTTGAATGTAGATAATTAAACGATAGGAAAGAATTTTGTGAAATAATATGTCAAAGAAAAAAAAATTGCCAAAGAGGGAAATTTACAACTTTTTAATAATCAAGAAAACTAGGTTATATTTTTGGAAAACAATGTAGAGATGGCGTAACAAAAATCGATTTTGCAAGCTTTCCAAACAATCACATTTTATGAAAAAAACATGGAGAGAGAACAGATGAAGAATAAAGGAAAAAACGAATGGACGACACTCATGGTAAATGGTAATAGCAATTATCAAAATGAAATCGATAAAATCAAGTCGAAACAACCCGTAAGTTTTCCGCGAAATGCAACTTGTGTGTGTACACAAAGGCGCCGTGAAGTCGTGGACCTCAAATATAAAACATCAATGGAGCCGACAGGAACAAAGCACTCCTGAATTCAACGAAAAACATCACAATACGATATTCAGATAGAAAACAAATTTCCCTCTTCTAATAAATAAAACTAAATTCCAAAAAGAAGCATTAAACATTCCATAAACAAATTTTTTTTCATCACGCTTCACGTTTAACGTGCCGGCTTATTCGGGCATAGAAACAACACTTTTTTTTTAAATATCCCCAATGTAAAATTCGCGAGTTAAATATTCAAGTACAATATACTCACCGCAAAAATCAAATTGAAGACAAATAAAAGATACTTGACACACGCCATACCGCCGGAAACCATTTTTTCTTCTATTTCGATGATCACAAGTCGGTGAATGTAATCAGAATTAAAACTTGACAAACGCTAGTTTTGATCTCACACCTGAATCGCGGCGGCGAATGGATACGTAATTCTTCAGTTTTGTTTTGTCCTGCGGCGCTCCACGGAGACAAGTCGATTATACCACCAATATATAAAGCTATAGTTACCCTCGTAAAAAGACTCGGAAATGTTCGGCAGGAGGGCGCGACCGAACATCGACTTCGCAGACAATTTTAAAAACTGATTTTCAAACCGCGTTTCTTGCGACCGCGCCCTTTAACTATTATCCAAGGGAGTTTTATAATTACTTATGACTTTCTCAACTCCTTGAATGACGAATAAAAATAACTAATATTTTAAACTATACACCTACACGTCAGAAGTCGGTAAAATAACTATAGACACAAAATGCGAAAAAACGAATGCGAGAGACGGCCATCTTGGATTTCGTTCAAAACTGGCGCGTAAATTATTTGAATTTTTAAAAAACAACTTTAAAATATAATATTTCCGAAAATAAAAATTTATCGTTCTTCTAAGTATATTTTCCAAATATTATTACAATATCATTGCAGTATCACTAAAAATGCAATTAATTCAATATATTCATTTAGAAACAAAATAAATAAAACAAGGGGCAGTTGAGCAACCCGTCCAACACCGAAGTAAACCCAGTTGTCAATTTCGGAAAAATTTATTTATTTCTTCTCTCTTCCTCTACGAAAATTTATCGCAGATCTAAATTTTTCTTGGAAAAAATTCTATTTCGATAATAAGCAATATTTTCTATTATAATTAATAGAAAAGTAAAATAAATTATATTTTTAATTAATAAATTTAGTTCCACCCGCAGCAATTAGCAACATAACCTATATTTTTTTTTGTCAAACCGAGCTTAATGTCCCCCTTCACTCTAACACTTTTTTCTATGAATGGAACGTAATGTGTGAACGACCCCTAAGTCCTAAAATGACAAAATAGAGGAAAAATAATATCAAAAATATTGAGTGAAAAGAAACAAAAATTATCAAGACTAAATAATAGGAGTGTAAAGAAAATTATTTGTCAAAAGAAAGAAATATTAATAATTCGATAAAAAAAAAATGCTCTTGTGTGTATAAGCATAAAAATAGGGAAGGTCAGCAAACCGCTTTGAAAAGTGGTGAAAAATAGATTTGAACGATCGTAACCCACGTTTTCTAGACGTTCATATATACATGTATGCATGTTATTCGATAATTCCCGTACGGGAAGGCGCCAACGATTGTTGGCTAAAAGTCTGTCACGCGATATCAATTCCTCCTTGTACATACAGTATTGACATAAAATGTTTTTACGCTTTAAAACCTATTTTCATTTAAAATGCCTTTTATTTTTATTTTTCAATTATTTTACGACGCGATTTTTTATTATTATCATTAATTTTTTTATTGAAACACAGGCGTTAAGGAGAATGCAAAAAAATGCAAATTATTATTTTACACGGCAATTTTAAAAACGATAAATAAATAAAAACAAATAATAAAAATAACGATTTTATTTTATTTTCTTGTTGTATATTTTTATTATTACTGTTAATAAATAAAAATTAATAAAATTATTAATAAAATAAAAATAAAATTATATACATAAAAAATATTTAAAAAAAATTAATAACAAATAATATATAAAAAATATAATTATAATAATAAAAAACAACAATATTTATAAACAAAAGATAAATAAAAATAACAATTTTTTTATTAACTCTTTACATTTTTATTATTATCATAATTTTTAAAAAGAAAAAGTTATAATAAAACAATAGTAACGAAAATAACAACAATAATAAATTAACAGTTCAAAAATAAACAATTTTTCAATTTGTTGCTTAGTATTATTATGAAAAATAGAAATAAAACAAACAACAATTTTAATAAATAAGAAATAAACAAATAAAAATTAAAAAACAAATATTAAATAAGAACAATTGTTTTAATTTTTTAAATTATTTTTATGAGAAAGTTATAATAAAAAAACAATGACAAAATACAGCAACAATAATTTTAAACAAATAAACAACTAGTAAATAAAAATAACTTTTATTTTACAATTTATAGTTTATGTTTTTATTATTATTCTAAAAAAATTATAATAAAACAACAACAATGTGCAACAAAAATAAACAACTTTTTTGCTGTTTATTATTATTATTATTATTATTATTATTATTATTATTATTATTATTATAAAAAGTTATAATAAAATCAAAAATAATAAAAACAGCAACAATAATCAATTTTTTTATTTGTTAGTTACTGTTTTTATGAATATTAATAATAATAAAACAACAATAACAATATTTTTCTAATTTTGTTCATTATTTTTATGAGAAAGTTATAGTACAGCAACAATAATTGTTAACAAACTAATAAATAAATAACTAATAAATAAAAATACTTTTTTTAATTCTAAATTATATTTTTATTTATATTTAAAATTCTATTTATGTTTATGTTTATGTTTATTACTGTAGTTAATTAATAATAAAAAACAAAACCAACAACAACATTTAACAATTAATAAATAATATATATATTTTTGGTTTTTTTGTGAAAAAGTGAGAATATAACAGTAATAACGAAACACAGCAACAACAATAATTATAAAACATAAACAACTAATAAATAAAAATAAACTTTTTTTACTTTTTAAACTTTAAACTTTTAAACTTAAACTTAAAAACTTATAAACTTTTTTTTTTTTTTTTTTTTTTTTATAAAATAATAATTATTATATTTGTTAATAAATAAATAAATGTCTATTAATATTTATATGAAAACAATAAATAACAAAAAGAATAATAATTGTAAACAATTAATAAATAAACAATAAATAAACAATTTAAAATTATAAACAACAATTTTTTTATTTTGTTTATTAAAGGTTTCTAAAATCAGAATAAATTAATTTTGAATAGCAAGATTGTGAAAAAACATAATTTTCTTATTTCTACTTTGTAATTTTTGGTTAATTTAATTTTTATTCTCTTTTTCCTTCCGTTAATTGTTTTCTCTCCCTTTAAAAAATTCGCGCCTTATATTTGAATTCACGCGCACGCGCACTAAAGTACGATTCAAATAACTAAAAAAAGAGTAAAATATTTTATCAGGACTTTTTTTCCAATTTTTCATATTATGAATCATAAATTCCAAAATAAAGAATTAAGTCTGGGATAATGGGAATCAAAACTACCCAACCCTGCAAAAAGGAAATATACATATATTATAACTATATATATATTTATTCACACAAACACATTTGTCCTATATGTATATAGGTAAAAGCAAACGATATAATAATATATGAATTGTGTAAAAAAACATGTTGTAATGTAAGTATTTAGTTGCGCGGCGCAGCTGCGAAACGAACATTTTATAATTGAAAACGTGTAAACGTACATAACATAAAACAAGAAGTGCAGAAGAGAGCGCAGATCGCGTTTATCGGTCGAGTTGACTTGACAATATAGTGTATATGGGGCCATATGCTGCCGGTCTTTCGTTTACAAAACTTTTTTCACTATAACTTTTCACACACCTGATATACAATATAAATATATATCTATATATATATTGACAAAAAAAAACGAAAACTTGTTCCTTTTCTTTCTCACTCACGAAATAGACGCGCGGCGGCAACCATGGTTTCAACAATGAAACTACCATTAACCTCACAATGCATAAAATACCTCATGTTTGCCTTCAATCTCATTTTTGTGGTAAGTTTTTAAAAAAATTTATTCCATTAATCATTCTTAATCAGTAAAGTGATATTTTCTAATAAATATTCCCCTGGATGTATTTTCAATCGACAATCCATATGGAAAACTAGTGATAAACAGTAAAATACGTAAAAAATAAGTAAAAGTTAAAAATCAAGTTAAAAGGAAATATGAACTAAATAAACACGATTTGAAAATATTTTTTTTTACATTAATGACAATTTCTTTCTTTACCATTCCGCTTCTTATAATTAAAATATCAATTTTTTTCGACGTTTTCGTTTTGACTGTTTACATTTTCTGTTTTGTTGTAAATTATATATAGAAAAACATAAAAGTAAATATTGAACTTTTTTTTTCTTGTCAAAAAGGAGGATATTACAGAAATTTCATCATATCTCTTAAACAAATGAGCAAAAATGAATGAGTCACGAGTAGCTTATCATTGTGGTAAAGCGTCTAGAATTATATAGATTGTTTTCTTATTTGCTTTTTTGCATTTTTTCCAAAAGGTCCCCAGACTTATTAAAGTCTTCTCTCGAGTGATTTAAATTTGCACACCAAAAAAAGATATCAATTTTTTTCCCTCGAACAAAGAAATGAATCAATTCTTATTTGTAAATTATAAGCAATAAAAAATGAAATATAGTTTTGATAATTAATATCTCGTATATATTAATCAGGGAATTCCAATTTTTTTTTTAATAAATATCTTTAAAAAAAAGAAACAATATTTTATCAATTTTGTCAGTTATTTTTATCTTGAATTTAAATACAAAAAAAGTATTTTAATCATTCTTTTTATTTTCATCATTGTTAGTGTTTTTTTTCGCATTTATCGTATTTTTCATTTCTTGTCATATTTTTAAATTAATTTTAATTTTTTTTATTAATTTTTACATTTAATTTTTATTATTATTGTTTACTTTTAATCTTAAGTATTAATTTTTACTTTTAATTTTTATTATTAATTTTTTACTTTTATTTTTTTAGTAATTTTTACTTTTATTTTTTTTTTACTAATTTTTACTTTTAATTTTTATAATTAATTTTTTTTACTAATTTTTACTTTTAATTTTTATAATTAATTTTTACTTTTAATTTTTATTATTAATTTTTACTTTTAATTTCAATTTTCATGAAATTTGTTTTTTCATTTTCAAACAATTCATAATTCAATTAGAAGTGAAGAACAAATAAACTTTAGAACGCAGCAAATTGCCATTTAATTACGCGCATATAATAATCATGTGTTTTGATTACAATGTACAAAAGTAGATAAAAACTGACACAATAAAGAGCTGGCAAATTAAATAAATAATAGTTATAAACTAATTTTTTTAAAAAAAAAAGTAACAAACTATTTTCATTTTCTATTTTCGATAAAAATTCCAGTTTTTTGAGAAAAAAAAAATTCGCTGCGGACAGGATTCGAACCTGTGCGGGTATAACCCAATGGATTTCAAGTCCATCTCCTTAACCGCTCGGACACCGCAGCCTTAAAAAGTTTTCCGAAAGTTAACAATAGAAGGCGATCGATTTTATTTACTGTTATTTATTACTTTTTTCGTCAATTAAACATTATTTATAACGAACTATTTGATAATATCGATAAAAAATAATTTAATGATTATCGAAAAATAATATTTTCAAACATTTTAAAAGAATACTCATACATTTTTGGTCAGAAATTAATTTTTTTGATTCATTAATTTATTAGTATACGAATTTATTTATTTATTTATTTTTATATTATAATAATCGATAAACTTACATTGTTTTATTTCAATTTCTTCTTTTATAGTTCGAATTGTTATGTTACAAGTTTGACAGTTTAATTTGTGAATAATAAAATAAATGCAGTGCAATAAGTATTTAAATATTTGTTTTACAAAAATTATTGCTTTTTGAAAAATTTAATGTCGAAATTCTAAAAAAAACTTTTTTTGAAAAATATTAATTAAATTTTTTTAAAGATATATTCAATTCTTGAAAACAAATTTTAAAACTTAAAACAATAGAAAATTACGTAAAATTTTATAATTTAAACAATTTTAAAAGTTAAAAGAATTTTATTTTTTCATTTTTCTAAATTATCTACAAATATAATTATATTTGTAGAAAAAAACATATTTTAGAAAAAAACATTATTTCATAGATTTACAAAAATAAGAAAATAAATTTAATTAATTAACTAATTTGAATTAATTAATTCAAAAATAAATTTACAACTTATTCTATTTAAATAGTTAAATTGTGATAGGAATTGATTTAGAAAAAAAAGTTCAGTAAAAAGTTTAGAAAATAATTGAATACTTAAAGCGAAATAATGAGAATTTTATAGAAATTAATTAAATTTGAAAATGTTTTTAAATTAAAGTCATTGAAAATTTAACCGATGTAAAAATATAACAATATTTAAATTTTCATTTTTAAAAATTATCAATTACACATTATTTTTCATTAAAAATTCTTGAAATTTGTTAATAATTTTTAATCAAAATTTCTAATTGAATTTTGGAAAAAAATAACTGAAAATAATTGCAATTGTTATTAGAAATAATCTTGTGAAAAAATAAATAAAGAATAAGTTTTTTAATTTTTGTGTAACAAAAAGTATGAAAGTTTTGAATAATTTAATTCATTCCGAAAAATAGTTTCTTAAAAAAATTTTATTAAAATTTTCTAATGTATTCCAAAACTAATTTTAATGAATTTTATTTTTTTCTTAAATTATTTTTAAAAATAGTTATATTTTGAAGAATTTTAATTGTAAATTTGGAAAGTAATATAGAAAAATGTAGAATAAACTTATTATTTTTAATTGTAAACAATATATATTTATTATTAATTTAAAAAAATTAAACATTAATTATTAATTAATTATTATTAATATTTATTAATCATTATTAATATTTATTAATTATTATTAATATTTATTTGTAAAAAATTTGCGCTTATTCATAATTAAATTGGGAAGTTTAATTTTCATTATAATATAATATAGAAAATATAATTAACGTAGTTTTCATGTTCCTAAAAAACTTTTATAATCAATTTATCAACTGTGAGAAAACTTTATATTAATAGATAATAAATAATCGATTTTAAATATGAGATATCGAAACCTTATCAGAAATATAGTCACCGTATAAATTGGAAAAATAGTTAAAGGCCAAATAAATATATATAGATATAATAGAAAATAATAATTCCCAAAAAGACGTAAAATATTTAACCTTATACTTTTATAAACGATCAGAATTTTTAATTTTATGAATACTTTATTAAATACCGATATAATAAATATGTATATTAATTAATATTAATTATATTTCATTATTAAAAATTATTAATTACCAATAATTTAAAAAAAATGTTAAATTAAAATTTAATTAATTAATTTATTTTTCGATAATTTGTTTTTTATTGTATACACATAATTAAATATTATATTATAAAAATTACTAATTTCTTTAAGTATATATTTTTTCTAATTATATAGAAATATTAAAAATAATGATAAAAAATAATGATAAAAAATGATTATAAAAAATAATTTTGAAAAATAATAATAAAAACTAATAATATTAAAATAATTACATTAAAAAAGTGTGGAAAAGCAATATATTTACAATTTGTCGTTAACATAACCCTGACATAATATTATCATCAAAGCAACTTGTTTTCTTTTATTGGGAAAAAAAAAAGAAAATGAGGGTGAAGAAGCCCAGTAGGTGACACCGTTTCAGAAAAAAAAATGATTAAAAGTTTATTTGGAACGCAATAAAGCAAAAAGAAACCTTTCATTAAAATTTAAATGGATTAATTGATTTTTCAGAAAAATGTATTTTTTTCGTGTTCGCAGTAAATGATTTTTCTCAAAACGAATAGTTTTTCTTAATTTTCGGGTGAAAAAAATGTATTTCCTTATATTTTTTAAGTAAAAAATTTATTGCTTCTTAATTTGTATTTTAAAAATTTAATTTTACAGTCTACAATAAATTTATATATGTAAACATGAATTATTTAGAATATTTGTGAATCATTTTGAAAAAAGGTGTCTGCAAGATAAGCATAAAGTTTTAAGTTCTTTTTTTGTAATTCATAAATATATAAAATTACAAAAAGAGAGTCAGACAAATTTCCAACAATAATTCAAATAGATACAAAAAAATAGATACAAATAAAAATACCATTTTTTAGAATTATTTTTAATTTTTTAGAGAAAACAATTATGTTCAAAATTTTTAATTAAAATTCTTCAAAAAATTAATTGGTTATTTTTAAATTTAACAAAAACTCTTTTAAGGACTCATTTGTAATGGAAAAAATTGATTAGAATATTTTTAATGACAAAAAAATATTTAATTTATATTAATATATTAATATTATTATATTAATATATTTGAATATAACGCTAATAATTAATTTAATTTTCAGATCACTGGAATAATTTTACTGTCGATAGGATCAGTGATTCTTGGTGTGTACAATAATTATGAACACTTCCTGGACAATAAATTCCTCTCTGTGCCAACACTTTTAGTAACAATAGGAGCAATTATATTTTTTATTGCCTTTTTCGGCTGCTGTGGAGCTGTCCGAGAAAATTATTGCATGGTTGTCACGGTAGTTATAATTATACAATAATATACAATTTTTTTTTTTGTAAATATAGTCATCGTTTTCATTCAAATTTAAAAAAAGAACAATATTCGAATAATTGTCAATTTGTTTATTAGCCTTAGAAACTTATTTTTCCTGAAAAAAAAGATAAATTTGTTATAATTAAGATATAAATGAGAAAAGTTAATACTAATCTTTATATTTTATTTTTATTTGATTAATATTATTATTATTATTATTATTATTATTATTATTATTATTATTATTATTATTATTATTATTATTATTATTATTAGTATTAGTATTATTAGTATTATTATCATTATTATCATTTTCTTATTGTTTTTTTATTCATCATAAATGAATATTTTGACAAAAGTATTTTTAGAATAAAATTTCTATTTAAGTAATGAAGAGAAATTTTATGATTTCTTTAGAAATAAAAATAGAAAATAAAATTTTCTAACGTCAAGATATAAATTTCAAATAATATTTTAAAACATAAAAAGAATCCCAATCAAAATGTTTTGTTACTATATTTTTTATTTAATTTTATAGAAAATATCGAATACTATTAATATTATTTTTTTTCGAACATAAAGAGGCCTTAATTTTATCGGAAAATAATCTTGAAAAAAAAACGATTTTAAACAAATAAAGGAAATATTAAGATTGATATTGAAACTATATTTTCGTTTCTTTTTCAGTTTGCAACGTTAATGATTGTGGTTTTCATATTGGAATTATCGGCAGGTATATCTGGTTACGTTTTAAGAAATCGTGCCATTGAAGTGATAGAAGGAAAAATGAATCACACGATGGAAAGCTATGGCAAAAATAAAGAAATGTCAATTGTTTGGGACAATCTTCAAACAAATGTAAATTACAATTTTCTTTCTTAAAATTATTATTCGTTACTACTACTATTATTATTGTTTTCATATTTTTACTAAGAAATATTGCACGCAAAACGCAGAATTCAATATTTATTACTATGCTGCAAATAGCAAAATTCGTTATTTTCAAATATCAACTTCAATTTTTTGAAAAATTTCACATTCAAAACATAAAAACGGGTTCACTTAATAACTAATTATCTAATTAATTATTATCATTTTCGATAAAAAAAAAGAAAAAATTATTAATAATTAGTTATTAATATTATTTTTTAATTAATTATTAACGATTATTTTTTTCAAGAAAATAAAAAACATTCTTCGCCAGAATTCATTTTCTTTTTACTTAAACAATTTCAAAGTAATTCAATTATTTTCAATACAATTTTAATAAAATTTCTAAAATGAATTAAATTCAGAAATAATAAAATTGTACGCATAGGAATTCAATTATTTCAATACAATTTTAAGAAAAAAATTAAATTTTATTATTCGCAAAATGTCAATTATTTAAAAAATATTCTACACAATTTTTTTTAAACGAATTCAATTATTTTAAACAAAATTCTTCTGATGAAATCAAGTATTTTTAGTAAAATTTCAATTAAACTTTTTGAATGAATTAAATTTTCTTAAAAAATTCAAAAATTTGAGTATTGAAATATTTTCGAAATTTCAATTATTCAAAAAAATTTCAATAAAAATTTGTTCGAAAAAATTTAATTGCCTTCACAAATTTAAAGAAAATTCTTAAACATTCAATTATTTTTATATATAAAAATATTCTTTGCAAGATTTCAATTCTTTTTACAGTTCAATTATTTTTAAAAATGTTATTAAATTGAATTTTTGCAAAAAAATTTACAATTTATAATTAATATAATTGTATTTTTTTAAAGAATTTCTCAAAACTTCAGAAATTAATAAAATGTTGCATAAAAATTTGTTACATATAACGAATTAAGAAAAAAATGATTTCGATCGTGAAATTTAAATTAAAATTTTGTTTAAAAAGAATAAAAATTTTTGCATCAAATTTTATTATTTATAAAAATAATATATTATAAAAATTTAATAAATCCTTGGAAACTATTCAATTGTTTTTTAAATAATAATAAAATTTTTACAAAAATTCAATTACATTAAATAAAATTTCACGAAATAATTCAATTATTACTTTTTAAAATTTTTGTAAATCTTTCTAATCAATTCAATTCAATTTTATTTATAAATCGTAATATTTTTTGCAAAAAATCAATTATTTTTAAAAATGTTAGGAAATTGAATTTTTGCAAAGAATTTTACAATTTATAAATATAATTGTATTTTTTAAAAGAATTTCTTAAAATTTCACAAATTAATTACATTTTGATTTAATATTTGTTACATATAATGAATTAAGATAAAAATTAATTCGTTCGTGAAATTTTATTAAAATTTTGTTTAAAAAGAATTGAATTTTTCGCATAAAATTTTATTATTTATAAAAATAATATAATATTTTAAAGATTTAATAAACTCTTGAAAACTGTTCAATTATTTATTAAATAGTAATTAAATTTTGACAAAAATTCAATTAGCTTCAATAAAATTTCACGAAAGAATACAATTATTTTCTAAACTTTTTGTAAATCTTTCAAAACAATTGAATATATAAAAATTATATAAAACGTAATTTATTATTATTATTATTATTATTATTTTATATAATATAATAAAATATTATATAAAACGTAAAATTTTTTGCAAAAATTCAATTATTTTTAATACAGTTTTTAATAAAGTTTCATGACAAAATTTTTTAATAAGTTTTTTTGAAGAAAGTCAATTATTTTCTAAAATTTTAATAAATTATTGGAAACAATTCAATTATTGTTGAAATTAGTAAAATTTTTTGCAAACATTTACTTGCATTTTAAAACAGTTTCACGAAAGAATTAAATTACTTTCTAAAAAATTTTATAAATCCTTCAAAACAATTCAATTTTACTTATAAATAGTAAAATTCTTTGCCAAAATTTAATTATTTTTTTTAAACAGTTTTAATAATATTTTATAAAAAAATTCAATTAATTAAAAAAATTTAATATTTTTCAAAAAAATTCAATTATTTTCTAAAATTTTTATAAATTCTTGTAATTAGTAAAATTCTTTAGAAAAATTAACTTACAAAATTCTTTGCCAAAATTTAATTATTTTTTTATACAGTTTTAATAATATTTTATAACAAAATTTTTATATTTTTCGAAAAAATTCAATTATTTTTAAAAATTTTTGTAAATTCTTGTAATTAGTAAAATTTTTTAGAAAAATTTACTTATATTCAAAGACATTTTGTAAAGATTTCCATTTTTATCTTAATTCTTTCTAAAAAATTTCTGTAGAATTCATTTATTTTATTTTCTAAAATTTTAATAAATTCTCAAGAAAAATTCAATTTTATTTGTAAATTTAGTAAAATTCTTTACAAAAAATCAATTATTTTTAATACAATTTTAATAAACTTTCATGAACGAATTCAATCTTTTTTTAAATTTTAATAATGTTTTTCGAAAAATGCAATTATTTAAAAAAATTTAACGAAGTTCTTCATTAAAATTGACTTATTTTTAAGAATAATAAAATTCTTCAAATTAAATTTTTCTTAAATTTTTTGACACAATAAATTCTTTTCAACAATTCGCTAGTTATTATTCAATACATTAATTTTAAAATTGAAAACACATATTTAAAAAGAAGATTTTTATAAAAAGTTAGGAAACAAAAAAGCAAATAATAACTAACTTGTAACTGCGAACAAATTTCCGGAATATTATTTAGAATAAAATTTGAAATAAAATAATTTAGAAATTAGATGACGAATTGCGTATCGAACTACAAGGTTGTAACCGATAACTCAATACTCTTAAGGTGTAACTTCGAAAATATTGACGAGTACTTCTCTTATATAATTTAAACTAAAAATAACGTTCCAATGGAATTACAATTTTTTCACTTCGAGAATTTTTTTTCCTTTTATATACTAATACTATAATATTGATTTTATTCCTCTTAATTACTGACTTACTTATATTAGCATTTTTTAACGGTTAGCAAATTAATTGTTTTAAATTAAAATTGTTCTTTATATAAGAAAAATAATTGCGAATATATTTTTATTTTTACAGTTCGATTGTTGTGGAATGGAAAACTATAAGGATTGGGGTAAAATTTGGAAAAATGATTCGCTGCCAAAAACGTGTTGTGATTATGAACCGGGAGCAAGTGGAAATATAAGTTGTCTTGCGACAAATTCAATAAATTCAAAAATCAAAGATACCGGTTGTCTTAAAGCATTTGGAAATTTTGTAAAGGGACATGCCGTACAACTCGGTGGGGCAGGAATTGGAATTGCATTTGTACAGGTTTGAATTTATTTTTAATTTTTAAAATTAGGAAAAATTTTTTTTCTATCTTCATTTATTTTAATAAAAATTATTTTCCCTACTTTAATAATATTTATTCTCTTATTTCACAGATACTGGGAATTTGGTTTTCCATAATATTAGCAAAGTCAATTAGAAGTAGTTACGAGACTGTATAGAAGAAGAATTAAAAGGAGAAGAAGGAGCTGAGTAAAGGAGAAATATTCCATATGCCATATAAAATCTCTTCCATAAATTTTAGAAACTTCGACAACATCAGTGATAATAAACTTCATTTTTAAAAAAATGATTTGTTGTTGAACATTTTTTTTTCATTTTACAAATAAAATTATTAGGTTCTTTCAATAATTTTATTGACAAAATATTGTTACCTCTTCGAAATAAGAATGGAGGTGTTTTGCTTTGATCTTAAGATCAAACGAGTTTTATTCAGTCAAATTAGGACAAAAAAAGATAGTACTTATTTTTTTCTTAAAATATAATTCCTCATTATTTTTCACCTTCATTTCAAGGGAATTCACTAAAATTAAAAATACTTATTTATTTTGTCAGACTGTAAAATTTATTTGTTTATATATTGTCTATATACAAATAAATATTTTTAAAATAAAAATTAAATTACAATAAATATAAATTTGTACCTAAATAGAAATAATTTTGTTGTCTTAATTTTTCCTTGACGAACATTTTTTTACTTAACAAACAAAAATATTTTTTTTCGTATTAATCATTATTTTCCAAACAAATTTCTAGTTTTTCTTTCTTCATACACTGGTTTCCGTTTGTTTTTTGTTGTTTCGTTTTTTCAACGTAAAAAATGCAAAGAGTGCAAAATATGTTAATTTTAACATTATTAATGATATTTTATCAAATATATTTAACTATTAAAAAATTGAATTACATATTAACTGGAATTCTTTTTTAAATAAATTATTTTTTTCTAATTTTGAAAAATCAATATTTCAATTTGCTATATGTATTGAAATAATTTCAAAAAAATACTGATAAAGAATTTAAATAAAATTAGATTTAAATTTAAAAAAATCTAAACTGCTTATAATTTTTTATTAAAATTGTTCAATATTAAAATCTTTAAAAATTAAAATTTTAAATCTTTGAAAATTAAATTGTTTCTAAAAATTTCTATTACAACTCTTCTAATAATCAATCATTTACTAAAATTCATAACTCGTACTATTTTCTAATTTAACTATTTTTCATAATCTAAATGTTTATTTAATTTTTCGAGAATAGACTAAAAATATTCCAGGACTGTAAAAAAGTCTAAATAGAAAAAAAATTTTGAAAAATATTAAAAACCTAATAATTGAATTCTCAAAGAACTTTCTGAAAATTATTCAAAATTAGCAAAAGTTACGGGCGCGGAACGTGATAATTTATTATTATTATTATTATTATTATTATTATTATGCAATTTACAAAATTATAAATTTTTGAATACTTTCAGATTCAAATTTTAAAAAAATACAATTCTTAACTAATTTACAAATTAATTATTCTTGTTTATTAATTTCAAAAATTTTAATAAAATTTTCCACGAAAATTCAATTATTTACTTAACATTCTTATAATAATAACATTCTTCTTCAAATTTCCATTATTTTTAAATAAAAATTTTAATAAAAATTCAGGAACGAATACAATTATTTTCTAAAATTTCAATAAATCCTTCGAAATAATTCAATTATTTTTTTAAATAAGTAAAATTTTTGCAAAAATTCAATTATTATTAAAAAGTTTTTATGAGACAATTCAATTTTTTGTTTAGTAAAAATTAATAATAAATAAATAAATACTAGAAATAAATAAAAAAAAATTAATAAATTTATAATATTTCTCGAAAAAAATCAATTTTTTTCTAAAATTTAAATTAATTCTTGGACAATATTCAATTAAAATTCATTCAATTTAATACAAAAATTAATTCAATAATGCAATTTTTTCAAAAGTTTAAATATATTCAAACAATTAAATAAAAGAATTCATTTTTTTCTTAATTCGTTGTAAAAAATTTCAATATAATTCAATTAATTTCTAAAGTTGTAATAAATCCTTCGAAAAAATTCAATTCTATAATTATAATTATCTATTTTTGAGTGAATTAAAACTTATTCACATTGAAAAGAATATTAAAAAAAACTATTGAAGTTTAGAGAAAAATTAAATTTAAAACTTTTAAAAACTCAGAATATTTAGCAATTCTGTATCGGAAAATTTCAATAGATTTTGTAAATTTAAATCAAATTAAAAATTTCAATTACTATTGCACTTAAATGATATGTAAACATTTATTTATTATTATTATGCAAATTACAAATTTTTTTATTTTTAAATATGAATTTTTAAATACTTTCAAATTCAAACTTTAAAAAAATTTAATTATTAACTACTTTACTAATTTATTATTCTTGCTTATTAATTTGAAAAAGTTTAATACAAATTTTTCGCAAGAATTCAATTATTTTCATAAATAAGAAAATTCTTCGTAAAAGTTCAATTATTTTTATAAATAGTAACATTTTTAGTAAAAATTCAATTATTTTTAAACAAAATTTTAATTAAATTTCACGAACGAATACAATTATTTTCTAAAATTTCAAGAAATACTTCGGAAGAATTAAATTATTTTTTTAAATAAGTAAAATCTTTGTAAAAATGTAATTATTATCAAAAACTTTCATGAAACAATTATTCAATATTTTGCTTAATAAAAATCAATTTTTAATTATAGTTTTTGTAAAAATTTCAATTTTTTCGAAAATAAATAATTTTTTTAATAAATTCTTTGAAACAATTTGATTATATTTAGAAATAGATAGTAAAATTCTTTGCAACAATTCAATTATTTTCAATAAGATTTTACGATAGAATTAAATTTTTTTTTTAATTCGTTATAAAATTTTTCAAAACGAATTCAATGATTTTCTAAAATTTAATAATTAAATTTTCATTTTCGATAATTATTAACAATAACGATTATTTTTAAAAAATTGAAAGAAATTGTTCATGAAATTCAATTATTTTCAATGTCTTTAATTAAAGTTTCTTAAAAAAAAGTCTATTATTAATAAAATCAAAGTATCTACTTCTTCAAACAAAATTTAATGAGAATTTCCATAAATTTTAACGAAATTCTTCGAAAGAATTTAATTAATTTCCTTAATAATAAAATTCTTGGAAGGAATTAAATTATTCATAAATTTTTTGATAAAATTCTTTGCAACAATTCGATTAGTTTTAATACATTAATTTTAAAATTGAAAATATTTAGTAAGGAAAATTATTACAAAAGTTAAACAAAAAGGCTAACAACAATTTACTTCAAAGTCAAAAAAGATTACAACCATTATTATTAATATCCAGATAGAAGATAGAAGGTAATGAATTCAGAGAATAATTTTAAGGTAGTTCTTTGGTTGCTACTCTTGTAAAAATTGATTATTGCTAAATTTCCTTCAAATTTGGAGAAAATTTTTCTTCGGCTCCTTTCTAAATTTGGTTAAAAATTTTATTAACTCTATCGAAAAAATTCGATTAAATTGATAAATAGTAAAATTCAATCCAAAAAATCAATTATTTTTAATACAATTATAATAAAAGGAATTAAATTACTCAAGAGGAGAAAATTTGATTGCAGTTATTTTTCACTCTTTGAAATCTAATTTTTTGGGAATAAACTACAATAACATTTGCAAAAAGATTTTTCGTATTTTCTACGTATTTTGAAAATAATTGAATTTTTCGATTAATTAATTTATATTAATACTAAAAATAATTGATATTCTTTGATGAGATTTATAATTTATGAAAATAATTGAATTTTTCTTAGAATTTTATCAAAATATTCATTAAAGAATTGAATTTCCTTGAAAAGTGTTATTATTAGTGAAAGTTATTGAATTATTACGAAGAATTTTGTACAAAAATTTTGTTAAATAATTACTTTTTTAAATATCCATTCTACATATTAATTAAATTCTTGCAAAAATTTTGATTATTTATGAAAATAATTAAATTTGGTATGAATATTATCAATTTTTTCAAATAATTGAATTCTTTTGTAAAATTTTTGAGAAAACTAGATATTGAGAAAGATTAAATTTCGAATATATTTCGAAAATAATTGAATCGTTTTAAGGAATTTAGTTACAATTTTTGAGAATAGTTTTTTGATTTTTATTATTTGCGAATTTAAAGGTGAAATTCTTTCAACAAAGAAAAGAATTTATTTTTTTCTTAAATTCGTTGTGTAAGAGATTTCAACTGAATTCAATTTATTTCTAAAATTGTAGTAAATCCTTCGATACAATTCAATTCTATTTATAAATAGCAATATTGTTTGTCCAAATTCAATACTCTATTTAAAAAAATTTCACTAATAAATTCAATTTTTAATATTTTTTGCAAAAATTACAATTTTTTTCTAAAATTTTAATAAATTCTTCGAAAGAATTTAATTAAATTTATAAATAGATGGTAAAATTCTTTGCAACAATTCAATTTTTAAAAAAAAAATTTCACCATAGAATTCAATTTTTTCTTAATTCCCTACAAAAATTTATCAAAAGAATTCAATTCAAAACTCTTGTAAAAATTGATTAACGGTAGATTTTCTTCAAATTTTGAAAAAAATTTTCTTCGGGTGAAAATTTTTCTTTCAAATTTTAATAACTTCTTCGAAAAAATTTAATTAAATTGATTAATAGTAAAATTCTTTCCAAAAATTCAATTATTTTAATACAATTATTCTTTCCAAAAAATCTTCATTCTTTCCATTTAAAATTCTTTCCAAAAATTCAATTATTTTTAATACAATCATAATAAAAAAGAAAAAAAAAAGAAAAAAGAGGAGAAATTGATTGAAATTTGATTGCAGTTATTTTTCACTCTCTGAAATCTATTTTTTTTGGCATAAAATGCAAATACATTTCCAAAAAAATTTTTTCAAAGTGGTATTTTCTTGTTATTTATGAAAGAAAAATTTCGAAATATTCGATTATCTTCAAATCAAAACAGTTGTTTCGCCAGTCAAAAAAATTCGCCTTTTTCAAAAATAGTTGGATAAAAAGTAGAAAGAAAAAGTTGAAAAAGAGGACGGAAAACAGTCACAATATCCAAGGCCAGAATATAGAGAAACTTTGACGTTCGCTGTAACTTGTATTTATATATTTGCAGTTTTCATAAAAATCATGCGCATTACAAATCGACTTTTGTTGACTAATATAGCGCATCAACGTGAGAAGGGGAATTGATGTAGTATAAAGTCGCGTCATCAGTTTTCTATTATCAATAATGTTCTTTTTCCACAGAATAATACCTGCAAGAATATTTGTGCTGCTTTTTCGTTTCTTCATTATCGGTAGATAACACCTCTGATAAAAAAAAAAGAGGTGCCGAAGTAGGGATAGACGGTGTTGGCGTAACGTTGCTCGCCATTATTTTCCATATAATCGAGCAAAGTATTGAGACATTGAATTTCATTTTTACGTTTTTTAACAACTGGTGGCAAAACAAAAATTAAGTTTTCCTTTTTTTTGTTATTGTTGTTTTTATTTCCAGAGGACGATGGCGGTCACACATCTCGACCTGGGCCTTCGCCTCATCAAATATCTCCTCTGTGCTGTTAATGCACTTTTTGTGGTCTGTAATTTAAACAAGAAATATTTTTCCTCATTTCTTTCCATATATATATTTTTTCAATTTCAATCATTGCTCATCATCATGTGCTTCAAATTTCTCACTCCTCAACTCCTAGAAGAAGAAAAATTTATTAAAAAATTTGTTTCTTGTACTAAAAAGTTAATTATCATTATTATGTTTTGAACATTCAAATAAAAAAATTATTTTTATTAAAAAGTTTAATTAACTTAACAATTGCAATAAAATTAATTAATTCAATATTTATTTGAACGTTCAGAACTTTACCATTTAATTATAAGAAGTGATAAAATAATTAGAATTAGTAATAAATTAACAATTAGAATTAGTAATAAATTAACAATTATAATAATTAATTAATTAATAATTATAATAATTAGTTACATATTAGTAATTACAATATTAGTCATCGATTAATAATTCCAATTAGTCATACATTAAAAAATATCCTACAATATGTTCCGAAAAGAACATGAAATTTACATAAATCTTTTCCTTTAGTGAAAGATTACAATTTTTTTATCTAATTCAATTAATACGAATTTGTATATATTTAATAATATTGAATCCCTTAAGAATAATTCTTAATTATTTTTAAGGAAAATTAATTTTGAAATAGTAAAATAAAATTTAAAAATTGATGTTTTGGAGTAAAAATAGATTTGTGATAGAGAGAAATCGTAATAATTGTGACTATTAAAGTTTATATTTGGTAGTGACGTTATTTATCGCAATCGACAATAAAGAAAATAATAAGAAAAAAACGTGGAGAATGCGCCATTTTTTTCACTTTCAATTCCGATTGTTTTCCTCATTTTTTTTTATTGGTAGTAAAAAAGAAGCTATTATTCGTTTCCTTGTGCGTAAAAGTTTACTCTGAAAATTGAATTCGATCGAAAACTTTTTTATTTCGTTTTTATATATTTTTTATTTGATTCCACTTTTTTTTGGTTTTTTAAAAGAATATTTTTCTATGCCAAATAAATAATAACTTATTATTATTTTTATTATTTGAAAAATATTTGTTATTCTAAGTAAAAGAATTTATTTCTTTATTCTAAAAAAAATGTTTTTTATTCTGAATTAATTAGTGTTTTTTTCAAAACAAAAAATGGTTTTTATTAAAAACAAATAAAGTTGTTTTCGTTATCCGAAAAAAACTATTTTTTATTAAAAAACAGGGTTTTTTTATTCCAAATAGAAAAAAAGTTTCTCATTCTAAATAAAAACTGTTTCTTTTTAAAACTTTCTTTTAGTTCTAAAAAACAAATAACTTTTTTCTATTTCGATTAGTTATTGCAATTGGAAAAAATAATGATTACAATAATTCTAAATAGTATAAATAATGCTAAAAACACACCTCGTGGAAAATGAGGTTTAAAAGAGTAATTTTAGCGAAGCATTGAATGTGTCAAATATAATCACGTGATATTAAATGACAATGGCTTAATCACTTATTTGTCACCCAAATGATAAGATTACGCTTATAAGTAAAGGAGCGCGACTCAAGTTAAGAAAATTCTTTTCCTTTAATATAAAGCAGGAAGCTGATTTACTTTCTATATTGCAATGATTATTTAACAATAATAAAAAAAACCCCTTTCTTTATCTATTGCTTCTTTTTTACGATAAGAATTTATTTTTGTTCAAGAAGTGAAAAAATATTAACAAAAATATATTTTATTGATAATTAAAAAGAAAATGGAATTTAAAATCAATTAAAATAAATAATCATAGTAATAAATACATTTGCTTACATTTGAAATTATTTTAAACTATATTTTGCAAAAAATAAATAAATAAATAAATAAATAAAACATTAATAAAAAAACAGTAATAATTTAAACAATAATAAAGACAATAATAATAATAATAATAATAATAATAATAATAATAATAATAATAACAACAATAATAATAATAAGAATAACAAAAATAATAATAATAATATAAAATGCTAACGATAACAAATATAATTGAAAAATAATAAATATATAATCATTTTGTTAAAACCATTTTTTAAAATTATTTTGTAATAATCTTGAATATTAATAATTAGATTCATTCGAAGAATTTTATTAAATGTTTAAAAAATATTTAATTCACGTGAGAAATATAATTAAAATTGTATTAAAAATAATTGAATAAAACAAAGAATTTTATTTTATCTAAAACATTTGAATTTTTACGAAAAATTTTATAGGTACTAACATTTTTTTAAACAGATTTAATTTTTTTCTTAATAATTGAATTCTTATAAAGAATTTTGAAAAATAATTGAATTCTCTTACAATATTTTCGTTAGAAATTTTCAAAATAATTCAACTCTAGCGAAAAATTTAATTGAATTTAAAATTTTTAAAAACAATTCAATTCATTTGATAAATTTAATTGAAATTGTATTGTTTCAAGGAATTTTTTTTAAATCTACTGAAAATAATTGAATTCTGGCGAAGAATTTTATGAAAAATTTTTGAAATTAATTGAATTCATTCGAGAAATTTTATGAAAATTGAATTAAATAATTAAATAAATTTCTACGAATAGTGATATTATTTATACAAATAATTGAATTTTTATAAATAATTGTAGTAAAATTTTTTAAGGTAATTGAATACTTTCTCAAAAATTAATAAAAAATTGCGTTAGAAATAATTGAATTCTTGTCAAGGAATTTATTATTTATGAAGATAATTGAATTTTTGTGTAGAATTTTATTACAATTTTTGAAATTAATTGAATTCATTAGAGAAATTTTATAAAAATTGAATTAAATAAATTCCTACAAATAGTAATATTATTTATAAAAATAATTGAATTTAAAAGAAAAATTATAGAAAAATTTTTTAAAGAATTCTCTTTCCCAAAAATTTAAAAAAAATTGCGTTACAAATAAGTGAATTCTTGGCAAGGAACTTATTATTTATGAAGATAATTGAATTTTTGCCTAGAATTTTATTACAATTTTTGAAAAAATTTGAAAGATCTAAAATTAAAAATCTGGAAGAATTTTATTACAATCTTTAAAAAATAATTGAATTTATTTACGGAATTGAATGAAAATCAAAATGAAAATTATTGAAATTTTCCAAGCCAAGAATTTTATTATTCATGAAAATATTTGAATTTTGACATTGAATATTAGAATTGTTGAAAGAAATTGAAAGATCTCGAAAAATTTTACTAAAAAAACTTTTGAAATTAATTGAATTTATTCATGAACTTAAATGAAAATTATAGAAATTTTCGAAGCCAAGAATTTTATTATTTATGAAAATAATTGAATTTTCGCATAGAATATTAGAATTATTGAAAGAAATTGAAAGATCTCGAAAAATTTTATTCCAACTTTTTGAAATAATTGAATTCTTTAGAAACATTTTATTGAAAATTATTGAAATCTTGCGAAAAATTTTATTATACAATATAAATAAATTGAATGCTTAGGAATTTTATAAAAATTATTGTAAATGACTGAATTTCTCCAAAACATTTTTATTCGAATTTTTTTTTAAATAATTGAAATTTTGAAAATAACTATTAAAATGTTAAGGTTTTTTAAAGACACATGATTTAATTCTCTCAAAAAATTTTACAGAAACTGTATTAAAAATACTTAAATTTAGAAAAAAAAAATTTCTAAAAATTTTATAAAAAATATATTGAAAATAATTGAATTCCTCGGAAGGATTTTGTTATTTATGAAAATAATTTAATTCTTGTCACAAATTTTATTAAAATTTTCGAAAACAATTAAATTGTTTCAAATAAATTCCTTATAAAATTTGGAAAATAATAAATAACAATTAATAATAATTAATAACACAAGTAATAGATAATGGTAATAATAACTTTCAATGAAATTTAATTGAAACTGAATTAAAAAATATCAATTTTTATTGAATCGAAATTTAACGGAAATAAAAATGAAATTTGTTTTTTTCAGTTAACGGGTGCAATGATAGTATCAGTAGGAACAACAATTTATGCAGTTTACGACGATTTCTCACGTTTCTTAGACTCGAGTTATTTTTCACCAGCGACTTTATTAATTGTCGTTGGTTCTTTCGTTTTTGTGATTGCATTTTTTGGATGCTGTGGAGCAATAAAAGAAAGTACCTGCATGGTTCTAGTGGTAAGTTTACGGATTTAATTGACAAAATTATTTTATGCATGTGTGTGTGAATAAAAAATGGAAATTAATCACAGATTTTAATTCACAGTTTGCAGTTTCTCTCTCTTTGGTATTAATAATGGAACTTGGTGCAGCAATCGCCGCCTATGCACTTCAAGATGGAATTAAAGATCTTTTAGCTGAACGAATAAATTCCACAATGCACGAATACGAAAGCAATCCGGAAGCAAAAACCTCCCTAGACTTTTTACAATCGAGAGTAATTTAATTTTTATGGAATCATATTTTTAGTTTGCAATTTCTTTTCAATCATTTTTCGATTTTAATATTCAGTGTTTGCTATTATTTATCAATTTCCATTTTTTCAATTCTTTTTTCTATTCTTTTTTCTATTTTTCCAATTTCCATTTTTCCAGTTCTTTTTTCTATTCTTGTTTCTATTCTTTTTTCTATTTTCCCTTTTTAATTTTCAATTTTTACAATTATTTTTCGATTTTAATTCTTTCAATTATTTTTTAATTAATTTTCTACATTGTGTTAATTATTGATTCAGTGAAATAATAAAATTAATGATTTAAATTTGAAAACAAAATTACAGTTAGGATGCTGCGGCTACGATGGCAGTCATGATTGGGACGGAATTTGGCACCACAATACAAATATAATGAAAGTTCCCGATTCATGTTTAGTTGATGGATCGATTTATGCAAGTGGTTGCATTGTTCGTCTTTCGCTTATTGTCCAGCGTAGTGCATTTTTCTTAGGTGCTGGTGCAACTTTAATTGCACTAATTCAGGTGAATTTTCCTTCTGTTTTAAATTTTCCTAAAGTTTTTAACATTCAAGTAAATCAACATTTTTTTCTACCTCAGACTTCGCACTCGATAATTAATTTTAAAAAAGTAGCTTTAAAACTATAAAAGAAAGTTGTTAAAAAAGTAGCTATAGAAAAATTAAACTTGACGACCAAAAAAGAAACTCATTTTAGATACTCCACAAAACTGACAAAAATTCCATTCCATATTTTTTATTTTTCTGATTTTTTCCTCATTTTCAGCAAAAATATTTACTTCTTTCTTATCCTGACAATAAATTGAATTTCTGCCACGAATTTTATTATTCATGAAGGAATTTAAATATTTGTAAAAATGATTTTATTCTTGCCAAGAATTTTATTAAAATTTTTAAATAATTTGATTCTTAACAAGAGTTTTATTAAAATTTTTAAATAATTGATTTCATTCGACTTTTAAATAATAACGAATTTTTTAATAATTTGATTCTTGACAAGAGTTTTATTAAAATTTTTAAATAATTGATTTCATTCGACTTATTTTTATGGAAATTCTAATTTAAATAATTAAATTTCTAAAGAATTTTTATTATTCATGAAAAGAATTGAATTCTTACAAAGATTTTTAAAAAATTGTTTCAACGAAATTGAATTCTGTTTGGAAATAAAAATACAGTAACTATTGAAAAACCCTGAATTGCGAAAGAATGTATTATAATTTTTTAAAATAATAATTGAATTTCCAAGCAAAAAATTATTATTTTTAAAAACAAATGAATTCTTTTGATGAATATTGTTATTTATTCAAAAAATTGAATTTTTGCAATGAATTTTATTAAAATCCCTCAAAATAATTGAATTATTTCAACAACAAAAATTTAGTTAAAATTATATTTAAAATAATTGATTCGTTTTGGAAAAATTTTATTAAAATGTTTGAAAATAATGAAAGTCCTGTGAAAAATTATAATATTTTTGTAAATAATTGAATTTTTCCAAAGAATTTTAAAAAACCTTTTTTAAAATAATTGATTTTTTCGAGGAATTGAAATTAATTTTTTTATAATAATTACATTTTTTGAGCAATTCTTGTAAAATTAGATAGAAAATAATTGAAATCCTGCGTTGAATTTTATTATTTTTGAAAATAATTGAATATTTTGAAAAGAATATTATTAAATTTTCGAAATTTAATTTCTGAGAAGAATTTTTTAAAAAACTTTTGAAAATAATTGAATTTATCTATTATTTAATTTATATTAATAATCAAAATAATTGACATTCTTTGATGAGTTTTATAATTTATGAAAATAATTGAATTTTTCTTAGAATTTTATCAAAATAATCATTAAAGAATTGAATTTCCTTGAAAAGTGTTATTATTAGTGAAAGTTATTGAATTATTACGAAGAATTTTGTATAAAAATTTTGTTAAATTATTGACTTTTTTGAAAATATCATTTATAAATTTTAATTGAATTTCTGCGAAAATTTTGATTATTTATGAAAATAATTAAATTTTGTATGAATTTTATAATTTTTTTAAAATAGTTGAATTCTTTTGTGAATTTGTTTGAAAATATCAGATATTGAGAAAGATTCAATTTCGAATATATTTTGATAATAATTGAATCCTTTCAAAAAATTGAATTACAATTTTTGAGAATAGTTTTTTGATTTTTATTATTAGCGAATTTAAAGGTGGAAATTCTAAAAAAAAAATAGTAAATAGTAATTTTTAGTATATGAGTGCAAAGCCTGCTATCTATAAATATTTTTCAAATTTAACAAAAACAACTAAACAATAAAGAAAAAAGTTTCTAAAATTTATAAATATTTTTCAAAAATTACTAAACAAACAAAATAATTAAAATTAAACATTCACTTAGAGTTAAGAGTTAATTTTTTTAATACAGAAAATAATCTTTTCTATTTAAAAAAATACAAATAAAGAAGCAAAAAAAATATCGTTTACTGAGCGTTCGAAACTTTAGAATTATCTTTTCACAAAAAAATAAAGTTTTAAATTTTTAAAAAGAAAATTTCCTTTTCGCAAATACTTTCCACTACTAAAACACTGTAAATTTTCAGTTTGCCGGAATTATGTTCGCCTGTATGTTGGGTCGAGCGATACGAAGACAAAAAATCGAAAGAACGAGAAGACAATGGGAATTAAGGGAAAATCTCGTCAATGGATATTTACCAATTGGAAAAACAGATCCAGTTGTCTCATTTCCAGTAGTTTATATGCAAAATTCCGATTTCCCTCTAAATTACACACCAAAAGCGTGAATTTTCTTTTCTACTTTTTATAATAAAAGAATGAAATTCAATTATTAAATTGTAATCTCAGGATAATAAATTAATAATGATGTAAATTAATTATTTAAAGAAAAAAAAACTGTGAAAAGAAATTGACAAGAGTTGAATTCAATAAGGCAACTCGTATAATTAACATTTGTAAATGTTATTTTTATATTTATACAAATGAAAAATAAAATTTATTACCAAAAATTTGTTGCCTGCTGGAAAATTTCCACAGACTCCGAATTGTGATCGCCATTGGGAAGATATGGAGTAGTAAATTCACGATAAGCAATACACACTCGGCGTGAATTTATATCCTCACGAAGAACTGCATGTTCCCAAGCATATCTATATTAAAAGTAATGTACAAAATAAATCATTTTGTTTATAACATTTCAATTTTATTTTCTTTCTACATTTTCAAGCTAAGCACTTGTTAATCAATAAACAAAACAAATTTGTCAAAAAAATAATTCTTGCCTTATAATAAAATTTCGAATTTTTAAATTTTGTAATACGTATTTAATTATTTTCCAAATTTTCAATGACAGTTTTTCAAACATTAGATTAATTTTAAAAATAAGTTTCAAAAGTACAGCGAAATATAAAATTCTATTCGTTAAAAAAAATAAAAAAATAACAAATTTATTTCAATTCAATTTGACAACATTTTTAATTGTTTTCAATTTCTTAAAATTATTTTAGAAAAAACAACTAAATTCTTGTTAGAATTTCTAAATTTTGGTTATTCGAAACTTTAATAATTTTGTTAAATTAATATTTAAATACTTATTATTTATATTTTGACAGAAAATAAAATTTTAAATAATTCCAATATACAACCTTTTATAAATTATTTCTAATTTTTTTTAATGAACAAATTAATTTCTGAAAATAATATTTTTAATACTTTCAAAATTCAAATATTTTCTGCATTTTTAAAATAATAAATTATCGAAAAGCTTCAATTTTTAGAAAAAATAGATTATTTTCTTAAAAATAAATATTTTTTTATAGTTCTAAACTAATTAAAATTCTTAAAATAAATTAAATTAACAAATTTTTTTAAATATAGTTTTTCAAATATTCTACTACAACTTCTAATATTCAATTATTTTTCATAACTTTTTATAAAAATTCTTCTTTTAATCAATTTTTTTTTAATAATATTCAAATTCAATTATGTAATTTCAATAATCGAATATAAATTCGATTATTCGAAAATTTTTCAATAATAAATAACTAATTTTCAAATAGATTGCTTTAAGATAATTTTTATTTTAAAATATTTTCAATTTTTAAATTAACGTATTAAAATTCATCGAATTGTTGCAAAGAATTATATCAAAATATTCGAAAACAATTTAATGCTTTCGAAAAATTTAATAATTTAGGAAAATAATTCAATTCTCGCAAAAAAATTTGTTAAAGTTTATGAAAATTTTAAATAAATTTTTTTTGAAGATTTACTTTGATTTTTTTTAATAATAGACTTTTTTTAAATAAATTTTAATTAAAAACTTTGAAAATGACTGTTTCTTAAGAACATTTTCTTTCGGTTTTTTAAAATAATCGTAATTGTTAATAATTATCGAAATTGAACATTTAATTATTGAATTTTAGAAAATCATTGAATTCTATTGAAAAATTTTATAAGGAATAAAAAAAATTGAATTCTATGGTGAAATTTTTTTTGAAAAGAATTGAATTGTTGCAAAAAATTTTACCATCTGCTTATAAATATAACTTAATTGTTTCGAAGAATTTATAAACATTTTAAAACGAAAATTTATTATTTATTTAAAAAATATTATTAAAAATTGCATTTATTTGTGAAAATTTTTTTAATAGAATTGAATTTTGACAAAGAATATTGCTATTTATAAATAAAATTGAATTGTTTCATAAGATTTATTACAATATTAGAAATTAATGGAATTCAATTGAAATTTCCTACAACGAATTAAGAAAAAAAAATAAAAAATAAATTCTTTACTTAATTTGTTTTGAATATGTATAATTGAATTTTCGCAGAAAATTTTACTTTTAAATAAATTTTTTGAATGAAACTGAATGAATTTTAATTGCATTTTTCGAGAAATATTATTAGTTATTTATTTATTTATTATTAGTTTTTATTAAACAAAAAATTGAATTGTTTTATGAATGTTTTTTGATAATTGAATTTTTACAAAGATTTTATTTATTTTAAAAAAATAATTGAATTCTTCCAAAGGATGTAAATTTATGAAAATAATTGAATTCTTACGAAATTTTTATTAAAATTTTTAAAATTAATAAACAAGAATAATTAATTAGTAAATTAGTTAATAATTAAAGTTTTTTTAAACTTTGAATCTGAAGGTATTTAAAAATTCATATTTGAAAATATATAGAAATTCGTAATTTGCATAATAATAATAAAAAAGAAATGTTCACATATCATTTAAGTTCAATAGTAATTGAAATTTTTAATATGATTTAAATTTACAAAATCTTTTGAAATTTTCAGACACAGAATTGCTAAATATTCTAAATTTTAAAAAATTCTAAATTGAATTTTTCTCAAAACTTCAACAGTCTTTTTTTAAAGTAAATACTCAAATATTTTTTTCAATGTAAATAAATTTTAATTCACTCAAAAATGTAAATAAGTATTAATTAATACAACATTAATTTAATGTACTGAAAAAATTTTCAAAAAGGAAGAGAAAAAGATTTATTTGTAGTGGCACAAAACTAAAAAAACAACAACTTCTTAATAACTCACCTCGCTTCTCCATAAAGAACAATTAGTGATCTGTCAGGCATTGGAATTCTCACAACAATATTTTCACAAGATGGTTTTGTTACACTTTTCTCGTTTCCAATAAGTTTTTGTGAACTGACACAATCCAAATTATAACGACTGTTTTCCAAATACGGTGTCATTGTTAAAACAGAATCGGCAACAATATTGACGGTAACAATTCTCTCGCCCCAAATCCAACAATCGTCAATGTGAGGATCAATAGAAGCCCCTCGCTCTGGATTATATTCAAGACTACATTGTTCGATTGTTTGGAAATCATTTAAAAGTTCAACATTTGCAAATTTCTCCTGAACGAAATGCGTTGTCTTGGGAAAACCTGTGAATTCTCCTAAACGTAGTCTTCGCTTTTTGAAATTACACTTTGGACCGAAATTCTAAAACACAAATAAAAACCGAAAAAAGTAACATTTTATACTAAAAAAAAATGTGGTAATTTGTTGCAATATTTGGAAGAAAAGTGGGAAAAAGTTGCGATTATTGAAAATAAATCGAAAAAACAAAAGTAAATTAAATAAAAGTAAATTTAATAATAAAATGTTTTCATTTTCTTTGTTTAAAATAAAATCTTTGTCACTTTACCTGCTTTCTGCGACCACTTTGAGAAATATCCCAAGGTAAAGAATCGAGATCTTTCATTAGAGAATTCGCTTCCTCTGTACTTAGGAAGTCCATCTGCAAAACAGAATAGTCTTTTAATATAATTTTAAAAATCTAAATAGAAATTTACAATAATTTAAATTTACAATATTTAATAAAAAAAAATAAAAAAAAGTTATAAGTATATAAATTGACAGTTCAGGCCTCGGATTGTTTTAATAAGTTCAAATTTTTACTATTTCGGAATTAATTACATTCAGATTAATTATTACCCTTTTCAGAGAATAAGTTTTTCTGAAATATTTTAGCAGAAGAAATTTCGAATTTTGTTAAAGAATTACATTTCGAAAATAATTTTATTAAAACTTTTTAATTTTTAAAGACAATTTACTTCTTTACAAGAAATATTTGAATTCTTAAGAAAAAATTTATTAAAATTCTTGACAATAATTGAAATCTTTCATATAATATTTATTTGCATTTTTAAACAGGGTGTCTCCTACTTTTGTTCAACGAAATTCCCGGTTTGTACCGGTTGTGTCCAACATTTTTCCCGGTTTTTTTCTCATCAAATTTAAATTTTTATTTCATTTCAAACATGAATAAATCCTTAAATTTTTGAAAATAATGTTTTTTTAAAAATAATTTTAACTGATAATTTGGAAAATAATTGAATTAAACCGAGCATTTTCTCAATTTGTTGAAAATAAACTTGTCTCTTTATAATTATAATTGAAAATTTGATTTTTCAATTCTATTAAAATTTGATTGATAATTGAATTTCTGCAAAGAATTTTACTATTTATAAAAATAATTCAATTCTTCCAAACAATGATATTATTTATTAAAATAATTTAATTCTAGTGATGAATTTTATTAACATTTTTGAAAATAATAAAACGGTAATAATTAAATATTTATTTAATAAGTAATAAACATTTAAGTTGTTCAAGAAATAAGTAAAAATAATTTATAAAAACATTAAGAAATTTGAATTTATAAAAATTTAAGGGAGTTAAAATAATTATGTATCGAATAGAATAATATAATTTTTATAAGCAAAAAATTAATTTAAAACCTTAAGAGGGACTTTAAATTTAAAAAATAAAATTATAATTGCGGTCACCAACTTCCCTTGATTATATTTAAAAAATTTGAATAAAATTCTTTAAAAGAATTCAATTATGTTTCAAAAAATGTAAAGAGATTTCAATTACTCCAAAAATTTTCAATTATTTTCTTATAAAAATTCAATTACCTTGAAACAATATAATTGAAAAATTATAACAATCTTATTTTTCAGATTTAAAAAAAAATTTGCGAAGGTTCAATTACCGGTTAGTAGACATCCTGTTAAAAATATTTGAAATTCTGCGTATAATATATTTTATTAAAATTTGTAAATTGTAAATATATTCAATTCTTAAAGAAAATTCAATTGAAATAATATTAAAGGTAATTAAATTCATGTGAAGAATTTAAGAACAATTGAATTATCCAGAAGAATTGTATTCCAAATAATTGAATTCGTTTAAAGAAATTATTATTTGTTAAATGTAATTTAATTTTTTTCGAGAAATTTTATTAAAATTGTATTGATAATAAATTAATCCTTACGTAGAATTTTATAACTTATGGAAAAAATTCAACGAATTTTGTTAACATTTATGAAACTAATCAAATTCTATCGAGGAAATCAATATTAATAAGGTATGGAAAATAATTCATTTTTATAGTAATTTTATTAAAATACTTGAAAAATTGAATTCTTAATTCTAAAGAATTTTATCAAAATTTTTAAAAATATATTCTTAATTAAATATTTAATTAATTATTGAATGTCTTCAATAATTTCCATTAATGTTTTAATAATTAGTTGAATTCTATTACGAAATTTATTTAATTCTTGTTAAAAATTTTATAAAAAAAAATTTGAATATAATTTAATAGTTCCGATAAAAATTTAGATTTTTTTTTGAGGAATTTAATTTAAATTAATTTAAAAGAAAACTGAATCGAAAATCGTCGAAAAAGTTTCCTTTTTGGAAAGCAACTAGAAACAGTTGCACTTTTGAAATTAAATTCGAAAAAGTCGCCTTTTTCGAAAATAGTAAAAAGTAAAAGTGCG
The DNA here is from genome assembly GCA_032873175.1 of Leptopilina drosophilae. Classification (NCBI taxonomy): domain Eukaryota; kingdom Metazoa; phylum Arthropoda; class Insecta; order Hymenoptera; family Figitidae; genus Leptopilina; species Leptopilina drosophilae. The sequence goes on from CM065483.1 coordinate 21,602,126, forward strand.
AAAAGTTACATTACCCGAGACCTGAGAACATTTTTCTTTTTCTTTTTTAAAATAAAAACCTGTATATAAACTCCTGGATAATCAATTGGATTTCCAGAATGATTTGGATGAACTTTGAATTCATTGTAATTCCAACCGGGCCAAGCTTTATTACAATATGGACAATAAACGTAAGTTTCCTGTTTCTAAAAGCAAAAATTTAGATTTAACACTTTATATAGGTACGTCAAACAAATGGCAAATAAATTAATTCTAAGAAATTAAAATCATATCAATTTAAGTAAATTCTATCATTATATTATGAGTTCAAATTTAATTTTATAGGTTAGGATAACAAATACCTACTTGAAGTTCACTAGCAAGATTTAATTTCGAAATTGAATATTCTTTTTCACATATTAAACAGGTTCTTATTCCTTTGCAACCACATAATCGAACAGTTTCCATTTTTTGGCGTAGAAAAATTCCAAATTAAAAACTCTTCTTTGAACACAAACAAAAACACATGTCCCGTTTAGACAGATCGCAATCACAGGGTTGGGAAGTGAAATTCTACTAACAAGAGACATTAAAGTTTCGTTCACAACTTCGACAAAACTATTCAATTAAAGACAATCTTTTTTCATATTATTTAATATTTAATAAAATAATTTTCCATAATTATAAACATTTCATATTTATTAATAATAGTACATAATTAATCATTTTCCTACTAAATTATATTGAAATTATTTATAGAAAATTAAATTCTTTTAAACAATTTTGAATTATACTTGAAGTTTTTGAGAGAAATTTTATTAAAATTTATTGTACTGTAAATAATTAAATTTTTCAAAAACAGTTTTAATATTTATATAAATATTTAAAATGTTTAGAAGAATTTTCTCAAATTTGTTAAAAATAATTAAATTTTTATTAAAACTTTTATAAATAATATGGAGTTTAAATAATTTTTTTAAAAATAATTGTATTCTTTCAAGAAATTCGATTAAAATTGTATTGAAAATAATTGAATTCCTCCGAAATATTTTAATTCAGGAGAAAAAGTTTCGTGTTTAGGGAAATAATTTAATTCTTGTGAAGGATTTTACAAATTATAAAAATAATTTAATTTTTTCGAAGAATTTTAACTGATTTTTTTTTAAATAATTGAAATTTTTGAAGGAATTTTATTAATAATATTAGAGTTAATTATTTTCTTAAGAAGAATTTCATCAAAAATTTCAATTATTTTTGTCGAAAATAATTGAATTTATTTTAAAATTCTTGGAAATTTATTGAAATTTTTGAAAGAATTTTATTAAAAATATTAGAGTTAATAATTTTTTAAAAAAGAATTTCATCAAAAATTTCAATTATTTTTGACGAAAATAATTGAATTTATATTAAAATTCTTGAAAATAATTGAAATTTTTGAAGGAATTTTATTAAAAGTATTAGAGTTAATTATTTTTTTAAAAAGAATTTTATCAAAAATTTCAATTATTTTTGACGAAAATAATTGAATTTACATTAAAATTCTTGAAAATAATTGAAATTCTTGTCGAAAATAATTGAATTTTTATAAAAATTCTTGAAAACAATTGAAATTTTTGAAAGAATTTTATTAAAAATATTAGAGTTATTAATTTTTTTAAAAAGAATTTTATCAAAAATTTCAATTATTTTTGTCGAAAATAATTGAATTTATATTAAAATTCTTGAAAATAATCGAATTTAATTAATATTTTTTAAAATAATTGTATTCTTTCGAAAAAATTTAATTAAAATTGTTTTGAAAATAATTGAATTGCTTTAAAAAATATTATTATTATTAGTGATAATAATTAAATTTTCACGAAAATTTAAAATCATTCAATAATTTATGTTTATTCGTGAAATTATAACATATTTTAATTTACTTCTAATTTCTTGTTTCAATTAGAAATGTGAAAGAAAATTACATGATTTTTATGAAATATAGACTTTATTCAAATCATTAAATTGAATGTATAGAAATAATCTCAAGATTTTACAAAAATATCTTAAATATTGCGAAATTATAAGTTACGACGACAAATTGAGAACACAGTTTATTAATATTTATAAAAAAATAAGTAGTTAATAAAAGAAATAATTATTTAAAACCATTTTGAAAATAATGTGTAGAAGTAAAAAATATGATTAGTTGCACTGTATCATTAATATAAATATAACTAAAAAATGTTCTTAATGAAATTATTATTTTAAAAAAATTATTTTTTATATTCTCATCACAATTATTATTTCAAGAATATAATTATCATATTCTATTACAATTATTTTAAGAATATAATTATTATAATTCTCAATATAATTATTATAATTCTCAATATAATTATTATATTAAAACACTTGTATTCAAATATTAACTTTTGGTAATATTTTTGAATACACGAAGAAATAGTAATAAAAGAATGTTTCAAAAGTGTCGTGGTAACATTTGTTGTGTTAAAATTGCAAATTTCTCTATTTTTTTGTCTACATGACAAATTACGAACTTTGCACATTAGAATGTTTATGTACTAACAAAAAAAAATAATATACAATACAAAATTCATATTCTCAATCACATTGCTTTAATATTTGGTTGTTTTCTATAACTGCGTTTCACATTCGTAAACAATTCTTCCAATGCTTGCTCACAATCAGTAATGAAATCCTGAACAGCCATTTGACATTCGTTAATTAATTTGATTTTCTTCTGTTGATAATGGGCAAGAAATTCATTTTTTCTCTCGTGAAGAAATTCATCATCCGACACCATACGAAACCATCGGGAAAATGTTCTATTTTCATTATTTGGTTTTGCAATTTTTCTCACAGGAACTTGAATTCTTTCCAAAGGTATACGGACTTCTTTTAAAATACAAGAACTTGGAGTCAGTTCATCCAGAATTGTATTTTCTTCAACTTCATCGGGTAGTTCAGTTTTAATAACAATATTCTCTATATCATATGACGGATTATCTTCTTCTTCTTTTAGTGCAATTTTATTAATTGGACATTTGTCGTCCACTAATTCAATGCCTGTCACTTCACTCCAATCTGAATCGGAATTTATTTCCAATTTTTTGTTTCCTTTCAGACGTTTCAAAACTGCCTGCAAGAATAAAAAAAAAATAATCTTGCAATAATTTAAAAATAATAATTATCAAATTAGAACATTATTAAAGAAAATGTTAGGACCCTGAAATTGCCATCGATGTTCAGCATTGAAAAATATTTTTTTGTACAAAACCAAAAAAATTACTTAATTTTTTCCTAAGTTTTAAGTTACAAAAATACTATTAAATTGATTTTTACTTCTTCGGTGAATAAAAGGAGTAAAATTAACTAAAACTTTTTTTTACTAAAAATAAGGAAAAAAAACTTTTCGATGCTGAGCATCGATGCCAACTTCAGGAACCTAAAATTTAAAATATTATTTTTAAAAAAGATAAACAACAAATTTTTGTAATTTCATTTTTTAATTATAATTTTTGTTTCTTTAAATTCAATAATGAAAATAACTATTTTAGGCACAACATTTTTTTTCAAACAATGTTGATAGGAAAAGGAAAACTTACCTCTTTAATTTTCTGATGATTTTCGTGAACGTAAGTTCGGCAAGTATTTATATGAGATAATCTTATAAAGTCAACTCCCAAATAATCCAACATGGCATTTTTTACAAGATTGCGTCTTATTTTTCCCTTTAGAAAATCTAAATCTTTGGTCTTGACTACATAATTCGTAATCGCATCGAATGTCATCTTATTTCTTTTGGCAATATTGCGACGACTTATGGTAATAATTGAATCATCAGGTTCTGAAAGTTTTAGAAATTCGTCAACTCAAAGAATAATTATTTTTATTGTATTTCATTCTTTAAAAATACGATTTTAGTAAAAAAAATGTATTTTTAAAACATTTTAAAAATTAATAACATAATTCCTAAAATTTCTGTTGAAATTGACGTGATTAATAATTTTTTAAAATAAAAATTTAAATATTATGTTATTGCTTCCCTCTAATTTGCAAGGAATTGAATTTGAAAAGCTTTTAAAATTTAATTAATTCCTAAAATTCCTGTTATAACGCTCTAAATATTAAATTCTTTTCTAAAATTTTAACTGAAATTTTTTAAAATCAATTGCTATCAGAATTCAACGACGTGAATAGAATTATTTAAATAGAACAATTTTTGTTAAATTCAAAAAATAATATATTTTCCAAAATTCAATTATATTTATAAAACATTTTTAAAGGCGAGAAATAAAATTCTTTAAAATATAAACTTTTCAACCTTTTTGAATATAATTATTTCTAAAAAATTACAATTTTAATTATTCTAAAATACAGTTATTTTTTTTAGAGCTTTTAAATTAAATTATTTAAAACTTTAAGAACTTTTAAAGAAAAATAATGTAATTATTAATTTTTTTAAATAAAAATTTTAATATTCTTATACTTTTGTTTTCTTTAAATTTTCAAAGAATTTTATATTTAAAAAGCTTTTAAAATTTAATTAATTTAATTAATTAATAATTTTCTAAAATATTAAATCTAATTTTTTTAAAATGAACTTCTATCAGAATTCAACAAGAATCGAATTATTTAAATAGAATAATTTTTGTAAATTCACAAAATAATATATTTTCCAAAATTCAATTATATTTATAGAAATTTTTTAAAGGCGAAAAATAAAACTCTTTAAAATGTATAATTTTACAAAATTTTCAATTGTTTCAATTTTTTTAAATTATTTTCGAGAAATCAAGCAAATCTGCAAAAAATTTTAATTACTATTGTTAGAAAAACCTATTTTTTCAGAATTTCCATAATTTAATCCTTTCAAATTTCAATAATTTTTGTAAAATAAATATTTAATTTATTATTTTTCTTTATTTTCATTAAAGTTGAAATGACAAAATTCAATTTTTTTTAGAATTTTTGAACGTTATTGAAAACGTTCAATTTTGAAAGGAAGTAAACAAATTGATAATTTTTTATATTTAGATATTATATGATTACAGAAAGTTGAATATCAAGGATTGAAATTTTCAAAACTTTTTAAAATTTAATTATTTCCAAAGAATTCTACTTTAACACCTTTAATTTTTTTTTAAAGTTTTAATTAAAATTCTTTTTTAAATAGATTTTTATCAGAATTAAATTTTTCAAATACTAGAATAAATAATTCATAGAATAATGAATAATTTTTAAAAAATGCAACTTTACTTCTTAATTAAGAGAAATTAAAAAATTTTTTACTTTCAAATATAAATTTTTTAAATAATTTCATAGTCAAAAATTAAAAAATTCAATTATTTAAGTACAAAGTTAATTATTATTCTTCATATTTTAAAAAAGTTAAGAAAATTTGCCGAAAGAATTCAATAATTTTCTAAAACTTTAATAAATCTTTCTAAATAATTCAATTATTGTATTATGTAGTAAAAGCTTTACAAAAATTCAATTATTTTTAAAACAATTTTAATTGAATTCCTGAGAAGAGAGCAATTTTTAGAAACTTTTTTAACACACTTCGAAAAAAATAAATTTTTTTCTAAAATTTTAATAAATCCTTCGAAATAATTAAAGAATTCAATTAATTTTATGAATAGTAAAATTCTTTGCAGGATATCAATTATTTTCAAAACAATTTTAATTAAATTCCTCCGATAAATTCAAATATTTAAAAATATTTTCATAAATGTTATTTATGTCCTAAAATTTTAATAAATTCTTCGAAACAATTCAATTATTTTTAAAAATACTACAATTCTCTGAAAGAATTAAATTATTTTTAATCCCATTTAAATAAAATTACACGAAAGAATTTAATTATTTTCAAAAATTTCCATAAAATTCTATTTCAACAAGAATTTTAAATTCTTTCAAAATAATTCAATTATTGTCAAAATAGTTATAAAAAAGAAAACAAACTTTCATTATTTTCAATTATTTCTATAAAATTCTTCATACCAATTTAATTATTTTTTAAAAATTTAAATAAATTCTTTGAAACATTTCTATTATTTTTATAAATAGTAAAATTCTTTGCAATAATTCATTTATTTTTATAAATAGTAAAATCCTTTGCAGAAATTTAATTATTTTCAAAAGAATTTTAATAGAATTTCTCGAAAGAATTTTAATTTTCAAATATTAACATAAAATTCATTTATTTTCTAAAATTTTAATAAATTCTTCGGAACAATTCAATTATTTTTATAAATAGCAATAAAATTCTTCACAAGAATTCAATTATTTTTAATGCAATTTTAATAAAATTCTTCTTCATAAAATCCAATTGCTTTCAAAATTTTCAAATAAAATTTTTAAAGAAACTCCATCAGTTTAAAAAAAATTGAAAAAAATTCTTCCAAAGAATTTAATTAGGATTTTTAAACATTTTAATAAATTTCTTCACGAGAATTTAATAACATTTTTAGAAGGAATTCTATTATCAAATTTTTTAATAAAATTCTTTGCAATAATTCGATGATTTTCAATACATTAATTTTAAAAATAAAAATATTTGAAATTTTATGAATCAAATTAAAAAATTAATTACAAAAATAGATAATTACATACCATTACTTAGTGCATCTTCATAAATTTGTTTCCAATTCTTTTGTATTATGGTATTGAGCTTATCAACACTAGACGATCTATATAGGATATTAATTTCCTTTTGTGCCTCTTCCACAATTGAAAGTGGTAAAATGCCTTTCTTCTCTCTCAATTCTTTCGCTAACTTCCTTTTCCTCAGATATTTCAGAAGTTTTAAATATTTACCCTTGTTATTTTTCACATCCATAATCTAAAAATTAAAATTAAAAATAATTACTTTACCTTCTGTATTTTTTTTATTTCACTACACATTGTCCTTGATTTGATCACTAAATTGAAAACTATCTTTTAAAATACCGGTGTTTATATTTATTGAAGAAAAACAACACTTTCCATCGCAAATCCTTTTCTAGTTATGTATATTATTTTGACAATTACATTTAAAACTTTTAAAAGAACTGACAAAACCAAAGTAACTTACTTTTTTTAAGAGAGTTAGTTGTTGAACTTATTTTTAATTTCTTAAAAAACTTCTTCTTAGGAACACTGTAGAATTGTAAACACAACAGTCAATAACAAAGAAAAATCTGATATCATCACGAATTCGCGGAATCCACTGCGCGGAGACTAGAAGATACTCGAGTGTGTGTGCGAGAATCAGTGTTCTTAAAGTGATAAAAAATATTCTGCTTTGTTTTCAAAATTTAACGTCCTATACGTATAAATACGAAATTTACGTTTAATTTCTCGTAATAATAAATTAATAAAAGAAAAAACGCGAGAATAAAATGTAATTTTCGCGACGGTTCCGAGTTATCTGAGGATATTTTCTGCATTTTGGGGCTCAGAAAAGGGGTTTTTTTGGTCCGGAAAAGGGGTGTTAAGTGGTTCAAATAGTGGGGATCAACTATCCCCTCTCTTGTGATTAATAGAAAGAACGATTTTTCTCAAGTCGTTTAGTTTTATGGGTGTTTTCCTTATTTTATTACAAAACAATGGTCGTGTAAGGCTAACGACCTTGTCCCACGACCCTTATTTTATGGCATCAAGATGCTGTTAAGTTGTAAATATTCTGAGTTCGAAACACATTTTTTTTGCATTCCTGAATGCTGGGAAAATGTTAATAATTTACCCTTCATTTTTTTTCTCAAAAAAAACGTGTCACGATCCGAAGAAGAAACATACCTAAGGTTATGTCCACAATAGGCTCTTTTTATGTTCTTATGTTGAACATAATCAACATAATACAGATTTTTTCATTTTTATGTTAATGTTGCAACTTGCAAGGCCGTAAAGAGCCTATTGTGAACACAGCTTTAAAAAATTCAGTCTTTTATCAAAAAATTGCAATCGAAAATTAAAATTTGAAATCAATTTATACATCATTGCCGGGGCGAAAAATAGATGAAATGTTATCATAATATTGTATTGTATAAATAAAGAGAACGCAATTAATTATTTACAATAATGTACTTACAAAATCTTCTTCGCAGCTTCTCAGGAACGAACAGAAATCGTCGTCCTTCCTTTGAACTGTTCAATTCACAAACACTTGTCAATATCTTAATTTATAAATCCAGATTTTTTATATCTTGTTATTAAATTCTTCTTGAAGCACCGAACATTTTATTAACATGTTATACAATTTAGAACAAAGAAAACGTCGACGGAAAGTAGAAAAGAATAAGTGCAAAAAAGATAGATAGATATTGTTGTTCTTCTCACTCTCATGGGTTATCTGCTCAGGGATCGCACCCTAAAGCTGCTTCTACAACTTTTTTCACAATCGATATGAATAATCGATAATCTACTAAAGGTCCGTTCGACAATTAACAAGAATTTTTAAGGCAGTGTTTACATGCTTGCAAATATTGCGCGAAAAGGCGTTTCTGCAATTATACTAAAGGTGTGCACACACCGTTGTCTACCTACCCAATCCTGTGTTAGCTTAACCTTCCCATTCCTGATGCTTCATGCATACACACAACCGCAACTTCCTCTTTATTATGTTTGTGTGCAGAAGCTTTATGTGTTTATGTGCAAGTAGAACGTGGGTGGGTCGTGTCTGATCCAGCGTTTTTTTAATTATCTTATTACAATCTTCGTATATTATTTCTGACAATATCATCCGCACAGTCTGTGAGATATACTTATTTCCTAAATTATTTCCCAACACTAAGAAGTTTCATTATTAAAATCACAATGAAGTGAAATCCTTGTGGATTGTTCTTTAAGAATATACATTCAAGTTTACCAACAAGTGTTTTTTTTCTCCTTATTTTAATTCAAAAAAATAAAAAAGATTCTATATTATTTAAAATATAAATTCGATATTTCAATCTATTTTCAAAGTGATCTATTTTGTGTTGAAATTAATTGTTAATCAATTATAGATATGGCCTCGTTGTCCTTACCGAGAGTATTGACTCACAGGAAAACAAGCTTAGACTTGGAACGTGAACAATTCCAAAAATTTCAGGTATTTAGAGTTTTAGAAAAATTTCTGTCAATTATTTGCACGTTTACTGTACTTTTAAATTATGTTATAATTATATATAAAATGTAAAAAGTGTCTGAAATATCAATAAATTTGCTATTTCTTGTGAATTTAGTTTCCGCTATTCAAAAAGCGCCGGTGTTTTTTTTTACTATTTTTTTTTATTTATAGACAATAATATCAACAATTGTCAGAATTAATCGTAGATTATCGAGAAAACAAGTAGTTTGGTAAAATTTTGATAATTTGGGATAATTGATTTGATTGCGAATATGACTTGCATATTTTTCAATTAATTTACTCTCATTGTATATATGTATAAATATACAATTTGTTTAAATAAGAAATTTTAAGACAAACTTTCTATCTTTTCGAGTAGGTAAAATTGGTTCTATTCTATTAATTAAATACAAAGGAATATTTATACCCGGAATTTCTTAATTTTCGAAGAATAAATTAATTCATTGTTATTAATAAAGGAAACTAGGCGAAAATGTTTAAAATTTATTCCAGATGTTTTTTTTTGAGAGAATTATAAATACTTATATGGTAAATATCTGTTTCATGAAATTAGCTCTACATATAGTGCATGCTGTCAACATACATAACTTTTGAAGTATCTTCATAAAATTCCATTTATATGGGTGAGAAAAGAATAGACGAAAAATGAACTATTTTTCACGCTGATTATTGTAACGCTGTATTATTATTATTATTTTTATTGTAATCATTTTACATCCACTAACATGCCGCCTATACTTCCATTAAATGACAAACAGATTCATCAGTTGGTAAGTTTTCGTCAAAAATTATTTAAAAAAAGAATTTCCTAGTTATTTTTTTAAAAATATTTTTTAAAATATTTTTTTTTCCTAAAACCTTTTTGAATTTTAATTATTTGTTCGTTTTTTTAAAATTCTTGCTTAAAAATTTTTTTTTGTCGCCTTTTTCTTCTTTAAACATTTTTTTAGTCATTTATTTTTTCAACAATCTTTTCTTCTTTTAAATATTTTAATTTCAGTAATTTTGTGAAACAAAGGAGACTATAAACATTTAATTGTCATTGCAATAGTAAACAATTATGTTAAATACACAAATTGTATAATTGTGTAAGAAAAAAAAGTGATCACACATAAATTCTTTGTTTGACGTTTATAATTTTACTGATAACGTGATAATATCGCTGATAGGTTTTAAAGGCGTAAAATGAACTGAATTTCTTTTTTACAAAAGTAAACTTGAAATAATAAAAAAAAATAAGTTTCTCTTAGTTTCCATTATCCAAGAATATTTTTCATTATTAATTAGATCAACTAGATAATTAGTTTTTTATAATTTTGTTAATTTTAATTTTCTATTATTTATTCAAAAATTATTTATTGTTTTTTATTTTAATTAAATATCTTATATAATAAAATTATAAGTAAATCGAATTTTTATTGAATGAGACATTAGTAATTTTTTTCTTTTTCTATTTCAGAATGTTAGCATTGCGAAAGCTGTACATCCGACTGAAACTCCTGTAAAAGTTAAACATGTACGCAGTATCCTTTTTTATTTAAAAAAATAATTTTAATGTCTATTAAAATAAACTCAATATTTTTTTAAGAGTTTATTTTCACATTTTTTTAATTATTGCAATTTTTTTTATTATTTTTACTATAAATATAATATGAAAGTTTCCCTGGTCAGGAAATTCAGGGAAAATTCAGAAATTTTTATTAAATGTACTGAAAAAATTAGATTTTTAGAATTCATAAGAAAATTCTGAATTTTTGGGTCTTTTTTTGTTTGTCTCAAATTACAAAATTACCAAAAGATTCCTAATACAAAACCATCAATTTTTTCTATTTCTGACAATAATTTCTTTTTATAACTTAATTCTTATGGCACTATCATAAAATTATTCATAAATTATTTTATGAATAATTTTACTAATATATTTCAAAATTAATTGAATTTCAAAAGAGTTGCATTTAGAGTTTTTATAAATAGATAAACTTCGAAAAGTTTCAATTTTAAATTTTACAAAACTTTAAAGAACTTAGATTTTTGAAAAATGTAAATAATTCAAATTCTTCTGAATTCAGTTGAGTTTTTTAATATATTTATTTAATTATTCATTAAAAATAATGGATTTATCGAAGAATTTAAATTAGAAACATTTTAAAAAATTGAATTTTTGAGAAGTTACGAAGGATTGGAAAAATTCGAATATTTTCAATATTAAAAAAGTTGTTAGCAAAAAATTCAAATGTTTTTTTAAAATTTAAAAGGAAATTTTAGTACAAATTTCAATTATCTAGGAAAATAATAAAATTCTTCAGTGAAATTAAATTATTTTTTAAAGATTTAAATAAAAATTCCTGGCAAAATTTCAATTATTTTCATAAATTTCCCTAAATGCAATAATTTTCAATAACTATTATTTTAATAACATTTTTCAAAAGAATTTAATTATTTAAAAAAAAACTGATTCATGGAGATAATTCAGTTCTTTTATAATTAAAAAAATTCTTCTTAATTGAATTATTTTCAAAAAGAAAAAACATTCTTCAAAAATTCAATTAATTGAATTCATTGAGTAAAAATTCTTGTCAAAATTCAATTATTTCCAAAAATTGTTCACAATTCAATGATTTTTAATATCCATTATTTTAATTATATTTGACAAAAGAATTCATTTATTTTTCATAAAAATTAAAAGTCTTTTCAGTTATTCAAATATTTTCATAAATTAGAAAACTGTTTATAGAAATTAAATTATTCTCATTCATCGCAGAATTTCAATTATTTTTAATACAATTTTCATCGCGTTCCTTGGAAAATGAAATTATTTTCTAAAATGTTTATTAAAATTCAGCAAAATTCTTCTTAGAATTTCAATTATTTTTAATACACTTTATATTCATTCCTCGAAAAATGAAATTATTCCTGAAAATTTTTTTAAACTCTTTGAATGTAATCAAATAATTTTTTAAAAATTGGACAAAATTCTTTATTGGAATTCAATTTCAAGAAATAATAAATTATTTAATAAATTATTTTTGCATTTAGGTGATTGAATTCTCGTAGAATTTTCTAATAAAAATTACTTTATAAATGAGTTTCAGTTCAAATTTTAGATAATAATTCAATATTAGAAGCGTTATAGATGGAATTTTAAAAAAAACTGAATTTTAAATGATTTTAAAATTTAAATATTTAATAATTGTCACTGCTATAGAATTTCAATTATATTTCAATATTTATTATAAAAAAATTATTAACTTTTAATATTTTCGTAAAAAATTAATGTTTTGAAAAATTTTATTTAAAAATTCTAGAAAATATTTGAAGTTTTGAAACGTGTTTGAAAATTTGTAATTTTCTCACTTTTAACTAATATTTCTGTAGAATTAATTTTTTTCAAAAAGTTTAATTGATAATGAAAAAAATTACTTACTGATGTTATTGATTAAAATAAATTATTGATGGTTTTGAATAATTTTATATTTATAGAAATTTTTTTTTAAATCTATGGAAAATTAAAAAAAATGTTAAGAGAAAAGGATGAAAATTTTGTCTGGAAATCAGGGAAAATAAAATAAAATTTCTGTGGCAAGCCAAAATAACATAATTATTGTAAACACTATAAATATGTTATAATATAATTACTGTAAATACTTTACATGAGAATTAAAAATTAATACCATGAACAAATGGGGAATAAACTCTGTCAGCTGGGAATTTATATTAATTTTACAAATTAACAATGATGAAATAATGCGAGAAATGGATTAAAAATGTTTTCCTTAAAAGTAAAAATTTCAGGTGCAATTATTGGCACGTATCAAGAAAAAAGTGGAGCACTATTTTGGATGTTTATATTACGACAACCACTACAGGAAAATCGTATTGTAGCTTGGAAATTTTGTCACGTTTTACATAAAGTATTACGTGAAGGACATCCGCAAGTTATTCCTGATTCTCAGCCACATCGTGGTAGACTTGAGGATTTAGGAAAATTATGGCAACACTTAAAAGACGGTTATGGACGTTTGATACTTTTGTACATTCGATTGCTCATTACGAAATTAGATTTTCACAAACGTAATCCTCGATTGCCTGGAAATTTACAAGTAACTCCAGAAGAATTGGAAGCTATTGGCGAAAATGATATAAATGTCTAGTGAGTGAGACAAGATAATTCTTTTTTTAGATAATTTTAATTCTCTATTTTTACACTTTAATTATTACTATTGCTATTATTGTGAGGAAATTCCTCGAGGTCGGCGCGCTAAACGCATTATTTTATTTATTATTATTAGGGTAATTACAATTTTATTTTTTCAAATATATCAAGTTCAGTTTTTCATAAATTTCACTTAATTTAATATAGAATTAAGAAATTTATTACTATTATTTATTATAATTTATCATAAGAAATCAATTATTTTCAAAAATTCTTCTCAATTTAATAATTTTCAATATCGACTAATTTAATAAAATTTTCCAATTGAATTCAAATATTTAAAAAAAATTTTTATAAAATTCTTCGCAATAATTCGAATTTTTCCATCAATAATAAAATTTTTTCAGGAATTCAATTCTTTTCGTAAATAATAAAATTATTTTGAAAATCAATTATTTTTACAGGCCTCGGATGTTACGACTTTTTCGCCTTTTTTCGACTATTTTCAAATAATGCGACTTTTATCGACTTTAATTAAAAACTTGCGACTTTTTCGACTTTTCTCTCAAATTTTGCGCCAAAATACAATATTTTTGGTATAAAATGAAACTTATTTCAATTTTTATGCCGTGCAAAACATAACTTACTATAGACAAACTTTTGGATGTTTATTTTTCAATCAGCTTTCTAATTAAATGTTTCAAAATATTACAATTAAAAAGATTTTGAATAATTAAAATTCTGTAAAATTTAATTAAAACTAAATCATCTTTTCAAGTGTTTTAGTCCAATTTTTCAAATTTAACTTTTCAAGAATTTTAATTGAAAATTTTTGAAATAATATTAAATTATCAAAAATTATAATAAATAATCTTCAAGTGTAGAATCAATAAAAATGAAAATATGTGAAAAATAGGTTTTAAAAATAATATTAAAATAGTTTAGAAAAGAATAATTCCCTGCATTATTACGTTCTAATTTTTTTAAATTCAATTATTTTCAATATTTTAAAATTAAAATTCATACACATATTAATAAAAGATAAAATTGTTCAAAATTATTTTTAACATTTCGGAGAAAATAATTTATATTTCAAATTTTCAAATTAAAATTCTTTGAAAATAATTTTGACCTAAATTTAAAAAAATTTTTTAGACATTATTTTAATTATATTTAATTGTAAAACTTTTTTGTATTTTCAATAAATTGTCTTAGAAATTGTTTTATTACAATTTTTTAAGATTCGAATAAAGTAAATAGAATTTTTTTTAAATTTACTACCTTAATTAATATTTTTAAATAGAAAAATGGACGGTTTAAATTATTATAAAAAAATTTGATTTTTTATAATTAAATAATTTAATTTTTGAAGAAATTGCAAAAAATAATTGAAAATTCATATAGATAATTGATTTAGAGATGAAGTTTAGTTAAAAATTGTAGAAAGTAATTAAATTTATAAAAGGGTTATAGTTTTAATTTTTAGAAATTATTAAATTTGAAAAGTTGAAATTTTAAAAATTTTATTTCCTGTGAATAAAGAAGTAAGAAGTATTTGAATATTTATTTAGCAAAATTATAAAAGTTTTGATTAATTTGAATTTTTGTGACAGCCAGTAATTAAATAATCGACTTTTTTTCTATTTTTAATCGACTAAAACGACTTTTTTTGTTCGTTAAAGTCGATCCGAGGCCTGTTTTTACTACAATTTTTAGTCGAATTTTTCGAAAAAATAATAAAATAATAATTGATAATTGAATGCTTTGGAAGAATAATATTTTTGAAAATATTAAAATTTAAATTCAAAACATTTAAAAAGGAAAACTTTCAAAAGTTAGAAAACAGTCAAATTTCTCGAAAAATGCAATTATTTTTAGTGAAAACTAAATTTTTGATTCTTTCATTTAATGTATTTTTTGTCAACAGTTTTCAAATGTCGGTGGAAATGTTCGATTACATGGATGATATTTTAAATTTTCAACAAGCAGGTGCGTTTTTTTTCATTTGATAATATTTATTTTATCAACAAAATTACATTGATAAATATTGTATTCTAATTAATAAATAATTTTCAGTTTTTGGATCTTTGGATTTATCGCGATCAAATTCAATGACACCTTGTGGACAATGTCGCCTTGCGCCTTTAATTCCTTGTGTTCAAGACGCATCTCAATTATACGATTATTGTGTGAAAATTTTATTCAAACTCCACAGTGCACTACCATCTGATACTTTAGAGGGCCATCGAGATCGTTTCTCGAAACAATTCCATGAGTTGAAAAATTTTTACAACACTATCAAGCACATGCAATATTTTAAACATTTAATTTCAATACCATCTTTGCCAGAGGTAAATATCAAATTTTTACATAGCATTAATTTAATTTTTAAAAGTAAATAAACTTGTAAATGTTTTTTTAATTTAATTTTTCTGGATTTCTGTTCAATTTTTTGTATTTGTTACTTTTTGAATATTGTTTTGCTCAACTTTTAATTTTTAAATATTGTTGTTTAATTTTTGTAAAATTTTGTTATTTGTTGAATTCTTTGTTGATTCTGTTTTAATTTTTGAACAGTTTTTGAATACAGTTTAATTTATTTTTGAATAATTTTCTTCAAATTTCGATTATTTTCTTATTTCTTTTTAATTTAATTGATTTTAATTTATTTGTTTTTAATAATAAAAAATAAATTTTTCCTAATTAATTATTGTTTAAATTTTTCGAAAATAGAATCCACCAAATTTCTTGATACAATCGGAGTTACGCAGTTACATAACGCAAGTAGTTGTTTTGCCACCCGAGGAACATTTAGATAGCGAAACGACTGTCGACAGTTTAATTGACACTTCAGATACAAGTTCCTTGCCTGGGGATCAAATTGATTCGACATTAAATGGCTCGATTTCTCCGGATGCTTTAGCAGAAAGGTTGTCAATTTAATTCCAATTATTTTTGCCCTATTTCATAAAACTTTTAGTTCAAGTCCACGATGTAATTTAAAAAAAAGAAAACGAAAAAATAAGGGGACGAAAAAATACGGTATTTTTATTTTGATTCTAAATTATTTTTATTTTTTAATAATTGTATCTTAAGTAGCAATTAATTTTTTTTAAACGAAGGTACATGGAAAATTCTTTTCTAAAAACGCTGCAGACTTTAGCTTCATGGTTGAAAATTAAAATATCAAAAATCAAGAATTTTTATTTATAATAAATTGTCGTTGAAAGTTATTTAATGTTTTCGTTTCTTTTTTTTTTATTATTGCAGAGACAGTCTTATTGATCATCTTCATCAGGAAAATGGAAGACAGAGACAAGAGTTATATCGATCGCATAATGAACATCAGCATATTGTTTGTGAACTTAAAAATCGAATTTTAGAACTTGAGTCGGGACTTTCTACTAAAGTAAGTTGGTGGTAAATTTAGAGATCATTTAAAAAAAATAAAGTAGGTTTTGAAATACTAATTATTAGATTTTAATTAATTATTATTATAATATTTATATTTTTAAATATAAATTTTTTAATAGTTTAACAATTAAAATTTTTAAATATTCAATTCTTAACTAATTTACAAATTAATTTCGAAAATTTTATTAAAATTCTTTGCAAGAATTCAATTATTTTTATAAATGGTAAAATTTTTTTCAAAAGCTCAATGATTATTGACAAAATTTTGATACAATTTCAGAAAATGATTCAATTTTCTAAAATTTTTATAAATCCTTCTAAACAATTAAATTATTTTTCAAATAGAAAATCTTTGCAAAAATTTAATTATTTTGAATACAATTTTTCGAAAAAATTTAAATCTTTTCGAATATTTATATAAAATATAAAATTCTTTAAAACATTCAATTACTTTCTAAAATTTTAATGAATTCTTAGAAACAATTAAATTATTTTTAATCCAATTTAAATATAATTAAACGAAAGAATTTAATTCTTTTTTAAAATTTCCATAAAACTCAATTTTAACAAGAATTTAAAATTCTCTAAAAATAATTTACTTATTCTTAAAATATTTTCAAAATTTTAATATGAAAATTGAACTACTTTTAATGCAATTTTTAAATGTATTTGTCAAAGAAATTAAAAGAATGAAATTATTTTAAAATAATTTTAAATAGGTTATAATAATTTTAAATACATTTTTAAAAATTTTTCTCGAAAGAATTTAATTTTTTTCGAATATTTCTATAAAATTCTTCAATACAATTTTAATAAAATTCAATTGCTTTCAAAATTTTCAATTAAAATTATTAACGAAACTGCATTATTTCAAAAAAACTCGAAGAAATACTTCAAAAGAATTTAATTAGTATTTTAAAAATTTTCAATAAATTTTTTCGCGAGATTTAAATTATTTTCATAAATAAAGTAAAACGATTAATTATACAGATTTTTTGAAATATGATTATCTATTTATAAAAATTATTTGTCACTTATTCTTTTATTTAAATAATTCAATTTTTGTACAACTTTTTTCATAAGAATTAAATTGAAAGTGAATTTCTATTAAAATTTTGAAAAATATTTCAAGATAATTACAGGTTTAATTTTATAATTAAATTTCAAAAGGTTTTTTTTTAATGTAATTTGACAAATTTTTTTTAGAAATTCTGAAAACATGAGGTTTTTAAAAAATCGTATTTAACTTTTTTTGAAAATAGCTGAATTCACAAAAAGAAATTGAAAAAATTGAAAGAACTAAACAGTTTCTCAAAGTTTACTTAAAATTACTTTTATTTTCTCACATTAAAAAATTTTTGTTAAATATTGTTTTTTTTTTTAATTGTATAGTTATAATTTTTTTTTTTAAATAAATTTTGGAAAATAATTTTAAAAATTGAAACATAATTAAAAGTTTTGCCAAATGTAATTGAAATAAATTATATATTTTTGAAAGAAAATTTAATTTTTACACTTTAAAAAATTTGTTGTGTTCTTGAAGAATTATATTTATGAAAAAATACTAAATTGTCATTAAATTTGAAAAAGAAAGTTTTTGCTACTAACAACGAATGTTAAAATTTCAATTAATTAGGTGAAATGGTTATGATTAATTTATAGTAAATAAATAAAATTTCTCCTTGTGCAGGGCAATGAAATTATTCAAGAAAAGCAACAAACTCAAGATCTATTGAAGCAAAAAGCAGAAATAATGACTAAATTCCAAGAATGTGAAGGTTTGTTGTCCCTACGGGAATATTTTTTAATTTGACATTAAATTTAATTTTTGTAAAATAATCATTCTATTTATTCATTCTATTTCTTATTTGCAGAAAAAAGTAAAAGTATAAATGAAAAATTTCAAAAACTCAAGGAAGTATATTCAAAATTACGAGAGGAACATATATGTCTAATACGAAAGGTAACTTTGTTTGTAATTTAATTAAAAATGAGTTTTTTTTGTTTCTTTATAATTGGAGTTAAAAACAATTAAAATTTCCTTTTTTTGCAAAAAGTGAGTAAAATAACATTGTCTTTTAATTTTGTTAAAGAAAGCAGAAGTAGATAAACAATTAGGCAGTTTGAAAATTATGCAAGAACAATCGGATAGACGTACTGTTGAAGCTGAACAAAGATTACAGGAATTAATTCAGGGACAAGCGACAGCCGATCAAGAAGCACAAAGAGTTGCTCAAGCACGAGCAGATTTAGACGAAGTGAGAAAGAAATTCGACGATGTACAAACTGAAAATTTGGTACGTTTCTTTCTCTTAATTAAAAAAAGCAAACAATCGAAAGAGAAAAATAACTACTACTACTACTAATTATATAAAATTTATGAAATAAATTATAATTTATACAATTTTTAAACTTGATGTTTAGGCTCTGAATGCAAAAATTGGCTTTATAACATCTGAGAAAGCGGCTTTGGAAGGCGATCTTCATGATTTACTTGCACAAAAGGAAGAATTGGACGTGAGAATAAATAATCTGCAGGCAGAATATGAACGTTCTAACGCACAACTGAAAGCTGATGCTGAAAATACTTTCTACGAATTACTTTGTAAGTAGTAAATACTTAGGCATCATTTTTTAAAATATTTCAATTACGTTTTTTGACGAAACAATTTGTTTTAAATTTCTAAATTCAATTATTCAAAACTTCACTACTTTTTTTAAACGAAAAATTTTAATTTTTTTAATAAATTCCTATCAGAATTTAACAACTAGAAATGAATTACATATTTAAATTAACTTCCTAAAATTTAGTTTACTAAGTTATAAAAACGTAATTTTTCAGAATTTCTAAATTAAATCTTTCAAATTACAATAATTTTTATAAAACAAAAATTGAAATGCCTACTTATTGGTTTTTATTTGCTTAAAATTTTGAAATACTTTGGAATGTAAAACCAATTGAAAAATTTTTTATGAAAATTTGAAATTCAATTATTTTTTAGAATTTCCGAATAATATTATTCATAGATTTTAATTTTTAAAGAAGTTAAACAAAGTAATATTTTGTTACATTGAAATATTATTTTTTTGAAATTGAATTATTTCTAAAGAATCCTACTTTAACACCTCTAATTATTTTCTAAAGCTTTAATCAAAGTTCTTTTTTAATTCAATTTCTATCTGAATTGAACTACGACAGTTCAATTATTTAAATAAAAGAATAAATAATTCATTGAATGATTAATTATTTTAAAAAATTGTAACTCTTTATTGAGTTTTGGAAATTTGGGTTAAATTTTCATACTTCAATTATTTTATTTTTTACAAATTAACTATTAAATTGTTGTCATAACAATTCAAACTAAAATAAAACAAAAAATTTTAATGAAACAACACTAACTTTAGAACACAATTTTATGAGCATTTTTTTCAAAAATTTGAAGTCGTTCGAGAAAATGTTATTAGAATTTGAATGAAAAATAATTTAATTCTTGGCAAGTTTTTTATTGAAATTCTTTAAAATAATTGAATTGTTTTGAAGAATTTATTTAAATTTTTTGATAATACTGGAGTTTTTTAGAATAGTTTTAATTAAAAATTTTTTTTAAATTAATTAAATTAAAAATTTTGAAAGTAATTGCATTTTATTAAAATTTTGAGAACAATTAAATTGTTTAGAAAAATTTTATTACAATTTTTCAAAATAATTGATCTACGTTAGAGAAATTTTATTAAAATTATCTTGAATATTATTAAATGTTTTCCTAAAAAGTTTATTAAAATTGTTTTGAGATTTGAAAATAATTAACTTCCTCCGAAAAATTTTATTATTTACAAAAATAATTGAATTCTTGATTAGAATTTTCCAATTTATAAATATAATTGAATTGCTTCGAAGAATTTCATCCGAATTTTTAAATATAATTTGTTTTTTTCGAGAAATTTAATTAAAATTGTGTAGAAAATAATTGAATTTTCCAGAAGAATTTCATTATTTAAGAAAACTATAATTCTTGAAAGGGAATTGAATTAAAATAATGTTTTTAAAAATAATTGTGTTGTTTTGAGGAATGTAATTCTTACAAAACGTTTTATTATTTATGTAAATAATTGAATTTCTTTGATGAATTTTACAAGTTATGAAAATAATTGAATTGTTTTGAAGAATTTTATCAGAAATGTTGAAAACAATTGAATTTTTATTATTAATGAAAATAACTAAATTCTTGTCGAGGATTTTACAATTCATGAAAGAAATTGAATTGGTTTAAACAATTTTATATGAATTTCTGAAAATAATTGACTTTTTTAAAAAAAAATGTTCTTTAAAATCTTGGAAATGATGAATATTTAAAAAAATTCTTCAAAATTGTCAAAAATAATTGAATTTACAATCAAAATCTTGCAAATAATCGAATTTCATTTACACTTTTTTCTCTTTCGAGAAATTTTATTAAAATTATATAAAAAATAATTAAATTGCTCTAAAAAATATTTATAAGAATGTAATTATTTTGAAAAATGTTATTAAAACTTTTGAATAATAAATAATAAGAACATTTAATATTATTTACTTAATAAGGGAATTCTTTAAATTCTAAATCTGTAATCATTCACAAATTGTTGTTTATTCTTGAAAATATAAAATTTTTTAATTTACAATATAATAATAATTGAATAATTCAATAAGAAATATAAAAATACAAAATTAAAAATTTTTACATTTTTAAGAATAAACAACAATTTGTGAATAATTACAGATTTAGAATTTATTATTATTTGCTAATATTATTTGCTAGTTATTATTATAATTATTGAATAGTAATAAAATTATACTTAACAATACAAAATAGTAAAAAATTTAGAACTTAAGAAAAATAATTGAAATTAAAAGAAGACAATGAGATATTTATATAGTGGATTAATATTGAAAAAATGCCATTTCAGTGAAATGTTTATCCGAAGCGGAGACAATGTTACAAAATGCAATGCACGCCATTGATAATCCGGCAATTTCTGCTGTTACTTGCACACCAGATTATCTTGCAACTCTATTGGATCCAACAAAATTGTCATTGAAAAATTTAGACACAGCGTATAATAATTACATCGAGGATGTCAAGACAAGAGGAGAATTAATTCGAAGTTCCATTCATACAGCATTCACATTGTCCGTTTATCTTATTCAAGCTAAAGCCACGTCAAACACGTCCACGGACATCACTTTTGGTGACAGTGAGTATCAATTTGGAAATTCTTTCAAAAATATAATTGCTTTTCTTTTTTTCATGTAATTAAATTTTTCCGAAGAAATTTTCAAAATAATAAATTAAATAATAATAATAATTTTGGTAGTTAATTATTATTAACTGAAAAGACTGAATTAACTAAAGACTGAAATTATTAAAAAATAATAATGAATTTTATACTTAATAAGTGGGTTTTCAAAAATTTTAAATCTGCAATAGTTAAAAATTTGTAGCTTATATTTAAAATATTGTATGCTTATATCTTTTTTTTAAATTTGAAATTTGCATAATAGAATAAAAACATTTGCTAGTAATAGTAAAAATAAGAATAGTAAAATTAGTAATAATAATAATAATAATAATAATAATAAATTAATTAACTAATGATAATTTTAGGAATTACTGACGAATGTAAACAATTAGGATCACAGAGTCTAATGATGTTTAGTTATATTAAGGAGATTAAGGACAAGGATAAGTCTTCGACGACAATTGAACAGATAAGCAAAGTAACTGTTCAGTTGGAAAAAATTGCCTCATTAACAGCTTCATTGTCACAACAATCGAAAAGTAACGCAAGTGTCATTGGAGATTTGGTGGAAAAGGAACTCTTGACCATGGATAAAGCTATCGAAGAAGCTGCTGCTAGAATTAAGGTTTCTATTAAAAGAAAAATAATAATTAATTAAAAATATTGTTTCGTAAATAATTTCGTGAAAATTAAAAAGAGAATCAAAAGTATTTAGTAGAAATTTAAATAAATTATCTATTTATTAAATATATTTTTGTTAGTTCTTTATAAAAGAGAATTTTTAATTTAAAAAAAGAGAATTTTAAATTTAAAAAAAGAGGATTTTAAACTAAAAAAAGAGAATTTTATATTTAAAAAAGAGAATTTTATAGTTTAAAAAAGAGAATTTTATATTTTAAAAAAGAGAATTTTATATTTAAAAAAAGAGAATTTTATATTTAAAAGCTGTTGAAAGTTTTATCTACTTTACGATTTGCTGTTTTAAACTCTTTAATAAAAATTTGGAATATATTTTTCTATAAGTTGAAAATTTTTCTTTTTCTTCAGGATATGTTGGATAAATCACGTGCTGCAGATTCCGGTGTTAAACTGGAAGTGAATGGAAAAATTCTCGATTCATGCACGGATTTGATGATGGCTATTAGAAATTTAGTGAAGAAATCTCGTTTTCTACAAACGGAGATCGTGGCACAAGGAAAGGTAGAAACGTTTAATTTTTTTCTACAGAAAGTAAAACTAAAAATTAAAGTAGTGACAATATTTTTTAATCTTCATTTTTTACTTCATAGAGCACTTCATCGACTACGGAATTTTACAAAAGAAATCATCAGTGGTCTGAAGGTTTAATATCAGCAGCTAAAGCCATAGCAATGGGAGCCAATTTCCTATTGTACGTATTTATTTTTGATAGAATCTAAAATAATAAAAAAAATTTTTAATTTTAATGTATTTTTAATGTTTTCGAATTTAATTTATTTTTTTTCTACAAAATGTGCCTTTAAAACAGGGAAGCTGCTGATAAAGTTGTTTCTGGAAATGGAAAGTTCGAACAATTAGTTGTTGCATCTCAGGGTATTGCCGCCTCCACTGCACAGTTAGTCGTTGCCAGTAGAGTTAAGGCTGATAGAAATAGTAATAATTTGGCTGCACTGTCGGAAGCTTCGCGTGGAGTTACTCAAGCCACTGGAAGTGTTGTTGCAACGGCAAAAAGTTGCAGTCAACTCGTTGAGGAAAATGGTGAATATCATTATTCTTTTCTAAATGCTTTTTATAGTCTTTTTTTCACATAATTTTATATTCTCTTTGGGGTCAAATCATTTTATTTCGCATAATGCACTTTTGACCCTTTCAAGAAAATTTTAATACTTTGAGAGAATATTTTTCACATGTTTTAAAATGACGAAATTCACAACGATTTAAAAAAAATAATTTGTGAGAAAAAATCTGCAAATTAAAAAAAATTGGATGTTTTTCTGCAAAAAAGAATTTGTGAGAAAAAATCTGCAAATTAAAAAAAAAATTGGATGTTTTTCTGCAAAACCGTTTTATTTTGTAAAAAATATTTAAAATACATTTATAAAATTCGTCAGAAAATTCTGAACGTAGCCTTAAAAAGATAAATTATTCAATTTACCTACAATTTTAAATTCTTCCAATTTCTAACAATACTTGGATTTTTATAGATTTAAAATCGAATTTATTTGGAATAATTTTGACAATTTTAAAAATTCAAAAAATAATTGAATTTCATGAAAGTTAAGCTTTTAATTTTTATAAATAAATATATTTTTTATGAATAATTAGAAATGTGGATATTTAATTTATTATAATCTATATTAATAAAGTTCGTAATCCGGTAATCTGTTCGCAGTTTCAAGTTAGTTGTTCTTTGCTTCTTTTTCTTAACTTTTTTTATAATTTTTCTTTTCAAATATTTTCAATTTTAAATTTAATGTATTGAAAATCATCGAATTATTGCAAAGAAATGAATCAAAAAATTTGAAAAATAATAGAATTCTTTCTAAAAATGTTATTAAATTCTCGTGAAGAATTTTATTAAAATTTTTAAAAATCCTAATTAAATTCTTCTGAAAAGTTTCTTTGATTTTTTTTTAAACTAATGGAGTTTCTTCAAAAATTCTAATTGAACATTTTTAAAACAATTCGATTTTATGAAGAAGAATTTTATTAAAATTGTATTAAAAATAATTGAATTACTATTTATAAAAATAATTGAATTGTTCCGAAGAATTTATTAAAATTTTAGAAAATAAATGAATTTTCTGTTAATATTTGAAGATTAAAATTCTTTCGAGAAATTCTATTAAAATTGTTCTGAAAATAATTAAATTTCTGCAAAGAATTTTACTATTTATAAACATAAATGAATTATTGCAAAGAATTTTACTATTTATAAAAATAATTTAAATGTTTCGAAGAATTTATATTCAAATTTTGAGAAATTATTACATTGTTATGAAGAATTTAATAGAAATATTTGAAAATAAAATTTTTTTTTTCTTCTTTACAAATATTTTGACAATAATTGAATGATTTTTAAAGAATTTAAAATTCTTTTGTTGAAATAGAATTTTATGGAAATTTAGGAAAATAATTAAATTCTTTCGTGTAGTTTTATTTAAATTGGATTAAAAATAATTGAATTCCTTCAAAGAATTGTAGAAATTATAAAAATAATTAAATTGTTTCGAAGAATTTATTAAAATTTTTTAGGAAATAAATAAAATTTATGACAATATTTTAAAATATTTTAATTCATCCGAAGAATTCAATTAAAATTGTTTTAAAAATAATTGAAATTTTGTAAAGATTTTACTGCTTAAAAAAATAATTGAATTTTAGAAAATTATTGAATTCTATCGTGAAATTTTATTAAAAATTTTTAAATATGAACAGTAATAATTAATTTTGTACTTAATAAGTGAATGTTTTAAATTTTGACTATGAAATTATTTTAAAAATTTATATTTGATAATAAAAACTTTTGTAATTTGCATAACAACAAGAAATTGAATTTTAAAGATTTGAAATCGAATTTATTTTGAATAATTTTGACAACAATTTTAAAAATTCAAATAATAATTGAATTTTATAAAAGTTAAGCTCTCAATTTTTATAAATAAATATATTAATATGAATAACTAGAAATCTGGCTATTTATTTTAATATAATTAATATATGTATATTAAAAATTTTTTATTTTAAAAAATCATCTTCAGTTTTTGAATAATTTTAGAAATATTTATCTTTGGAGATATTAATTTTTTAAAAATTCAACTTTTATAGAATTCAATTGTTTATAAAAATTTAATAAAATTCTTCGCACAAAATTGAATTATTATTTTTAATACAATTTTGAATTGAATATGTTAAGGCAATTAAATAATTTTTAGAAATTTTAATAAAATTCTAAGCAAACATTCAATTATTTCAGATTAATTATTTCAAAATTAGAAAAAGTTTCAAAAATTATAAAAATATATATAATATTTATAATATAAAATGTTTTCAAAAATGTTTCATTTTAAAATAGAAAAGATTTTACATGAAAAATAGTGAAAAATGAATTAATTTAGCTATTTTTGCAATAATATTATGACGAAATTTATTCTCTAAATTGAAATTAGTAAATATTTCAACTAATTAGAACAAAAATGACACGATGATGCTGAATATTATTATTTAATTCCAAATAGAAATTAAAATAAATAAAATTCTATTTTTCTTAGAAAATAAATTTTTAAAAAACCATTTTTTGAATTAATATAAAATTCGTTTTTTTTAAATAAATTAATTTTTGCAAAGAATTTCACTGTTTATAAAAATAATTTAATTGTTTAAACGCTCCCTCGGTAAAATTCTCTTTTTTAGAAATATTTTTGTTTCAAGTGAACTTTTTTTGAAATAATTGAATTTCTGAGGAACTTTCTCAAAAAATATTAAAAATAATTGAATTTGAGAAGAATGTTTGTTAAAATTTCTAAAAAAATAATTGAATGAATGAATTGAAATTTTTTTTGAAAGGGTCAAAACTACATTAGGCGAAAATAAAATGGTTTTATAATCTTTCATTTAAGTTTGTAATTTTTTTTTTATAATTTCTAATCATTCGAAATTTATTTTTCAAACTTAAATAATATATGTAAAAAAATTGTTTCAGATGATTTAGATATTTCCGGTTTGAGTTTACATCAAGCGAATAGGTTAGAAATGGAGGCTCAAGTACGAGTTTTAGAGCTTGAAAAAGCTTTAGAAAGTGAAAGATTAAAATTGTCCGCTTTACGTCGCTATCATTATCAATTAGCCGGTGACAATTGAAAGAAATTAACAAATTATTTCGATGCTCAAGAAAAGCATTTAAAAAAGGTAAGGGAAAATTACATTCTCTTTATTTTTATAATAATTTCAAAATAATTAAAATTGTCCTATTTTTCAGGTACACATTTCAATAATTATGGAAATCCTTTTTTATTTTAATATATATATATTTTTTATTAAGTTGTAATCATTTTCCAATCAGTACATATTATTATACATTTTTGATAATGTATTTTTAATCTTTATTTTGAAGACTCGATTAACTAAATTACTAATTTAGATTATACATAATATACTTTAGTTCATATAAATTATTTTTGCTTAAAATTTCCCTCATAGAATGGAATGTTTAATTAAATTTTGAAAATCTAAATGAATTTTTCTAACCAGATTTAACATTATTAAAAATGATTAATCATTAATTAATTTTTATCATTTTGAATATGTGAAAATTTTATCAATTTCCTGCTATTCACAATTTACAGGAATATTTTCATGTTAAATTATTAAATTTATTACGTTTCTTGTATATTATAATTAAGCAGTTGCGATAAATGAAAAAAGGAGAATTAAATTTTATTTTTCATGCATAAACTTTATTATTTTGTATGCATAAAAAATTTACTAGAGTAATATTGTTAACTCTATTTAATTTGCTTGCTAATTATAATACGCTAATGTTAAGCGACAGTGAAATATTTTTTCCTGTTGTTCCAAAGAAACGTTTTCTTTTTTTTTAAATATTTATTTTTATTGGAAATTACTGTTAAAAAAAATCTTTTTTCCTATAAACTTATTATAATAAATTATTCTGTATAAGATTTGGAATTTCTAATCTGCGAGAAGAAATATATTTAAATACATTTGATACATGAATAAGCGAATGTCTTTTTAATTATTTCAATAAAAATTATATTTATAAAAATATTTAATTGTTTTTAGTAAATTTTAATAACTTTTAATTTTTTGATAGTTTTTTTTTAATTTTTTAAAAGTTGTTTTAAAAAATGATTCCGAAAGAATTTCGAATAATTCCGAATAATATGAGAAATTTGTTGCCTTTAAACTTATTAAGCATTATTAAAAATTTTGTTTTTTTAACATTTTGAAAAACTTTATTTAATTATTGTAGAAATTTTCAGTAATAATGTAAAATAATAATTTCTTTTTATTTAATGAAAATTATTGAATTTTTTGAATAAACGAAATAATTACAAAACTAGAATTAGATTTTATTTGTTTAATTAAGTCTTTTGACTCAGAAAAGAAAAAATTTTTTTTAAAAAGTATTGAAAATTCTAGAAATTAATTTTAAAAAATGCAAATTGTTGGAAATTTCATTTTTTTCAAATACTTTTTCTACTTTAATTAATGAGTGAGAGGAATTGATAATTACCAGGAGAAGAAAACTATGGGACAAAAAATAAACATGAATTTAATTTTATTTCGAATTCTGCAGTCTTTTATTATGTATTTTTATTTACAAGACTTTTTTTTATTTGAATAATTCTTAAATCTTATGAAAAAAATGGTATTTTGTTAAAGAGAAAAAAAATGCATCTCGCAAAAAGAATCTACTTATTTTCACAAAAAGACGCATTTTGTTTCCTTAAATTTTGGCAATTCTACTTCTTTTCAAAAGACTTACGTCTAATATAATACACAGTAAACTTTACACTCAACTACATTAAATGTATGCGAAGTAAAGGAATATATATATATATATTTTTTTCTATATATTTTATGTGTACGTACATTGGTCTTTGTACATAATACTTAAAACATATTTCACATTCACTGACGCGCATCACAATTTTTCCAAGTGTTTTTCTTTTTTTTTCAAATTCAATTAACTATTTTTTATTGTACTATGAATCGGTTTGTTTTTTTTTCTTTATATCACACGTATTCGAGTTCAAGATGAAAAAATATGTTTGACAAGCGTGAGTAACGCTGAAAAAAATTTTTTTTACTTCTTTTCTTTTTTTTTTGGAATCGTACGTCTTTGTAACAGCACTAATTTAAATATTAGGCGTTTTCTTTAATTAATACTACAATAGACAATAATATACATATTATTTACAAAGTTTCACTAAATTTTCCCGCAAAAAAAAAAATAAAAAATAAATGTTCGAAATTCTACGCTCGATTAGAGCTCGAATTAGATTAAAAAAAAATTTGCGTGTCCCTATTTCTTTATATTTTAGCTCCAATAAAGCGCCATGGCAACAATTTTTTTTTGTTCTTATTTTTATACAGATAAAGTTTAGAGTTGAATTCATCTATAATATCCATTATTTGTATATTAACACTAAAAACGCTTATAATGACTTAGATCAATTTGAAATACATCGCTGCAAATCTTTACAATTCTTTCCTAACTGAAATATTGCATTAAATACATACTTCAGTTTTAGTAAAATAAAAATTCGATAAATTCAACAAACAGGAAATAATCTACATTAAAACAAAAAATTAATAATTATAATAATATAAACAGTAATTCAATTTCTTCGAATTAATAATAATTATAATAATAATAATAAACAATACTCACTATTAAAGTATTTGTTTCTGTATTCGAAGCAAACTATTGTTTTCGAGAAATATTTCGATATTTTTGTTTTTTTCCTATATTAATAAATATTAATACACTTGAGGCTTTTCTTTAGATAATGAAAAAAATTAAAAAAACATTTCTTGCGTTAAAAGAATAATCAAATTTTGAAATCACAATTTAAATCCATAACTATTAAATTAAATTATTTTATCATTAACTATTAAAATTTGAGAAAAATTTAGATTCTTCAAATTTCATCCAAATTTTAAAAACTAAAAAAAATTTATTTTCTTCTGATTCTCAAAATTTTGGGTACCAACTTTTGTCATTGAAACAAATTTTGTCTCATTAATTAAAAAATCTATTTGAAACAAACATTTTTCAAATTTAAATCCAAATTACACTAATTTTCACGTTTTTAATTAAAATTCATCGAAAATTCAATTATTTTCAAAATTTTATTACTAAATTTCAGTTGTTTGAAAATTTTTGTTTGTGAAAATAAAATTGATTGACTTTCAAGAATTATTTTTAAATAATTTAAAGAATTTTTTTGCATGTTTTAAAAATCAACTGTTTTCAATTATTTCTGTTAATTCTTTTTTCAAAATTGAAAAAAAACACTTAGAATTATTTTTAAATAATTGAATTTTTTGTTTAAATTATTTAGTTTAATTTAAAAATTTTTGAAAACGAAGAAATTTAATTTCTTAAATTCTCGCCACCAAATTTTTGTTTATTGTAAATTATTGAATTTTTCAAATTTTGAAAACTAAAATTCAATTTCTTCAAAATTTAAAAAACTGAACACTTAATTTTTTATTT
Source organism: Leptopilina drosophilae (assembly GCA_032873175.1). Lineage (NCBI taxonomy): Eukaryota > Metazoa > Arthropoda > Insecta > Hymenoptera > Figitidae > Leptopilina > Leptopilina drosophilae. Next base: position 21,632,294 of record CM065483.1, read on the forward strand.
ATGAAAACCAAAAAATTGAACTTCTTTTAATTTTATAAAGTTTTATTATCTAATTTTTTTGAAATAATCTTTAAGTATCTTTTTTTAAATTTAAATTCAAAATAAAAGTATTTTCTTATCTTTAATTAAAATTATTCAAAAATTCAATTATTTAAAAAAATTTTAACCGAATTACAATTATTTGTTCAATTTTTTTCGGAATTATCAAATATAAAAATTGATATTTATTTTGTCTTTTAAAAATTATTTAAAAATACTTTTAAATAACAAATTTCAAGAATTTTGTTTATTACATTTTTTGATTAAAAAAAATAATTTTCCATTTTTTCTTTTACATCCTTTTAATAAATTAAAGAAAAAAATATATTTAGAATTATTATACAAAAACTATTTTTTGTATAATTAATTAATTGAATTAAGGAAAATTTTCTGAATGTTATGAAAAATAAATAATTTTGAGAATTTTTTTCAGATAAAATTTTGGAAAATAACTGAATTTTTAACAATTATTGTAAAAATAAAATTTTTTTTGAATTACACAATTAAAAACAATTCCTCTGAAAAAATGAATAATAATAATAAGTATTTAAATACTTATTTAGCGAAATTTATTTATTTTTTCAAATTCTGAAAACTAAAATTCAATTTCATCAAATTTTAAAAACTAATAAATTCAATTTTCTCAATTCTTGAAAACTAAGAAATTCAATTTCTTTTAATTTTACAAATTTTCATTGCAACAAATTTTGTCTAATTAGAATTCTGTTTTGAAACATTTTTCAATGTAGAATTAAATCTTTTTGAAAATTTTCAACGCAATTATTGAAATATTCAAAATTACTCTTTTTGCTTGAGACAATTTTTTTTTTACATTTTTCAAGATCCTAAATTTCGATACATTCAATTCAAAAAAATATTCTTGACATACGGGGGAAAATAATTCAACAAAAAATATATCGATACAAAAACCAAATCACAGAAAAGAAAAATATTTACAAAAAAATAAAGGAATTATGAAATTTGTTTGGTTAAATTTACAATATTTATAAAATTAAATTTATCATTTCGCAAAATAAATTAAGTCTTGAGACGAGAAAAAAAATTCTGCCCAACAGCAAATTTTGAAAGCACTAGATTTTTTTTATTCTTTCAATTAAATAAAAGACACTGGGCTAAAAAAATATTTCGTCCAGAATAAAGCCAAATAAATTTTCTTTCACTAACAGGTTAATTTGAAATTAATTTATTTTAATTTGAAATAATTTTAATTATTTTTGAAATGTTTGAAAATGTTTGAAATTTTTTCAATTTTTTCAATTTTTTCAATTTTTTCATGCATTTGGAAACTAAGACTATTTTTTTACATCTAATAATAATAAATAGAAGTCGACACTAATTCTATTTGAAAATATAATAAAAATAATAATAATAATAATGAAACATCAGAAGTCGACAACTTCTTTTGCAGTGTTAAAAATAAATAGAATGCTTGAAGCAAATTCTTTTTTGGGATTTAAAAATCCACTTGTTTTTCTTTCAATAGTGCTTCGTTTACGAAACATTATTTTCTTCGGATATATCTTCTACTTAATAATAAAAAAAAGAGAGGATGCTTTCCGCTTGGTCAAGAATACTTTGTTTTGTTTGTTTCTCCTAAGTTATTTCCTAAAAATCAATTGTCGTCGCAGTCTCGTCTTAAATAAGTGGCAGGAGTGTTTTTTTTCTCTATAAATCTAAATATCGCACATCTTTTTCTTTCAAGATGATTTAATAGTGCACTTAAAAGGCGATTGACGCGCGAATCTACAGCTTTTTTTTGCGCTCAAAATTTAATTTTCAATTTTGTTTTCCCTCCTTAAAATCCTTAAAAAAAAAAATTAAACGAAAATTCGAAGCTTATTTACAATTTCAAATTTTTTTTGTACAAAAATCTAAGTAACTACAAATAAACAAAAAAATATTGTTTCATCACTCTTCTTTTTCTGTTTTTTTTTCTTTTTTTTTATTAACAAATATAGTTTCTCTCAGCCCTGATTTTTATTCTGGGGGAGGGAAAAAATTTATTTTTCTTAAAATAATTATCACTTATTCACCGTTTTTTGTTTCTATTTTTTTTTCTCTAAGTTTTATACCGTTTTATTCACGCAAACTTTCTAGCGTTCTTTTCACGGTTTTTGCATATTTTTTTTTCATTTTCTCTCCTTTTCATCGAATTTGCTTTCGATATTTTCTATATTTCATCACTTTTTTCTCGATTTGAAAATCATGAAAATCATGAAAATCATGAATTTTTATTAAAAACTGTCACTATAATTATTTTCTTTGCCAAACGACTTTTCACTTCAGTTCAAGACTGATTGTAAATTTTGTTTTCCTATCATCAATGAGGTAAAAAAAAAAAAAAGAAAATGGGTCAATTTGGTAAAAATTTGGAATTGTCATTTTGGCGATGGGGGGGAAGGGGAAAAGAAGAAAAGAATTGAAAGGCGAAGAAAAAATGGTTAATCTTCATTGGCAATTTCGAGGAGTAATCGCTTGAGACTATCGAGTCCAGTGAGAAAACCACAGTCGGGACCCTGATGAACGGTTAAATTTGAATTTGAATTCGAACTGGTTGCCAAGCCAGTGTGGCCGAATGTCGTGTGGGCAAAATCGATCATTCGAACATCGACAAGTGAATTATTGTGAAGATCGGCCAATTTTTCACTGTCCTTGACTCTGAGTCTCTTGGACATGCTGCTGGTGTGCTCGAGGCTGTCCTCCTCGTCGTGACACTCTTTATCCTCGTACAATTGCTGACGATGTCGATGCTTATTGCGTTTCACTGAACATTCAGCTCCAATATCGAGATCGGAGCTTGTGTCCTCTGAATGAACGACCGAATGCTGCCCGCAGCAATAATCATCGCCGCTACTACTGCTACTGTAATTCAACCAATTCTCATACGGACAACCAGTTGTCTGTACAACGCTATTCAATAAATTTGACGGCGGATCCATGAATACGGTCTCCTCACTTATTGGATAGAAGCCCGACGATGTTTTTGCGCCGCGCGCGGCAGCTTCGCCGAATACACGATGAAATGTCGCTTCACTTACTTCGTCGTGCGATGATAAATTATAATCCGTTGAATTATTACTCGTGTCAGCGTCGTAACATGGATCGGACGGGTGCGCCTCCACGTAGCTCACATCGTTCGACGTATCCTCAACCCTCAATGTTGGCGTTCGTCTCTCCATGTAATCTTCAATTTGATAACCTTCATAGACAACTAATAACGAGCTGAAAATAAAAATTACAAATCGTTCAAGAATTTTTCGCTCAAGAGAAATAAATATAGACACCAGGCCTCGGATCGACTTTTGGTTCTCGAGCACAAAAAAAGGCGCTTCCTTCGATTCTAATTTCAACAAAAAAAAATCCTTTACGTGCTTATTTATTTATAAATATAAATTATTAAAATTATTAAAATAATTAATAATTATTATTATTAATTATTTATTCCTTATCACAATTTTTTTCATTTCCTTCTTTTTGCACAAATTCACAATCAAAATCTGAAAAATTCACTTATTAACTAAATATTTATTTATTACTGCTTATATTTTCCAAATTTTTTAATTAACTCTTCGACAGAATTCAATTATTTAAATACATAATAACATTCTTCGGAAGAATTCAATTATTTTCACAAATATTAAAATTCTTCGCAGAAATTAAATAATTTTCGATACAATTTTAATAAATTTGCAAAAATCCATTGAAACAATTCCAAATTTTTTTAAATTGCCAATATTCAATTCCCTGAAAAATAATTAAGAAGTAATTTGATCTAAAAAGTTCAATTATTTATAAAATTGCCTGTCAAATTTATTTTTAAAAATAGTAAAATTCTTCGCAAGAATTAAATTATTTCTATAAATAATAACAATTTTCACAGGAATTCAATTATATTCAAAATGATTTTAATAAACATCAACAGTGAAGTATTTAATTATTTTTTCATTATTTCCTTCATTTTGCACAAATTGACAATCAAAATCTGAAAAATTCAATTATTACGTAAATATTTGAATATATTTTCAAAAATTTTTAAATAACTCTTCGATAAAATTCAATTATTTAAATACATAATAACATTCTTCGGAAGAATTCAATTATTTTCACAAATATTAAAATTCTTCGCAGAAATTCAATTATGTTCAATACAATTTTAATAAATTTGCAAAAAACCATTGAAACAATTCAACATTTTTTGAATTTTCCAACATTCAATTCTCTTAAAAACAATTCCAAAAGTGATTTAATCTAAACAGATGAATTATTCATAAGATTGCCTGTAAAATTTATTTTTAAAAGAAGTAAAATTGCTCCCAAGATGTAATTTATTTCAATAAATAACAAAATTTTTCACAGGAATTCAATTATATTGAAAACAATTTTAATAAACATCAACAGTAAACTATTTATTTATTATTATTATTTATTATTTGAATAATTCTTAAATCTTATGAAAAAAATGGTATTTTGTTAAAGAACTATTTATTATAATTTTTAACAGAAGCGATTATTTTAAAAACTTGAAAGAAATTCTTCATAAAATTCAATTAGTTTCAAAATTTTTAATCAAAAATATTAAATAAAATAGTTTATTTAAAAACAATTCAAAGAAATTCTTCAAAGCAATGAAATCAGGATTTTGAAAATTTGTAATAAAATTCTTCAAAGAAATGCAATTATTTTTAATTTAATTATAGTAAAATTTATCGAAAGAATACAATTACTTTTAAATGTATTAATTAAATTCAAATATTTTCAAAAATTCTAATAAAATTCTTCAGGAAAACTGAATTATTTCTTTAAATAGTAAAATTAATTTCAGGAGTTCAATTATTTTCAATAGTATGTTAAATAAAATTTCCCAACAGAATAAATTGATGAATTAATGAAATTCGTAAATTTTAATAATTTCTAAAAATTATAATTATAACACTACGTGAATTCAATTATTTTCTAAAATTTTCAATTAAACTTCATTATTTTCTAAAATATCAATTATTTAAAATAATTTTTCGAATGTTTTTTACAATAATTCAATTATTTAAATACAAAAACTCAATTTTTTATAATAATTGAAACTGTCCATGTCTTTTTTCTTCAATTATTGTAGTAAAATATTCTTGAAAAATAATAGTTTTTTAATTAAACATACAAATTGAAAAATTTCTAAATAACTAAAATTTGGTAAAATATTTTGAAAATAATTGAACGTTTGCAGAATTTTCATTACAAACTAATTACAAATATGAAAATACGAGTATTTTTTATTTAAATCGAAAAATGTTACTAAACAATTAATTAATTGAAAGAGTCGTTGATTAATCAGACAAAATTTGTTTCAATAAAAATTTAGTACTGAAACTTTAAAAAATAAAAGAAAGAAAATTGAATTTTTTAGTATTCAAGAATTGGAAGAATAGAATTTTTAGTATTTTTTTGAATTTTAATGAAATTGAATTTCAGTTTTCAAAATTTGTACTAAAAACTTCTAAAATTCAGATATTTTCCAAAATATTATTTGTAATTCTTCTTAAAATTAATTATTTGTAATAACTTTTTAAAAATTTTTGAAGAATTTATTTTTCTAAAGTTTTCAACGTTCAGATGAAGGACAATATTTTTTTTACTTCTTCTAATTTGTATTTCTTTACAAAAAAATATTTTTTAGATAAAAACAAATTAATTCTGAACTAAATACTGATGAATTTCAATTATTATTCTTCTTTAGATAGTAATTTTCTAAAAAAAATTAAGGTGTAAAAAAATGTTGTTCATTTGAACATTCGAAACATTAGCCACATGAGAATTTCATTCTTTAAAAACAAACATCCATTTTTTATATAACTCATTTTTTTAATTTTCAAAGTGAATTATTGAATATATATAAAAAAAAATATTTAAATAATTAATTTTAAAAAAATATTATAAAAAATTCTGGAAATTACTTTTTCAAGTATTTTAAAATAATGTTTAAAAAACAAAAAAATTCCAACTTCATAATTGAAAATTAAAATTTCTAAATAATTGAATCTGATTAAAATTTAGTAAAAAATTTTTTTAAATAATTTAATTTTCCAAGAATTTTAATTAAAAACATAAAAATTAGTGTAATTTGGATTTAAATTTGATAAATATTTATTTCCAATAAATTTTTACTCAATGAGACAAAAATTATTTCTAAATTTGGTACCAAAAATTTTGAGAATTAGAGGAAAAAGAATTTTTCTAGTTATTAAAATTTGAAGAAATTTAAAAAATTTTAAAATCGATATAAGTTGCATTTTATACAAATAAAATATAGTATTTTATTGCAAGAGTTGGAAAAAGAATTTTCAATTACAATTCTTCAGAAATATTTCCGATTTTATAAGAATACAATTTATTTTCTTAATTTGCAATTAAAGTTCTTTTAAATTCATTTTTCCAAAAATTTTTTATGAAATACATTTAAAAAATCAATTTTTTTGCAGTGAAATCTTATAAATTTGTAATTGTACAAATTTTTTTAGGAAACAATTCAAAAATTCAATTATCATAAATGTTAGTATTTAATATTAATTTTTCGAAAGATTTGTCTATTTTTCACAGTAAAAAAATCGAAATAAGTTGCATTTTATACTGAAAATTAATATTTAATTATTAATATTTATATTTTTATTTATTTATATTTTTTTCCAATATAAGGTAAATGTACATATTTCCGTGCTAGAACATAATTCCGTGCTATCATATAATATTAATTAATACAAAAAATTAATAAAATATTTTAGTAAAATAAAACCCATAATATTAATCTACTAAATAGCAAAATTTATTCTACAATTTTCCACTTGCTAAAATATTTTATCAATTCCTTATTTTAATTAATAAAAAAAATAGCACGGAATTAGGTTCTAGCACGGAAATATGTACATTTACCTTATTTGGAAAAAAAGTCAAAACAGTAGTCGATGTTTTTGAAAATAAGTCGCATTCCTTGAAAAATAAGACGAAATATAAAATGTTTTTTTGAAAATTAATAGAAAAAAGTTGCCTTTTTTTGCAAATATTCGAGAAAATACAATTCTTCCTCTATGAGGAAGCAAAAGTCCAAAGTCATACTATCCGAGGCCTGTAGACACACATAAAATTAAATTTTAACCACTTAGGCCTTTTTTTCATTCTTTCTTTTCATTTATTTACTTATTTATTATTATTTTTTTGTTTTTACAATATTTTTCTTCTCGGAATTGGTTTCTGGCTTCCATGCGATGGCTCACACTTTTTTTTTGCCCGCACGTGCAATATAAAGTAGAGCTCGATGATCAGAAATCTTTCAAATTATTCAACAATAATATTAGATAGTTTTATTGAATTTTCAATTTCTATACTTACCAGGAATAAAATCTGTAACTGCTTTGTCTTTCAATAGCACGACGCAATTGTTCTAATCGCGTTATTACTCTGTGTATGACAGTTGCACGCAAACAATATCCATTGTGAAAAAATCTGATCAAAGCTTCCTTAAAGCCTTCTTCATTTAGTTCTCTTCCCCAATATTTATCGCGTTTTATGTAATGATCGGTGTCTGCTTGGTAAACCTTGAATCAATTTTACATTAATCGAGAGATTAGACAAAAAAAAGTCTTTGGTATTTTCACTTCTTTAAGTTTTAATTTATTTTTTTAAATTTACTTTTTATATTCTCAGGGTGGCCACTCTTCTCTAAATCTACGATTTCCTTTCATGCGGAATTGAAAAAGTATTTCACGAAAAAATTATTAATTTCAAAACTAATTTTAACCATTTTATAATATTAAAAAAATTTTTATTTATTGGAGTAAATTCATTATATTTCATCTAAAGTAGTTGCGAAGAATTATTGGAAAAATTTTATAAATTGTAAAAATAATTTCCAATATCCTTACAATTTATTTTTTATTTTCAAAAAAAAAATTTTTATTATCAATTTTAGATTTTTTATTTTTCAGTTGAGTTCCGCTGAAGAAAGGTTTTTCATTGATAGTTTCTAAAATCTTCAAATTGTAAAATTGTAAAAATCAAATTGTACAGAAAAAAATGTTTTGTACGAATTCAATTATTTTCATATAATTATCAAATTGTTTGAAAAAAATTCAATTATTTTGAAAAATGTAATAAATTTACTTTCAAGAATTCAATTATCATCATAAATAATATAATTTTAAAAAAACTCAATTATTTTCATAAAGAAGAAAATTGTTTGCAGGAATTTAATTATTTAAAATATAATTCAATTGTTTTAATAAATTTAATAGCAAAATTCTTTGCAAGAATTCAATTATTGTTAAAATTAAAAAAATGTATTCGACAGAAATCAATCACTTTCATAAAGAATTAAATTCTTTGCTGGAATTACATTATTTTGACAAATTTTACAAAACTCATAGAAAAAATTCAATTTTAATTTCGAAAATATTTTAATTGTTTTTAAAAAATTCAAAAAAGTTCAAAATAAAAATTTGTAATTTAAAAATAATAATAGTTATATTATTATTATTTTAAATTAAAATTAAAAATTCAATTATTGGCAAGATAAAAAAATTCTTTAAGAGATTTCAATTTTTTTCGTAAATAAAAACATTTTTTGCAGAAATTAAACTATTTTTATACAATTTTTATAATGGATTTAAATAACAGAATTTTCTAATTAAAATTGTTTTGAAAATGAATTTTAGTTAAAATTCGAGATAAAAATTAAATATTGAAATTCACTTTAAGGCATTAATTTTTAGAAATAATTGAATTATTTTCATATAAATAACGCAATTCTTCTGTGGAATTCAATTATTTTCATAAATAAATTTCTCAGATGAATTAAATATTTTTCGTATAAAAAATAAAATTTTTCAAACAATTTATTCGTTTTTAATATTAAAAATTTTACTAAAATTATACGTAAGTTTAAAAAAAGCATAATTATTAACGTAAAATCATAGAAAATAGAAAAAAAATAATTTTTCCACAGAATATTTTGATGCTTTACTTTAATTTCGCTTTATTGCCTCAAATTTTTCCAATTTTTAACCCAAAAATTAGAGCATTGGTCGAAACGAAATTTATAGATGATGATTTTTTTTATTGCCAATAAAGAAAATAATAGTAAAATATTATAAAAATTTTTTTTTATTTGATTAAATTTTCCAAATATCAAAAAAACCTTTCTGCAGTTTAACTGAACGTAAAAATTACAATTCCAAGTCCAATATAAAAAAGATTCGAGTGTAAATAATTGTCAAAAATAAATTGTACGACTTTTGAAGATAATTTTTAAAATTTACAAGATTTTTCCAAAAAAATAAGCCGCAAAGACTTTGATGAAATATAATGGATTATTCAATATAATGGACTTTTTTCTACTACCCAATTTTCTATTTATCAACATTAAAATACAAAAAAAATTTATTCAATTAAAAATAATTCTTATTGAACCGCGACAACTCACACTTTAAATTAAAATAACTTTCAATCTTTATCACACACTTTATCTTTATCGCAAATAATAAGAAAAACCGAATTTAAATCCGATCGAGAAAAAATCAGAGAAAGAAAAAATTACAAAAGTAATCATTGTAAAGTATTTATTCTGAATACACATTTTCAACCTAAAATACGCATTAAAATTAAAATGAAAATCAAGTTTTCCTGAAATAAATGAAAACATTTAAAAATCGGAAAAAATAATAAAATCCGGGAAAAGTGTGGAAAAGTAGGAAAAGGTTTCCTTAAATTTTAAATTATTTGACTTCAATTTCAGTTTAATATTGATGTGTGGAAAATAGGGAAAAAGTTCGAAAATTATTGGGCGAAACTTTTTGAGTAGACACCCTGATTAAAAAAAATATATTTATTTACTTTATTTTTTTGTTTGGGAGGGAAAAAGAGAACAAACCTGCATTCCACAGAGTCTAACACCCAAAGACGCTGAAGTGCTCGCAGCACATTTAGCCATTTGCTTGCTGCGTTTTTCAGCCGAAGCATCATCGCCATGCTGTCTGGTCCCCATTTTCAAATCTAAGATGCATGGATGTGAATACTGAGACGTTATATTTTCCAGTAATAAAAAATCTATATTTTTCTAATTAAGGAAATAACATAAGCGCATTTGAATTATAACCATGTATTGATAGAATAAAACTCAAGTACTCAGGTAGTTATTTTTCTAAAAACGAAAAAATTATCAAAAAAGTGCGAGACACAAAAAAACGGATTGATCTCTGTAAACAATAATCTTTAGTTTCTTTTTCTAAATACGTCGAGATAATAAAAAAAGTATTTTTCTCCTTTTTTTCCGAATTAAATTGAAAGCTATAACATTTTCGAAAATATCATAAATAATTAACGCATAAAGATTAAATTCAGATCGTAGAGTATTCACACTCCATTCTACAAGTCACACACAGCAACCTTGGCCTAAATCTAACTTGAAAGTGACCCACATTTTTAAAATACAATAATACAATACGGAAATAAATTCTTTTCATTTCTATAAACGCACTTGAAATTTTTATCAGTCATTTAACTTTTTCGTCTTATATCTCAATTGTAATAATTTAAAAAACAATTTTTTACAATAAAGTCAAAAATAAAATAATTTGAAAATTGTTCATCCATTAAAAATAATACTTTGTTCAGTTTTATAAAGCGGTCATTTTTTTCCCTTTTGTCAAATTATTTTTGAAGAAAGATCTCGATTTTACTTTCAGTCTCAAAGGAAAAGTCAATTTGTCTTCATTTTCTTTACTTCGTGTTTTATTGCTACTAACGATTGTTAAATTTAAAAAAAATTAATTCATCAATTCATCAATTCAAGAAATTTTGTTTTACAAAACATTAAAAACGAGCTGAGGGAAATTTTTTTTATGTTTACATCAGAACAGATTCTTCAAAACATTAATGGAAAAATAAATCTAAATCTTTGAGAATATTTAAAAAATAAACAAATAAAAAAATTCTTTGAAATTCTTTGAAAATAAAATGAAAAGTATATATATGAAAGGATACATTGTTTATTTGCAGCCGAATCGAGATGTGTTCCCGACTTCAAGACGTCTACGGAACTATTTTTACGATGAATTTTCATTCTGGAATAAAAGGAAAATATTTAGTTAATATAAATAATATTATAACAAGAATGCAAATAAATATAACGAATAAATTATCAAGGTTGCCACAAAAATTGATTTTCGTTTTTCTTTTTTATAACTTTTCCCTAACCAGACAGAATTTTAACGTTTTCCCTGATTAAAAAAAAAAGAAAAAGAAATAAAAACAAATTGAAAAAGATAATATTTAGAAGCAAAATTTAATTTTAAACTTTTAAAAAAGGAATTGTATTATTTAAACAACACAATTTTACAGAATTTTAAATAAGTTTTCAAATTCTAAATAGTTACAGAAATTTAAAATTTGTTTCAAAGGAAAGATTTAAATGGTAATATGATTTTATCACTCGTTGGTATTAAATATAATTATTGACTTGTAAGGATCGTTAAATTTTCATTTATATAAAGATTTAAATCTTTAAAATCCTAAAAATCCTAAATATTTACAGAAATTTGAAATTTAAATCTTTCCTTTGATACAAATTTTAATTGTTTTCAAAATTAATTTATTCCACATGTAATTTTGATACTTTGATTCTGTTTTTAATAAATATGAATACATTCAATTATGTGAATTTTTGTCAAATTTAATTATTTATTAATGAAATTAAAATTCTTTGAAAATTCTTATTTTTTAAATACTATAATCAAAATTCTTTCTCAAATTTAATTAACTATCTAGAAACCAATTTCACAAAATTACCATTAATTTAACAATTCATGATTTATTATTTTTTTTAAATTCAATTATCTTAAAAAATTGAATCAAAATTTCACGAAAAACTATTTTTTTCACAATTTTAAATAAAATTATTTCAAACTTAAATCGTTCTTTTTGAAATAAATATTTAATTCCCAGAAATTGAAGTTTTCAGAACATTTTGTTCAAAACACTTAAAGTTAATTATACTTTATAACGTTTTAAAAAAAGTTTTTCTAATATTTCAATATTTAAGAGAAACTTAATTATTTACAAAAATAAGAAATATCAAAATATTTCAAAATTCATTTCTATTTCAATTCAATTCTATTCTGAAATGGAAAAAAATAAAAAAAATTTTTTTAATACATAGTTTGATTAAAATTATATATTAAAAATAATAATTCAATTCATGAGAAGAAGATAAATAAAATTTTAAACTAAAAAATTCTCGATTTTTCGAAAAATTATATTAAAAATAATTCAAAAACCTTCTTAAGAATTTTATCAATATATTTGACAATAAAACATTTTACTATTTAAAAAAATAATTGAATTTCTGAGAAAAATTTTATTATTTACAAAAATAATTGAAATCCTCCAAAGAATTTTATTTTTTCTGACAGTAATTGAATTCCTGATAATAATTTAATAATTTTTTTGGAAATATTTGGATTTTTCAAAGAATTTTGTTTTTTTTAAATAATTAAATTCATACAAAAAAAATTTTGTATGAAAATAGTTTAATTTCTGCAAAAAGTTTTATTTATTACGGAAATAATTGAAATCTTTTAAAGAATTTTTTTTATCTTGACAATAATTGAATTCATGCGAAAAATATTTATTAATTTTTGAAAAGAATTAATTTTTATTTAAAAAATGTAGAGAATTAAATTCTTGAGAATAATTTTTTATTCTTTATTAAAATAATTGAATTCTTGTCAATTTTTTTTACATTTTTGAAAATAATTCAAATTTTTTCAAAATAATTTTACTGTTTATGTGAAAATAATTAAATTTACGTTAAAAAAAAATCTTTACTATTTTTATGAAAATAGTTGAATTTCTTCGAAAAATGTTATTGTTTACGAAAATAATTGAAATCCTTTAAAAAATCTTTTTTATCTTGACAATAATTGAATTCATGCGAAAAATTTCAATTAATCTTTGAAAAGAATTAATTTTTATTAAAAAAATGTAGAGAATTAAATTCTTGAGAGGAATTCTGTTAAATTTATAAAAATAATTTAATTATATCTTAAATAATTGAATTCCAGCAAAGAATTTTATTCTTTTTGAAAATAATTGAATTTTTGACAATTTTTTTTACATTTTTGAAAATAATTCAATTTTTCCAAAATAATTTTGTTTATATGAAAATAATTAAATTTATGCTAAACAAACATTTATCATTTGTATCAAAATAATTGAATTTCTTCAAAAATTGTTATTGTTTATGAAAATAATTGAAATCCTACGAATTTTATTTTAAATATTTGAATTAGAACAAGAAAATTTATTCTTTACAAAAGTAATTGAATTTTTGCTAATAAATTTATTGCAATTTTGAAAATAATTTAGTTTTTTTCGAAGAATTGTAGTGCAATGTTTAAAATAATTGAATTCTCGCGACATATTTTATTATTTTGAAAAATATTAAATTAATATTTAAAATTTTGAAATTTATGAAAAGTATTTATGAATCGATGCAAAAAATTTGACAAAAATTGTGAGAAAACCAAAAATTAGAATTTCTTGTAAGAATTCTAGAAATTCGATATTTTTTCCATTATACACGTTTAATAAAATTTCCTAATAATTTTTTATTTTCCCTGATTTCTCCTCAACTTATGGCAACCCTGTTAAAAGAAGAAAATTTAAATTAATTTTTCACTTTTCAAAAATTCGAATTCAATTGAAATAAAAGAAAAATAAATTTTTACCTCAAAACATCATCTCTTTTTCTTTTTGTCGATCCTTTTCCCGATTGAGTCTCGTGATCTCTAAAACTAGGACTGTAACGCTTATCAAGTTTAACCTCACTGCTACTGGATGCCTGCATGACACCTGAAACACCAATACTCCAATAAATTCAATATCCCTTTCAATTCAAAATCTGACTTGTTATCGACATTTATAATGTCCAATTTGTCTTTTTTTTTCTTTCTTTTTTTAAAAAAAATTAATTTTCTTTTTTTTCTCTATTTACAAAAAAACGAAAACCTAAAATTTCGCGAGAGAATTATTCTTATTTACCATTTGAGAATAAAAAAAAATTAATTAAACTCAAAAATATACCTTAAGAATATTAGAATTAAATTAAAAATAGAACTTATGATTATGATCTGATTTTGTGAGTTAAAGAACATAAAAGTTTTCTAATTTGTTTCTCTTACAGTAAAATGTTTTAATAGGAAAAAAAATAGAAAAAAAAATCGAAAGCTGAGTATACTATGAATATACATGAAGCAAGTGTTTGTAAATAAAAAAAAGGAGAGTCTCGAAAATTAAATAACTGACTCATAATGGAAGATAGATTGCATGTTAAAAAAAAATGACGCAAATTTAGAATGCGTCACAAAATACTTGTTTCATGTGTAATCGTAGCAATGAATCAATAAAGATAAAGAAAAATTAAAAAAAAAAAACTTCTGGAAAACTCAGCATTTTCTTTTCGAGAATATGAAATGAAAATGTGTATACAAGAAATAATTATTGGTTAGTTAGTTTTTTTTTTGAAATAATAATTGTTGATAAATGATTTTTTTTTGACTACATTCTGCTTACGGCGAATCAGTCATCAATAATTGTACGTCTGAATCGCGAAAAGATATCTGATTTTCAGAGAACTAGTATCACATGACGGAATATATTGGTGATCAGCAACAAAATACAAACCCCGAGCATTGGCCAAGGAGAAGCAAATGGAATGTGTTCAGGGCACTAGTGGGTCTGCGAGCAGGCCATGCCTCGATTTCCCAGACACGAATCCTTGTGACTTATTGGCTCTGGGGATACTTAAAAGAAAACGGTTTTTTGCTAGACACAATCATCAAACATATCGATTTGATGCATTTAGTTCTCATAAATGACCAACTATTTTTTTTTTTCTTAATTTTTATTTAAAAAAAATTTTTTTTTTGCCGTACACTTTTTAAAATGCACCACAATGTCTCATTAATTTCTTCTTTGTTGACTTAAGTTTTTATTGAAAAGAAAAGATAAAAAAAATTCACTAGAGTAAAAAATCACACTATTAATCTGATACCTACTCAACGGTGTGTCCTTGCTATAAGTCTTCAACAATAGTTTATTATTTTCTTATAAAGCTGTTTCTCTAATTGTTTTCTCTCACATTCTCTCTCTCTCCTTCTCTCTTTCTTTTTCTCTCACTCTCTAACACACTCAATGTTTATTCAAATTATACCTCGAACATTTTTTTTCAACTCCTAAAAAAGATTTGAAATTTTTATTCAAAAATGGATACAAAAATTATTTTTTGAAAAAAGTTACTTTTGAAATTCTACAAAAATTATTTTTCGAAAAAATTACTTTTGAAATTATACAAAAATTATTTTTGGGAAAAATTTACTTTTGAAATTATACAAAAATTATTTTTGGGAAAAAGTTACTTTTGAAATTCTACAAAAACTATTTTTCGAAAAGATTACTTTCGAAATTATACAAAAATGATGTCTGGAAAAAATTACTTTTGAAATTATACAAAAATTATTTTTGGGAACAATTACTTTTGAAATTATGCAAAAATTATTTTTGGAAAAAATTACTTTTCAAATAATAGAAAAATCAATTTTGGAAAAATATCGATTATTTTTGAAAATACAGTCGAATGCAACCCTATTTAAAAAAAAATAATTTGGTATTAAAAAATATCCAACAGAAACTAATTATTATCACTTAGTTCCAGAATATTGTGAAAATATTACAAAAAATATTTTAAAAAACATTACAAAAGATTACAAAATAATACAAAATATTACAAAATATTACAAAATATTACAAAATATTACAAAATATTACAAAATATTAAAATAAATTTTACAATCCTCAAAAAATTGTTTCATAATTTAAATTTATTTATCACTGTAATAATATTAAAAAAATCGAGTCACATTCCAACATCGTTTCACTGTAGACAAAAAAAAATTTTTGCAGAATAATAATTACTTAAAAAAAAACGCTTAATTATAAAAAAATTAATTCTTGAAAAAAATACAATAAAATAGTTCCAAGAAAAAAAGAAAACAAACTAATTTAATTATTCTTTGATTTTTTTAGTTAGGTGTCATTCTTTTTCGAAATTTTATTTTCTATCGAATTCATTTAATTCATAATATTTATTTATTTCTATGTTTTTAACACTCTTTTACTTTTTTCTTACTAGAAATATTTACAGTAAATAGTTAATTTAAAAAAAATAAAAAAAAATAGTTTAAAAAAATAGTTTTCAATAATTTTGTACTCAATTTTCGAAAAAAATTTTTTTGATCTTCTTTCCAATTAACGATCAAAGAATACGCTCTTTGTAATAAAAAACAATTGTTTTCTAACAATGATTGTTGTATACGTATGCGCACTGTTTTAAATAACAAAGAAATGAAAGAAAGAATACTGAAACAATAATTTATTTATTTAATAAGAGAAACAGTTTTTGTTTGTTTTAAAAAATATGAATTAAATTCAACTAAAGGGAAAAGAAACTTTTATAATATTAAAATAATATTTGATACTTAGAAGTGGAGAATAATTAAGTATTGTAAGTTTTATTTTTTTCAATCTTTAATAAATTAGCAAATAAAGAAAGAAATCGTTTTTATTTATTTACTTATTGAATATTTTAAAACTCTTCAAAAGCAAAAAAAAAACGATATTGCAATAAAATTTAATAAACAATTAAATATAAAATCTATACTGCAATAACCAAATTTTACAATAATAATAATCGTCATATTCTGAATGTATGTTCGCAGTGTGAAATTTTTTTTGTTAAAAATTTTTTTAAAACAATTTTTCTATTTAAAAGTTTATTTTTTTTAAATTAACAAAATTTTATTTAATATTTTAAAGTTTACGCAATAACAAACATTAATTAAATATAATTTTACAATAATTTAATTCCCGCACATCATTTTATGGAAATTTGTAAAAATTTATAATTCAATTTTTTCGAGAAAATTTATTACAATTTTTTCGAGAAAATTTATTACAATTTTATTTAAAATAATTGAATTTTTGCGAAGAACATTATAACAATTTTATAATTTTGTTTTGTTTTTTTTTTAAAGAATTATTTAATTATTTGAGAAAGTTTTTTAAAAATTTATTGATGATAATTGAATTGTTTAAAGAATTTTATTAAAATTGTTGAAATAATTACAAAGTTTCTTGCAAAAAATCAAACGAAAATTATTAAAAATAATTCAATTCTTTTAAGAAAAATTAAAATTGTATTGAAGACAATTGAATGATTATAAATCATTTTAATAAATTTTTTTAGAACAATTCAACTTTTTCGAGAATTTTATTAAAATTGAATTTGACATAATTGAATTCTCTTAAAATTTTTTTAAAATTTTTTATTTTTTATGTAAATAATTTAATTTGGTAATTTTTTATTATTCTTGAAAAGAATTGAATTCTTGCGAAGAATTCTATAAGAATTTTTTTAAACAATTGAATAATTGTCAATAATTTTTAAAAATAATTGAATTATATTGAGAATTTTTTATTGTTTGCGTGAAAATAATTGGATTATTTTCATAATTTTTATTATTTATAAAAAATAATTGAATTCTTGCGAAAAATTTTTAGGAATTTTTAAAAATAATAGAATTTTCTTGTAAATTTTTAATTGTGCAAATAATTAAATTC
This sequence comes from Leptopilina drosophilae, assembly GCA_032873175.1. Taxonomy (NCBI): domain Eukaryota; kingdom Metazoa; phylum Arthropoda; class Insecta; order Hymenoptera; family Figitidae; genus Leptopilina; species Leptopilina drosophilae. The sequence continues at coordinate 21,650,069 of CM065483.1, forward strand.
TTTCTAAGAATTTTATTAGAATTTCTTAAAATAATTAAATTAATATGAGAATTATTTATTGTTTGTAAAAATAATTGAATTTTTTTCAGAATTTTTATTATTTACAAAAAATAATTCAATTCTTGCGAAGAATTTAATAGAAATTTTTAAAAATAATCGAATTTTCTTGTATAATTTTAATTGTGCAAACAATGAAATTCTTTCTAAGAATTTTATTATAATTTCTTAAAATAATTGAATTAATATGAGAATTATTTATTATTTGAAAAAATAGTTGAATTTTTTTCGAGGAATTTTATTATAAATTTGTCTTTTTAAATAATTGAATTATTTCATAGAATTTTAATAAAAAAATGTTAAAATAATAAGATAAAATATTCTCCTCTAAAATTTTTACTTTTAAATTTTCCACGAAAAAAAATGTTTTCCATTTTCAGCGACGACGATAACATGGAATAAATTTTACTTCACAATAAAATATTATTCAGTTAAAAAGGATAACTTTCACAATTGTATGAAAAAGAAGAAATATAGATTGTCAATTTTATTATTTATTATTATTATTATGATTGTTACTATTATAAATTATTATTCAATATTGTTACCAAAATTCTTAAATTCTACCACTATTTCAAACCTAATAATAATTAATAATGCAAATAAACTTATAAAATCAGCCAAATAATAATGAAAGAAAATATTTGAATACTATAATTATTGCAAATATTATAAATTTCACTTTTCCGTACACTTATCATTCAAAATCTTTACGTAACATTGTTTCGAATCAAAAAAAAATCTAAAGGTTGTAACATGACCTCTAAATTTATCTGATTGAATTTTCCTTTCACTGAAAATCCCTGATAACAAAAAAACCACGTAGATTATTCTAAGATTTTGACGTTATACAATTTTCTTTTTCTTTATATCTCAAAAAAAAAAATAAGAACGACGTATATTACACACAGTTTTTGCGGAAAATACAATCAACTTTCAATCTTATCTACAAGTTTCAATCAATAAATGTTTTTTTCCCTTTTCTATATAATAATTATTTAAAAATAACAATGACTTAATTATTCTTTTTGAATGTAAATTCACATCATTTTCTAATTTCGTAATTATTGTTATTAATTTCATAAAAGATTGATAAAACGTTTAGATTTCTTTTTTGCCGGAAATGAAAATTTCCTTCATTTCTCTCTATTTTTTCTATCTTTCGTTTTTTTTACTTTTCTTTTTTTTTCTTTCATTTGTTTAAAAATTTTCTTTCTTTTATTTGTTTTAATTTTCTTTCTTTTATTTTTTTTAATTTTCTTTCTTTCATTTTTTTTAAGTTTTCTTTCTTCCGTTAAAAAAAAATTTTCACATTCACTGAACATAATTTTATTATCAATTAAATTTTAATTTGTTAATAAATGAAATTATCGATTCGCAAAATTTGAGGTAAATTATGCGATATGTGGAAAAACATGTTTCTTCTTCACTTACTACACGTCTATTTGATTAATTAAGAATAAAAAAATACAGTTTTATGTAAATAACGGAAAAAATAAATTCACCTTTTAAAGATAAATACAATAAAAAATAAAAATAATTCAGTAACAAAATTACTCAATTATTTTCAGTAATTTCTCAATTACAAATCTCATAAAATTGATGAAACGTTTACATTTTTGCTCCGGAGATGAAAATTTTCCAAGTCAACGATTTTTTTTTTTGCTTCTTTCATTATAAATTTCTTTTTTTTAACATTATGGTTAACAAAATAAGTTTTATATTTGTAACAAAAAATGTCGACCGAATTAGAACTTTATTTATAATTAATTTTTATTATAAACACTTTTATTACAAATCAAATTCATTATTTTCCTCTTTTTTTGAGAATTTTCATTTTCGTCTATTCGAAGAATTTTATTTTCAATTTTTCTCTCAAGAATTGATATCTAAAAAAATAAATCGTATTTATCGGAAAATAAATAAAAAAACATTTCTAAAACAAAAATTCTACAGAAATAGTAAAACGTTTACTTTTATTTTTCAAAAACCAATTTAGAAGAAAAAAAATTGAAAATAATTTGTGATAAATAATTCTAACAATGATTGCATTTGGATTGTAAAATTTGTATTAAAATTTAAATTATGAAACAAGATTTTGTAAAAGATTAAAGAAATTGTAAAAAGTTTTTTTTATTTTTCGAAAATCAGTTCATAATAAGAGAAATATTGAAAATAAAATTCTTCCTTTATGAGAGAATGGACGAGAATAAAAATTCTTCAAAAAAGAAAAAAATTAAAATAGAGAATTGATGATAATTGTAACAGTGATTGAATTTAGTTGGAGACCTGATGAATTTGATTACTTTCAGTTTTTGAAACAAGGAAGCGAGAAGCCTCACTCAAATAACATGACGTCAATAAAATTACAACATACCCTTAGATTGAATAACAGATGAAAGTAGGAAATTGGGAATTTAAGACTTACGTATGTATTCACTGTCGACATTCAACATTTACACTAAATCACACATAATCTGCATTTATAAATAATGGAAAATAAAAATAAAATTAAAAAAAATGAACTTGACCCTAATTGCTTTTACACACTATGGGGATGGCAAAGTTACAGAAAAAAAAATTTTTTTTAACTTCTTTCTCTTTCGTTCCATGTACAAATCGATTAAAAAAAAATGCAATATACACTTAAAGCACAAGACTACATTCGAACAACAGGCCTCGGATAGACTTTAAGGCACAAAAAAAGTTGCATTAGTCGATTAAAAATAAAAAAAGAAAATTGAAAAAGTCGTTTATTTAATTCAGTGTGGTCTCGAAAAATTTCACTGACTTCTAAATTCAATTATATTCAAAAACACAAATAATTTCCTTAATTAAATATTTAAATAATTATTTGTTTTTTCGCGGGAAATAAAATTCAAAAGAATTAAAAATTTAAAACATTTTGTTAATTAATTTCTAAAAAATACAATTATTCGAAAAGTGAAAAAAATTCAAACGAAATTCAATTATTTTCAACAATTGTTTAATAATTTCGAAAAATTACAATTATTCAAAAAGCAAAAAAGCTTCAAACAAAATTCAATTATTTTCTACAATTTTTAACTAAACTCCATTTCTAAATCAATTTTTTCTAAAAAGTTTCCGAAAGTTCTTTGAATTTTCGGAATTATGTATTTACAAAAAATTTTTTTTAAAATTAGAATGAAAAAATTCTAAATATTACATTTGCAAAAATATTTCAATATCCTTTTTAGAAACTAATTTTAATTAATTTTCAGATTTGAAGTTGACGATTTTTTATTAAAAATTTTAAGAATTCAATCTATTTTAAATGTTTCCAAATAAAATTCATGAAAAGTTGATTTTTAAAAACTATAAAATACTTTTTAAAAAATCAATTTACAAATAAATTTCAGAAATATTTCAATTATTCGAAATATTTTTAATTTTATATTTTGAAAATTTAATTAGAAAAATTGTTTAAAAATAATTTTTGAAAATTTAATTAGAAAAATTGTTTAAAAATAATTTTTGAAAATTTAATTAGAAAAATTGTTTAAAAATAATTTTTGAAAATTTAATTAGAAAAATTGTTTAAAAATAATTTTTGAAATATTCGTCTATAATTATTTTCCAAACTGTAAAAATCATGTTCCTAAAGTTTCGAACATTCAAATGAACGACAATATTTTTTTACTTCTTCTAATTTGCATTTCCTTAGAAAAAAAATTATATTTAGATTAAAACAAATTAATTCTAAACTAAATATTGGTTAATTTCAATTATTTTTCTTTTTTTTGTGACAGTAATTATCAAAAACATTAAAGGTGAAAAAAAATTTCGTTCACTTGAACGTTCGAAACTTTAGCCACATTAAAAATCGAAATAAGTTGCATTTGATACTAAAGATGTGGTATTTTGTTGCAATATTTTTGAAAAGTAGTCGAAAAAAGTTGTATATTTTGAAAATAGACAAATAGTTGAAAAAAGTCACAATATCCGAGACCTGGAACAATTAATACGGACAAACAACAGTCCTCTGAAAGTCTACTTTTCTTTCTTTTTTTTATTCAACAAAAAATACTTTCCTCCACTTTTTGTTCTTTCTCTTTTTCTTTTTATCTGACAAAAAATAGTTTTCTCTACTTTTAGTAACTTCTCTTTTTCTTAATCTGATAAAAAAATAATTTTTTCTACTTTTCCTTTTTCTCTTATCTGACAAAAAATATTCTTTTCTATTTTTTGTTTTTTCTCGTACTTTTAATCTATTAAAAAAATTCACCCTTTACACAGGCCTCGGATTGACTTTAAGGCACGAAAGGGTTTTTTTATTTATTATTTCTTTAAATTTATTATTATTATAATATATAATTTATTATTTCTTATTATTGTCTTTTTCTAGACAAATTTTTTAGTTTTCATTTGTTTAGAATTGTTTCAAAAAATTTAATAAGACACTTGTTAAAAATCAATTAATTTCAATAAAATTTTACAAAATTAGTATTATGTAAAATGTTTATAATTATTTAAATATATAATAAATATAAATTTATGTAGTAATAAATAATTTATTTCCTTTTGTTTAGCCACTGTAGTGATTCTTTAGTTTTATAATTTTCTCTATTTTCAGAAATTTGACTTAAAATTTTTTCTTTAGAAATAACAAAATTTTCATTCTTATACCCAAAAAGTTATATTTTGTAACAATGTTTGAAAAAAAGTAAAAAAAAAAATTCAATTTTTTGAAAAATTATGTTGGAAAAAATCGACTGATTTCCAAATTGTTGGAAAAAATCCAAAAAGTCATAAATATCCGAGGCCTGTTCACCGGAATTGTTTTGTTTAACAATTTCTTTTCTCCCTTTTAATTACTAAATATAGTTTTCCATAAATTGGAATCAACTGTTTGTATAATTAAAGTCACGTGTCGATAAAAAGGATTAAATTGAAAAGAAAACGATAAATTTCAATAAAAGTAAATTTAGAAGCATTTAACTTTCTTTATAAATTCAGTCAATTTTGATTACGAAATAATGCACCCTCATCAAAATTTTAACTACAATAATTCACATTATTACAAATGTGAAACATCGTTTAAAAAAGTTTCACGTGACACAAAATTAATAATAAAAGTACAAAGAAAAATAAATAAACAAAAAACAAAAATAAACAAAACAAAAAGAAAAGTTTAAAAAAACAAATCAAAAAGAAAAGTTAAAAAAACAAAACAAAAAGAAAAGTTAAAAAAACAAATCAAACAGAAAAATAAAAAAAACAGTAAAAAAAGAAAATAAAAACAAAGTCAAATATATTTTACAATTAAAATCCAATTTCAACACGTGGCTTTAATTTTATCTATCGTAATAAAAAAAATATTTTATAAAAAATACAACAGAATTCTTCCCACTCCCCTTCCTTTCGAGATAAGCAAAACATTGAAAACTCACTATTCATAATTTACGGATTTACAAAAAATATTTTGACGACAATACAAATAATTATTATTAATATTATTTAAATACACGAAGATGAGAAACAAAAAAGGATGACAAAATGCGTCGAAGGAAAAATAGTTCTGGAAAAATATAAAAATTAAGAGTACACAAAACCTTTTTTTCTTTTTTTTTTTGAGATAAAATTTTACTAAAATCGCGACACATTAATCGAAAAAAATATATTTATCGAGTGTTATTTTTTTTTAATATAGAAAATTAAATAAATAAAAACTTAATGAAAAAATTAATACATCAGCTTACCTTTAAATTTTGGGACAAATGTTTGTATCTCTTGTGGAATGTTTCTGTAGAAGTCTAATTCTCTGCAGTTCAGTGGCTTGCAAATCGTATTTTGGTTGAGAAGCAGTAATCGAGTATGACCACCGACCTGTTATGAAATATGATTGTTATAAGTCTTAAGAAATATCAAATGAAATCAAATCGATTTGTCGATAATTATAAATGCTCATCGCAAAGGAGAGTGTAAAAAATGAAGAAGAAAAAAAATGATTTTTCTCTCTTTTTTTTTACAAGAAATATGATTGACACGTGCCGTGGAAATATATAAACATATATATATATAAATAAACAATGAATAATGTAAAAAGAAACATGAATTAATTGACAAACCTGCTTTATCATGAATTACAAACAATTTGATTCTTCTATCAATAAAGTTGTACGTCATAAACGGATGGATTTTTTTTAAAAAACATTTTCATTGTTATTTATATTTTTGATCGAAAGCTCCAAGTAAAGAATTAAGAGGAAATTATTTAGAATTCATTGAACTTTTGTTAAATAAGAAATTATAAATAAATTTTTTATCATATTTCTTGTGAAAAAAAAACAACCTAACATTGTGTTATGAGAAAAAAAAATGCAATGCTTGACGACGATTTAGTTTTCTACTTACTTTGATTGTACCTACATTCGTGAAACAATGGATGAAAGACGTGACCCATTTAAGAAGCATTCGAGTCGTATACCTAAGTATGTATATTAAGAAAGAAAAAAATTCAGTGTTTAAGAATAAATATTGCATATACCTGATTATTGAGTGGATGTAAAGCGACTTCCTCGTCATGATCGTGAAGAAAAGTTGACGAAATTGGTGAAGAATTAGTGCTATGGCACTGCGTTTGAGCTTCTCCCATACCCCAAGCAGCCCTCAGGTATACCATGCCCGCGTAGTCCTTTCGGATAAAATCCAGTTATTCACTTTTTTTTTTTTTCTTGTAAACTATTCACTTTCTTTCTCTTTCTCAAAAAAAAAAAACAATTTTTAAATCACTGTTATCGAAACTCCAAGTCTTCTCATACCTCAATATTTAACCTTTATTTTTGTAACCAAAACCAAAAATTTTGAATAACAAATAACAAAAAAAGAAAGGAAATTTACACTTTTGCAAAAAAAAAGAAATAAAAAAATGTTACGACAATTTGGAAATGAAAAGAAAAATATTGTTCCACGAAACAAATACACTGCCTGTTTTGACACTTTAATAGAATTGAACAGACGCAGTAGGCATAAGAGCAATATTATTAACCAATATCCTCTCTTCTATCATATCAGCTGTAAAGCTGGATGAATGATGGAAGTTAGATGGCATAAAAAGGAAAGGAGATAAAACGAGAACCAAGAGAAGGACGATTCAATATATACGAAGTTTTCGAGTCACAGCCTTCACGAAATTTTACAGATATGCAGATATATACGTATATGTATGCCTAATTTAACATTTGCATGGGTTTACATACTAATGTAAAAGTAAAGTTGTAGGAGTATTTAGCACACGTATTTAGAGCACAAAGGCACTCACACAAATGGTTTGCGATTCTAGAAAGGAAGGAGAGCGAATTGACGCGTGCGCAGAAGTTCAATTATTCAGGGTTGAGACGACGCGAAGCAAAAAAAGAGAGGGTCAGGGATGGGTAAGTAAAAAAACCCTAGGTGTGTACACGCCTTTAAGAGTGCCCGAGTTGGACAAGCTTCTAGCGCGGTGACAAATGTCTGTGAAGTTACCTTTAGGTAATCAAGCTGTCACTCACGTATTTTTTATATTGTTTATGGCTTAATTTTAAATTTAAAGACCAACGAACTTTACCGTGTAAGTTTATTTTACAGACAACATTTTTAGAAAAAACAAACGTGAAGAGAAATTTTAATAATTAATGATTTAAAATGGAAGAAAATGATCTTATTCTCTTCAATGAAGCCCGACTTCCTGTTACTCAAGCTGACATTACAAAACCTACGAAAGAGTTTGTGATAAATTTAATTACAATATTCTTCAATACATTTCACATAGATGGTAGCGCAATTAAACAGGTACGTACACCTAAAAACCATTGTTTTGTTTTTGAATTCTTAATGTATTTTTTTAACAAAGGACCCGAATTCATTTATTTTTTTGTTATTTTCAATATTTATTTTTTACTTCTTTTCAAGAATAGCAAGAAAGTAATGACGTTTGTACATAATTATAATTTTCATAAAAAAAAATCTCCGTAGGAAAATTTTAAAAAGTTAATGAAAGTTTTTTATTCTTTTGACATTTTGAGGTTATGTTTCAATACTTAGGAGAAAAAAAAAGAAATACAAAAAGAAAAAAGAAGAATATATTAAAATATGTACTTTGGTGTTGACCAGAATAAATTGTAGTGAAAAATGTCAAATAGTGTTTATTTTCGCTGGTCTTTATTTAAAGAATTTTAACTTTCGAGCTTTCGTCTTTCCATGAAAGACCTCATAAGGTTATATATCAAATCAACCAAAAAGTTTTTTTAACAAATTAAAAGAGAAAATTTAAAAGAGAAACAAAATAAAAAAGTAACATGTAAAACAACAATGAAAATAAATTCAAACATAATCATTTTCTCCCTATAAAGAGATCATAGAAAGAGACACCATGTCAACATAAAATAAAAACCTTACCTCTCGGCCTCGAAATTGTATAAAAATACAATTATATAAATTGTATTTTTAATTAAAAAAAAAACGTTTTTCATTTACTAAAAAACAAGTTTTAAAGAAAAATCGACGAGTTTTAAGAAATTAATATTTATCAAACAGCCAACATTGGAGCAGTATGATGCGATACTATCGGAAGATCGAGAGTTGTACGAGGAATTCATAAAGATAATAAATATGTATGCTGGAATAAGTGGGATTTCTGAGAAATTATTCTTTAAAGATTTACACGTTCTTGATATTGCGAGTCCAAGTAATTGTTCTTTTATTCACATTATATTTTTGCAAACAAAAAAAATCGAGAACTTTTTGAGAAAATAAACGATCCTTTCTTTTCAGCTCCCAAAAGAGCCATAAAAGTGGGCAAATTCTTAGCCAATTTCATTATATATTTTCGAAATAAAGTCAGCGAACTTCAAGATCAAGTGAATGAAATAGAAGAGAAGCGAAATAAAATAAATGATTACATTGCAAAGACAAAGGATGCAGAGGAAAAAATTGCTTCTAGTAAAAACTATCGAGAAATTCAGTTAGTTGTTAATGAACAGGTAATTTTTACTTATAAACTAAAAATCAAATTTAATCTTCTTTTAAATTTGATAAAATTAGTTTTAGAAATTGAATTATTTTCATAAGTAACGAAACTCATGGCAGAATTTAAATTATTTTTAATACAACATTTTAATCGAGTTCCTCGAAACAGGAAATTATTTTAAAGATTTTGTATTTTAAAATTCGTCAAAAGAATTTTTATCAGTAATATTTATATTATTTATATATTTCGAATATATTATTCAATTATTTAAAAAAGATTTCTTTATGAGAATCCATGTATTTTTTTATCCAAATTTAAAGAAATTTTTAAAAAAGCAATATATTTTTAAAATAAATGAATAAGAAATAAATAAATATTTATTTACAATAAAATTTTGTTCTAGGCGAACATTATAATTTTGTAAAAATTGAAAAAACCTGTAAAAGTCAGGGAATTTTGATTTAAATCCTGGAAAATTGTTGTTTTCCAATTGAATTTATTCTTAAAAAACTAATTTTACTTAAATATTTGAAAATTATTTCAATTTTAAAAGAGTTCAATTACAATTTTCATAAGTAGATGAACTTGAAAAGATTTTCTTTGAAAATTTTGTAAAATTACAATTTTAAATCAATTTCATTAAAAAATTTAAAAACATACATTTTTAAAAAAACTAATAACTAAAATTAGAAAATTACAAAAAATTTTTAATATATATTTAATTGATTATTAAAAATAACGGATTTGTAGAACAATTATAAAACAATTATAAATTATAAAAGTGTAAAAACACTAAAACAAATTGAATTTTAAAACAGAAACTTATTATTGGAGAAATTCAATTCTTTTTTTATCTTTTATTATTTATTCTTCAAAGAATTAAACTCTTTTAAATTTTTTAATGAAACTCTTTTGTTACAATTCAATTTTTTTCAAAATAATATTAATAACATTCTTCCTAGAAATTTAATTGACTTTAAAACATTTTCAAAATTAAATTATTTTCAATGTTTGCTATTTCAAGAAAATTTCAAAAAACAATTCAATTATTTAAACCGAAATTTAAATAAAATTAGTCTCAAGAATTCAATTATTTTCAAACGTAATTTTTCAAAAATAATTTAATTTAATGTTAATTATTATAAATTTAATAATTTAATTGTTCGCAAAAGTCCAATTATGTTTAAAAATTTACAAAAATTCTTGTCAAAATTTAAACTGTCTTTATAAATAATAACGTTTTTCTCCGAAATTCAATTATTTTTGAAAAATTTTAATAATATTCTTGGCAAAATTTCAATTATTTTTAATATACAAAATTTTCATCGAATTTCTCGAAAAATGAAATTATTGTTAAATTTTTTTTAAATTTGTCTCTTGACAAAAAAATAATTAAAAAAACATGATAATTAAACTTTTATAAAATTTTCTATGAAAATCCAATTTTAAGAAACATTCCATTATTTAATAAATTGGTTATTTTTAAAGTTATTATTAATTTAAATAATTGATTTCTTGTAGAATTTTCTAATAAATATTGATTTAAAAATAAATTTCTGTAAAAATTTTCGATTCTAATTGAATATCATATTCAAAAAAAATTTATTTATTTGAAAATTCTACGAGAATTCTTTTATTTAACACTAAAAATGAACATTTTATTAAGTAATTGAAAACTTTTTTTAAAAATTTAAATTTCATGATGAACTTGATTAAAATTTTTGAAAATAATTGAATGTCGGGGAAAAATTTTATTGCTTATAAAGATTTTTTAAATTTTGACGGGCATTTTTGGCAATTTTGGAACATAATTGGATTTTCGCAAAGAATTATGTTACTTTTGAAAATAATCGAATTCTTGAGTTTTTCAATCATTTTCTAATTAATAATAAATGTTGTTTTAAAAACATGGAAAAATTCCGTTTTTAACCTGGAAAACCTGGAAAAATCAGGGAATTTCAAAAGGGTAAAACGTGACAACCCTGTAAAATTAAATATTTTTTTATTCCAGCTGAAACAGGAAATTGAGGAACTAGCTCAAAAACTAAAAGTCGAAAAGAATAAAATAGATGAGAAAAAATTGATAATTAGCAGTCTTGAAAAGAAGAAAGCGAAGAATATTGAAATTTACAACACGAAAAAAGCAGAAGCAAATAGGGTAAATTATTTTTAAAAAAATAACAAAATAATTATTCATTTTTTTAAATATAATTAAAAAGAATTTAAATATTTTTTTCTCCCTATTAGATCAACAATATAACAAGTGAATTAAGACAACAAGTTGTCGAATCTCCCGATAAATTGAACGCACAAATTGAAGAACTTGAAAGAGAGAAACAGCAGAAAATACAAGAAAAAGAACTCAAATTCGAATCACTTATGGAGAAAAAGAATTTAGCTGAACAAAGAGAATTGACACATTCACTTGTTACCAAGGAAACTGATAAAGCATCTCAAATATTGAAAATAGTTACAGACATAAAGTGCGTTGAGTACTAAAGAAAAAGATTATTTCATTCAAAGTTAAAAAATTATGTTTCAATATTTTTCTTTTCCATATAATTTTCTCTTACTTTTTTTTGCAGAAACTTTATCTCTAAATTAGATACAATTAAAAAAGAAAAGGAAAATACTCAGGAAACGATTTTAAAATTAGAAAAAAATCACGATATTGAGCATAATCAGTGCAATGATGTTAATGTAAATAAGATTAAAAAGCAAATGAAAAATCGATTATTGCCTTTACATAATCAGACTACTGAATTATTGAAGTAAGTGAATTTAGCTAATAAATTATTTAAATAATTATTATTCACATTGATTAATATTAAAATACGTATATTCAAATATTAAATGTTACGAACTTTTTTTTACCAGAAATATAAAGGAGATAGAAATGGAAATTGCCGTTGATCAGGAATCATTTTGTGAAATTTCAACAAAGAAAAATACCACAGATCGTGAAATAACATCGTTGGAAATGGAAATTGAGAAATTTTTCAAACAATCCAATGAACTTTATTCTAAGGAAATTTTATCGGTAAGTTCTTTTTCTCTAAAAAATTGTATTTTTGAATATTTGAAAATATTCGCCACTAAGATTTAAATTCTCTTGTTATTTCTTTTTCAGGAAATAAATTCATTTAAAAGAATAATGGAATTTGAAAATATCAATCAATAGAAGTATTATTTCTACCAATTACTATCCTTATTGCTATTATTATAATTAATTAAGATTATCTAATTAAGAACTGGCCTTGGATTGAACTGTAAGACACCGAAAATTACTAAAGAAAAGGTAATTTAAATAAAAGTATTTTTGTATTATACGCATTTCGTATATTTTCTGTTATATTGCAGTAATATGACTCTACATGAATCCAATTTTTATTTATCTGATAACTTAAGGTCTAGAACATTTCTCTGAAACGTATTATTGAACATTTTGGGAAGAATTTTGAAGAGAAGTAGTTCTTTTTTTGCATACCTCCTGAATGGGAGAATACACTCGTAGAATGTTTATATATATACAATAAAAAAATGTCAATTTTTCTTTTTTCTCTTTTTACATACACACAATATGTGGATGATTCTCCACGAAGTGGTGGTAACTTTTTGACTAAAATCTAAAAGCTTGAAAATTTGAATAAAATTAGTGTAAATCCATGAAAATGTAAATTCCGGTTATAAATAAAAAAAAAAAATAGTAAGGAAAGTATTATATCTACTATTTTAATAAAAAATTTTCCAAAAGAATTCAATTATTTAAAAAAAATGATTAAATTCTTGGCAAACATTAAATTATTTTCACGAACAATAAAATTTTCATAGGAATTCGTTTAAAGCAAAATTTAATAAAATTCCTCGCAAGAATTAAATAATTTTTATAAATAATAACATTCTTAAGAACTGAATAGTTATTGAAAATTGTAATAAAAATTCATAGCAAGAATTCAGTCAGTTTGATTAATAATAAAACTTTTTTCAAGAATTAAATTATTTTTATACAATAAAAAAAACATTTTCGAAAAATTCAATTATTCTTAAAAAATGTTATCAATTTGATTAAAACTCTTCGTGAGAATTCAATTATTTTTAAAAAGATTTTTTTATAAGAATCCAAATATTTTTTATCCAATTTTAATGAAATTTATAGAAAAAAATTAAATTAATTTTAAAATAAAAAAAATGTTATTTAACATCTTCGAATCAATTTAATTATTTTCATAAATAAAAAAACTCTTCGAAACAATGAAATTATTTTCTCACAATGAAAAAAAATCTGAAAAATTTAATTAATTTAAGTGAATAATAAAAATTGTCGCAAAAATTCAATTATTTTTGTACGAGCAATTTTTATTGCTGGATAATTGAAAAATAATTTAAATTCAATAAATAAAATGAATTAAAATTATACAATTACTTTGTATAATTTTAATACATTTTTTTACTGAATTGCAAATTATTTTTCAATTTTTTAGACTTCAAGCTACTTTTGAAAAAGTTTAATGAAATTCTTCGTAACAATTCAATTAAACTATTCTTAAAATTTTTGATCTAGTTATTCATAAAAATTAAATTTTCAGAAATTGAACATTCGAATGAATGTAAATAAAAACACGATTAAAATTTTATGTTTATGTAAAATAAACAATAAACTTTTCTTTAAAAAAAATTTTGCCTTATTATATTATTAAAAAAATAGTGAAAATTATTTGCGTGTAAAAGTTTAAAGCAGATTTGAAAATAATTTCTAAGTCATTAAATAACGAACAGTATCTCGGCAAAAGTTACAACCGAGTGAAAAATCACCCAAATATTTGATCAAATTCTTAAATTAATAATCAATAATAATTAATGAAATATTGACATTTTGCTATTTTTCTGAATAACATTTGAAATAAATACAAAGTTTTCTAAATATCAAAAATGAATTAATTCTTACACATAAATTACATTGTATAGATGTTTTTTTTTCTTTTTTTCTTTTGCCAAATGGCTTAGTAGAGATCAAAGATTCTTATAAAAAATATTTAACGAATTCATAATTAATAACTTATTAATAGCTCATCAGTTTTAACAATTAACGCCGATGGCATAATAAATTTGATAGAATATTCCATCTGTTGTATTTTTGGCACAATTTTCCAATAATTAGAATTTATTTAGGAATATTATGCCAATATTTTGCAAAAAGTTTTTGTTTTCAAAAAGAGAAATAAAAACGGAATATTCCATCGATATCGTTTCTTTTTTTTTAATAGGCAGGTTAAAAAAATTTTCACAAGAAAGTTTTTTTCTTTTTTTGTATTACAAAAAAAAGAGATAATTGTCTATTTTACTCAAATTTGGGTTTTACTTTTATAGAGAATAATTTTTAAGAAAGTTAAATCATAGGGAGAAGTTTTATACATTATTTAGAAAATCGAAATTTAGATATCAAATTCTAATTCAATGAAAGAAAAATAAAGGATCGATGCAAAATATTTCACCTAAAATAGTTGCGGCTTTAAAAAAATCATATTATTTGGAGACATTATTTTCATTATACGTACAATTCATTTTTTAACAATTATATACAATAATTTCTTCTACTTGACTTGTAAGTTTAATTTTTTAATTCAATTACACTGAAAAATGGCTATTTTCGCATCTGCAAAAAATTTATTAAAAGTATTTACTTGGTTGGAAACATTTTTCTCATTTCTAAAAATTATTTAAATGCTGAGAAAAATTTGGTTATTTATAAAAAAATGATAAAAATGCTTTAAAAAATTTAATTATTTACGAAAATGATAGAAGTCCTACAAATAATTTTATTATTTGTAAAAATAATTGAATTCTTTGGAAGAATTTTATTTTAAATTTTTGAAAATAATTGAATTCTTTTGAAGAATTTTATTTCAATTTTTGAAAATAATTGAATTTCTAGGAAGAATTTTATTATTTATAAAAATAATTGAATTGTAGCAAGGACTTTCATTAATCGTATTATTTTAAAATATATGAACTTTTGTGACAAAATGTATTATTCATAAAAGCAATTAAATTCCTGCTAAGAATTTTATTATGTATGAATATCATTGAATTTTAAAGAGAATTTGTTATAGAATAGTAAAAAATAATTTAATACCTTCTGCCAAACAATTTATTATTTATGAAAATGATTGCATTCTTGTAAAGAATTTGATTTAAATTTTAGAAAAAAAATTCTATCAAATAATTTTGTTTATTTAAAAATAATTGAATTTTTACAAAATTTTTCATTGTCCTAGAAAATAATTGAATTGTTTTGCAGAATTTTAATATTATTTTTTTATTTTTTAAAATAATACGACACTTTTGAGAAATTCCATTAAAATTGTATTAAAAGTTTTTGATTTCTCATTAACATATTTTTTTAAAAATACTTCAATTCATTCAAAGAATTTTTTTTAACTATGAAAATAATTGAATTGTTTCGAACAATTTTAATAAAATTTTTATTACATATTTTCAAAAAAAAATTTATTTTTATTAGAAATTTAAAAAAAAATTATCTTAAAACAATTTAGATTCTTATAAAGAAATTTTTTTAAATCAAATGAATTTTTTTTCGAAGAATTTAATTTCAATTTGAAAAAAATTCAATTCTTTCTAGAGATTTAATTAAAATTCTATAGAAAAATTCTGCGAAAAATTTTATTAAAATTGTAGAAAATAATTGAATTTACGCAAAAAATTTTATTATTTCTGAAAATAATCGAATTGTTGCAAAGGAATTCCATTATAATTTTCAAAAATAATTGAAAAGTTAAATTATCGGAAAAAATTTAATTAATTATGAAAAAAATTGAATTTCTTCGAAAGATTTAATTAAATATGCAAAATATTAAATTCTAAAGAATTTTTTTTAAATATAAATAATTTAATTATTTCGAAAAATTTTATTAAAATTATTGAGAACAATTGAAATTCTGCGAAAAATTTTATTAAAATTGTAGAAAATAATTGAATTTGCGCAAAAAAATTTATTATTTCTGACAATAATCGAATTGTTGCAAAGGAATTCCATAATAATTTTCATAAATAATTGAAAAGTTAAATTACCGGAATGATTTTGATTAATTATGAAACAAATTGAATTTTTCTAAAGAATTTTGTTTAATGCAAATAATTGAGTTATTTCGAAAAACTTTATTACTATTTTTTAGAACAATTGAAATTCTGCAAACAATTTTATTTTGTAAGTATTTAACTATTGTTGGTAATTCATAAATTCTTTTGAAAAATTTTCTTTAAAATTTTAGAAAATATTTGAAATCTCTCAAATTTCTTTTTAATTTCTTTTTTTTCAAATTTCTTCTACTTAACTTAAAAATAAAATAAAATAGCTGTAATAAAAAATTGTTTTTGAAAATAATTGTTAAAAAATAAATTGTACGATTTTTAAACCTTTGCACAATTTATAAAATGTTTTTAAAAACATTCCTCAACGACTTTTGGGTGAAATATAATTGATCGATAAAAATATTCTTCTAATTTTACCTCACTGCGAAGAATAAAGAAATTTTATCAATTTACTGAAGTAAATCCCTATTGAATACTATTAATTATTATATAAAATAATATAAATAATTAATATTCACTGAAAGTTTCAAAATGAAAATTTTTTTACCCCGAAAATTTTCAATTACTATCTAGATAGAATTAATTACTAGAAATATCTCTCAGACGCACTACATACAATAAATTGATGTAGAGGTGAAAATGCAAACATTTAAAGGCTCCATATGTGAGAAATTTATATATATATAATATAAAAAAAAAGAAGAAGAAGAAAAGAATAAATAAATTTTTACACTGTACTAACTTGCATGGATAATGCTCCTGACTCTGTGTCATTATACGTTCTTGTTATACTAACAGAAGAATCTAAATTAATACCTTCAGCACCTTCATTACTCGCCGCTAATCTCTCGCTTTCAATTAAACTCGTGTTTGCATCAGCACCGGTTAAATTATTTTCACCAATTATCATTTTCTTCCTTGTTCCATTAACAATTGCGTCCGTGTCATCCTGTTCGTTATTTAATATTGAACGACTACCTTTCGCATTATCTTTTAATAAACCCTGTGAACTTAATTTCTTCTCCTTCTCATTGACAGTAACATTTTTAGGCCCTTTTCCATCTTTTTCCCTTGGCTTTTTCCCAAGACCAGAGAAATTTGATATTTTCGAAACAACCTTTGTTGTGTCTTTCGATTGGCGAATCGATCCAGCACGATTTGGCTCCGTGACTTCTTGATCTTCGGTTATTGATTTTAAATTGCTTTTAGTTTCCCCTGTCCCTTCCTCTTTCGTCACTTGAATTGGAATATCATCTGAAATAGAAGGAAATTGTTAGTTTAATTTTCATTTCAATTTTTCTTTTTCGATTGGCAAATGAAATTCGTGGTTTTTAAATAATTTATTTTTATTTCATTACGTGAAAATAGTATTTAATTTACTCAAATGAAAATCATTTCAAGAAATAAGGAAAATTTGAAGCGGAAAATAATTCAAGATTTAAAAAAGAAGTTCCAGTGCGCTCATTTTGCTTTTGTGCGGTCAATCAACATACTTATTGTATAATCATTCGTCATTTTTAAGAAAAAAAAATAATGCAATTCAGTGAAGTTGAAAATATATTCAGGATTGCCACAAAAAATTGATTTTTTCCCTGTTTTGCAGACGGATTTTTGACTTTTGCCCTGAACCTACAGAATATTTTAATTCACTATAAAAATAAGTAGCTAAAAAAAAATTAATACATTTATTTACTACAATAAATAACTATTAAATTTTTGTATTATTATTTTTTATTAAGTTTCGACTTTATCTTTAATTGTAAAATTATTCAAAACATAAAAATCTTTTAAAAATAAATATTTAAACATCATTACTATTTTTCCACGGGAATTATGATTTTCCAAAATCACAATTTCAAATTCAATTTTAACTTATAAGAATTTCTAAAGTAACTTCTTGAAAATCAGTTTCAAGATTTAAAATAAATTATTATTTACTAGAAATATTATCAAAAATTTTTCTCTAATTCAATTATTTTTAATAAATTTTTTGAGAAAAGTTTCTTAAGAATTTAATTACTTATTTAAAGAAGAAAACCTTTAACTTAAATTTTTCTGAAATTCACTTGTTTTCAACAATATAATGAAATAATATTAAATACAATTTTTAATAAATTGTAGAATTTAAAATTCTTATAAAGAGATTTCAATATTTTAAAAGAAAATTAAATTTCTGCTAAGAATGTAATAATTAACATTTTTTGTATAACTTAATTCATTCAAGAAATTTTATTATATTTGTTTCAAATAATTGAATTCATTAGAGAAGTTTTATTAATTACAAAAATAATTCCAATCTTGTTAAGAATTTTATTAAAATTATTATATATTAAAAATAAGTGAATTCTTATGAAGAATTAAAAAAAATTTGTAAACTAATTGAAATTTTGCAAATAATGTTATAATTTAAGAAAAGGATTAAATTTTTTAAAAGTAACACATTTAATTACATTTTTTGATAATAAAGAATTGTATTAATAGTTTTCAAAATAAAAAATTATTGCGAAGCAATTTTTTTTAAATTCTTTAAAATCACGGAATTGATGGGAAAAATGTCATAAATTATAAAAATAATTGAAATATTGATAAGAGTTAGGTTTTAAATTATTTGGAAATAATTTAATTTTTTCGAGTAGCATAATTAATTTAGTATTGAAAATTTTTCAATTATCATACAGATTTTAATTAAAAGTTTTTTTATAATAATATAATTTTTACGAAAAGTTTTATTAAAATTCGCTAAAATAATTAAATTTATCCGAAGCATTTATTTAATTATAAAAATAACCAAATTCTCATAAATAATTTTACCAAAAATTTTAAACTTCTGGAAAAAAATTTTATTCAGATTCTTTAAAATAATTCAATTCATGTGGAAAATTTGATAAATTGTAAAAATAATTGAAATCTTGCTAATAATTTAATTAAAATGTTCATAAACAATTGAAGTTTTTCGAGAAATTTAATTAAAAAATTTAAGAAATTTATTTGTAATAAAAAGTTATTATTATTATTATTATTATTATTATTATTATTATTATTGTTATTATTATTTAATTCTCATAAAGAATTTAAACAACACTTTTTTTAAATAATTGAAATATTGCAAAGAATTTTTTTCAATGTTTTAAAAATAATTGAATTCTTTTAAGAAATTTGATTAAAATTGTATTTTAAAGGTGAAGAAGAATTTTCTTTCTTTTATAAAAGTAATTGCATTTTTGTTACAAATTTTTTAAAAATGATTATAATTAATTAAATTTATGGTCAAAAATTAATTATATTTCTGCAAATAATTGAATTCCAGTTAAGAATTTTTGACAGAAATTTTAAAAAGTAATTGAATTCTGGTAAGTAATTTTATTGATTATATAAAAATAATTGACTTTTTGAGAAGAATTTTCTTCTTTATGCAAAAAATTCAGTTGTTTCGAAGAATTTCGTTACTTACGAAAATAATTGAATTCTTACAAAGAATTTAATGAAAATTTAAGTAAATAAATTCCTGTATAAAAATCTATTATTTATGAAAAAAAATTGTTGCACAGAAATTTGATTAAAATTTTAGAAAATAATCGAATAATAGAATTTCAGAAAAGAATTTTATTATCTACGAATGTAATTGAATTTTTTAAATGCTTTTTAGTAAATTTTTAGGCATAAATTGAAAAAATGTTACTGCTTATGAAAATAATTGAATTCTAGTGAAGAATTTTTTTATTCTTGAAAATTATTCAATTGATTAGAAGAATTTTTTTCTTTACACAAAAAGATCAATTGTTTCGAAGAATTTTTTGATTTATAAAAATAATTGAATTGTCAATTGTATTGAAAATAATTGAATAGTTGCTAGTTATTTATATTATTTACAAAAGTAGAAATGGTATTTTTTTCTAAAATTCAATTATTTTTTGAATTTTTAAAGAAAATTATTCTCAAAACAATTTATTTAAATAATAATTTTTTATAGTTTTGCAAGAATTAAATTAGGTAAGTAAAATAAATTCAATTAAAAGCTGAGTAAAGAAAATTAAAGTTAATAAAGTAAAAATTAATTATCGTTAAAAATAGAAGGAACAATGAATAAATATTTTTAATATCTTTAAAGTTTGCTGGACAAAAAAATTCAGAATTCTCTTATGAATTTTAGAAATTGAATATTTTTTCAATTCTTTTGATGAAGTTTTCTGAGTTTTTCCAAAATTCCCTGACCTGTGGCAACCCTGATATTCTACAAGGCGGTGTTACTTTAGAGAAAAAGTTTGCGATATTCTTTCATTGAACAAAAATCGTGTGGTCACATTATGCAGTAGAATTGGAAAAATAATTTGCAAAGTGATTCAGCTATCTTTGTTTTGCTTTTTTTTGTTCAAATTTAATACCAAAAATTGGGCGATGAACCAGGAGAGCAGAGGCTCATTCGTCTGCTTCCTCCGGGATATAAATTCTCATTAGATTCTCCACTATGTTCGCCAAGTGATTGTTCCTCCATAACTCGATATAAACGTGCACCGGCACTCAAACGATTTTCATCTCTTGGCGATTCGTTTCGATCTTTCGAATTTCTACGATTAGTACGACGATTAGTGCTCGATGATGTCGCATCATCGGCACTATTTTGCGATGATGGCGATTTTTTTGCCTTTTGATCTTTACTTTTCTTCGGTGACGATTTAATCGGTGAACCCTGACCGCTCGACATACTTTCACGTCTTGAATTCTCAACAGACGAGGAGGAATTTGTTTTCACTATTTCCTCCTCGTCGACATAATTAATAATCGGTTGTTTCCAAAATTTCGTTCGTCGCTTTGAATTGCCGGCTGTCACTACTGACGTTTGTTGTTTTTCAATTTGCTTTGGCTCCGTTGATTCAAATAAATTTTCATCCAGATCGTCTAGATTATTATACAGTTAATTTTCATGGAAAAAAGAGAATCACTTTCGTTTTGAGAGTAAAAAAAACAATTCTTTTTTTTTTTGAGACAATGAGCGATTGTGTTTTATGGGGTGGGAAAAATATTTCGCACACTTACCTGGTAATTTTTTGGTGCGGAATGATGCGTTTGTTATCATCGACTTGGACATTGGTGTTCCTGTCGAGGAGGATGATATCGCAACTGCGATTCCTAAAGAATTGTCTCCTAGTTGTCCTGAAAGAGAAATATTTATTAGGAAAAAAAAGAATCATCGATAAAGAATAAAGAATAAGACAAATAAAGAAAGAATTTCTCACCTGGTGGTCCAGAACTACATGAGTTGCGAATAGCATTTGTAACCAACATAACATTTGCGAATGTTTCGTAACACGCCCTATTGTGTATATCATCCGTAGCTTGATTCGCGACATACCAACAATCGTTGTACCTATAAAGAAACATTTTGCAATTTAGACATTAATATTTAATTTCTACATAATGTTCATAAATTCTAAACAGACAAAAAATACCTATTCACTTTCTTTAATTATTTACATCAAAATTTTGTTACTAAATTTGGCATTATTAATGCAAATTAAATCTAATCTTGGTCGATTTAAAATTCAAACATCAATTAAAAATTAGAAGAAAGTGTCAGTGAAAAAATAAATTTATTAAAATAGTTACAATAAATCTATTAATTTACAAACAAACATTGCAAATATTTCAATAAAATTCTTCAAAGAAATACAGTTTAAAAAATATTTTTTTTAAATTTGTTTATAAAATTTCAACTATTTTCATAAATATAATAATTTTCATCTCAAAATAATTGTATTCAGCATGTTTAGTATAATTTTAATTAAATTATTCGAAACAATTCAATTATTAGATATTCTAAATTCTAATTGAAATTATATTTATTGAAAAATAATAATTGTTAACAAGAAAAACAATTTTAATAAAATTCTTTATATAAGAAATCCAATTGTTGTATAAATCATATAATTATTCGCAGTATTTCAATTATTGTCAAAAATTAAAAAAAAATCTTTTAGAAATAACTTAATCTTCTATATTAATAAAGTTCGTGATTCGGTATTCTGTTCGTAGTTTGAAGTTAGTTGCTGTTTGCTTTTTTGATTAACTTTTTTTATAATTTTTCGTTTCAAATATTTGCAATTTTAAAATAAATCTATTGAAAATCATCGAATTATTGCAAAGAAATTTATAAAAAAAATTGACAATAATAGAATTCCTTCTAAAAATGTTATTAAATTCTCGTGAGGAATTTTATTAAAATTTTTAAAAATCCTAATTAAATTCTTTTGACGAATTTCTTTGAATTTTTTTTAACTCATGGAGTTTTTTTTAAATTCTAATTGAAAATTTTGAAAGCAATTGGATTTTTTAAAGAAGAATTTTATTAAAATTGTATTAAAAATAATTGAATTCTTGAAAAGAATTCTAATAAAATTTTATTACTATTTATAAAAATAATTGAATTGTTCCGAAGAATTTATTGAAATTTAAGAAAATAAATGAATTTTATGTTAATATTTGAAAATTCAAATTCTTTCGAGAAATTTAATTAAAATTGTTTTGAAAATAATTAAATTTCTGCAAATGATTTTACTATTTATAAACATAAATGAATTATATCAAAGAATTTTACTATTAATAAAAATAATTGAAATTGTTTCGAATAAATTATTAAAATTTTGAGAAATAATTAAATTGGTATGAAGAATTTTATAGAAATAATTGAAAATAATGAAATTTTTATTTCTTTTTTAAAATATTTTGACAATAATTGTATTTATTTTAAAGAATTTAAAATTCTTGTTGAAATTAAATTTTATGGAAATTTTCGAAAATAATTAAATTCTTTAGTATAACTTTATTTAAATTGAATTAAAAATAATTTAATTCATTCAAAGAATTTCAGTATTTACAAAAATAATTAAATTGTTTCGAAGAATTTTTTAAAATTTTGGGAAATAAATAAAGTTTATGAAAATATTTTAAAATATTTGAATTCATCCGAGGAATTTAATTAAAATTGTTTTGAAAATAATTGCTATCCTGCAAAGAATTTTACTAACATTAATTGAATTCTTGGGAAGAATTTTACTATATTTATAAGAATAATTTAATTCTTTCGAAGGATTTATTAAAATTTTAGAAAAAAATTGAATTTTTTCGAATTGCGTTAAAAACAGTTTTAAAAATTGATTTCTTCCGAGGAATTCAATTAAAATTGTTTTAAAAATAATTGAATTTTTGTAAAGATTTTACTACTTAAAAAAATAATCGAATTGTTTAGAAGGATTTATTAAAATTTTAGAAAATTATTGAATTCCTTAGTGAAATTTTATTAAAATTTTAAAAATATGAAAAGTAATAATTAATTCTGTACTTAATAAATGAATTTTTAAAATTTAGAGTATGAAATTATTTTAAAAATTTATATTTAAAAATAAAAAATGTAATTTGCAAAAGATTCCCAAAAGTAGTAAAATTAGCTGCAAGGATTTAATTATTTTCAAAATAAAAAAATTATTCTCAGGATGTAAAATATTTTTAATACAATTTTCAATTATTTCCTTCAAAAATGAAATTATTCCCTTAAAACTTTATTAAAATACTTGTAAAGAAATTATTTTCGAAAAAAATTTTAATAAAATTCTATGGAAAATTAAAATATTTTAGATTCAAAATCGTAAAAATTTTCAAAAATTAGAAAGATTAATAGAAAAATCATAAAAATCGTTATAAAGAAATTTAATTTCAGTTTTAGTTTTTGTTTTACTTTCTGTTAAACAATTTATATTATTTCCCTAAAAAATTAAGGTTTTTGAATAAATTTATTGCGTATACTAGACTTACATTGCAAAATAAATCGAATTTAGAAATTCCAGAAGAAATTGATTCGACACTGGTATTCGTGGTAGTAATCTAGGAACAAAACTCGTTTCACTATTATAAGATGATCTTTGATGAAGACCCATTTTCGAAAAACCTTGCGTCACAAGTCTAGAAAAAATACACGAAAAAAAACAACAAATGAAACAAAATAATTCACAAACAATTAATGTAAAGATTCAGAATAAAATGCTAGTCTCTCGACCGAAGAACCGATTATAAATTGTTTTTAACTAAAAATAATAATTTGTCAAATATAAATAAAAAATTAGAAAGTTTTGAAATTTCAGCCTAAAATTATAATCCGGTCATCAATCAAGAGCCTCAAGTGTAAAAATAATTTACGGAAAGAAAAATGAACTTACGTAGTCGCAACCTTACACAATTGTTCGAGTGAATGTTTCGATATGAATGACAATTGTTGATTATAAATAAAAAGCAGAGCTGTCATTACTTTTAATCTATTTTGGGCATTCAGTATTTCTACTTGCTGCAAAGGACCCCAACTTACGAGTTTTGTGTTACACTCCTCAAAACGACGAATCGCACTTTCCGTTAACGAAGTCGATGCCAAACTCGAGGGCTAAACATAAACAATGTTTTCAAAATTAACTTCACATTCAATTCAAAATAATTACAAATCAATTTTAAATTAGTTTTAACAATTAAATTTGACAAAAATTTTCACTGTTTCAAGTTTTTTAAATGATGTTAGGGAATTCAACTCTTTTCAAAAAAATGTTATTTAGGTATTTTTAGGCTTTTTCAAAAAAGTATTTTTTTTTAGACTTTCTGCATTAAATTATTTAAAACTTCACTAAATACTTTTATTTACAAATTA
Organism: Leptopilina drosophilae; assembly: GCA_032873175.1. NCBI lineage: Eukaryota > Metazoa > Arthropoda > Insecta > Hymenoptera > Figitidae > Leptopilina > Leptopilina drosophilae. The sequence goes on from CM065483.1 coordinate 21,674,887, forward strand.
ATTGACAAATGTTGGAAGTTAGTTGCTGTTCGCTTTTTTGTTTCCTAAAACTTTTGAAATAATTTTCCTTTATAAACGTTTTCAAATTTTAAAATTAATGTGCAGAATATTCAAATCTTAAAACGCATTTATCAAAAATTTGAAAATAATTGAATTCATTTAAAGAAATTTAAAATTAATTTAATTTAAATTTAAGGATTTTATCAACATTTTTTTAATATTTGAATTCTTTCGAGAAAATACCATTGAAATTGTAGTAAAAATATTAAATCTTGGCGAGATTTTCATTTAAAGTCTTTAAAGTAACGGTTTTTAGGAATTTATTTCAAGATTGTTAAACACAGTAAAGTTTTCCTTCTTTTCTATTAATTTTTACTGACAATTTTGAAAGTATGAAAATTAATTTTATGAAGAATATAATTAATTTCAATAATTGTAATAAAATTCTTTGAAAAAAGTAAATTTATAAATAACTAAAATCTTAAAAAAATAGATTAATATTTTTTAAATAATAAAATTCTTATTAGAATGTTACTTATTTTTAATACAATTTTAATTAACTTCTTCAAAAATTTCATTTATTTTTTAAAATTTTGTAAAAATTCTGCGAGAAAATTTAATTTGTTTAAAAAATAAGTAAACCTTTCACAGGAGTTCAATTACTTAAAAAACTTTTAATGAAATTCAATTAAAAGATTCAATTATTTTCATAAATAATTAAGTTTTCGCTGTAATTCAATTATTTTAAATACAATTTTAATTTAATTCCAGGGAAAATTAAATTATTTAAAAACATTGTTTTTAATCTTAGAAAAAATTTAATAATATCAATAAATAGTAAATTTTTCACAGGAATTTCATTTTTTTTAATATAACTTTAATACAATGCTTCTCGAAAAGTCACTTATTTTTTTAAATTTTGCAAAAAATCATTTATTTATAGAAATAATACATTTTTTGTCAGGGCTTCCATTATTTAGAAAAGTTTTTAAAAAATTCTATTCCAGAATTTTATTTTAATAATATTGTATTGAAAAAAATTGAATTCTTACAAAGGTTTTCACAAAAATATGTTCATATCATTTAATTTTGTTTGGGAACTTTATAAAAATGTTTATTAAAATTTTTTACAATAATTGAATGTTTGTGTGACATTTTATTCAATTTTTTTTTAAAATAATTCAACTTCAAAATAATATTTTATTACCTATTTATGAAAATCATTAAATTATTGCGAACGATTTTATTAGAATTTTTTAAAATTATTGAATTAAAAAAATATATTACTTTTGATAATAATTGAATTTTGCAGAGAACTTTATTAAAATGCCTCAAAACAATTGAATTTTCGAGAAGAATTGTTGAAAATAATTGAAATTATATAAAAATTCTTAAAAATAATTGAAGTCCTCGAAAAATTTTATTATTTATAAAAATATTTTAATATTTCATAAAACTTTTCTTATTTATAAAGAAAATAATTTGGTCTGAATTTTTTAAAAATAATTAAATTTTTCTAAGGAATTTTATTGAAAATTTAAAAATTAATGACTTTTTAAAAAGAATTTCATGAAAATTGTCAAAAATAATTGAATTTATATTAAAATTCTTGAAAATAAACAAATTTAAATAATATTTCAAAAAAATAATTGTATTGCGAGGTATTTTATTAAAATTGTATTAAAAATAACACGCAAAACTAAACGCGCGTGAAATTTTCTTTTCCATTTTCTCTTTCAAAATTTGCTTTTTCAAATTTAATGAAAATTCTTAATTTCTTCAAAAATATAATTATTGTTACGGTTTTTCTTTCAACTGAATTATTTGAACAACAACTTGAATAAAAATTAAAAATTTATTTCAATAAAAGTTGACAAAATTTTCAGTGGTGACAATTTTTTAAAATTATTTTCGGAAATAGAAGTATTTTTAAAAAATTTTAGTCTCATTTTTACAAGAAACAATTTTTCGAAATTTCTAAATTAAATTTTTCAAAACTTTAATACTTTTTGTTAAACAATAATTTAAAAACTTATTTATATTTATTTTTCCTTAGGAATTAAAATTTCGAATAATTTCAATGAAAAACCTCATGGAATATAATTATTTCTAAAATTTGCAACTGTAATTCATCCAAAATTCAATTACTTTTTAGAATTTTTGAATAAAATTATTGAAAAACTTAAATAATTTTTAAAGAAAAATAAAATTCCTGTTATAACGTTTTAAATATTTAATTATTTTTAAAAATGTTAACTGGAATTTTTGTTGAATCAATTTCTATCAGAATTGAATTATTTAAATAGAATAATTTTTGTAAATTCATAAAATGATATAATTTCAAAAATATAATTATATTTATGGACAATTTTTAAAGAGGAAAAAATAAAATTCTTTAAAATAAAAAATTTTACAGAATTACCAATTGTTTCAATTTGTTAAAATTATTGTGAATTCAAAAACCTTTTTCTTTAAAAAATTTTAATTACTATTTTCCTAAAATCTAATTTTTTAATAATTTCCAAATTAAATTTTTCAAATTTTAATAACTTTTTGTAAAATAAATATTTAACTAATTATTGTTCTTCATTTGCTTAAAATTTTAAAATACTTAAAAATTTGAAATGCAAGTCTTTCAAAATTCAATTAATTTTCTACATTTTTTTAAGAATATTATTCCAAATTTAATTTTTAAGAAAGCTAACAAATTGATATAAAAAATAATATTAATTATGAAAATAATGAATTTCTTGCAAAAATTTTATTAAAATTTTTTAATAATAATCAGGAATATTTAATATTATGTACTTGATAAGTGAATTCTTGAAATTTTAAATCTACAATCATGAAAAAATTTATGTTCATATTCTTGAAAGCATAAAAATTATTTTATTAGCAAAATAATAATAACCAATGGAATATATTTGGCAGTTGACTAATAAAAATTATACTCACTTCGTGATATATCGACATTATAGCTAGAGAAGGTAATCTAAACGATACGACTTTTGGTTGTCCGTTCATATCGACAACTTCCAAATTGTACAATCCAATCAACAACGTTTCCACCGTTCGACAGTTCTGCAAAATAAAAAATATCCATTTCTTTTCAATTTAAAGAAAAAAAGAAAATTACTCCTCTCTCAATAATGCAAATTAGAATATTTCTCATCTTTCCGAGCAAAGATCAATTCATACACGATTATATAATTACATCATTTATACGAATGACACTCATAAAAGAAAACATATCATTTGGTTCTTTTGTAAACTGCCATTTAATTACGTCCTTGAAGTTCATTAACTGAAATAGATATTCTAAAGCATTTCGTTAACAAAATACCAAAAAAAAAAAACAAAAAAACTGGGCACTATGTTCGTTGAAAAATGAAAATCTTTAAATTCTTTAAAATTATAAGTAAATATTTTTATTATATCTTACTTTAATATCGCCATGGGCGACGGAATTTAAATAAATGTATATTAACGTAGGCAGAAACTGCAGAGTGAAACGTTCAAGTTCCTTTTCTTGAGAACGATAAAAGTCGAATAATTTATTGCATACTGTATCGACGAGCTGAAAGAAAAATCATTAATTATTATAGTAAATAAACAAATAGATTAAAAACAAAAGAAATCTGTAGCAAACAAATAGTAAATAAAAGTATTATATTAAAAATATTTATAATATTTATAATAATATTTACAATAATATTTATAATAATAAAATACAAAATAAAATAGTGGACAAATTTTACCTGGCAGTATTTTGTTCGTTCCTCCAATAAAATATAAATTGCACGAACAATTTCCGTATCTTGTGACAAAGTACTAGCAAAACTATGTAATTCGTCTGGAGAAAGATCAGAACAATCGGCGAGCCATTCATTAACGACAGTTTCAGTCATTTTCAAATATATATTTACACATGTAATAATCAACAATAGTACATTGCAAAATAAGTCTACACTTCCTGGGGGAAAAAATTCTTGAATTAAATTCACAATTCCTCAAAATCGTCACAATTGAAAAGTCACTATTTTACCTCAAACTATGTATTTATAAATAAGTAAATACAATTAATGTCTAAAGTCATCATTTTTAATTAAAAAAAAAAAAAAATTCCAATTCCCAAAATTACAAGAATAGGATTTTTTTTATTTTGGAAATTATTTTCAAGAAAGGAAATGATAATGTCAACGTTTGTAATAAATTGCTATTTAGATAATAATTTACACACCTGAGAGTTCATGAATTTACATCGACTTCCCTTTATCTGATAAATAGGAAACTAATTCGTTTTATAATATAAATTAAATATCACTGATTCTACACAACAGCTGATAACTGACTGTTCCTCGCCTCACTTCTGTCAAATGGAATGCGCATGTCCAGTGACTCATTCACGCAGTTTTTTCCATTGTTTTTCCATTCCATTTTTATATTCCATCTTTTTTATTTGCTAAAATAAATTTTACATAATAGCAATAATGGATTTACATAAAATTGTATTTAGAAGAATTGTAATTTTTTGCAATATTGAATACAATTGATAACAAATAGTGTATCCTAAAAAGTTCAATTTTTAAATTTCGCGCGCTTAGTTTCTATTCGCTTTGGATTTCTACGAGTCTACAATCAGTGTGTAAGCACCTTAATCACTAATCCTGCCCAACTACCCAACCCTGACACCTGTCATCCCTCCGAGTGCTCTGAGAAAGACTTTCCAAAACAAACAACTGTCAAATTTGTTTTTTATATTTTGCTTCATTTTGTTTTGTTTATTCACAAGAAAATAGAAAGAAAGTCTTTTTTCAAAAACTAGTGCGTGTGTGTTAATAATACAAAAATGGGGAAACGCCAGCACCAAAAGGACAAAATGTAACCTTAAAATTATATTTCATTTCAAAACGAAGAATTGAAACGTTTTTTATTATTATTCATAGCAAATCAAAAATATTAATAATAAGTTGAAAGCTACTTCCGAAATTAAAAAAACCACTTTCGTAATTTAAAAAATTCTCTTTTTGGCGAAAAAGTCTTAACAATAATTTTTAATAATAGTTTAGTAATATTTTATTAATAGCTCAGAAATAGTTTATTAATTGTTTAGTAATAATTCAGTAGTTGTTTAGTAAATTTAGCAATAGTTTGCTAACAGTTAAACAATAGTGATTAATAATAATATTGACATTTGTTTGTTCGCGTGTTTTTTTTCCATTATTAGGTACTTAACCTATACAGAGTGGACAACTCTGTACGGTGGTAAAAAAGCGGGTCCAGAATTAGAAGGAGAGGATTCAACATTTAGACGATTGCCGTTTAATCATTGTTGTTTAAGTTTACAACCATTTGAGCATCCTTATTGCGACGTGAATGGAAATATTTTCGAATTAGAGGCTCTCTTACCTTACGTGAAACAATACAAACACAATCCCGTCACTGGAAAGACAATCGATGTGAAATCTTTGACTAAATTGAATTTTCACAAAAACGCCGAGGGTCAATATCACTGTCCAGTATTGTTTAAAGTCTTCTCCAAACATTCGCATATTGTTGCCGTTCGCAATACTGGAAATGTTTTTTCCTACGAGGTAAATATTTTATTTCTCAATTCATTTTTCTCTTTTGTTTCCAAAATTCCATTTTGTTTCCATAATAATAAATAAAAAAAATAACAGGGTTGTAACAAAAAAAAATTTAATTTTGTTTTTCCTTGATTTTGACTTTTTCTCCGATACTAAAAAAAAATGTTCTGATTCAAAATAATTAAATGCTAAAAAAAGGTTCTAATACATTTATTTATTTTCAATTATGTACTCGAAAATTCTTCAATTAAAAATAAATAAGAAAATTAAAACTTGAATTAATTTTCAAGAATTTTGATTAATTTTTTTTGAAATAAATAAGTTCTATAGAATTTTTTAACTCAAAATAAGAAAAATTCAAATTTTCACGACGCTGAAGTCCATAACGTTTATCAACGAAAATAATTGTTCTCTTAATAAATTAAAAAAAATAATAAAGCAGCAATATTGCCATAAAAATATTTAGAAAAAATAGATTAATATTTATGTTATAATAATAATTGTTATATAAAAAAAAAATGTTAAATAAAAATAATTTTAGAATAAATTAAACAAATTTTTTTCGTTGACCAACGTTGTGGACTTCAACTTCGTTAATTTTCAAAAAATTTTAATTTGAAACCTTTACAAAATTCAATTATTTCTAAAAATTGCAAGAAAAAATTAGTAACTTCTCAAAAAGTCAATTATTTTTTAATAGTTTAACTAAAAGTAATTTTTAAAAATCAATTTTTATTAGAAAATTCTAGGAAAATTCAATTATTTAAAATTTAAATATAAACATAGAAAATTTTTGAATAATCGAATGTTTCTGAAAATTTAATTCTTATATTTTTATCGCCAAATTTTTAAAAAATTGAATTCATTCAATGAATTTTAATAAAATTTTTATGAAGAAAAACATTTTTCGAGGAATTCGATTAAAATTCTAATAAACATCAGGAAAATTCTGCAATGATTTGTATAATTCATGAAAATAGTAATTGAATTATTGCAAAAAAATTAATAAAAAAAAGTTTCAAACCATTGATTTTTTCACTTATATAAATTATTGAATTAAGAATAATGTTTGAAAATATTTAAATCCTTGTGATGAATATTGTTATTTTTAAAAATAAACTCTTACCCAAAATGATTGAATTATTTATGAAAATAATTAAATCCTTGTAACAATTTTTATTACAATTCTAAAAATAATAGAATTTTATAAAATTTGAAATTTTGCCAAGACTTTTATCAAAATTTTTTAAGACAATTAAGTTTCGGAGAAAAATGTTATTAGATATAAAAATAATTACAATTTTGTTTTTTTTTATTTTGATTTTTAAAAAAAAATTGGATCGTAACTGAATTTTTACTATAAATTTTATTACATTTGAAAATAATTGAATTTCTTCAATCATTTTTAACTTCACAAAAATTCATTTACAAATCAATTCTTATTCGAAAGTTTTACGAGAATTCAATTATTTTATTACAAAAATAAATGATTTATTGAATAATTGAATATTTCTTAAAATTGAATTCTTTCAAAAAAATGTAATAAAATTTACAAGAATAATTGCATTTCTCGAAGAATTTATTTTAAATTGAATTAAAAGGTATTTGAAAGTAAATTAAATGAAATTAATTCAACAATTCATTTTATTTACAGAAAGTGAATTTATGTAATTAATTTTATTGTTAAAATATTATGTTTATAATAATAATAATATTAAATAAATAAAATGAAATTTGTAAAAATACAAAGTTCAATTATTTCGAGGAAAATTTAAGTTTGTAAGAAGAATTTAATTATTAAAATTGTACTGCAAATAATCGAATTTTTCTAATTTTTAAAAATAAGTAAATTCTATAAACAAATTTTGTTAAATTTTTTTTAAATAATTAAATTTTATCAAGAAAATTTAATCAAGTTTTATTGACAATGATGCAATAACTTTTCTGATGAATTTTGTGAATTTCATAATTTATTAAAATAATTTAATTCTTGATAAAAATTTTATTAAATAACATTTTTAAATAATTGAATTTTTATGAGAAATTTTATTTAAACACCAGACATTTCCGAAGAATTTTATTATACAATTTTCAAAAATAGTTAAAGCCTTTTTAGAAATTTAATTAAAAATGTATAAAAAATAATTTACTATTAAATTCTAATAAACAAATTAAATTTTTTTTAATAATTGAATTCTTTCGAACAGTTTTAATAACATTAATAACTTTTACTATTTTATTAAAATAGAATATTGCAAATTGAATATTGCATATTGAATTCTTTCGAAGAGTTTTAATAAAATTTTTATGAATAATTGAATTATTTCGCGAAATTTTATTAAAATAGTAGAATATTGCAAATCATTGAATTTAAAAATTTTATGTTATGTAATTAATTAATTAATTAAAAATTATTTTTGAAAATAATTGAAATTTATTACCTTTGAAAAAAAATTAAATTCTTGTGATGAATATACTATTATTTAGAAAAATATTTGAATTTCGAAATGAATTTTGTTAAAATTCTTTAAATTAATTGAATTTTGTCGAAGAATTTTGCTATTCATTTATAAAGATAATTGAAATGTTGACATTTTTTTAGATTTTTTGAAAACAATTGAATTTTTGAGAAGAATTTTATTTATTTTGGAAAATAATTGAATTCTTCTGATGAATATTGTTATTTCTGAAATTAATTGATTTTTACAATGCATTTTGTAAAGATTCCTTAAATTTTTGAAAACGATTAAATTTCTGTAAAGAATGCTAATATTTATTAAGACAGTACAATTCTTTCAAAGAATTACTTTTAAATTATGAAAATTGATACTAATTTCAACAAAATTAAAATTTAAAACTAAAAAAGTAGTTCATTAAATGTTTTATAAGTTATTTCTTTAATGCAGTTGTTCAATAGAATTAAATTTTTCGAAAATAAATTATTGTCACAAATAGAAAAAATTGAAAGGGTTTCTTTAGATTTCGTGATAATCTCATAATTTGTGAGGCAAACAAAAATACACAAAAATTCATTATTTTCTTATAAATTCTAAACTTTTAATTTTGTACAGTGTTGTATTTTTATTAAAATTTCCTGATTTTCAACATTAACCCTGCAATGACAAAGAAATATTGATTTATATTTAAAATTCTTTTCAAATTATAAATAACAGGCAGTCGAGCAATTAAATATAAAGACGAAAAATTGGAAAGATTTAATTAGTGACGAGCCATTTGTGAGGAAAGATCTCATCACCATTCAAGATCCAACTAATGTAAAAAAGTTTAATCTCTCCACATTTCATCATATTAAAAATAATTTAAGAGTTGAAGACGAAGGTGAGTACTTTTAGTTAATAATTAATAAAAAATATAATAATAATAATAATAATAATAATAATAATATGGAAATTAACTTTTATTCACTTTTGATAGAAACAATTAGAGAAAGAAATGATCCGAGTGCGAAACTTAAAACAGTTTCGAATGAAACAAAAGTTATTTTGGCAGAACTCGAAAAGGATTACAAAGATAAGGCAAAAACGAATGAACGTTCTAAATCATCTGTTACCGCAATGCCTGACAAATTCAATGCTGTGAGTTATTTTTAATCGAAAAAATATTCTAATCAAGTTATTTTAATAAATTAAATTTGTATAATTAAATAATGACAATTCTTTATTTTTAAAAAAGAATGTTTTCTTTCAAAGGCACATTATTCCACTGGAGCTGTTGCGGCTGGATTTACATCGACCGTTATGCCAACGGAAACTGTCCATCAAGCAGCAATTATTGAGGAAGATCAAGTACGATATGAACGAGTTAAGAAAAAAGGTAAGCAAAATATAGTTTGAAAGTTTAATTAATTAATATTTTCCACAATATTCTTAAGTGAGTAAATTTAACATTTTTTCTTCTTAAAGGTTACGTGAGACTGGTAACGAATTTTGGTTCTTTAAATTTGGAATTAAATTGTGATCTTGTTCCAAAAACGTGTGAAAATTTTATTAAACATTGTCAAAATGGTTATTATAATGGAACAAAATTTCACCGATCGATACGTAATTATATGGTACGTATAATAAATAGAAAACTTGCAAATGAAGAAAAAAATTGTTTCTCTTCAAATATTAATTTTGGTATAATTTCAGATAGAAAATTTAAAAATAATTCGATTATTATCTAATATAATAATTATTTTATTATTTATTGTGTTTAAAAAACTTTAATAATTAATAATTTATTTCAATCAAAATTTCTCAACAGAATTCGTATTTCCTTTTTGTTAAAACTGATTTTTTGATAATTATTTTATGATAAAAAGGCCTAAAAATAAATGGAAATTACAAATATTAATTTTTAGCTCCAAGGCGGTGATCCAACAAATACGGGAAATGGAGGAACATCCATTTGGGGAAAACCATTTGAGGATGAATTTAAACAAAATCTTGTACATCAAGGAAGGGGAATTCTTTCAATGGCAAATTCTGGAACGCCAGGAACGAATGGATCACAATTGTAAAAAAAAAAAATTTAAACTATTCTTAAATTTTTAGTAAACTGAAAACATTACATTTTTTACATTTTTTATACAGTGACTGAAAATTATTTTGTTTAAATAATTAAATAGTTTTCTTAACATTAAGGATAAATTATATTTTTTAACTCTCTTTCTGCAGTGACTAAATTTTTTTTAATTAAATAATTAAATATTTTTTTAAAACTTGTTTGTATGTACTTTATTTGGTTAAATTTTTGTATATTTAAGTTTATAAATTTTCAAATTTGTTTATATTTATTTTATAAATTTATTTCTTAATTCTGTAAATTTATGTAAATTAATTTTTTTTTACAGTTTCATCACTTATCGCTCGTGTCGTGATTTGGACAATAAGCACACTGTTTTTGGAAAAATAGTCGGCGGTTTGGATTGTTTGAATGCTATAGAAAAAATTGAAGTCGACAATAAAGATAGGCCGATCGAGGACATTGTCTTGATAGTTGCGCAAGTCTTCGTTGATCCTTATGAAGAAGCCGATGAACTTTTAGCTAAAGAACGTCGCCAGGCTCTCGAGGAGGCTGAGAAATTAGCTCAGGAAGCCAAAAGAAAAAGTAATTCAAAAGCTGATGGCACTTTAAAGGTTTATAAAGCAGGAGTTGGAAAGTACATCAATATTGAGGAGAAAAAGAAAAAGTATGATAAAAACCATAAAACAATAATAATAATAATAGTAATAATAATAATAATAATAATAATAATAATAATAATCATAATTTAAAAATAATCAATAAGAAATAAATTATTATTAATTATTTTAATTTAATACTTTAATACGAGTTTTAATTGAATTTAAAAATAATAATTTTAATTTGTATTTATTAATTTATATTTATTAATTATATTTAAGAATTCATATGTATTAATTCTCTTCTAATTTATAATTAATTAATTAATTAATTAATTTTTTTATTTTTATTTTTTTATTTATTCTAATTTATAACAAATTAATAATTATTAATATAATGTGGAAAATTTTCGTTATAGATTGGAGGAAGGAGAAACGAGTGGACTTTCTTTGCATCGAAAGAAAAAGAGAATTGTACAGAATGTAGAAGAATTTTCTTCTTGGTAATTTGAATTAATAAATATAGATTTAATTAATTAAAATTTAGACTATTTAATTCTTCTAATCGAGGACCGTAACTAAATAAATTCTTTGAAAGAATTCTTGAATTAAGTAATTTAAATTAATAATAAAATAAAATAAAATAAAATGAATTAAATTTAATTCTCAAATTCTTTGAATTTTTTAAAATAATTTATACCAATTCTTTAATAATTTTAAATGAAAATTTTAAAAATAGTTGAATTTTAAAAATAAATTTTACAGACAATCTTAGAAATAATTGAACTTTTTAGATAAAATTATTTTTAGAACTTTACTAAATCACTAAATTGTTTCAATAGATTTATGCAAATTTCAGAAAATAATTGAATTCTTTCATGAAATTTTATTATTTAGGAAACTAATTCAATTCTTTTGTGAAATTTTATTATTTAGAAAAATAATTCAATTCTTTCAAAGATTTTTGTTAAAAGTTTCGAAAATATTAATTTCATTCTTTTTGAAAATTTTTTTCAATAATGGAGTTTCTTTAATAATTTTAATTAAAAGTTTTATAAATAATTGAATTTTACGAAAAATAAATTTATTTTAAGTTTTTAAAATAATCATGTATGTGAATAATATTGAAATTACATATTTTATTATTGTATTTTATTAAAATTTTTAGAAAAAGAATTTATTTCTTTCGAAAAATTTTATAACGAATTATGAAAAAATTTCATTCTTTCGTAAAGTTGTTTTGAATATAATTGAATTTTTGCAAAGAATTCTACTATTTATAAATTTTAGAATATAATTGAATTCTTTCGTAAATTTTTTTGGAAAATAATTCAATTGTTTGGAATAATTGATTAAACTGTTAGAAAATAATTGAATTATTTTGTCAATTTTAGAAAATAATTGAATTTATTTTGTCAATTTTAGAAAATAATTGAATTATTTTGTCAATTGTAGAAAATAATTGAATTATTTTGTCAAATTTTGTTTAAAAATAATTGAATTATTTTGTCAAATTTTGTTTAAAAATAATTGAATTATTTTGTCAAATTTTGTTTAAAAATAATTGAATTATTTTGTCAAATTTTGTTTAAAAATAATTGAATTATTTTGTCAAATTTTGTTTAAAAATAATTGAAATATTTTGTCAAATTTTGTTTAAAAATAATTGAATTGATTCTCTTGCAAAGAATTTTATAAAAAATTTTCAAAATCCTTATTAAATTCTTTTAAACAATTTCTTTGGATTTTTTTTTAAATTATCTATTTTCTTTAATAATTTTAATTGAAAATTTTGAAAATAATTGAGTTTTTTAGATTAATAAATTACTTTTAGAATTATTTTTAAGAGATTTAAATGATTGCAAAGACTTTACTTAATCATTGAATTGTTTCAATGAATTTTTACAAATGTCAGAAAATAATTGAATTCTTTCATAAATTTTTATTATTTTGGAAAATAATTCAATTCTTTTGTCAAATTTTATTATTTAGGAAAATAACTAAATTCTTTCGAGAAATTTTGTTAAAAGTTTTGAAAATATTAATTAAATTCATTTTGAAATTTTTTTAAAATTATTTTTAAATAGTGGAGTTTTTTTAATAATTTTAATTAAAATTTTTTTAAATAATTGAATTTTATGAACCGAAAATTCACTTCGAGTTTTTCAAATAATCGTGTATGTTGATAATAAATTAAATATTTTTAATTAGATATTTTAATATTACATTTTATTAAAATTTTAGAAAAAAAATTTAATTCTTTCGCAGAGTTGTTTTGAATATAATTGAATTTTTGCAAAGTATTTTATTATTTATAAACATAATTGAATTATTAAAATTTTAAAATATAATTGAATTCTTTCGTGATTATTTTGTCAATTTTAGAAAATAATTAAATTATTTTGTCAAATTTAGGAAATAATTGAATTATTTTGTCAAATTTAGAAAATAATTGAATGATTTTATCAATTTTAGAAAAGAATTGAATGAATTTGTCAATTATAGAAAATAATTGAATTATTTTATATCAATTTTAGAAAATAATTGAATTATTTTATATCAATTTTAGAAAATAATTGAATTCTTTTGTCAATTATAGAAAATATTTGAATTATTTTGTCAAATTTAGAAAATAATTGAATTATTTTGTCAATTTTAGAAAATAATTGAATTATTTTGTCAATTTTAGTAAACAATTGAATGATTTTGTCAATTTTAAAAAATAATTAAATTATTTTGTCAATTTTAGAAAATAATTAAATTCTCTTGCAAAAAATTTTATTAAGTATAATTTGCTATATGTATCTCAATATATTATAAATTTAACAATTTTTTAATATTCAATTATTTAAAATTTTTCTGGCAATGAATTTTAATGTATTTATTATTATTTATTATCAACAACAGTATAAATGTGTAAAAACATCAAAAATATATTTCAATTCTTTTTTTTAACTTTTATTCTCAAATTTGAGGTTACATTACAAGATTCACAAGGACTCGTCAAGGACAAATGTGAACAATCCTTTAAAACAATTAAAAAAACTCATTGAAACATTGAAAGTGTGTGTAAAGTTTAATGTTATTGTTACCCACACCTCCCCCTCCCTGCTCACAAGTGTCAAACACTTACCCGCGTTTTTTAGTACCCAAAAAATCTTTAAATACCACGAAAGAAGCTTTTAAATTCATTCATTGCTTTTTATTATATGGAAATTATTCGAATTGCAATAGAATATTAAGTATATACCAGAAAAAGTAAACAGTGCAATGATTTGTATACATTTGCAACACGAGCAAGACTCCATGTTTGTGAATTCGTTTAATTTTCCTCCGCAGTCGCTGTCTTGTCGTGAGGTCGTGACGTGTGTTGTTTCCGCGTCGTGATTCCTGTCATATTCTTTTTTTTTTTAAACAAAAAAAATAAAGTGCAAGTGAATGTTTGAGTGTATTTTTAAAGGACTCTAAACAATAAGGATTCATCTCACTCCCTTACAATGGATGATTTAGGTAAGAAATGCAAAATTTATCCTTAAATATGTCAAAACTTTGATTATCAATCTGTTAACCTCAAAATTCAAACATCGTATATATGTGAAACAAATCTGTCATATTATTGTCCCGGCTAGTACTACAGCAGATATGTATGCATAATTGATCATTTCGTAATGATTTATCTCAGCAATTGCTCTAATGGGTGGAAAAAAAGGCATTTATCTTTTTTTCCTTTGACAAAATACGACTATATGTAAGTTACGCGAAAGTTGCGATCCAAATTTGGAAATATTTGACATATCTCAAACTTTTTCAATATTAAACAAAGATTTCACTGGAAATTATTCAATTTTATCGTTTTTGTTACGATTTGAAAAAAGGCACTGAACAAAACTTGAATGTAGAGAATGAACTTGAAAGTTTCTCGGATTTCGCATTTTTTTGTTCTTAAAAAGTCAACAATTTTGATTGCATAATAGTAATAAGGAAATAATTTTTTTTCTGATTTAACAATCTTGATAAATGAATAAATCATTTGCTGAGCTTCAATGAATATTAGCAGACGGGAAATTTAATTTTTGAAATTGAAACTAAATTCTGCAATTTAAAACGAACAACAATTATTCTTAGTTTTAGATTTTCGTCACGTTTCTCTACTAATTAATTTATTATAATTTTTCTTTATTTTGTTTATTTATTTTAATTATTTGATTTATTTATTTTAATTATTTGATTTATTTATTTGGTTATTTATTTATTTATTTAATTATTTGATTTTCTTTATTTGGTGAATTTGTTTAATTCAATTGTTTCAATTTGTTTTTCAATTTGTCATTCAATTATAATTATAATTGAAATTCGTTCGAGTGTTGTAATTTTAGGCGAAGGATATTACGGGATTTAAATTGTGTTTTCGGGTGAATAACGAGTAGACGTCGGAAAACTAAAATTGGTAGTGAGATGTTTCGTTAATTTCATGTTTCATAAATTCAGGTGCGTGTGGGTGATGTCACGCACCATTTCGAATCTTATTTTGTCATACTTTCCTTTAAATACTCGTTTAACTGCAAACACGAATACGCACACAACTTCTTTAACCATATATCCTCCTTTAGTTTGTGACGCAATATCTCCTCTTACTCTAAACTACACACTTCGATAAAGACCATTTTGCCATACACCACACACCATACGCGCCAAATTAGTCATATCTTTAGAAATAGAATTCGTTTAGAAATTTAGAATCCATCATTTCCAGTGTAATTCACTTGAAATGAGAGAAAGATGATTTTTTTTCTTCGATTTCAATACATTTATTCTATCCTTATGAAATCTTTTTATTTTTATTCAAAGCAAAGTTTCCTCTGTCCATTTTTAGCTCGTTTTATTAAATTTAAAGTAATTTGTTATTTTTTAATAATTACACAATATTAATTATTTTAATATTTTCGAAAATTTATTATCTAAAATTTTGACTGATAATCAGTTATTCAAAAAACAATTTACATTTCCAAAGAAATATGTTTATTTTATTTTATCTCTTTTTTTATTATTATTTTTTTTTTTATTTAAAAATATTCTTCACAAGAATTCAATTCTTTATCAAATTCTTTTTAAAAATTCAAATGTTTCAAAAATTTTATTAAAATTTGTTGCAAGAATTCTATTATTTACATGAATGGCAAAACTGTTCGAAAGAATTCAATTATTTTAAAAAAAAATTTAATTTGCTTATTAGAATTTGATAGTTTATTATTTCTGATACATTTTTAATATTGTAAATTTCTGGTGTTTAAATAAAATTTCTCAAAAAAATTCAGTCATTTAATTAAATTAAAGAAAAAATTGTTGCAAGGATTCAATTACCAATTTTCATAAATTATCAAATTCATCATAAAATTAATAAATAATTATTGTCAATAAAATTTGATTGTAATTTCTTGATAAAAATTTAATTATTTTGAAAAAGTTTAACAAAATTTGTTTTTATAGTTCACTTATTTTTAAAAACTAGAATATTGACGTATTATTATTTGCAGTACAATTTTAATAACTAAATTCTTCTTACGAATCTAAATTTTCCTCAAAATAATTAAATTTTTGCAGTTTTACAAATTTTATTTTACTTTTTATTTTCATAAATATAATATTTCCACAAGAATATTACATTTACTTTCGACGAATTCGTAATTCAATTTTAAATAAATTCTTCAAAAAATGCAATTATTCTTTAAAATTTTATTAAAATTCATTAAAAGAATTCAATTATTCAACGGAAATTTTGATAATTAAATTGTTGTAAATCTTCCTAATAGAAGAATTGATTGATTCTTTTTAGAAATTCAAATTGTATCATTGTATCATAAATAATAAAAATCATCGCAGAAATTGAATTATTTTTTACTACAATATTATTTTAATCAAATTTCTCGAAAACTATTTTAATTCATAAAAAATTTATTAAAATTCGTCGAAAGAATCTAATTTTAAAAAAGTTTCAATCATTTAATAAATTGTTTATTTTTGTATTTAAATAATTCAATTCTCCTTGAATTTTTTAATAAAAAATAAATGTGAAAATTAATTTTAGTTTAAATATAAATGTAAATAATGAAACGATTTACATAAATTGAATAATTTCAACAAAAAATATACATAATAATTAACCATAAAAATCATTAGCGTAAATGACAAAAATTAATTATTTTTAGGAATTTTAATAAAATTCATTTCAAAATTCAATTATTTTCATAATTAACAGTATACCTATAATTATTCTTAAAAATTTTCTTAAAATTCGTCGAAAGTATTCAATTATTTAATTTGTAAAATCATGTATAAGAATTAAATTTTAAGAAACATTCAATTATTCAATAAATTATTTATGTTTATATTTAAGTAATTGAATTTTCCTACAATTTTCTAATAAAAATTAAACTAAAAATTAATTTTAGTTTTTTTTCAATTATTCAATAAATTATTTACGTTTATGTTTAAATAATTGAATTTTTCTACAATTTTCTAATACAAATTAAACTAAAAATTAGTTTTAGTTAAAGTTTTAAATGATAATTTAATTTTGTAAAAGTTACTAATAATTGAAATTTTTTATAATTAGCAAAATATTTCTAACAGCAATTTGAATTAAAATTCAAAATTTATTTGAATAAAAGTTGGCGAAATTTTCAATTGTTTCAATTTTTTTAAAATTATTTCTAGAAATAGAAGTATTTTTAAAAAAACTTTAGTTTTATTTGTTCAAGAAACAATTTTACGAAATTTATGAATTAAATTTTTCAAAACATTAATATTTTTTGTTAAACAAAAATTTTATAACTTATGCATATTTATTTTTCCTCAGGAATTAAAATTTTAAGTAATTTTAATGAAAAACCTCATGAAATAGAATTATTTCTAAAATTTGCAACAGTAATTCATCCAAAATTCAATTATTTTTGTAGAATTTTTGAATAAAATTATTGAAAAACTTTAAAAGTTTTTAAAGAAAAATAATGTTATTAATAATTTTTAAAAATAAAAATTTAAATATTTTTAAACTTTTGCGTCCCTTAAATTTTCAAGGAATTTAATTGAAAAACCTTTTAAAATTTAATTAATTCCTTAAATTCCTGTTATAATGGTTGAAATATTTAATTATTTTTTAAAATGTTAACTGAAATTTTTGTTAAATAAATTCCTATCCAAATTAAACTACGAGAATTGAATTATTTAAATAAAATAATTTTTGTAAATTCATAAAATGATATAATTTCGAAAATATAATAATATTTATAGACAATTTTTAAAGAGGAAAAAATAAAATTCTTTAAAATATAAAATTTTAGAAAATTTCTAATTGCTTCAATTTGTTAAAATTATTATTGTGAATTCAAGTACCTTTTTCTTTAAAAAAATTTAATATTACTATTTTTCAAAAACCGAATTTTTTAAAAATTTCCAAATCAAATTTTTCAATATTTAATCCCTTTTGTAAAATAAATATTTAACTAATTATTGTTCTTTATTTTTAATTTCGAATTACTTAAAAATTTGAACTGCAAGTCTTCCAAAATTTAATTAATTTTCTAGAATTTTTGAATAATATTATTCCAAATTTAATTTTTAAGAAAGCTAACAAATTAAAACACTACTCGTTTAACACAATTTTCTACACTTTTTTTCACGCAGTCTACAAATTAACTTTTCCTATTTTGACCTATTAATTTAAACTACAAAACAAAACATTGTAATAAAAAACAACGCTAATTTCAGCGTGAGGACAGATTATGTCGATTATTTTATTTAATTAATAATTAATTAAAAATAATTAATAATTGTAGAAAATAATAATTCAATTGAAATGATGTAAAAAATTTTGAACAAGTCATCTTTAATTGCAGTTAATTAATAATTAATTAAAAATAGTATTTATTAATTGATAAAGTAACACGATGGAAATCGATCACTTCGAGTCTTCGATTCGATTTCTTCCTGTTTGATAATTTTATTCTTCTAATTTGTTGAATTTCAAAAAATGTTTTGAATTTAAAATTTTTGAAAAATAATTTTTGCTCAGAATCTAATTATTTTTAGAGCGAATCAAAATGTTCTTATAGAGTCAGAAGGTAAAACAAAATAAAATTTCCTTGCTTCTTTTTCGACTAATTTGACTGGACTATAGTTTTCACCGAATGCGAATTATAGTTTTTCTGATTTTTGGCGGGATTTTCTTTCGCACGACGTCAGAGTTCACTGATCCGGATCCGGATATCAAATATCACAAAACAAGATCGTCGAGGCGAATGCTCTTCAGCATCTCTAATTCTATTCTATCTCTCTTTCTCTCTCTCTCTTTCTGTCCTATGCGTATATACATATGTATAAAGCAAATGAGAAATGTCGTATGTCGACTGAATCGGATATAGGATGATATTCTCGTATTTTTAGTTGTCGGTGTCTTCTGTTGAGGCTGCACTAAAGAACAGTTCTTAGTCTCTCTTCGTCATCATCGTCACCACGTGTTCCGGTGTGGTGTGTACGATATACGCGGATATACACGACGACGACGACGACGACGACGACGACGACGACGACACCATGCACACTCGACGATGATACAATCATCCGACCTACTGGGCACAATTGCGATATTCAAGCAAATATAACCGCAACTGACCCACACGTCTCGATTTTTCTCGTTTTTCCACTTCCTACACATTTTCACTTTGATCACTTCCAAGCGGAGAAAATAAATGTCAATTCCGTTTCGTCCGATTGCGGTGTGAATTCGCGTGTGTGAAATAATTTCCCTCCTTCTTATTTCTTTTCTTTTAAATAAGAACGAAAAAGAAAAAAAATTTCTGTTAATTGACTAATCGACACAATTTGCTGATTAATCGAATTTAGTACGCGATACGCGACGATGCGATTTGAGCGATTTATGCCATTTATCCTTTTTCGACTGTTGAGGTTAGGTTTGTTGAAAAATTAGTTCCAATTCTCCGCGTGAAGAAAAAAAAATTGCTTTGTGTATCGCTTAATTTTTATGTTCGTGTGTATTTAAATTGATACTATTTTTTTTTTAAAGTGGAGTTAAGATCGAGGCTGAGACCTCAATTTATTGAAGAAGAAGTCACAGAGTGCGTTAAACGACGGCAATTTACAAGTCTTGCTTTATTAAATTCCATTTGTGCGTGAGTTTTCTTCGTTTATATAATTATTATTGTGAACACGCGAATTTATAGTTCAGTTGATGAGAAACATGGATCGCACTATGTACGGAAAACTCGAACCCGGCGCCTCTTATCAACCCTACAGGATCACTGTCAAAAAAGGTTTACCACCTGGCTGTAAGTTTCATTCATCTCTAAATCTCTAAATCGTAAAAATAATTTTTCTTTCCATTTTGTATCGATTTTGAAGAATTATTTTTCAATTTCAAAATTCAATTTCTGTTCAATTCTATAGTTTATTTCGAATTATTTTCAGATTCTTTTTTTTTTAAACTCAGACAGTTACTTTTCCTATTCTTAGTTTAAATTTCTTTTTTTAAATTTCGTGAAATAGGGAAAATTAGATTCGGGACATTACCGACTGTTTTTGTTGTTTAGTTCGTGATTTTACCGTAAGATGTATTTTGTTGCAACAATTTGATATTTATTTCTTTCAATTATTATTTGTCTGCTGTGCATTTTTTTGGCAATTCAAGCAGAGAATCGCATATAGAAATATACGTATTAAAAATGTAAACAGCAAGAAAAAAAGTGCAGAAGAATAATTACAACCTCAACATTCAAGAATATGAAAACGTACTTGTGATATCTTCAAAATGAAAATCGCAAATGGAAAGATAATTTTTTTATAATAGCCAAAGTATTTAGCAGACGAATTAGTTTAGGTTTAGCTTTTAGAACTTGAAAAAAGGGAGATTAAAGTATTAAATATGTATCTGTATTTTCAATAAATACGTTTGTATATTGAAACAAAACTGAAATAACAAATTATTATTCACTTCGGTTATGAATATTTTTTATTAAAATTATTTATGGGACCAGTGCGAGAGTAGTTTATAATTAAATTTCCAGGGTTGGCACAGGTCAGGGAATTCAGGGAAAAGTCAGGGATTTTTATTATTTACTTATTATTTATTTTTATTATTTTTATTTTTTACTGAAAAAAATTAAATGTTTAGAATTTATAATATAATTTTTTTTAATTTAAATTTATTCTATTTCTGACAATAATTTATTTTAAATAACTTACTTCTATTGAAGCACTGCCATAAAGTTATTATTTATAAAACAATAAATAATGAATTTTTTAGAAAAATCTTAATTTAAATTCTCTTGAAAGTAGTTTCAATTTTAAAAATTTAAACGCAATTCTTTGAAAGAATTCAACCAGTTTAATAATTATTAAAATTCTTTCCAAAAATTCGATTATTTTCAAAACTTTAAATAAAAATATTCTTGTCAATATATTTTATTTATCTTTATAAACAGCAAAATTATTCGGGAAAATTCAATTATATTCAGGAAATTTTAGAAAATTAATTATTTATGTAAAATTCAATTATTTTTGTAAATAGCAATATTCAACACAAGAATTAAAATATTTTCAAATTTTATAAAATTGTTCGCAGTAATTAAATTATTTTCAAAATTTATAAAATTTTTCGCAGTCATTCAATTATTTTCAAAATTTATAAAATTCTTCGCAGTCATTCAATTATTTTCACAAAATCTAAAAAAACATTGTCGTCACCATTTCAATTTAATTTCTAAAATTCTTCGCAGTGATTCAATTATTTTCACAAAATCTAAAAAAAAAACATTGTCGTCATCATTTCAATTATATTTAAAAAAAATTTTTTATTTTATTTTGTTTATATTTATAAATGAATAGCAAAACTCTTCTAAGAAATTCAATTAGTTTCATTACTTTCATAAACAAGAATATTCAATTATTTTTAAAAATTTTAATAAAATTCATAGCAAAATAAATTTCAGTTACTTTCAAAAATTGTTCTTTTTCTAAAATTTTAATAAAGTTTTCCGAAAAAACTCAATTATTAAAAAAAAAATTTTATAATATTTTACACTTCAATTATAATCGAATTCTTTGAAAAATGTAATTATTCGTAAAATTTTCATTAAAAATCGTCGAAAGAATTTAATTATTTAAAAATATGTATTGATAAAATTGTTTCTAAAATTTAAATTTTAAGAAAACTTTCAATTATTTAATGAATTGTTTATTTTTGTATTTAAATAATTGAATTCTTCTTAAATTTTCAAATAAAAATTGATTTAAAAATTAATTTTGGTTAAAGTTTTAAATAATTATAAAATTTTAATTAATAATTAATTAATAAATTTAAATTTTGTAAAAGTTATTTATAACTGCAATTTTTAGTAACTTTTACAATTCAATTATTATCTAAAACTTTAACTGAAACTAATTTTATTAAAAAATAAATTTCAAATTACAATTTATTAAAATTTGAATCTTTCATACTGTTAATTAAAAAATTCTAATGAACTAATTTTTCCAAGAAGCTTAATCGAAATTTTTGAAAATTATTACAAGTTTTTATTTTCTTATTTGTTTTTAATTGAAGAGGTTTTAAGTAATTGAAATTTTACTTAAAATTGAATTGTAAACAAATTGTTTTAAAAATTTACAAAGAACTTTTTCAAAAATTAGTGAAAATAATTAATTTAAAGATTTTCTTTGAATTTTTTTTTAAATAATCCAGTTTCTTTATAATAATTTTAATTTAAAATTTTTTAAATCATGGAATTTTATGAATAATTTCTTTCAAGTTTTTTAAATAATCTTGCCTGTTAATAATTTTAATCAAACATTTAATTGTTTATTAAAATTTTTAGAAAATACTAAGAATTCTTTTGAAATATTTTATAACGAATTAAGAAAAAAATTCAATTTTTTCGTGAAGTTGATTTGAATATAATTGAATTTTCGCAAACAATTTTGCTATTTATAAATATAATTAAATTATGTCGAAGAATTTATTAAAATTTTAGAAAATAATTGTATTCTTTTGAAAAATTTCATAACGAATTAAGAAAAAAATTGAATTCTTTCGTGAAATTTTTTTTCTTTTAAATAATTGAATTTTTGCAAAAATTGTTACTGCGTATAAAAATAATTGAATTCTTGGAAAGAATTTTATTACTATTTACAAAAATAATTTAAATGTTTCGAAGAATTAATTAAAATTTTGAGAAATAATTAAATTGGTATGAAGAGTTTTATAGAAATAATTGAAAGTAAGGAAATTTTTTTTCTATTTTATAAATATTTTGACAGTAACTGAATTATTTTTAAATAATTTAAAATTCTTGTTGAAATAGAATTTTATGGAAATTTTGGAATTCTTTTGTAAATTTTTGTTTCTTTTGAAAATAATTGAATTTCTGCAAAAGTTGTTACTGTGTATAAAAATAATTAAATTCTTTCAAAAAATGTTATTATCTATTAAAATAATTGAATTGTTCCGAAGAATTTATAATAGAAAATAAATGAATTTTATGTTAATATTTGAAGATTAAAATTCTTTCGAGTCTATTAAAATTATTTTGAAAATAATTGATATCCTGCAAAGAATTTTACTATTTATAAAATTAATTGAATTCTTGCGAAGAATTTTACTATATTTATAATAATAATTTAATTCTTTTGAAGGATTTATTAAAAATTAGAAAAAAATATTTAAAAATAACAAATTTTGTATAATAAAAAAAAATTTTATTTTTGTGTCAACTCTAATTTCTCAAATATAAGACAGTTTTTTTTAGATAATATTAACTATTTGAAGGAACAATGAAAGGAAAGGAGAAATAATTGAAAGACGAAGTTGAAGTCCACAACGTTGATCAACGAAAAAAAATTGTTTAATATATTTCAAAATTATTTTTAATTTAATATTTATTTATATAACAATTGTGACGCGATCTGAAGAAAGGGACCTTAGAGACAAATCACTTTAAGGTTATTTTAGCCTTACTTTTTTCATGTTTGAAAGTTTCCTTTTACTTTCCGCAAATTAAAATCATTGTTTATTAAATATTTTACTTGTAATGAAGGTTTAAACATTAATAATTTGTATTAACAATTGATCTTTTTTTGTATTTTTATTCTAAATATTGCAAACATAACCTATAATTTTTTGCTTCTAAGGTCCCTTTCTTCAGATGGCGTCACAATTATTATCATAACATAAACATCAATCATTCTTTTCTAAATATTTTTATGGTAATATTGCTGTTTTATTTTTTTTTTAATTTATTAAGTGAATAATTGTTTTCGTTGATAAACGTTGTGAACTTCAACGTCGTATTGAAAGAGAGAAAGAATAAAATGCACGTTAAATCTTTTTAAAGTAAAACTGTAAAAATGTACATTCTATTTTTATTTTCGGAAAGATTGACACAATATTAAAATTATAATATTCGACGGGGATAAAAATATGAGAATACTGGTTGAGCCAATTAAGAAACTTCAATACCGTGAATGGATGTCCTATGACATCATGTGGAATTGCCTGCCTTGTGTGTGTGTGTGCAATCAAACACTGATGCATATTAATTGCTCGGAAGTCTTATGATATCCAATTCTTTTATAAAATGTAGGTTGCTCGGATAATCTCCAGTCCCACGCTATTAACGTGTTTTATATCGTTTATCGCTAGTTATTCAGTCGATTTTTCATCGATATCTTCGCGCAATATGAGCTCATAAAGTTTGGTATTTTTTTTTTTTTTTGCTTTTTTTCTAGAGTTAAAAAGGAGGAAAAAAAATACTAGTATCAATTTCGTGACCATCGACACTATTTTTCATCAGATTATGTACTAATTATCTTGTAAGTGTTTAACGAATTTTTTAAAAACTATAAGCTACCAGATAAGTTTAGTTTCAATTGCAGATTTTAGTTTCGTTTATTTTCACTGTCTTTGGAGCAAAACAAAGTTTATTTAGTCGATTTAGTTGATTAAAGGTCGTTAATTTTTAATAAATTAATTTTAAAAGTCGAAAAGTCGTTTATTTTATTAACTTGTCAAAAAATTCTGATTTTCTACTTCCTTGACTGAGAAATGATTGCAGAAATTCAGTTATTTTCAAACGTTTCATAAAATTCTTCTCCGATATTCAATTATATTTTTAAAAAATTTAATAAAATTCTTGTCAAAATTTCAATTATTTTAAAAAGTTTTCCTCAATTCAATGATTTTTAATTTTAAATCTCTACTATATTTTAATAAAATTTCCAAAAAGAATTCAATTATTTAAGAAAAACATTTTGTGATAAAAGTATCTATGCAAACATTCAATTATTTTCATAAATAATAAAAATTTCACAAGAATTTGATTATATTTACAACTTTTTTTATAACTTTATTCGCAAAAATTTTGTTATTATGTAAAAAAATAATTTATATTTATAATTTATTTATTAAATTTCTCATTTTATTTATAATTTATTTAGTAAATTTATAATTTTATTTATAATTTATAATTTTATTTATAATTTACAAATAATAAAACTCAACGCACAATTTCAATTATTTCAAATTTTTTTATAACTTTCTTCGCATTAATTTAATCATTATCATAAATAATAAAACTGAACACAAAATGTTAATTATTTTTAATACAATTTTAATCGAATTCCTCGAGAAGTGAAATTATTGTTATTTTAAAATATTTTATTAAAATTCTTTTAGAAAATTCAATTATTTTTATAAATAATAAACTTCTTTTCAGAAATTCAATTATTTTCATATAAAAATAATGTAAAATTTAAATTAGAATTTTAATTTAAAAAGATTTTTATAAAATTCTTCGCAAGAATTCAATTATTTTTAAAGTTTTCGATGTGTAATTTGTTTATTAGAATTTAATAATTAGGTATTCTTAATACATTTATAATTTTTTCTTGAAAGAATTTAATTATTTTTAATCATTTTAATGCAATTATTTTTCGTACAGAAATTTAATTCTTTTAAAAAATTTTTAAAATAATTCTTCGTAGAAATTTAATTAATTTCAAACATTTTTCGAAACATTTCCCACATCTACTATTGCAATAAAATTTCTCAAAAAATTTGATTCTTTTCTGAAATAACAAAATTTTTACAGGAATTTAACTACTTAATTAATTTATATTAATTTAATTTCACAAGTTTTAATTCAATTTTACATGAATTCTTCAAAAAATGCAATTATTCTTGAAAATTTTAAGAAACATTCAATTATTCAATAACTTATTTCTATTTGTAATATGTACTTTTGTATTTTTTTGAATTCTCATTGAATTCTGTAACGAAAATTAATTTAAAAATGAATTTTAGTTAAAATTTTAGATAATAATTGAATATTAAAAGCATTATGGCGTGAATTTGTAGAAATGTTTGAATTTTCAAAAGGTTTCAAATTATTAAAATTGTTGAAAATCTGAATTTTTCATCATTTTAACTAACAATTCTGTAGAATTAATTTTTTTTGAAAAAGTTTAATCAAATTTTCTCTCTAAATTTGAATTAGATAAAATGTTTACTAATTGTAATTAGTGGCTGACTTTTTGCTTTTAAATTAGTATAATTTACTAATAAATTAGTAGAAAATACTATTTACTTGTATAATTTTTTAATTCAAAGGCAAAAAGTCAGTTACTAACTCCAGAATAATCCAAATTTCGTAAAATTGAATTCTAAACAAATGAATTTGACAAATTCACCAATAATTTTTTTTAAAATTAAGATCCCAAAGTTCTGAACGTTCAAATGAACGAAATTTATTTATTTTTTCGAAAACTTAAATTTTTATTGCAATTATTTTGCTTCACTATCCAAAGAAATAATTACTGACTTTGTAAAAGTACAGTTTTAGTTAAAAACTTTTTGTTATGATTAGAAACTTATTAAAGTATCTTCAATAAAAAATATTTCGTTCATTTGAACGTTCAAAACTTGGGGATCATTTTAAATTATTAAAAGTAATTAATGTAGAGAAGGATTTTTAGTTAAAAATTCTAGGAAATAATAATTAAATTTAAATGATGAAATTAATTTTGAAGAAATTAGGATAAAAATATTTCATACAGTACAAAATAATGATTTTATCACTCGGTCAACTTTAATTGTTCATAAAACATGAAGATATTGATGACTTCGAGTCTTTTATTAGGAGTGATCAATTTCTTTGTTTTATAATAATATTCATTATAAATAGTTGACTTTCGTAAAAGTTTGAATTTAAATTTTTCGAAAATCCCAATTCTTATGCAAAAATAATGATGAATTAATATTTATTCAAAAATTAAGTTATTGATGTTTTCGAATAATTTTACATTCAAAGAAATTCATAAATAAATGTAGTAAAACTTTTGTTTGTGTATCTAATAATTTTTAGTGTGAATCATAATATTCTTTAGACTCAGGAAAAAAGCAAAATTTTGACTGAAAATTAGGGAAAACAAAAATGAGGCTGAAGACCACAACGTTTTTAAAAACGAAAACAAAAAAATAATGGGACGGTACTTTTATTTTCGATTGTAAATAATGTTATTTTTTGATAATTAAATCCTTAGTATAACAACTTATGTCTTAAAAATTAAGGTAGATGAAAATTAGAAATGAGTTTTATTTGAAAAAAACTCTTTTTTGATTTTTCGTTTTTAAAAACGTTGCGGATTTCAACTTCGTAAACAAAAAATGTTTCTTTCAATTCTGTTATAGCATAAATTTGGCATAATTATAACTTTAGATTTGAATTTTCAGTTCATTTTTATGCAAATACGAGTAAAAATACCAAAATAGTGAAACTTTGATTTCCAATCTTTTGTTTTAAGAGATGGAGTACGGCATTGACAATTGTCGAAATAAAATATTGGCAATGTTCGAAACCTTTTACAGGTGATCATTCTGTGGTTAAAACATTGTTGTCTTAATTTTATGTCTTTAAATTAATCTCAAAACTAATTATATTATAAAAACTAACAATCCACAAATGTTCCATATAATTAATTTATGAGGCTGAAGTCCACAACGTTTTTAAAAACGAATACAAAAGAATAATGGTACGGTATTTTTATTTTTGATTGTAAATAATGTTATTTTTTGATAATTAAATCCTTAGTATAACAACTTATGTCTTAAAAATTAAGGTAGATGAAAATTAGAAATGAGTTTTATTTGAAAAAAAACTCTTTTTTGATTTTTCGTTTTTAAAAACGTTGCGGATTTCAACTTCGTATTAATTTTACTTTATGTATGATCATTTAATTCTATGTAATATTTAATCCGTTTAATGTTTCATATAGTTAATTTCACTTTATGTATGATCATTTAATTCTATATAATATTTAATCCATTTAATTTTCTTGAATGATATTGACTAACATTCTAATTAATTTTCAGATTAACAAACTAGGAGTTATCATCATCATTATACTAACACAAGTTGTTATCATCATCGCAAACTCTCGTCACATTTTCTACCGCAAATTGGGTTGCAATTAAAAACGTTTCTCTTGAATTAAAAAAAAGCAAAGCAAAACAAAACAAAACAAAAACAATTCACCACGCCAAAAAGTGAGGAAAATTTGTTTTCCTGTACAACAAGAGCCAGGTTCTTGAAACTTTGATACATACGTATATGATTCTACAGATGTGTATGTTTGAGAAAAACATATATATCTGTAGGTATAAAAAGCAGTCCAAGAGCACGTTGGAGATATATTATTATATCTAAGAATGTCAACTAGTGCAAAAGCGTTAGGTGGAGGGCCAACAAGAAACCAGGTTGACGTAACAACCGCGATGATTTTAGCGGGTCGAAGAGCGCAGGGCTACAGGAGGACGGCCCAGTTCTAATCGTCTCGGCCGCTAAGCCTGCAGTTCAGGCATCTCGTCTCTTTACGCGAAAATTTAAAAACAAAAAGAAAATCATCTTTCCCCCACGTTTATTGACTCATCGTTCTAAAAAGAAAAATTTAAACCCTAAGGTTTGATTAGGAGGGAGATTAACGAGTAGGAAGTTTACGTTTGTTACATCATCAATCAAGTAAATAGTGACTTTTTCTTTAATTTCTCAAAGCAGACCCACGTGGTTTTCTTTTGTCAGGTACTTGCTCCAGATTTCTGACAATCGATCCCCCAGTCAATAAATTTCACACAGGACAAAGTCGTTTCTAGCCAAGAAAGTTATTTTTAAATCTTCGTGTTCAATGATTGGTTGTTTTTTCCTCGCAATTTTATTTCTTTTTTTTTCCAGACACTTAGTTCTTTTCGTTGAGACTTTCTTCTTTTTCGCAAAAATAGAATTCGAAAACTTTTTTCTAATATGAAAGAGCAGACAAAAAAATTTTCTTTCTCTTCATTCCTAGAATTTTCAGTAATTCAGGCCTCGCACTCATTTACTAAGACCCAAAATTTACTATAGATACTTTTTTTTACGATTTGATACTATTTGGAAACTTTATTGTTACACTAAAAACAACATTTTTCCGTGTTTGAGGATTTACACTACTTTAAATTCGCAAGTAGTTGAAATAAAAGTAAATCAAAAATTTATGTAAAATATCTTTTAGCACCGATTTAGAAGATTTGAATAAAATTCTTTAAAATGATTCAATTATTTTCATCGATTTTTTGTAGTTCAATGATTTTTAATATCTACTATTTTAATACTATTTTAATAATTTTTCTAAAAGAAATGGAGAATTTTAAAAAATTGTTTATAAATTTTCACATGAATTAAATTATTTAGAACAGAATTTTCCTAATATTTAATGAAAAAATCAATATAGTATTTAAATAGAATTTTTATAAAATTCATTGCAACATATCCGTTACTTTTATTGGTAATAAAATTCTTCTCAGGATTTCAATTACTTTTTTAAATAACATTAAAACTCATCGCTGAATTTCAATTATTTTTAATACAAATTTTAAAAGAATTCCGCAAAAAATGAAATTTCGTTTTTAAAAACATTTTATTAAAATTCTCCTAATAAATTTAATTATTTTTATAAATAATAAAGTTCTGTTCAGGAATTCAATTATTTTCATATAAATATATTAAAATTTAAATCAGAATTTTTAATTAAAAAAGATTTTTATAAAATTCTTCGCAAGAATTCAATTATTTTTAAAGATTTCGATAGAATTTGTTTATTACAATTAATTAATTAGATATTCTTAATATATATTTATAATTAAATTTTCTTGGACGAATTTAATTATTTTTAATAATTTTAACGAAATTCTATGAAAAAATGCAATGATTTAAAAAATTTTTAATAAAATTCTTCACAATGATTGAAAAATTAATTTAGAATTAAATGAAAAATTTACTTAAAAAAAATGAAATTTTTGAGAATTATTCATTTCTTCAAGACTTTAAAGAAAATTCTGAAAATGAAAATTAATTAAAATTAGCTTTAAATTAGTTATTATTTGAGAAATTTTTTTAAAATAGTAATTTTTGTTATTTATTGTATTTCAATTACTTTAACGTCAATTATTTTCATTTACATGTTTTTGGAAATTCGAATATTTACAAAAATGTAATGAAATTTTTATAAAATTCTTCCCAAAAATTCAATTACTTTTTATAAATAATAAAATTCTTCTCAGGAATTCAATTATTTTTTTGTAAATAATAAAATTCTTCTCAGGAATTCAATTATTTTTTAATATATTAAAACTCATCGCCGGATTTCAATTATTTTAAATATAATAATTTTAAATAAATTTTTCTCGAAAACTGCAATTATTTTTAAAAATGTTATTAAAACTCTTATAATAATAATTCTTATAATTCGCATAATTTATTAGAAAAAGTTATTAAATTATTTTTAGTAAAATTTGATTAAAGTAGTTTTAGTAAAATTTGATTAAAATTTCTTGATGAAATATACTTTTTTTAAAAAATATTTAACAACATTTTTTTATATAATTCACTTATTTATTAAAAACTAGAAAAATTCATTTTATTTGCAGTACAATTTTAAAAATTAAATTCTTCTTACAAACTTAAATTTTTCTCAAAATAATTTAATTTTTGTATTTTTACAAATTTTATTCTATTTATTATTATCATAAATATAATATTTTCCCAAGGAATTTAATTAATTAATTTTAATTTATTTTAAATGAATCCTGCGAGAAATTCAATTATTGAGTTTAAAATTTTATTAAAATTCTTTGACAGAATTCAATTATTTTTCAAAAATTTAATTTATTTATTAGAATTCACTAGATAATTACTTTTAATACACTTTTAATTAAATTTCTAGAAAGAATTTAATTATTTTTGGAAATTTTATATTCTTTGCAAATATAATTCTATCGTTAAATAAAATTTTTGAACAAATTTTTTTAGCAAGAATTCAATTATTTTTAAAAACAATATAATTTATTAGAAAATGTTATTAAAGTATTTTTTGTAAAATTTAATTAAAGTAGTTTTAGTAAAATTTGATTGAAATTTCTTAATGAAATTTACTTTTTTCAAAATTGTTTAACAAAAATTTTCTATATAATTTACTTATTTATTAAAAACTATAAAAATTCATTTTATTTGCAGTACAATTTTAATAATTAAATTTATCTTAGGATCTCAAATTTTCCTCAAAATTATTTAATTTTTATATTTTTACAAATTTTATTTTACTTATTATCATTATTAATATAATATTTTCGCAAGGAATTTAATTATTAAATTAATTTTATTTTAAATTAATTCTTCGAAAAATTCAATTATATTTTTATTTTAAAATAAAAATAATAAATAATAAAATAAAATTTCTTTAAAATTTCATTGAAATTCTTTGAAAGAATTTAATTATTTAACGAAAATTTAATTTGTTTATTAGAATTCAATTTCAAGAAATTGAATTAAATTGAATAATTTTATTATTGTATACAACTTTCTAATATGAGAATTTATTTAAGAATTGAATAAAATAAAATGTTTAAAGTTTTGAATAATTTTATTTATAAATTTTAACCAAAAAATAATTGAATTTTAAAAGAATTACTTTTGTAATGTTTATAGTAGTTAAATTTAAAAAATGCGTTATATTGAAATCATTTGAAATATTTTAATTCCTACAGACAAAATAAAGAGGTATTTAAATATTTATTTATAAAAATTATTCTATTCTTGAATTTAATAAAAAATTTAGAAAAATAATTGATTTGTCAAGTTTAGTTTTTCGATAGCTGGATATTTTTTTCTGTCTTTAAGCTACTGTTTGCTATTTTTTTTAAAATTAACTATCGAGTACGAAGCCTGGTAATTATAATCATATTTTGTATTTTTCGATAATATTACTATATAATAATATAATATTTCACTATTTTTAATTATTTTTAATAATTTTTAATTATTTTAAATACTTTTTTATTATTTTTAATAATTTTTAGTTATTTTTAATTATTTTTAATTATTTTTAATTATCTTGTCAATTTTCTTGATAAACGAAAAATAAATATTTGGTAGGGAAAAATTGTTCTCGTTTGGAAATAATCTTTCGTAATCCAGGATTAAAATTAATTTGTTTGCAACATATAATACGTGAACTTGATTTACTTTCCACTGCTCTCTCGACACTTTCATTCGTCCGTCTCGTTTTCAAAATATATATTCAAAATTCTATTCATATAACTGTTTGCTGTCGTTGCATTTTGAGTAAAAATAAAATTGTATATTTTTCTCAAATAGAACCTAGGTTCTAGTTTACTTTTATAAATTCCATTTTTTTTCTTCCAAAATATCGCGTTATTACAGATACTAAAATCTATTTATTAGTTTGTTTACGATTTACTACCATTTGGATATTTTTTTTTACTCTCGTACCACTAAAAGCTACTATTTTCTCTCCCGTTTTTTGTTTTTTTAAATTTTCACTTCGTTTAAGTTGCATTTTTTGTTCTTTTAAAATTAAAATCTTTAAAAATTTCAATTTCTGTAGAATTAGCAATTTTTTTTTCTTTTTATTTTAAAATCTGTAAAAATTTAAATTTCTGTACAACTTGAATATTATTGAAATGTTTATTGCGAGAAATAATACTTTATTTTCTTAAAATTAAATTTTTTGGATGTAACTTTATTTAGAAAATCTAGAAGATATTTCAGTTTTGAAAGAAATATAATTTCAACTCTAAAAAAAATTCAATGATTTTGATGATCCTCAAGTTTTGAACGTTCAAATGTAGGAAATATTATTTATTGAAAATATTTTATTAAATTACTAATCATAAGAAAATTTAATAACTAAACATTTACGTTTACAAAATCAGTAATTAATTTTTTGGATAGTGAAGTAAAAATAATTGCAATAAAAATTTAATTTTTGAGGAAATAAATTTCGTTCATTTGAACGTTCAGAACTTTAGGATCTTTGATTTTGGAAGTTTTTAAGTAAAAATTATTCGCTAAATTAATAATTTTTAGGAATTAATTCTTTAATTGTTCTTCAAGAATTAGTTTATTGAAACGAAATGAAATTTCATATTCTACTAAACAAGTAAAGTACAATTTTATTATTGTCAAAAGTAAAGAAAAAACTGAAAACTTTCTGTTAAAATTCGCAGTGATTACAAAAAAGAAATTCAAGATGAATGAAATATTTGATTTTCTATTTTTTCGTTTTTATTTTTTTTAACACTTCTTCACAGTCTTAATTTTTCAATAATTTTTCGCTCCTATTTTTTTTCCAATTTCCTATGTATGAGTGCGAAGCCTGAAATTCTTCCAGATTAATCTGATTTCTCGTCACTTTTCCTCGCAGTGTGGCTGTTTGATCCGATTCAAGGCCGAATAGTTATGCACGTGGTGTTCATTAATAATAATAATCATTTGTTGCATTTTGCTCACGTGGGTGACGTGAAAATAGAGAGAGAGAGAGAAAAAAAAATTACTCACTGAAAAAAATGAATATCTATATATAATTATACAATATATCGATTCCGGAAACCTTATAATCTCATTTTATCCCTAGTACATAAGATTTTTTTTTCCTCTAAAAAATCTCCATAAAAGTAACTTCAACGAATATCATTAATTTCTTATTTTTGTGTTTTTCAAATGTAAATTTAACATCTCACCTCGAATTCTTTTTTACAAAACAAAACGTGTCTGGGAAAAATTATTTCATTCTCATTTAGATTTGGAATAATGCCAACAGCAGACGAGAGAAAATAGAATTTAACTATTATTGGCTTTATTATTATTTGTTATTATTTAATTCTTATTTTTATTTGTGAGAGTTATTTTTTTATTTATTAGTTATTTTTTAAGAGAGTGAGAGTTCATTCTAATGGGTAATTATAGAGAAAAAAAATTACAAAACAATGGAAAATTGATTGTGACTTACTTTGAAAGAGAGATAATTTTAATTCGTACACAGAAAAAAAATATTTACTTGGAATAGCTACAAATTTTACAAGATTAACCAAATTTTTAGGTTTTTTCATTTAAGATTGTTGCTATTTTAGAAAAACAATTTCTAGATAAAATTTTTTTTCCGTTTAGTTAGAAAAATGAAAAATTTTCACCTTTTTTAGGATTTGAAAATATTTTTAAATTGTAATATCAAGAAAAATAGAAGCAAAAAATTTCTATTATGTATATTTATAATTTTTGAAGTAAAAATAAAAAAAGGACAATTCAGGGGAAAGTCAGAGATTTTTATTAAAGTACTAAAAAAATTAAATTTGCAGAATTCATAATTAGTTTTATTTAATTTTTTAATGTATAATAAATATTATTATTATTATTATTATTATTATTATTATTATTATTATTATTATTAAAAATCATGCATTTATATAGATAAGAATTTTAGTTAAAAATACTAAAAAATTGAATTTTAGAGAAGTTACAATAATTGCAAAAATATTTGCAGAAATTCAATTATGTTCAAAATTTCCAAAGATTCTCTTCAAAATTTTAATTATCTTCAAAAATAATAAAAATTCTTCTCCAAAATTTAATTATCAGGGAATTGATACATTGTCAGGGGAAAAAATCTTTGTCAGTTAAATCAGGAGAATGTCAGGAAAAAGTCAGGGGAAAAAATTTTTGTCAGTAAAGTAAAGGAAATGTCAGGAAAAAATTTTTTTTGATGGAAATTGAGACTTTTTTCGACTTATTTTGAAGAATTACAACTTTTTTGATTTTTTGTTAAACATTAAAACAAAATATTATAGTTTTAAGTTAGTTTAGTTAATTTTTTTTATTTTTTCGTTTAAAAAGAATTTTGAAAAATAATTTTAATGTCCGTAATTTTCAGGGAAATTGATAAACTGAAATTTATGGCCACACTGATTCTGTTTTTTGATAATTAATAAAAATTTCACAGGAATTCAACTATTTACAAATTTTTTATAAATTCCTTCGCAATAATTCAATTATTTTTATAAATAATAAATTTTTTAAAGAGATTCAATTATTTTCATGAATAATAAAACTAGTCATAGAATTTCAATAATTATTTTTAACAAAATAATAAAATTTCAACCGAATTCCTCGGAGAATGTAATTATTATTGAAATTTTTATTAAAATCGGTTGAAAAATTCAATTATTTTAAAATTTGTCGATAACATTCTTTAATAGAATTTACTTTTGATAAAAATTAATTTGTTCATTAACTTTTATTTACTTATTTAAGATTTTTTCCTTTTTGTATTTAAATAATTGAATTCTCAAAGAATTTTTTAGTAAAAATTGATTTTTAAAAATGAATTTCAGTTAAAAATTTAGATATTAATTGAATGTGAAAAGCATTATGGCGTAAATTGGAAATAATTGTATTTTCAAAAAGGTGAATTGAATTTTTTTTAAAGTTATTTCTATTTTTTATTTTCTAAATATTTAAATGAAGAATTTTTGAATAATCAAAATTTCATAAGATTCAAATTGTAAACAAATGGATTTGGAAATTCTCTAGCAACTTTTGCAAAAAATTATTAAAAATAATTGAAAAACGTTCGTTTATTTCTATCGAAAAATTTTAATACAATTATTAAAATTAATTATATTTTTTGAAGAATATTTACATTCAATTAAATATTTAGAAAATGAAAAATTTAAAATAATTTCCAAAATAATGCAATTAAACTTTTTAATAAAATTTAATTCTACAGAATTGTCAGTTAAAAGGAACTAAAAATTAAATTTTCAATTATTTTAATTTGAATAATTATTGTTTATCTATTTTATTCGAAAAATTTTAATAATATTTTCGAAATTCTGTTTTTCAAAGAATATTTACTTTGGATTAAAAATAATTGAAATCATCAGAGGAATTTTATTGTTTAGAAAATAATTTAATTCTTGCAACGAATATTTATTACATTTTTTTTTAATAATTGAATTCTTTTGAGAATTTTTATAAAAATTTTGAATTGAAAAAAATTTTGAAAATATTTGAATTTTAGCAAAGAACTTTATTATTTGTGAAATATAATTGAATTCTAGCAAAAATTGTTTGTAAATAATTATATTTTACGATGAATTAATTTAAACTTGTATTAAAAATAATTTAAATCCTAAGAAAATTTTTTATTATTTATCATAATAATCGAATTCTTACAACGAATTCTATTGCATTTTTTTAACTAATTGAATTAATGGGAAAAGTTGTTTTGCTTAAAAAAATAATTAATATTTAAATTATCAGAAATGTTCAGCTTCATGTTTTATAATAATATTATTAAAAGTTAATAAAATTTCAAAAGGTTTGAATTAAATTTTTTGTTTAAATCTTTATTCCTGTGGAAAAATAATAATTATTAAACCTTTACTTAAAAAAGAAGTTATTGGTGTTTTCAAATAATTTTTCAACTAAAGAATTCGTAAATAATTGTAATAAAACATCTTTTTGTCACAAAATTAACTTCAAATTAACTCTCTGAAAAAACATAACAAAAAAAACAGAATTAAATAATAAGAAATAATATTTTTTCGAAAGAGGATTTTTTCTGGCCTTGAAAATGCAACATAAAGTGAGTTATTCTTCAACGGAAAGTTATTCCGTTCCACCGGCAATTTATATTGAAATTCCTCAAAGACCGCCTCCGGTATGTGATGTTTTTTTAGACACAAAATAATTCCTTGAGATTATTGTTTAGATTTCCTCAATTTGTTCCCTTGTTGTCTAAAACAATTTTGTAGATCTATAGAAAATTCCATTTGCATGTCTCAAAAAGTTTCTTTACATACAATGGTTGTATTCATTTAAAGAGATTCATCATCATCATCATCATCAGCATTATTACCTTCTGCAAATTGTGTGTGTTTCTCAAGGAAATCGCCTCTGGGATTTTCTGACAATTATAAACCACTTTTTGAAATTAAAATTCATTTGAATACATATTTAATATATAGGTGCGATTTCAGATGAATTTTAAATGTTTTTGTAGCGGCCTCGACAAATTATTTTTAAAACACGTTGTAATATTACTTTTATTCGTATAAAGTTTCAGAAAATCTATACTTTTTGAGTCAAAACAATTGTTTATTTACGAGATACAACAATTGCTCGTATATTTTAAACGATTATTATTAAAGATAAACAAGATTTGTTTTTTCCATTCAACTCAGGAAATAAAATGTTCCTAATGCTTCGAACGTTCAAATAAACGACAATATTTTTTTACTTCTTCTAATTTGCATTTCTGTAGAATAAAAAAATTATTTTTACATTGAAACAAATTAATTCTAAACTAAATATTGGTTAATTTCAATTATTTTTCTTTTTTTGGATAGTAATTTTCAAAAACATTTAAGGGGGAAAAAAATGTTGTTCATTTGAACGTTCGAAACTTTAGCCACATGAATTAAACATTTAAAATAAGCAGTCATTGTATAGAAACAATTTTATAAATTGTTGTAAAATTCTTTTAAACGATTAAATTATTTTTAAAATGTTTTTTGAAATTCAATTTTCATTATCTACTGCTTTTAATAAAGAATTTCCCAAAAATATTCAATTACCTATTTAAAATTTTTTTTTTTATAAAGTTCTTGTAAACATTCAATTATTTTCATGAATCTTTTCATAAGAATACAATTATTTAAATTACAATTTTTATAAAATTTTTCGAAAAAATCAATTATTTAAAAAAATTTAAATAAAAATTCTGCGCATGAATTCAAATATTTTTAAAAATAATAAAATTCTTTTCATGAATTCAATGATTTTTCATTTTTAATAGAATTTGAAATGAAATTCTCGAAAAATGCAATTATTCTTCAAAATTATATTAAAATTTTTTTTCATTTTAATCAAAAATTTTACTAAAATTCATTTTAAGAAATATTTAAATATTCAATAAATTATTATTTATTTTTTTTTTGATGTAATTTGTTTATTAGAATTTAATAATTATTATTCAATAAATTATTTTTTTAGTTGAAATAATTAAATTCTCGTTAAATTTTCTATAGAAATTTAAATTTATTAAATTAATTTAAATTAATTAATTATTGAATCAAATTAAATTAATTAATTATTAAATTTATTAAAATTTTTTTTTTAGAAAATTAAATTGACATTGAACATTTAGGAAGTTACAAAAGTTTGCATAGAAATTAATTTATTTTCAAAAGTAATAAAATTCTTCGTAGAAATTCAATAATTAGGGTTTAAAATTTTTTATAAATTTTCGTCAAAATTTCAATAGTCTTTATAAATAATAAAATTTTTTCTCCGAAATTATTTACAAAAAAATTTATTTTAATAAAATTCAACGCAAACATTTAGTTATTTTTATAAATAATACAAATTTCACAGGAATTCAATATTTTTCGCAATAATTACATTATTTTCATGAATAATAAATTTTTTTACATTTTTCTTAATAAATTAAAAAAAAAATTTCTTGAAAGAATTTCGTTTTAATAAAAAATTTTACTAAAATTCATTTTAAGAAATATTTAAATATTCAATAAATTATTTATTTTTTCTTTAAATAATTGAATTC
The DNA here is from genome assembly GCA_032873175.1 of Leptopilina drosophilae. Taxonomy (NCBI): domain Eukaryota; kingdom Metazoa; phylum Arthropoda; class Insecta; order Hymenoptera; family Figitidae; genus Leptopilina; species Leptopilina drosophilae. The sequence goes on from CM065483.1 coordinate 21,713,615, forward strand.
TTGAAGAACTTTCTTAGCAGGATTGATTTACAATTGAATTTTAATTAAAATCTTAGATAATAATTAAATAATATTGAATTTTTAGTAATATTTTAATTTCAAAAGATTTTTTAATTGTTTTCAATTCAATATTGAATTGTTTTAATTGTTTTCAATTCAAAATTGAATTGTTTTAATTGTTTTCAATTCAAAATTGGATTGTTTTAATTGTTTTTAATTCAAAATTGAATTGTTTTTATTGTTTTCAATTCAAAATTGAATTGTTTTTATTGTTTTTAATTCAAAATTCAATTGTTTTAATTGTTTTCAATTCAAAATTGAATTGTTTTTATTGTTTTCAATTCAAAATTGAATTGTTTTTATTGTTTTTAATTCAAAATTGAATTGTTTTTATTGTTTTCAATTCAAAATTGAATTGTTTTTAATTCAAAATTGAATTGTTTTTATTGTTTTTAATTCAAAATTGAATTGTTTTTATTGTTTTTAATTCAAAATTGAATTGTTTTAATTGTTTTCAATTCAAAATTGAATTGTTTTTATTGTTTTCAATTCAAAATTGAATTGTTTTTATTGTTTTTAATTCAAAATTGAATTGTTTTTATTGTTTTTAATTCAAAATTGAATTGTTTTAATTGTTTTCAATTCAAAATTGAATTGTTTTTATTGTTTTCAATTCAAAATTGAATTGTTTTTATTGTTTTTAATTCAAAATTGAATTGTTTTAATTTTCAATTCAAAATCTTTGAAAATTTTTATTGGTAATGTTACCTCATTTATTCATAGGTTTAAAATTGATTTTTCTATTAAAATGTTTATTTTAAAATTTCAACAAGAATGATTGAATTTTAGAAGAATTAAATTGTAGTAATTATATGGAAAATATTTCGAAAAACTTTTGAAATTAAGTAATTTTTCGAGGAATTCCTTTAAAAATTGTATTAAAAATATTTGAATTCCTGAAATAAGTTTTATTACTTATGAAAATAATATTGAACTCTTGCGTAACGATCTTTTTTTCACTATAGATTATTTTGATAAAAAATTTACCAAAAGAATTCATTTATTAAAATAATCCAGAGTGAAAATTTTTGTTTAGTGTTTGTGTTTAATTATTTAAAAGATAGAGGCAATTAAACAATTAAAAATTGTTGCAATTGTTCTATCTCTTGTAAATAAACAATTGTGCTGGCTCTCAAAAATATAATTTTCCGAAACTTTATGTGAATAAATCAAATATTACTAAGTTTCAAGTAATTCGGTGAGGCTGCTACAAAAATATTTAAAATTCGGCTGGAATTGCATGGAAAATAGTTTATTAAAATTTTATAAATTCTTATCGTTCCTTTTTTTCCTACTTATTTGCTATTTTTGTTCTCTTCTTCTTTTCAACTTTCAAACTGACACGACTCGTTTGAAAACATTTTTGTAATAAGTGCAAACAAAAAATTGTGTAATTTTGAAAAATCGTTATTGTTTATACGATATTTGTTGTTTTATTCTTTCGTTATGTTTTACTTTTTTCTTATGCAATTGACCTTAATTTTCTTTTTTTGTAAATTAACAAATTTGTGACGCACTCGGCACTCTCAAAAAAGTGCAAAAAAGGGACTGATTTATAGACCTTATGTTTCGATTTAAAGACCCGAAACTTTCATTCCCTTTCTTCAGAAGGCGTTACACTTTTGAAGTTCTTTAAATTTTTCTGGTAAACTAAAAAAAAACTCGAAAAATCAATCATTGCATTAATAATCGCATCTAGTGTTCTCAATAATTCCGTAGTTTTCCTTCGTTATTCACTTTACTGGAAATGTTAATTATTGATGGGAATAAAGTTTCGAACGTTCAAATGAACGGATTTTTTTCCACCTTCAATGTTTTTGAAAATTACTATCGAAAAAAGAAAAATTATTGAAATTAAACAATATTTAGTTAAGAATTAATTTGTTTTAACTTCAAAAATAATTTTTTTGTAAATAAAATACAATTTAGAAGAAGTAGAAAAATATTGTCATTCATTTGAACGTTTAAAACTGTAGGAACATAATTTTTGTTCTGACAAAAATAATAAGACAAAAGAAAGTTAAAAATGTAAAAAGAGTGTTTTTGTCCAAAAAAAAGTAGCGTGAAATAAAAATTAGTGAACGATTATATCTAGTATTTATAGTGTGGACAGAAAACTTAAAATTCTTTTTTTTTTTTAATTAAAAACAACTATTATATTTATATAGATTATTAAGATAACAAATCCTAACAAGATGGCAGACGTTTTGAGACCCTCGTCACCATCCCTTAATCTTCGATTGGCAACTGCCGCACGTCATGCTAAATGGGAACAATATCTTAGTAAGTAATTTAATTCAAGGTCCTGGCAACAAACCCCTTTGTAAAAAAATGTAAAATCCATCTTCAAATTTGGATTTTAAACTTGAATTTCAATGCAAAATTGAAACATCAATTTTTTATTATCTGCTTATTGGTCTATGTAATTTTCACTTCGCAAAATTTACATCTAATGAATTACATCAATGAGTGTTTACTTCAAAAATCGAAATATTTTAAGAAGCTGAAGTCCGCAAACGTTTTTAAAAACGAAAAATCAGAAAAGAATTTTTTTCAAATTAAATTCATCTCTAATTAATTGATACAATTATTACAGGGTTGCCACAGGTCAGGGAAGTCTGGGAAAAGTCAGGGAAAAATAAAATTGGTCAGGGAAGTCAGGGAAAAGTCAGGGATTTTTACTAAAAGTACTGGAAAAAAATTGAATTTTAAAAATTCATGAGAAAACTGAATTTTTTTCTTTTTGTCTCGTAAACTATGAAATTACCACAAATATTAATACAAAACCTTCAATTTTTTCTTTTTCTGACAATAATTTCTTTTAAAATAACTTAAATTTTTAAAAACTATCATAAAATTAATAATTAATAATAAATAATAAATAATAAATAAATAATAATTAAATAAAATTTATAATAACTATCATAAATTATTACTTATAAATTATTTTATGAATAATTTTTACAATTTTCATAAATACTAGATTCATAAAAGAATTTTAGTTAAAAATCTTAAAAAAATTAGATTTTGGAAAAGTTACAAATGATTACAGAAATTAAATTATTTTTAAAAGTTACAAAAATTCTTCCCAGAATTTCAATTATGTTCAAAAATTTAAAAACAATTCTCGTCAAAATTACAATTATTTTTATAAATAATAAAATACTTCATTAAAATTCAATTATTTTTAAAAGTTTTAATAAAATTCTTGAAAAAATTCCACAAAAATTAAATTATTCAATTTTTAATAAATTTCTTCAAAATAATTCATTTATTTTCATAAGTAGTAATAAAATTTTTCACAGGAATTCAATTATTTAAAATAAAAAATTTAATAAAATTTTTCGAAAAATATCAATTATATAAAAATATAAAATTATATATAAAAAAATTATATATAATATTATATATAAAAAATTATATAAATAAAATTCTTCACCGAAATTCAATTACGTTTATAAACTTGAATAAAATTCGTTGTAAGAATTCAATTATTTATATAAACTTGAATAAAATTCATTGGAAGAATTAAATTATTTTCAAAATTAATAAAATTCTTCGCAAAAATTCAATTATTCTCAAGAATTAAAAAATATATATTTTCAAAATTTGAATTATATTTATAAATAAAAAAATTCTTCATCTAAATTCAATTATATTAAGCAATTTTAATAAAATTCTTGGCAAAATTTTGTAGGAATTCAATTTTAATGAATTAATTCAAAATAATTCCATTATTTTCATAAGTAATAAAATTTTCATAGGAATTCAATTATTTAAAATACAAAATTTCATAAAATTTTTCGAAAAATATCAATTATTTACAAAATTCTTCACCGAATTTCAATTATTTTTATAAACTGGAATAAAATTCTTTGTAAGAATTCAATTATTTTTATAAATAATAAAATTCTTCACATAAGTACAGTTATTTTTATAAATTTGAATAAAATCCGTTACGGAAGAATTAAATTAATTTTAAAATGTAATAAAATTCTTCGCAGAAATCCAATTGTGTCAGAAAATTAAAAGAAAATTCTTGTTAAAATTCCAAGTAACTTTATAAATAATAAAATTCTTCTCCAAAATTCAATTATTTTATTGAAATTTTAAGAAAATTTAAATTATTTTCATAAGTAATAAAACTCATCGCAGAATTTTCACGATTTTTTATACAATATATATTTTAATCAAATTCCTCGAAAAATGTAATTATTCTTTAAAATTTTATTAAAATTTGTCAAATTAAATTCATATATTTAAAAATTTATTCATAACATTCTTTATGAGAATTAAATTTTAACAAAGAACATTCTATTATTCAATAAATTATTTATTTTTTAATTTAAATAATTGAATTTTTCTAGAATTTTCTAATAAAAATTGATTTAAAAATGAATTAACGTATAATCGATTTATTATTATTTATGAAAGTAATTGAATTATTGCCACGAATTTTATTACATTTTTTTAAAATAATTTTATTTTTTTGAGAAATTTTACTGCTTGTAAAAATAATTGAATTCTTGCGAAGGAATTTTTTTTTTATTTTTGTAAATAATTAACTTATTCTGAAAAATGTTATAGTAATTTAAATTATTACAAAACATCAATTTAAAAAGGTTTGAATTTGATTGTTTTGAAGAATTTTAATTCCTGCAGAAAAATAATAATGATTAAATATTTATTTAAAAAAGAAGTTATTGATGTTTTTGAATAATTTCACAATTAATGAAATTTGTAAATAAATGTAATAGAACATTTTTTCTTGATTATCTAATAATTTTTAGAGTGAATCAGAATATTCTTTAGGGTCAGGGAAAAAGTGAAAATTTTATCTCGAAATGAGGGAAAAGGCAGGGAAAAATAAAATTAAATATTTGTGGCAACCCTGTGTTAGAAAATAACATGATTTAAAATGAAAAATAAAAATATCATACCATGTTTTCGTTTTCGAAAACGTGAAAGACTTCAGTCTCAAATATTTTTATAAAATGACGCTTTGAAGAAAGGTTAATTAATTATTTTAAGGTTTTGAGAGTTATTTCTTCCCTTCTTTTTTACTTATTAATTAAAATGTTTCTGCCTTAAACTAAAATCAAGTTTTAATTAATTGTTTTGAATTTTCATAAGAACTTGAAATTTATATTTAGAGCTGAGATCCTCTTTGTGTATTTCGAAAATAACAAACAATATCCTTAAATTTGTGTCTTTTCTTCCGAGCGCATCATTTTATTTTGAGAAAAATCATTCCGATTCTAATGAAACTTATAGTATGTAATTTATTATTTGAATAAAATATTTCTCTTCTGTTGTATTTTTTTTGTCTTTTGGGAAAATATTTTGTAAACATGGTAAATTGGTAAACATGGTACATATGAGGAAGTAGGATACTCTTTGTAGGGTGTGTGTTTTTTAATGTATATATAATAAAAAAATATTTGGTGGAGGCTTTGTTGTTTCTGTAGTTGTTTTCGGTTTCATCGATTCTAAACGATGGGGTAATTTTTTTTTCTTATTGAGATGTTTAATTTATTCTTTTTCTGTTTCAGATGCTCTTCTTGCTGATTTGCAAAATACAGTTTCACCTGAAACAACAACTCCTGGGTACGGTTCTCTCAATGGAAAGAGAAGTCACTCATCAGCCGCCTCTGTTCCTTCTTATAAAGCTTGTGACAATAGACAAAATTCCCCACTTCTCTCACAATCGGTAATGACAAATTTTTTAATTTACTATTTTTAATCATGATGATGCGCTTTGGAGAAAGATAAGTAAAAATTCGTAATTTTTATTAGTAAAGATAAATAGCTCAACTCTTAAATATAAAGCACTTGGTGCGGCGTTTGAGTTTTTTTTACACGAGAAATAATTAAAAATTGAATTTTGTTTTGCGAAATTAAAGTTTTAATTAATGGAAAAATGACACGAACATAAAATTGAAATCATTTGCTTTCTAGGAACATATCTTTCTTCAGAGCGCGTGTCAAGTATTGAAATTTGTGAAATTAATATTATTTCTGTTATCATTGAACAGCCGACGTATCAAAATCGTGAGGCCATAGAGGAAGCTATCATTAAATCCGGAAGTGCTCCTTACAATCAAAGCTCAAGTGGAGGAAAAATGCCCTCGCTCAATAATAATCTATCGGAATTAGATACCCTCTTGCAAGATTTAAGCAATGCTCGATATAATACTCACACTCAGGACAGAGGTAAATTTATTTCACTTACACTTTTTGTCAACAAGCAAAGAATTTCATGAAAATTGTTTCTGTTTACAAATCTGGCAATAAAAATTAAATACTGAAAATTATAGGCCAATATCAATTTTAAGTGTTCCACTATTTTTATTTTTTACTTTTACTTGCATTTTATTTTTTACATTACCTTTTTTAGAAATACCAAAATAAAAAATAGAGAATTTTGATTTGTCAGACAAAATTTTGTACCAAAACTTTTATTTCTTATAATAGAAAAAAATTGCAAAATTTTTATTTCTCAAAAAGAATTTTTCAAAACATAAGCAAAGTTGTAATTGAAAGTAAAGAAAAAAGTTTGCTAAAACTTTCTATTCTGAAACAGGGTTTCAGAATTCATTTCATTTCATTATTCTTAGAAACTATTTAATTATTTTCGCATCAATAATAAAATTCATCTCAGGACTTCAATTATTTTTAATACAATTTTAATTAAAATTTTTTTTAATTTTAATTTTACAGAAATTTATCAAAAAATGTAATTTTAATAAAAACAAAATTATTAAAAGTCATTTTAATAAAATTCTTTGCAACTATTCAATTGTTTTCATAAATAAATCAATTATCTCGATAAATAAGAAAATTATTCACTAAAGCTTCAATTATTTTAAGGAATTTTCATAAAATTCTTTGCAAAATTCAATTATTTTCATATAGGTTAAAACTTTTCGCAATAAAATTATTTTCAATATCTACTATTTTCATAAAATTTACAAACAGAATTCAATTATTAAAAAATTTTTTTTATAAAAATCTTCCTAAGAATTCAATTCTTTTCGTGAGTATTAAAAATTTCTTAGGAAGTCTATTATTTAAATTAGAATTTGCATAAGATTTGCCAAGAGAAATAAATTATTTAAAAATTTTTTATAAAATTCATCGCAAGAATTACATTTTTTGTAAATAATCTTGGATAGTTACTTTTTTACTATTTTTTTTAGTTTGAAAGCTACTTTTTGCTACTTTTTAAAAATTTATTATCGAGTCCGAAGAATAAAATTTCTCGAAAGTATACAATTATTTTTAAACATATTAATGAAATTCAATTACTTTCAAAAATTCGGATAAATTTCTTCGAAAAAATTGAATTTATTTTTTAAATAGTAAAATTTACCGCAGGAATTCAATTATTTTTAATAGTATATTCTTAAAATTTCTCAACAGAATACATTTATTTTTAAAAATATTTAATACAATTTTTCGATTGAATACAATTATTTTGAACATTTTTAAAAAATTCTTTCAAAACATTCAATTTTTTTCAAATATTATGTTAAAATTCTTTAAAACAATTTAATTATTGTTATAAATTGTAAGATTTGTCTCAAGAATTTTAATGATTAAATTATCAAGTTTCCATATGAATTTAATTATTTAAATCACAATTTTCATATAATTTTTCGAAAAAATTAATTATTTTAAAAAATATTTATGAAATTGTTTGCAAGAATTCAATTTTCTAAAATCATAATTGATTTCAAAAAGTTTAATAAAATTCTTCTTATAATATAAATGAACAATTATCAATTATTTATAATAATTTTTGCGAAAATTTCTAGTGAATTTTCAAATCCACTTGTGTACAATTGAATTTTTCGAAATTTTGATTATTCAAAAATTCTTGAATTAAACTTTTTGAAAATACAATTATTTCTAAAAATCCACGCCGCAATACTTTAAATATTCAATTATTATCTACAATTTTAGCTAAAATTCATTTAAAAAAAATTTATTTATTTTTAAACACAAAAATGAAAAAATTATTCAAAAAATAAATTTGTATCAAAACATAATTCAATGTTATTGAATATTTTGAATCTAACGAAAATTTTTGACAATCAATAATTAGTCATACCAATTATTGCTCTTTTTTATTTTTACTCTAAAAATTATAAACAATAATCAAATATTTTTTGCTTCTACCTTTTTTCGCATCACAAATAATAATTGAATATTAAAAGCAAAATAGCATGAATTTTTAGAAATAATTGTAAACAAATGAAGTTGAACATTCTCAAGTAACTGTAGCAAAAATATTTTAAAGTTATTGATAATTGAATTCTTTTGAAGAATTTTAATACATTTTTTGTATTTACTTACATTTTTGGAAGAATTTACTTAAAATTCTATTAAAAATTATTGAAATCTTGTGCAGAATTTTATTATTGAAGAGAATAATTATTAAATTCTTGTAACGAATTTCAGAGTGGCCACATGTCAGTTCAGTTAGGAAAAAAAATTTTTGTCAGTGAAATTAAGCAAATTGAGACTGTTTTCGACTTTTTCGTTTTTTTCCAAACATTAATACAAAATATCACAACTTTTAGTTAATTTTTTTACATTTTTCTATAAAAAGAATTTTGTCAGAGAAAGTAACTTTAATGACAGTAAATTGTCAGGGAAATTGGTAAACTGAAACTTGTGATCACCCTGAATTTATATTACATTCTTTTTTTAATAATTGAAATCCTGTAAAAAAATTTATTGTTTATGAAAATAATTAAATTCTTGCAAGGAATTTTATTATTTAAAAAAAAATAATTGAATTCTTAATTCAGAAATTTTTAAAATATTTAAATTTTAGAAATGAATTCGATTATTTGTAAAATATAATGGAATTGAGAAAAAATTTTTGGAAATAATTCCATTTTTCCATGAATTTACTTAAAATGGTATTAAAAATAAATGAAATCCTATATGGAAAATGTTACTATTTAAGAAAATAATAATTGAATTCTTAGAACGAATTCTTTATTAATTTTTTTTTAATAATAATTGAACTCATGTGAAAAATTTTAATACTTGTAAAAATAATTTAATTATTGTGAAGAATTTTATGAAAATTTTCGTAAATACATACTTCAATTTATTTGAAAAATTTTAGAGAAATTTAAATTATTAATATTGTATAAAACATGAATCGATTAATATTCTTAAAAGTTGTTAAATTTCACGGAAATATTAATTCCAATGGACAAATAATAATAATGATAAAATTTTCTAGTTAATAAAATAGAAATAATAAAATAATTAATTATGATTGTAATAATTTTGAAGTAGAGAAAAAAATTAGTTTAACCTTCCAAGTCTCAAAAAACTTTATCACACCTGACACGTTTGAGACTGAGGCCAAGTTGGAAATTTTCCAAATTATTTTCGATGACAAGTTGTGTATTTGTCGCATCATGTTTAATTACGAAATTTTATCCAAATAATTAATATGTCACGATTGATTATAATTTTTGAAAATGTTAAATTTTCTGTCACTTTTTTACAATTTCTTTTTTTTATTCAGAACATTATTATCGTATTTAAATTTAATTATTTGATTTTTGTTTGTTAATTATTCTTAATTAGTAATCACATTTTTTCCTTCGTGGTAATTATTATTCGTATCCAGATAATCAAAATTTAAATTCGAGGAAATTTATTGATAAAAATAAGATATGAAAAATTGATTAATTAGTGATTTTTTTGCCTAGATCTAAAGTTCATTATTATTATAATGAAGTGATAAAAAAAGCAGAAAGATTAATTGAAATTTGTTATAAATAATTACAGATAGTCGAGCGTCAAATGGAATTACAATTAGTCCAACACTCCATTCACCGGGAAATACTTTATCAACATCACGACCCACTGTTGATTCCTTATTAGAAGAATTAAATACCTCTGTGATTCCAAATGGGTAAGTTTCTCTTTTTTTGTATTTATATATTGAACGTTTTGTTCTTTTTACTGTTCTGAATGAATTTACGCTTAAATTAAATTTTTGGCGATAAAAAAGATTGTTAAAAATTGCTGTAAAAGTGTAATAAAATTGTGACAGTAAAGGTGATTTTACTTGAAATATCGAGGAGAGCTGACAGGAAACTTGTTTTTTTTTTTTTATTATTTAAATGTGTTTTAAAATGTGCTGGATTCTACCTTCTGATGATATACAGATCGATGCTATTTTTGTGTCTTGCCTCACACACTCATTATTGAGAGAATATAGAACACTGAGATACATCGATCTCTGAAGATTTCACGAAAATAGACATAAGGATTGAAATTTTCTTCAAATTTATCGAAACAACTTTATTTTCATTATTTATTAGCTCTATATATACAGTGTATCTATCTGATTTTTATTTGCTTTTTTCCATTTTCCTTTTACATTATTTTCTCGATATTATCCGCATTTTCCAAATAATAAAGATAATCTTCTATATTAACAATCGTTGTAAAATCTGTTCGCAGTTTAAAGTTAATAAAATCGTTGTTTGCTTATTTAAAACTTTTTTTAATAATTTTTCTTTTTATGGAGATTTCTCCGTGAAATTTTCACTCGAAATTTTATTTTTTTTGTTATAACTATTTTTCTCGAATTCTGTACAAAAAATATGTAAATACCTGTTTTTTTATTTTATCAAATTTATGGAAGTCGTGATTCTTTTTTTAAATTTAACGTCTTTAGAAGCAGAAGACTGAATGATTGTAGTAAAAGAAAAAAATCGAAAATCGACTACTTTGGTTTTGAGAAAAATCACTTTTTAGACGAAATTCCGATATATTTCATGTTTTCACTTTATTAATGTTACTAGCAAATTACAAAAGTTTTTTATTTACAAACGGAAATTTTTTAAATAATTTCATAATCAAAATTTTATGAAATCACTTATTAAGTACAAAATTATTTATTACTGTCCATATTTTCGACAATTTTTATGAAATTTCACGAAAGAATTCAAATGTTTCCTAATTTTAACAAATCCTTCTAAACAATCAATTATTTTCAAAACAATTTTAATTGAATTCCTAGGGAAAGTTCAATTTGTTTGTAAATTTTAACACATTTCGAAAAAATTCAATTTTTTTCTAAAATCTTAATAAATTGTTGGAAACATTTAATTATTTCTATAAATAGTAACATTCTTCTCAATAATTTAATTATTATTAATTATTATTAATTATTAATTATTAATTATTAATTATTATTAATTATTAATTATTAATTATTAATTATTAATTATTAATTATTAATTATTAATTATTAATTATTAATTATTAATTATTAATTATTATTCTTAATTATTAATTATTATTATTAATTATTAATTATTATTATTAATTATTAATTATTATTCTTAATTATTAATTATTATTATTATTAATTATTAATTATTATTATTAATTATTAATTTTTTATTATTAGTCATTAATTATTATTATTAATTATTAATTATTATTATTATGTTTAAAAATAGTAAAATTCTTTACAGAAATTCAATTCTTTTCAAAACAATTTTAATAGAATTTCTCAAAGGAATCTTCAAATATTAACATAAAATTAATTTATTTTCTAAAATTTTATTAAATTCTTCGGAACAATTCAATGATTTCTAAAAATAGTAAAATTTTTCGCAAGAATTCAATTATTTTTAATACAATTATAAAAAAATTCTTCTTCATAAAATTATTATTAAATTTTTTGATAAAATTTTTTGCAATAATTCGATGATTTTCAATACATTAATTATAAAATTGAAAGTCATCTGCTTCTGAAGACGTTAAATTTAAAAATAAATCATAACTTCTGTAATTTTTATCCAAATAAAAAAAAGTATTTACTTATTTTTCGTACAGAAATCGAGAAAAATAGTTATAACAAAAAAAAATTATGATTGAAAATTTCACGAAGAATACCTCTTATAAATTTTCAATTTTAAAATTAATAATGTATTGAAAATCATCGAATTCCTGAAAAGAATTTATTTTAAATTTTCGAAAATTCCAATTTAATTCTTTTTGAAGAATTTCTTTGATTTTTTTAACAATTGTATTTTTAAAATAATTTTACTTAAAAGTTTTTAAAATACTTGGATTTTGTAAACAATTTCTATCAAGTTTTTAAAATAATCGTGTTTGTTAAAAATTGAAATTAAACATTTAATTGTTAAATTTGATTAAAAATTTATAATGTTATTGAATTTTTTTAAAAAAGTATTAAATAAACAAGCAATTGATATTTCAATTATATTTAAAAATATAATTGATATTTCAATTATATTTAAAAATATAATTGAATTGTTTCTATGGAGTCATTAAAATTTTAGAAAATAATTGAATTTTTTCGAAAAATATAATTAAACATTAGTAAGAATTATATTCTTTCATTAAAATTTTATAGAATTGCAATTATTCGAAAAATATTATTAAAATTTTTAATTAAATTGAGCCCTTGCGTACAATAATAAATTATTATTATTATTTTTATTATTAATAATCGTTGAATTTCGAATTTTTATTCTTAGTTTATTTTTGTAATTCCTATTTTTTAAAATAAATCCACAATTTTTAATCTAACATAATTTACTTCTTGCATAGAACTTTATTAAAAATATTTAATATAATTGATTTCTTTCAAAATTTTATTATATTTGAAAATTATTCAATTTCTACGAAAAATTATATTAAATTTTTTTTAAATAATTGAATTCTTTTTTGAGAATTTTTATTACTTTTGAAAATTATTAAATTCTAGCGCAGAATTTTATTAAACTCGAATTAAAAGTAAATTAATTTTTGCATAGAAGTTAATTAAAACTTTCTTAAACAATTGAATTCTTTCGAAAAGTGTTTTTACATTTGAAAATTATTCAATACCAACAAATTTAATTTCAATTTTAGTATTAAAAAAAATTAAATTTCAATAAAGAATTTTATATAAATTTTTGAAAATAATTCAATTTTTGAAATAATTTTATTCATGTTTGTAAATAATTATTGAATTCTTTCCAAAAAATTTTACTAAAACTACATATTGAAAATAATTTAACGTTTAAGTTGAATTTTATAATTGTATAATTGTTATTTATTTTTCTACAAGAATTTATTAAAATTAAAATTAAATTAAATTCATTAAAATTACAATTTTAAATCTTATGAAGTGCAATTATTTCTAAAAAAGTATCAACTATAATTTTCCCGAAATTTAATTATTTTCTAGATTTTTTAACTAAAAATATTCTTTTATAAATCAAAAAATCCAAAAATAACGAAAATAATGTTATCAAAAAATAATTATTATTATTTTTAATATTATTATGATATGCATAATAATGTTATTATACTAATAAAAATAATGATAATAATAATTTATTTGTTTAAGGAGGAAGAAATAAAAGCAAAAATTCTTTTCATGGCCAATATTGTTGGACATTAAATTTTCACATTATTTATCGCTCTATCTCGAAAATGAAACGAATCGCATGAAATTGAGCGAAAAATGTATCTCGAGGTTTATTAAAGTTGAAAAATGAGTGTTGACTGGCAAACTGCTATACCTGATGAGATCATTTCAATAATAATAATTTTTTGAAAAAATATTATTATCTGCGGAAAGGAAAATTGTCATTTTATCGATGTCTTAAATTGCAAATTACACGTGCTATACAATTCTTTTCTTAATACATTTTTTTATCGATAAATTTTTTATTTTTTTTATTATCAAAGTTTATTTTATTAACAAAAGTTTTGCTGTCTGATGAAAACAGGTTTTTTTTTATTAATTAATAATTGTAATATTATTAACAAAGCAGCAAATTTTAGCAATTTAAGTAGCGATTTAAAAAAAATAATTTTTTGAATTATGATTTAAAAAAAACACGATTTTATTTTTAAACAATTTTTAAAAGCCGAATAAAATTAAGTTCTTTGAAATAAAAAATTGATTTCCATAAAATTTGACAAAACTTTTAATTGTTTCAATTTTTTGAATTATTTTTGGGAATTCAACTATTTTCAATAAAATTTTTATTTTACTCTTCAAGCGACTAATTTTTTTTCTAATCTCTAAATTAAATTATTCAAAACTTCAATAAGCTTTGTGGAAAGAATATTTAGGAGCTTGTTATTATTTATTTTAATTGAAAGTTTGAAATAATTTAAATGTGTATGACAATTAAAATTTAATTTCTGAAAATTACAACTGCAATGTTTCCAAAAGTAAATTAATTTTTAGAATTTATTAATAAAATTTAATAAAAGATTTAATAAATGTAAAAGAAAGATAATATATTTATAATTTTTTTAAATAAAAGCTTTGAATATTTTAATATTTAACTGAAATTTTTTAAATATCAATTCTTATTAGAATTCAACGTTGATATTGAATTATTTGAATATAAAAATTTTTATACAATTGAATTATTAACAAAAATTTTTGTTTCAATTCTTAAAAAAATGCAATAATTCCTAAATATAAGTTTTTAAGGTGAGAAAATATAATTCTTTGAAATATAAAATTTAAATACATGTAATTTAAGATTATTCTATTTTTTAATTTTTTAAAATTATTTTCGGGAATTCAACTATTATAAAAAAAAATGTTAGTTACGATTTTCCAAAAAATACTCATTTTTCAGAATTCCTTGATAAAATTTTTCAAATTTCATTCTTTTTGTCCAATAGAAATTAAAATTTCAAAATACTTTTATTGTAAAACTTTTTAAAATTTAATAAAAATTAGAACTGCGATTATATTGAAATGTTTTCTAAAATTTGAATTAAAATTCTTTTTCAAATCAATTCTTATAAAAAAAAGTTGTACGAGAATTGAATTATTTAAATGCAAAAAAATAATTTCTAAACTTTTTAACAGCATTTTGATTTTTTTTCATTTGAGAAAGAAATTTTATAGTCTATTTAAGATTTTGAATAATTTGATACTTTTTGATAAAATTTTCTTAATTTACGGTCCTGTGAAATTTCTAGGAGAATTCGATGTTCTAAATGTTTTTAAAAACGAAGATAAAGAAAAATACTTTTTCATTATTTCGACTTCAATTTTAAATTATCTGTCAGTAATTTTCCTTTAAAAAAAGTAAATTCTAAAGAAAAAAAAATTAGGCAAAAATGAGACGAATTAAAAGTAATAAAAATTATTTTCCAATTTTTCGTTGTTAAAAATGTCCCCAAAGTTTCGAACGTTCAAATGAACGACAATATTTTTTAACTTCTAATTTGTATTTTACTTACAAAAAAATTATTTTCTTGATTACAACAAATTAATGCTAAACTAAATATTTTCAATTTCAATTATTTTTCTTTTTTCGATAGTAATTTTCAAAAATAATTAAGATGAAAAAAAGATTTCGTTCATTTGAACGTTCGAAACATTAGCTCCATTCACGTGCAGACAGAATATCTCGATTATTATAATATAATTTTATTTTATGTCAACAAGCATTGATTTTATTATAGAATTTAATTTTATTAACATATTTTATTGTCTATTTGTGTTCGCAGGGAATACTATCCTTCGGAGGGAAGAGTAAAGGTCACAGTTCAAGAAACAACGACAGAAATTGAGCCTACAAATGGATTCGGTTCGACCGGAAGTCCCTACATTCGATCCGAATACGATCAAAATTTCACAACCAACGGGCACACTGCGAGCAGTGCCACTAAGGAATTAGACGATCTTATGGCTTCCCTATCGGAGTTCAAGGCACGTTTTTTTTTACTTTATTCCTACATTCAATTTTTTTTTTTCATTTCATTTCTTTTTTTCATTGTTTTTTCCTTTTTTCTCAATTTGCCTTTTTACCACCTCCTGGTTTCCTCCTGGTTTGATTTTAATTACTAATTAAGAGATTCTATTTTTTTAAGTGTATATAATAGTAAAAAAAAAACGAAAAATTACATTTCCAAAAATAATTATTTGGAATTTTTCCAGAAAAATGGTAAACACCTCTTATCTAGAGATGTTTAATGTCCGCTAAACTTCTTGGAAAATTTGCGAAGCTAACATTAGAATTGCGCGCACTGAGCGACGTTTGTTACCATTTGGCACAGACAGAATTCCATCCGTTTTGAATACGTTACTCGAAAATCTTTTTACAAATATTACAAAACAATTGACGAAAATAAATTCCAAGGATATATTTGGAAATTGTTTTGAGGAATATTAATTTATTACTGCTGAAGAAAGAGAGAGAGAGAGAGAAGTAGGAAAAGGGAGAATATGCAAAGAAATAGAAATAGAGAGCAAACGAAAGGAAATGGAATAGTAAAGGAATGGAAAAAAGGAAAAATTATTATTAGAGAGGAAAAAAAGGGGGAAATTTCCTCGATTGTTTTTTAATTCTTTTTGGAAATTAGGGGGGAATTAATGAAGAAATAGATGATGTTGAGGGAGTATAGTAATCATTGACGTTATAGTCACACTCCTGCCCATTCTTGGCTGGCCAGGTTACCGAAATAACTTCCATTCCACCCGGACCGTCATCTGCCCCTGGCCTCGCCACACCCTGCATCATCTTCGTCGACGCGATCACTCGCCTAAATGTTCCGCGTTTATTAGGAAGCCGACATTGTAAAAGGGAGAGTGAGAGAGAGAGGAAGGGGAGCAAAAAATCTAGAAACCAAAAAACTTGGTGGGGATAGAGACAGTCAACTACCGTTTCCAAAAGCTTTCAAGAGTCAGTTTGCAAGCACGCGCTCACACCAAACGGTTATCATTCACGCGATCAGGTCTCAATATTTTCACGCTCCACTTTCCTCACATAATCAACCGTCAAAACATTCTCTTTCTCTCTCTTCCTCTCTTTCTCCATTTCTCTTTCCCTCTTCTGTCAAAATTATTAATTTTCTTCCTAATTATTCCCCGTTTTCCAATTTTCTCTCGCGAATCAAATTTTTTTTGGTTTTTTCTATTATCCTATTTTTCATTATTATTCAAAAAAAAAAAAAAACGAAGAAAATTGTACCATCGGGAAAAAATCTCCTCTTTTATTCAAAATTAAATTATTTCTTTTAATTAAACGATAAAAATTTGTCTCGTTTAATTAAAAAAAAAATAATATAAATTAACAAAAGAGTAGATTTTAGTTTTAAGGGATTTACGTTTTTAAAAAATTATTTCAAATTCGTTTCGTTCGAAAATAATCCGAGAGAGAGAGAAATTCGTCGTGTCGAAAATAAAATTCTCCTCTATTATTAAATTCACGAATTTTTTTTTTTGAAAAATGAAAATGTTTTCGTAATTAAATTAGTTTTTTCGGTATTTAACTCGTGGGGTCAAAAAATAAAATTTTTGTTCGTGAAAAAGAATTCGTAGAAAAATACTTTCGAAAAATTACATTCTTTTAGTAAATTATCAAATTGATGGGATTTTTTATATTAAAAAAAAATTTAATACAATTAAATAAGTTTGGATTAAGTATTTAAAATTTTTTCGTTTCGAAAATAAGTCAAGGGAGAAAAAAAATTCATAGCGTCGAGAAGTAAAATTCTATTTCGTTTGTAAAAGTAATTCGAAAGAGGAAAAATTCTTATTGGCAATAAAATTTGACGTGAATTTCTATCAGTGAATTCGATAATTAACGGAATTTAAATAATGGAGAATGGAAAATAGGAGAAAAAGAAGAGAGAAAGGGAAAGAAGAGATTTTTTTTCAATTAAAAAAAAATTTTCGTGGTTAAATTAATTTTTACAGTAATTACTATTTCCTTTCGAAAATAATCGACAGGGGAAAAAATTATTCCTAGCTCAAAAAAATTCTATCCGACCCACTTTTAGTATTGAACTGAAATCAAAGTTCCTTTCGTTACGAAAATAATTCGAAAGAGAGAAAAAATCCTTCGCACTATTAAGAAACTCTATTTTTAGATTGAAACGGAATATAATTTGGAAAT
Source organism: Leptopilina drosophilae (assembly GCA_032873175.1). Classification (NCBI taxonomy): domain Eukaryota; kingdom Metazoa; phylum Arthropoda; class Insecta; order Hymenoptera; family Figitidae; genus Leptopilina; species Leptopilina drosophilae. The sequence goes on from CM065483.1 coordinate 21,731,614, forward strand.
AGCTTTTTAGCAATTGAAAACTGAAAAAAATAATGTTCGGAAATAAAATCGTGTAAAACTAGGAAAATGGGGAAGAAGAGAAAAAAAATTGAAAATCTAATTTCATTCTGTTATTCTTTTAGATCCACGGAAATAATCATCAGCGTCAAACGGTGACAGATTCGCCGTACGCAAAGCCAAACAAAGCAACGAAAAGCTCGTCGAGTCCACTGCCACCGCCACTCGATCAGGGATCCACGAGGATTCATATCCGCGAGACGCACACGCAACATCTTTATCAGCCACAATACGAGGAGAGTCAAATTGTCACGAGCACGAGCCAGGCGACTCACATTAAACAAAATCAGCTTGATTCTATGCTAGGTAATTTACAGGCTGACATGAGCCGTCAAGGAGTCAACACCACTCAAAAGGGATGCTGCAACGCCTGCGAGAAGCCAATCGTTGGGCAGGTTTGTCTTTTAAATCTTTTCCCTTCTTTTCCTTTCTTTCTTTTAATTCTCTTTTTCCTCTTTCCCTTTTTTTTCTTTTCATTCTCTTTTTCCTTTTTCCCTTCTTTTTCTTTTCCTTTTTTCTACTCTTTACCTTTTTACTCATTTTTCATTAAGCCTTCTTTCTTTTTTTCCTTTTCTTTTTTCCTATTTTTCCCTTCTTTTCTTTCTTTTAAAGGGAAAACCTTTTACACCATTTTTCCTGTTTCTGCATTTTTTTCACTTCTTTCCTTATTTACCATTTCTTTTTTTTACATTTCCTTTTACCCCCTTTTCCTTTTTTTAAAATTGTTTTACTCTTCTTTCCTTTGTTTTCCTTTTTTCTCCCCTTCTTCGTTCTTTTCCTTCCTTTCTTTTTTGCCCGTTTTTTCCTTTCATTTCTTTTTTTCACCGTTTTTTCCTTTCATTTATTTTTTTCACCGTTTTTTCCTTTCTTTTCTTTTTTTCACCGTTTTTTCCTTTTTTTTTCTTTTTTCACCGTTTTTTCCCTCGTCTTCTTGTTGAATTGGAAATAATATTTTGAAAAACACTTTCAAGAACTATTAAACTGAGATAATTCGTTGCAGGTGATCACAGCATTGGGGAAAACATGGCATCCGGAACATTTTACTTGCACGCATTGCAATCAGGAACTTGGTACTAGAAACTTTTTCGAGAGAGAAGGTCATCCGTATTGTGAGCCCGATTATCACAATCTTTTCTCGCCGAGATGCAATTATTGTAACGGTCCCATTCTCGATGTAAGGAGCTCGGTTTTTTTACGACGACGACGATGACAATTTGATAAAAAGTACCAAACAGAACGATTCGGCGCTATTTTTTTTACTTTTCTTTATTTGAACTTTTAATTTTTTACTATCGCGCTCTACGAATTTTATACAGAATTCGGTCGTTTTTATTTAAATTGGGTAATTATTGAGGAAGCAACAGAAATATTTTTTTTCTTTTCTTTATTTTCAATTTTTTATTATCAATTTTAAATTTTTTACTATCGCGTTCTGTGAATTTTATTCAAAATTCGGTCGTTTTTATTTAAATTCGGTAATTATTGAGGAAGCAACCGAAGTATTTTTTTTTCTTTTCTTTATTTTCAATTTTTTTTCAATTTTTTACTATCAATTTTAAATTTTTTACTATCGCGTTCTGTGAATTTTATTCAAAATTCGGTCGTTTTTATTTAAATTCGGTAATTATTGAGGAAGCAACCGAAGTGTTTTTTTCTTTTCTTTATTTTCAATTTTTTTCAATTTTTTACTATCAATTTTCAATTTTTTACTATCGCGTTCTATGAATTTTATTCAAAATTCGGTCGTTTTTATTTAAATTCGATAATTATTGAGGAAGCAACAAATATTTTTTTTTCTTTATTTTCAATTTTTTTCTATCAATTTTCAATTTTTCACTATCGCGTTCTATGAATTTTATTCAAAATTCGGTCGTTTTTATTTGAATTCGATAATTATTGAGGAAGCAACAAATATTTTTATTACAAATATTCGTAACTTCAGATATTTAAACAAATATTTATATTTATATAAAAATCTACCGTATGTTTACATTATTTACTTATTTTCTCCGGAAAAGTTGAATTGAAATTTGAAATTAATTTGTAAATTTACGGTATATTTGTATTCGAATATAATTATTAAGTATTTTTTTCTTTACACGAATATAAAGATTTTTTTTATAAACATACAGATTTTTATATTAATATATAAATCTAGTGTTTTGAAAAAAAACTTCGAAAAATTAATTTTTTACAATTACTGAAATTAAATTTACTCCAAAATTCTCATTTTTGAAAATATAAGTAAAAAGAAATTGTTACTTTCTGTCGCATTTCTTGCAGAATTATCGAAACTAAATTTTAAATTAAAATCTTCAAAATTTGAGAAACGATAACTAGTGAAAATCGATACTTTTTTGTCACATTTTTCGGAAATTATCGAAATTGAATGGAATTAAAAACTTCAGATTACGATAGTTAAAAAAATTGATAATTTTTTCACAATCGTTAGAAATTATTAATAATTATTTAATCAAACTTCTGATGATTGGGAAAAATATAAGCAAATTGGAAAGTTGATGCTTTTTGTCAAATTTTGCCTAATTATCGAGTATTTAATATTTTAAAATTATTTTTTATTCCTTTCTTTCTGTTTTTAGTCTTTATTCGTTTATTTCCATTTTTTGAATATATTTATATTTTTTATATTTTTTTTTTATATTTTTATATTTTTATATTTTTTTTATATTTTTTGATATATTTTTTTAATATATCAAATCTTTCAATTAAAAATAAACTTCTTATAACTTCTTTTTATTAATGTAAAAACCTAGTTAAGACAAATGCGACTTACTGGGTTTCTACTTTGAACAGCAGCAGAGGCATTCATTTATTTATTTTTTATTCATTTTTTTTACTTAGTTATTATTTTTACATAGTGAAAATTTCATAATAATGTGTTGGTACTTTTTTTTAAATTGTCGACAAGTCAAAAACGAGAGAGAGAGAGAGAGAAAAATGATGAAAAATTAACTTTTTTTCTCTTTTAGAAATGCGTGACGGCTTTGGAGAAAACCTGGCACACGGAGCACTTTTTCTGCGCCCAGTGTGGAAAGCAATTTGGCGAAGACGGCTTTCATGAGAGGGACGGAAAGCCTTATTGCCGGGAAGATTATTTCGATATGTTCGCACCAAAATGTGGTGGATGTAATCGGGCAATTATGGAGAATTACATTTCAGCCCTGAATAGTCAATGGCATCCGGATTGTTTCGTATGCAGGGTAGGAAATTATTTCTATCCACATTCTTTTTTCTGTTAAAAACATTCTTTTACAATTTTCAGATCTCAAATTCACCTCCTTGTTTTTGTTAACTATTTTTTCCCCTTTCTCCTATTTTTTCTCCCTTTTTCCCCTTTTTCTCCATTTTTTTTCTCTTTTTCCCTCCGTTTTTCTCCATTTTCACCTTTTCTTATATTGAAAAAGATGAAAATTTCTCCCTTTACCTTCTCCTTTCTCTATTTTTCCTCCACTTTTTTAATCCTCAGAATTTCTGAACGATTTTACAATGAAATTTGCGATTCAGGATTGCAAGAAACCGGTTTCCGGAAAATCGTTCTACGCCATGGAGGGCAAACCAGTGTGTCCTAAATGCGTCGGAGTCGACGATGACGAGGAGGAGGAAGAAGAGGAAGCGTAAAAAAAATGCCAAAAATTGTTCGTTGTCATCGACCAAAGAAAGAGAAAAAAAAAATGTCTTTCTTGTTGCGTCGCTGGAAATGTTGAAACCCTTTGCCCTCGGCTCCAATTATGAGGAGCCTTCCCGTATTTATTTTTTCACAGGTGATGGACGATGCTGCGCGAGAGAGAAAGAGAGAGAGAGAGAGATAAATAGTACAAAAAAATATCCAATTTTTCAGGGTCAATTTTTTAGGCGACACGCACAATGTTTTTCGATTTTACCAAAAACATTGTTCATGACATTTTTTTTAAACCCCTGGAAAAATGAATTTTCTCCATTTTCAAAACAAAACCGAAAAAAAAGGAAAATTCATTTTTCTATTCTTGGAAAAGAAAAGAAAAATTCCAAGGGGGAAATATTCTTCGAGAAAACGATTTTTTTTTATGGTCGATGGTATTTTATTGAATAAGAAATATTGTTGATTTTTGTTTGACGAGAAATCTTGTACAATTTGAAAAAAATAAAGAAAAAAAAGGAAAAAATGAAAAAAAAAGAAAAGAAAAAAAAAGAATTATAATAAAAGAGGAAAAATTGAATAGCACAACACTCTGAATCGTCTTCTCGACGACGTATTTCTCGAGTGTGTTCTTAATGCCCTCTTAACCGCCTGCGGTAACGGGTCAAGGTTAAGAGACGAAGTGATGAGATTCAATCACACATTGAGTTGCCTCTGTGTGAGTTTGAAATCTGATTCAAAAGCAATGCTGCTGTAGTTTTGGGTCGTGTGCAAAAATGACGCGATCGACGGCCGAAGCTTTTAAATGCTTTCGTAATAAAGCTTTGGCAATTGCGCCCCTTCAGAATTTTAGAGTTAGACGTTAGGCTTTTTTTAAACGATTCTTTTTTGGTAAATAAAAATGAGAAATGCTTCGAATTAGAATTTTCTATATTTGTATACATTTTCTTTCAATAATCAACTTTCTTTTATTTTTATTTGTTTATATTTTTATTTATTGCTTTTATTTTTTTGTTTTTATTTATTTTCAATTATTTTGCTTTTATTTATTTTTTTATTTTAATTATTTATTTATATTATTTTATTTGTTTGTTTGTTTCGACTTTTAATTATTTCTTTGTTTATTTATTTTGTATTCTTTTCCTTTTATTTATTTATTTTCTTTTCTGTTTTTATTTATTCTATTTTTGGTTTTTATTTATTTTTTATTGTATTTTTATTTTTTTCATTTATTTTTTATTGTATTTTTATTTTTTTCTTTTATTTTTTATTTACTAAATCTTTTCTTTTTATTAATTTCCTTTACTTTTAATTATTTATTTTTTCTGCATTTTTGCAAACGACCCAAAATTACAGTATCGATTTTGAATCAATTTTTTACTTTTCTTTTCATTTCTATTTTTCTGTAAAATAAATTTAATAACAATGTAAAAATAAATTTTGCTTGTAAAATTTCTCCTCAAATTTGAATAATTAGAAGATTGGGAATATTCTCGAAATTTCGTTTAGTCAAAGTATTTAAAAACATAATTAAATTGAAATGATTGTTTTCTAAATTGTGTTTGTTTCATATATGAAAATCGTTTTCAACTGAAAATTTTGTTTGTTTCAGGATTGTAGACAAAAATTCCAAGGAGGATCATTCTTTGATCACGAAGGTTTACCCTACTGTGAAACTCATTATCATGCTAAACGAGGTTCACTTTGTGCTGGATGTCACAAACCAATCACAGGTTAAATTTCAAATTTCATATAATTAAATCGAAATTTAATTTTTGAAATAAGAATATTATTCAGGCTTCGCACTCGTCAATTAATATAATAAGAAAGTAGCAAAAAGTACTTTATGATTATTAAGAAATAGGAAAAAAGTACTTTATGATTATTAAGAAATAGGAAAAAAGTATCAAGTAAAAAATACTAAAAGTCAAAAAAATCAGGGAAAGTATAATCGGTCAGAAAAACCGGAAAATATTATCAAAAGTACTTAAAAGAATATTAAAGTCTTAGAATTCTGGATTTTTGTGTCTATCAAACTTTGAAAATATTAACAAAATTTTATTCTTCTTGAATTTCTTGTTAAAATCACTTTGAAAATTTTTATTCATTTTGAAATTACTGTGGAAACGAAACCACAAAAATTTTCTACTTTACTTTTTCCAGAAATTAAAATAGAAATTTATTTTTTATAATTCAATTCTTGAAGAACAATTCGAAAGAATGAGTAATCAGAAATTATTTGGCGAATAATTTTACTTAAACATAAAAAAATAATAATTGAATTTAAAGAAAAAAGTGTTGGGCTTAAAATAATTGAATTGAATTTCAAAATAATTGAAACAAATATAATAAGTAATTAAATTTCAAAAAGATTTTAAATTAAACTTTTTAAATATTTAAAATGTTAACTAGATTTCAAAATTATTTTCAACGAACAGTCTTTTTTTGTTTGAATAATTGAATTCTCAAAAATTGTTCTTGCAGATTATTTTAAACACTAAAACTTTCTTATTTGATAAAAATGTAAAAATTATTATAATTATTAAATAATCGATTTAGAAAGATTTTAGTCAAAAATTTTAGAAAATAATAATTTTAATATTGAAATCGTTAAAATAATTTTGGAAAAGTAACAATCTTGAGAAATTATTGAATTTCAAATCAAAAGAGTTTCATCAAATGGATGTTTTTGAAATTTTCGATTTCAACTAATTTTAATTGTAAAAGTTTTTTAAAATATTATTTTTCTGGTAACATTTTTATCCAAACTTGCTTTTGGAATAAGTTGAAGTTTTAAATATGAGGCATTTCATTTCAAACCGTTCCACCGACAAAAAACAATCGCAAGGAGACATATTTTCTAATAATTTTTATTATATAATTCTTTAATTGTTTATAATATATTATACACTGATTCAAAAGAGAATTTCATGAGCTTTCTATTGATATTTTTATTATTTTAAATTTTTGCCAGTTTCGTAGAGAAATTGCTGTTTGAAATGTTAAACTCTTAATATCTCAAAACACCCCCCCGCCGATTTTTATCAAAATTATATGAAAATAAAGCATAAATTCTCTAGTTTCTATTCCCATTTGATATATTATGGACATTTCATGGGATTAATAGAAAAAAAATTATTTAAAAAATGTGTTTTTGAAAAATTTGACAAATAGTATGAAGTTGAACCTTAACCCATTCAACTTACATTCAATTTCGTAATATTTGTCAAATTTTTCAAAAACACATTTTTTAAATAATTTTTTTTCTATCAATCCCATGAAATGTCCATAATATATCAAATGGGAATAGAAACTAGAGAATTTACGCTTTATTTTCATATAATTTTGATAAAAATCGGCGGGGGGGTGTTTTGAGATATTAAGAGTTTAACATTTCAAACAGCAATTTCTCTACGAAATTGGCAAAAATATAAAATAATAAAAATAGCAATAGAAAGCTCATGAAATTCTCTTTTGAATCAGTGTATAATATATTATAAACAATTAAAGAATTATATAATAAAAATTATTAGAAAATATGTCTCCTTGCGATTGTTTTTTGTCGGTGGAACGGTTTGAAATGAAATGCCTCATATATGTTTAATTAAAAAACTTTCGAATAATTGAAATTTCGTAAAATTAAAATATTTACGAGTGAATTTTAAAATTATTTTAAATGAATTTTCTTCTTTTCTTTTAATAATTGAGTTCCAAAGAACTTTTTCGTAAGTTATTACAAATACTAAATTTAGAAGAATTTTAGTTTAAAACGTAAAAAAATAATTGGACTGAAATCTGGAAAATAATTTTAGAAAAGTAACAATTTTGATAAATAATTATTAAATTTTAAAAAGGGTTAAATTTTTTCTGCATCTAATTATTTTTAGAGTGAATTATATTCCTTAAGGTCAAGAAAAAAAATCCTAACTTTGTTTCAAAATTATTCAAATACAAAGTTAAATTATTTTTCAAATTTTAAGTTAGAATTCTTCAAAAATTCAAAAATTTAGTAATTTTTGATAGTCTCCTTAAAAATTCAAAATGTGGAATCTTCAACAAAAAGTTTAAAAAATTAAAAATTCAAAACGTTAAAAAATCCAACTCTCTTAATATATTTTTAAGAATTAAAATTATAAATTATACTTGAAATTTTCTTTCGAAATGTTATTAAAATTATATTGAAAATAAATTAATTTCTCAAAAAGAATTTTATTGTTTAAAAAAGTAATTAAATTTTCACGAGCAATTTTATTATGTATTTTAAAAAATAATTGAATTCTTAAGAATAATTTTTTTAAAAGTTTTAGAGAAGAATTTAATTTGTTCTAAAAGTTTTGTTAAAATTATGAAAATAATTAAAGTCTTGGGAGTAAGACGATTTTTTAAACAATTTTTTAAAATAATTGAAATCGATCGAACAATTTTATTAAAATTTAACAAAACAATTCTCGATAAATTTTTTTAAAATAAAATTGTATTCCAAATAATTGAATTTAGCGAAGAACTTTTTGAATTGTGAAAATAATAATTGAATTCTTCAGAAGTATTTATTACACTTAATTTTAAAAAATAATTTAATTCTGGTGAAGACTTTTGTTACAATTATTATTAAAAAAATTTGATTTTTTTGGTAAAGTTCATTAAAACTGTATTGAAAATAACTGAATTTAGACGAAGATTTTTATTATTTTGAAAATAATTAAATTCTTGAGAAGAGATTCGTTTAATTTTGAAAAACAATTGAATTTTGGCGAAGACTTTTGTTACAAATTATTATTATTAAAAAAAACTTGTTTTTTCGGTAAAATTTATTAAAACTGTATTGAAAATAACTGAATTTAGACGGAGATTTTTATTATTTTGAAAATAATTAAATTTTTGAGAAGAGATTCATTTAATTTTGAAAAACAATTGAATTCTGAAGAATTTTATCAGTTATGAAAATAATTGAATTCTCGCGAAAAATTGTATTATAATTATAAAAGTAATTGAGTTCTGATTGGAATGTTAGTAGTTTGTTTAAACATGCGCGAATTTTCAAAAGAAAAAGAATAAAATAATAGTTTGATTGTAAAAAACCAAAAAAAGTCTACAAATAACTACTAATCATGAACAATGTACTAAATAATAAGTTTTAATAGATGAGTGCGAAGCGAAAAATTCCTCAAAATGTAAATAATTGTCCTTATTATTTATTTATATTCTCTTTTAATTCGCAGGTCGCTGTATAACGGCAATGTTCCGTAAATTCCATCCGGAACATTTTGTCTGCGCATTCTGCCTAAAGCAATTAAATAAAGGAACCTTCAAGGAACAAAATGACAAACCCTATTGTCATGGTTGCTTCGAGAAACTTTTCGGATGAATATCCATTTCATGTCTTCCTGAGAAAACATTTTTTTTACTCTTACCGAATAACAGAGTAGTGATTAAATATAACGCAATCTTTTAATCTCTCAATTAATAAATAAAAAAAAATAGACGGTACTAAGAGCAGTTTACTGCGATAAAAGATATTGCGTCATAGTCACAAAAATAATATACAAATTACCGTGAAAAAAGTAAATTCTAATTCCAATAAGAAACAATTTTTAGAATTTTTATTTAAGAGACTCAATTTAGCTTCAGATAGAAAATGACGAAACGATTATTAAATATCATAATTTCATTTGAAAAGAAATTATATTGATATAAAGTCGTGGCTTTTTTTTTAAATTTCTCTTTTTAAATAAAAAGTCGTCTGTAGCTAAACGAAAGGGAATTGTTTACAGAACAAAAGTGTTCTGCACTTTGGACAAGAAAGAAAGAGAGAGAGAGGTGCTAACCAAAGTCTGTTTTTTTACTAATAATATATGTGGTTCATGAAATTAATTTTTATGAAGAAATCATGAAGTTTTCTTCCATTAAATTAGGAGATACTAATTGTGCCTAATGGACATTTTTTTATAATTATATGTACTACTTAATAGTAATCTTCGATTACATTTTATTGTTAATTAGATTTTGTTATTCTATTCGTGCAATGTCTGCATTATACACGTAATCTATTAATATAAAATTAATAATTTTTCTCTGTACAGATTTTATGTAGTTTTTAATTATTAACAAGTCTGCTGTAAAAATAAAAGTCGCCTAGTATTTTTACAGGCCTCGGATCGACTTTAAAAATATATAATGATTTTAACAAAATTTAATTAGTCGAAAAATTGAGTTTTTAAAAATTTTAACTCACTTTCTCTTTGAGGAAAATTTAGTTTTTTAACACCTATAAATAATTGTACGAAGTAATTTATTAATAATATTGTAATGTAGTTTTTCGAAACTAATTGTAATTCTAAAAAGCACTTTTGGACAATTTAAAAACTAATCAAAATTATTTTTAAAAAATTTAATTATCGTTTTTTTTAAATTTTTTAAATTCTAAAAATTACTTTTTAGTTCACAATTAAATTCCTTTGAATAATGATATTCAAATTTAAAAAAAAAATTAAATTCTTTCGTAAAATTTAGCCAAAAATATTTTGAAAACAATTTTATTCTCATGAAGGATTTTGTTATTTAAAAAAATAATTGAATTCTTTCTGGAAATTTGAGTAAAGTTGTATTGAAAATAATTGAATTTTTTTAAAAGGATTTCTTTGAATTTCATAAAAGTAATGGAGATTTCCAATAATTAAAAATTTTTATAGTATTTAAATTATTTGAAAAATTTCTTATATAATTTTTAAATAATTGTTTTTTTATAATTATAATTAAAAATTGAATTATTGAATTTTATTAATGTTTAAAAAAAATAATGGAATTCATCTCAGAATTTTTAACAATATTTTAAAAACAATCGAATTCCTTCCAAGAGTTTTACATTAAAATTTTTAAGAATATTTTAATTCTTCCAAAAACATTAATTAAAATTATATGAAAAAAAATTTAATTTTCGTGAAGAAATTTATATTAACATTTTTAAAAATAATCCAATTTTTTATTTGTTTAAGATTATATTAAAAAAAAATTTTGACTTGGAAAAAAAATTTATTATTGGTGAAAAGAATTGAATTCTTGCGAAAAATATTATTACTTTCAATTTTATTAAAAATTACAAAAAAAATTAAAATTGAATTTTTTACAAGAATTTCACTTAATTTCAGAAAATAATTGAATTTTGCAAAGAATTTATTGTTAGTTATTAGTTGAAGAATAACTTTTAAAAAGAATTGAATTCTTGCGAAGAATTTTATTATTTTTAATTTTATTAAAAATTACAAAAAAAAAATTAAAATTGAATTTTGCAAAGAATTTATTATTAGTTATTAGTTGAAGAATAACTTTTAAAAAGAATTGAATTCTTGCGAAGAATTTTGTTAAAAATTACAAAAAGACGTGAAGTTTGTCGGTAAATTTTATTAAAATTGTATTGAAAATAATTGAATTATTTTTAAGTTTCTTTGAATTCATTAAATTATAATTGAAAAATTTTTAAAGAAATGTTGAATTTTACGAAAAAATTTTTTAAATTATTAAAATAGTTCCGTTTATTAATAAGTGTAATTGAAAATTATATTATTAACATCTTTTTGTCGTAATTCAATTTTTTTCAGAATGTTAATTAAAATTTTTTAAAATAAATGAATTCCTTAGAGAACATTATGAAAATTGTACTGAAAATAATTAAATTCCTGAGAAGAATTTTGTTAATTATGAAAATAATTTCAATGTAAAAGTTGATTATTAATTAGAATTTTTTAAAAAAAGGTAAATCAAAACTTATAATTTTTGAAGAAAAATACTGATTTTTTAAAATAAATAATTTCCTATTTATTCAATTCTTTAAAAATTATTTTTTTTGAATTAAACTATTTTTCAAAATTTTAATTACGATTTTTTAAAAATCTCTTTTGTTCGGAATTTCTTAATAAAATTTTTCAATTATCGTTAATTTTTTTATTTCAGTCCATATTTGAATACTTGTTATTTATTTGTCTATAAAGAATTAAAAATTAAAAAATACTTTCAAGTGAAACTTGCTTTTGAAAATTTAATTAAAATTAGAACTGCAATTCTTGGATTTTTTCTTCTAAAATTTGAACTAAAATTCTTTTTCAAATTAATTTTTACAAAAAAAGCTTGCGTAATAATTGAATTATTAGAATATAAAAATAAATGTTTTGAAAAATTGCAACTGAAACTGTACTTATGAATTTTTTATAATTTGAGAGAGAAAAATCATAAACTATTTAAGATATTTAGGTAATTTGAAATTTTTTTTTGACTAAAATTTCGTCACTTTTTTATTGTTATTGTAAAAATTCGATGGGAATTAATTTCACTAAAACACTAGTAACTCTACAGATTGTCAAACTTTTAATCTGATAATTTGAGCTGTAAAACAATTTGGAATCAAAAAGCTCTAATTTCACGTGAGGACAGAATATCCCGATTATTTATTTATTAATTAATTAATTATCAATAATAATATAATGAAATAATCTTAAGATTAAAAAAAGATTATTAAAAGTAAAAAAAAATTGCTATTTTGGAAAACGTTCGGAAAAAGTAAAGAAAGTCTCACAATCCGAGGTCTGAATTTACTTATTTTGAAGCCTTCGAGTCAACATCGAATCTCTTTTTCAATAATTGTCATCTTTTGTATCTATCTCTAGGCATATGTCATATTATATAAATGTTGCTTATTTAACAATTTTTACTCTCTTTATTTCTACACATTCCTATAAAAGTATATTTTTTTGGTTACACATTTTATTGACTCAAAAGCCATTCGCCATTGAAAATTGAGAGAAAAAAAAATACGTTCTAGACTTGAAAAGAATTTATTACTATTCTCTATTCATTTCACAACAAAACAACGTATAAACAATTCAATTGATTCGGGACAATTCTTCAAATCACATCAGTATCTGACGAGTCTACTAAAGCGATCTACAAAAATTTCTCACTGTGCAAAAAAAACCACAAGAAAAATGAAAATTGAGATCAAGAGCTTATTTGGAAACAATTATTTTGTCTATAAAAATGTCTTTAGTTAATTAAAAATACTAACTTGGTAATTTGCTCTTTTCTTTCCTTTCTGACGCTAAAAAAAAGAAACAAACTAGCGCACAATTAAATTGCAGAGCGTATACATTTAAAGAATTGATAATAATGCCACTAAATTGAAGAATGAAATATAATCCTCATAGAGAATTACTGGTAAATTTATCAGCAGAATCCTTTGGTAGATGTATGTGTGTATGTATGTATATATATATATATATATGCTCCTTGTTCTATATTTTTTCCATTCAATATAAACTTGGAATTGAAAATTTTTTTGGGAAATTTTCTCTTTAAATGCATCTTTTCAAATTTGAAATGCCAGTGAAGAATAAATATCTTGAGACGCATTACAGAAAAATAAAAAATTTTTTTGTATTTTTTTTTGTTCGCAGACTTTAAATCCGACAATAAAGATGTGATCCAGGGTGATAAAAATTGATTGGCAGCATAATGTCACTTGCATCAAATGATGAATGTGATTTATCGGGGAATTGGTGGAGCCATTGGAAGTCCCGATGTTCCTGCGCTGGAAATTGCTGCATTTGGTCCTAATAAAACTTGCTTTTGTTGTGCGCGTTGAGCCTCTTCCATTTGGGCACGTTCTACTTCGAAGAGTATCGGTGCAACTAATATTGCCGACGAACTAAAGAAAAACCACGTGAGAGTACAGGAAACTGAATATAATTCTGAAATGAAAAAAACAATTCACAATTTTTAATTCTTTACAATGAATATTTACATGAACATACAATTTACAAATGAAACATGTCGGAATGTAACTCTATTTTTTAGATTTTATTAATAATTTCTAGATAAATTTTACAATCCTTAAAAAACTTGTTAATTATCATTTAATTTTATAATGTATTCAAACAATATTCCGTAAGTAGATGAAAATAATTCTTGTTGGACATTTTTTGGGACATTTTTTGAATAGAAAACAAATTTTCAAATAAAGTTGCATTCCGTCAGCTATATTGAAGAAAGGAAAAATAACAAATGAAAAGAATAAGTGAGAAAATGTTGAATTACGCTTAACACAGGAACAAAGACAGGAACTCATGTTGTAGCTGAAATTTCGTACTTCCTTCGGGAACATTTCTGTTAATCCTACAAGACGTTCAACTAAACTTTCGTCCTGAAAGAAAAGAAACGAAAAAACTCCTTTCAATACAGTTGCAATTTTTTTTCTTTTTAGATATAATTATCAAGATATAATTTATTTCATAAAATTATTTATTTTTGAATTAAATTTAATTTTCTCAGAACTTTTTGAAAATAATTAATTTAGAAAAAAAGTTCACTACAAATTTTAGAAAATAATTAAATATTTAAAAAGTTAGGCTTCGAACTCAAAAATTAATTTTAACAAAGTAGCAAAAAGTATCTATAAGACTGAATAAAGTAGTTATCGAAAAATAAAAATATCATCACTAAAATATTCGTTTTAGTCGAGATACAAAAATCATAAAAATTTTATTCTGCATTATTATCTAAAATTTTAACTGAAATTCATTGTTAAAACAATTCTTATTCGAAACTTCTATAAGAATTCAAATATTTAAATACAAAAAAAAAATAATCGACAACATAATTCATTACTTCTTAAAATTTAATACTTGTGGAGAATTTTTTCAACATTTTTCCAGATACTTGATTTCTTTCCAAGAATTTTAATCAATTTTTTAAAGATAATTACATTTTTCGACGAAATTAGTTCAAAATTGTATCTATTAAAAATAATTGAAATAATTGTATTTAAATAATTGGATTTTCGACAAACATTCAGAAAACTATGAAAAATATTAGAACATTAAAAGAGTCGTAGTAGGAATTTTTATTAATAATTAAATTTCCAAAGGATTTTAAATTTAAATCTTCAAAAAAATCAATTGCTTTTTAATAATATGAAAATATTTGTTTCATCAAAATTTATTATTTTCCTACAAAATTAATGTTTTGATTAACTTTTATTTTAAAACATTAAAAAAATATTTGAATTTTGAATGAATTACAGTTGTGATTTTTAGAAATAATTAATTTTCAAATGATTTCACGTTGAATTTTTTAAACTCAAATTTTTTTGGTGGAAAAATAAATAACAATAATTATTCAAAATGTTTGTAACAAAATTATTCAAGTTTTGAATGTAATTTAATTTGGAAATTCTGCAAAAGTAGTTTTTGAATTATTTTAATTATGATTTTTTTTAAATAATTGAATTCTAGAAAATAGTTATAAAAAATTCAAAGAATTGTCAATTTTATTAACTAAAATTCGGAAAATAATTGAATTTTACAAAAATTTATTAAACTTATCACCAGTTAACCTCAAAAATAAGTTTATAGTATTAATCCTTGTTACTTACAATTATAACAAAGTTTTCATTAAAGATTTATTTAGTTAAACAAATAGTTTAGTTTCATACAGAAAATCTACTTCGATTCATACAAAATTTTACCGTTTTCTTCCAAAATAGGTAAATTAAAAAGAAATCGGAAAAACATGAAATAGAGGGACTGAAACCGATTAGGAAAAACAAGTAATAAATCGAATGGTTCTAAGAGAGAAAGTAATTATTTCTTGTGATGGTCTTTAAGTGAAGTTTATACATAAAGATGGAAAATTGAATAAACTACCTCCTCCTCGTCTTCTTCATCGTCGTCAGGAAGAATAGCTTTGACCTCAGGTGATCTCATGTCACTGCTTCCCATTCCGCTGTCTAATTGTTCAATATCTGCGCTTGCACTAGAAAAAGGATCCATGTGAATGTTCTAAGATTGTTTTTGCAAAATTAAGAAACAGTTTTAAGAAACCTCGTGTTTCAACAATTTTTTTCCCCGCAGTGGGTTTTAACCTGCTTTTTAACCAAAGGCGAAATTACACATAGAAAACTGAAAACTTGAACACATACACAGATCACCACATGTTTTCCATGATTTTCATTTAATCACTTAAGAGAGCGCTGCTGTTAATTTCTTAAAAAAAAATAGGCGGAAAATACGAAAAAAAATCTAATAATCAGTTTTAGACAAATTTTCAATTGACAGCTATTTTCTCTTTGAATTTTAAACAATTGAATAACTTCCTTGAAATATTGAAATTCTGCCAATTTTCAAATTGGAATTTTGATTTTCGTTAAAAAAACTGAAGAAAAAAAAGGAGACTATAAAGTTCAGTTCACAAGGATAGAAATAGCTTTTGTCCTTTTTTAGGAAAAGGATATTTATATCCTTTTTTCTCTCTCATGTAAAAAGTAAAATATGCGGTTCAAAAGTTTTACTCTCCTTGTTTAAATAATTAAAGATTATTAACATTTGTTAATTGTTAATAAACAAAATTGTGTTTGTAGTATTATATTTTTAAAACCTTCCGCACCCTGTTAGTGTCAGTGTTGCCACCTGTAAATTTTCAACACTTGCAATTGCAAAGCTTGCAAACTTGGGAAAAATGTAAACATTTCGAACAATTTTGAAGAAAGCTAGTAAAAAATGTTGCAAATATTATCAAATAAGATTAAATTGTTAAATAAAGATTCCTCGTCTTGTAAGAAAGCAATATCGAGTAATACTTAGGAACTTAATTATGCACTTTTCGTACAGTGTCAATGACAGCAAAAGGTATAAATTTTCAATCAAGTTTGCAAAAGCTTTTCAACATAACCTACAATTATCCACGTGGTGATAAAATTTATTTAATATTATATAATTAATTAATTTAATGCCTACTTCGCGAGAATTCTATTATTTTCATAAATACTGGAATTTTTTAGCTGCGAAAAGCAATTATTTTCAATATCCTTAGTTTAATAAAATAACTAAAAAGAATACAATTTAAAAAAATTGTGATATAATTTTTCGCAAATATTCAATTAATGTCATGAATTTTAAATTTTTGCACCAATTTGATAATTAAAAATGCAAATTTCCGGGAAAATTTATTTAAAGAAGTCAACTAATTGAAATATTTTAATAAAATTGTTTCTTAAAGAAGTTAATTATTGGCAAAAATTTTGATAAAATATAAGAATCAAATTAAACTATTTTTAAAAAAAGTTAATAAAATTCTTTGTAAGAATTGAATTATTTTTGTACTAAAACTCGTCCCAGAATTTCAAATTATTTTTATTATAATTATTAAAAGAATTTTTTAAAAACTATAGTGTAATTATTTTTACAAATTTTTTTTTTAAATTCGTGAGAAGAATCAAATTATTTTTAATACAATTCTGATTGAATTATTCTTTTCCAAAATAATAATAATAATAATAATAATTTCTCAAAATTTTCCAGAAACTATTTTGAATATAATTTTTAAAAAATTCTACGTAAGAATTTAATTACTTTTACAAATTTAATAAAATTAGTTACAGGAATTAAATTATTTTAAAAAAAGTTTATAAAATTCTTTCTAAGAATTGAATGATTTTTATAATAAAACTCTAGAATTTCAATTATTTTTATTATACTTTTTAAAAGAATTTTTCAAAATCTGTAGTGTAATTATTTTTACAAAATTTTTATTTAAATTCTTAAGAAGAATTAAATTATTTTTAATACAATTCTGATTGAATTATTCAAAATAATTGAATTATTCTTTTCCAAAACAATAATAATAATAATAATGATAATAATAATAATAATAATAATAATAATAATAATAAAAATAATTTCTCAATATTTTCCAGAAACTATTTTGAATATAATTTTTAAAAAATCCTACGTAAGAATTTAATTACTTTTACAAATTTAATAAAATTTGTTACAGGAATTAAATTATTTTTTAAAAAAAGTTAATAAAATTCTTTCTAAGAATTGAATTATTTTTATAATAAAACTCTAGAATTTCAATTACATTTAATATAATTTTTAAAAGAATTCCTTAAAAACTGTATTTAATTATTTTTACCAAAATTTTTTTTTAATTTTTAAGAATTAAATTGTTTTTCATTCATTTCTAATTGAATTATACGAAATAATTAAATTATTCTTTTCCTAAACATTAAAATTTTGCAGAAATTATTTGAATATAATTTTTAAAAATTCTTCGTAAGAATTTAATTACTTTTAAAAAATTAATAAAATTTGTCACAGGAATTAAATTTTTAAAAAAAGTTAATAAAATTCTTCTCAAGAATTGAATTATTTTTATAATAAAACTCATCCTAGAATTTTAGTTATTTTTAATACAATTTTTAAAAGAATTCCTCAAAAACTGTAGTGTAATTTTTTTTATCAAATTTTTTTTAAATTTCTTAAGAAGAATTCAATTATTTTTAAAAATGATGAAAAATTATTAGTAAATATTCTTATAATTGTATGAAAATAGAATTTTTACATTTAAATTTTTAATTATTAATTTATATCAATTAGTAATTATAGTTGTTTATTTACAGATTCTTTGATTGTAAATATTTATTTCAAAACACAAAAAAAAAAATCGAAAAACAATGGATTATTTGAAAAAAAATTCCAATTCTACATTACGAGAAGTTCAAGTTTCATCGTCGAGTGACGAATCAGAAACTAATGGAAATAAAAATTATTCATTTGTCAACACTGAAAAGAGATGTCCGCACAATTTTGAAGAAACAAATTTAAATTCAAGTGCTCCTATCGAAACACTCAGAGATGTAGAAAGACCCAGGCCTCTAAATTTATCTCCTGTGGAGAAAAAGATTTTTCCCAAAGTCCCGAAACCGGAAAATGAAAGAATAAGATTTCATTCGCACAGTGATGGAGAGTTATTTACTGAAAAAGCTTCGAAAGATTGTCAAATTCATTTAACACACGAATTAAAAGGACAGCCGAAAATTTTATCCAACATAAATGTTGCCGAATGCTCGGATTGTGAGAAAATTCAGAATTTACTGGAAAATGTTTTAAAAGAAAGAGAAATGGGAAATTGTGAATTAAATTTATCCACAATAAATGATTTGCATAATGAAAGTCAGGAAGATAATTATTCGCAAAATTCATCTGTCGATAATGAATCTCCTGAAAATTCATTGTTGGATTTTATGAAAGTTCCGGAAATTATTTTAGAGAAATTAAAGTCATTGGAAAATGTTATAGATCAGGAGAGAAGGGAAAAAGGTTCGAGTGATCATATTAAAAAGTTGTTTCCACTTTTTCTAAGGAGCAGTGACTCAGGAAGCGAACTTTATACAAAGAAGGAGATTTATTTAAAAGGTAAAAAAAAAGAATTATTAATTTCAATTTAGTAGCAAATAATTTACAGGCCTTGGATCGGTTTTAAAAAAATCGCTTTTTTCGATTCAAAGTAATGTCGAAAAATCTATTATTTCATTCAAAGTTTTTAAAATCAATTCAAATTCAATTTATTCACATAAATTTCTGATATTTTAAAATATTTTCCTTTAAAAAAAGATTATGTTTAAAAATTTGTAATAAAATTTTTGAAAAACTTTAAAAAACTTTAAATTTATGTCAATAATTAAAATTTAATTATTTCTAAAAAAATATCAATTCTTATTCCTCTGAAATTTAATTATTTTCAAAATTTTAATTCGAATCCTTTCTGAAAATTTAAACATGAATTTTTCGAAATTCAACATAATTTTTAACTAAAATTCCTTCTTAAATCAATAATTTTTTTCTAAATTTATAAATATTTTTTTAATATTCATTCATATTTAAAAATAAATCTTTCAGGAAAGTTAAAATTCTAAAAAAACAAAGTTCGTTATAATCGCAAAGCTATGCAGAAATAAATATTTTTATACAATTTTTTTTGTTAAAAATCTTTGATATTTAATTTACTTTTAAAAATTTATACTTCTTTAACTTTTCATATTTAATTATTTTCACAAACTTTTACTATAAATTCTTTTTGTATTCAATTATTTTGAAGAATTATTAACTAAAATCCTTCTCTAAATTGATTATGTTGAATAATTTGCAAAAAGTTTTTTAGAGAATTTATTTATTTAAAAAAGAAAATTTAATTTTTCAAAATTGTAACTTGAAGAAGTATTCGTATTTTTTGAATTATTAATTCAATTATTAATTAAGTATGTAACCGAAAATATTAAAATTTTAAAAAATTGCTACAAAAACAATTTTTTAAAAATTAATAGATTTTTCAACTATTTATAATGAATTATTAATAAAAAATTTTCAAACAATTTAACGAAATTTTTGGAATTTAAAAAAAAGTATTTTAACAATTTTTAAAAAATTATTAGGATATTGAATTTCAATGATTAATGTAAAAAGTCTATTTTTCTTAAATTTTGCAAATAACTTTTTTTGAAGAAAATTGAATTTAAAAAAAAATGTAAAAATTAGTCTTAATTTTCGACAACAATTGAATTTCTCAAAAGATGTTTTAGATAATTTGAAAAATTAATTTTTTGTAGACTTTCAAATACAATTTCTAAAATTATTGTTTTCTTCAAAATTTAAAAAAAAATTTAATTTTGTTTATGAAGTTACTCAAAATTTTAATCTTCAAAAATTTCTAATGTAAACTATTTTAAAATTTTATTATTTCTCAAAAATTTCTCCTTAAACTCTTCAAATATTAAAGTATTTATTATTTCCAGAATGTCTAACTCAAATTATTTTTTAATTCAATTTTTTCTTTTAAATAATTTTTAAAAAACTCTTTCATGATTGAATTGTTAAAAAATGGCAACTCAAAATGGAATATTTTTGTCAAAATGTCGGTTATTTAAAAGTTCATTAATTAAATTTGCATTCGAAACTTCAACAAATTGTAAAAAAATTAAAATTAAAAAAATTTGTCGAACAATCGAATTGTTCGGAGTTATTTAATTTTATCATTTCAAAATGTTTATGTTACAACTTTTCCAAAGTTCAATATATTATTTTATAGAATTTTTCTCCTCTAAATGTTCTCGAAATTTAATTTTTTTTTAATTAGCTTTCAGAAAGTTATTCGAAAATTTATTAAAAAGATTCGAAAAAGTCTGAATTTATAAAAAATTTTAATTTACCTTATTTAATATTTATTAAATTATTATAAACATAAATCGAATCGAATCAGAAATTTTATTTACTTATTTTTGAAGACAAAATTTTTGAAATTACAGATCTGTGTAAGAAAAAATCGAGCAAGCCGAAAGCAGTTGTCGACAATAAGAAGAGTGAAAAAATCGTCAAAATTAAGCATCATTCTTGGGAAAATAACAATTCTAAAGAAAATTTAACCATCGTTGAAAATAGTACACCCGTCAAAGTAACGAAAATACCGACATTCGAAATTAGTTGTCAAAATTTACAAAAATTTGACAGAATTTTAGAGACTGGTGTGAAAAATGTAAGCATTCCAAATGAAGAGAATATACAAAAGAATGTTTTTTCACTAAACAATTCACCATGTAAAGAGCAAAAAGAAGTTTCTGCTGAAGAGGATATTTTGGAAATGAACGATTTATCAGCAAATAATTCAGAAATTATTGAAACCAAAAGTGAAAATGAAAATTTAGTTTCTCCAGAAGAGAATATTTCCATTGTAGAGCAGAACGATTTATCAGCGAATAATTCAGAAATTATTGAAAACAAAAGTGTGCATGAAAATTTAGTTTCTGCTGAAGAGGTTATTTTCATTTTGGAAAAGAACGATTTATCAGCAAATAATTCAGAAATTATCGAAACGAAAAGTGAGAATGAAAACCTAGTTTCTCCAAAGGAGAATTTTTCCATTTTGGAAAAGAACGATTTATCAGCAAATATTTCAGAAATTATCGAAACCAAAAGTGAGAATGAAAACCTAGTTTCTCCGGAGGAGAATTTTTCCATTTTAGAACAGAACAATTTATCAGCGAATAATTCAGAAATTATTGAAATCGAAGAAATTTCACAAAATGGAGAATTAAATTTATCGAAAGGGGAAAATATTCTAAGAGAAGAAGAAAAAGAAGAAGAAGATAGAAAAGAAGAAAACAATGAAATTAATATTGAAGATGATAGTCGAATAGTAAAAAAAAAATTAGAAACAATATTTGAAAAATCGACAGAAGAAAAATCTAGTTCACAAAGTCGAGAGAAAAGTGAAGAGCCGAAGAACGTTACTACTTCAGAAGATGCCGAAGAAAAAAAAGAAGCAGAAACAGAAACTTCTAGTTCATTGATTCTTAACAATATAATTGTGAATAGAACTTCCGATAGGACAATTGTGCAATTCCCCGTTAAAATCAACGAAAGTAGCAATTCAATAATGGAAATAACATTAAAAATCAAGTGCCATAAAAGAGGTAATAAAAATAAAGGAGACAAAACTTAAAATCGTGAAAGATGTTTCAATCTTTCACGATTTCAATAAATAAATAACTATAATAATTGTTTTCGAAAAATGTACAGTAAAAAAGAATTCATTAAAAAAATATCAAGTTAAAAAATATTCAGTAAAAAAAACAAAACGAAAAAATATCCAGCAAAACAAACAAAGGGGAAAAATATTCAGTAAAAAATAAAATAAAATAAAATATTCAATAAGAAAAGAGAGTGAAAAAATATTCTTTAAAAATTAATATTATAATAATAATTATTATAATAATTATAATAATAATAATAATAATAATAATAATAATTATAATAATAATAATATTAATAATAATTATTATAATTATTAATAATTATTATTACAATTACTAATTGTGCTTAGAACCAAAAGTATTTTTATATTATGCGATTAATTTATATTTGTGATCATTCGAAATTTATGAGAGACTGAAGATTGTATATTTATATTTGTATTTTTATATTATTGTTATTCTTACTTGAAAATGTTACTGTTTGAAATATTGAATTTAATAAATAACTTCTAATGTTAAAAGTAAATTTGTTTTCTATATTTCTGTGATTATATTATTATTTATTTCCAAACATCTG
Source organism: Leptopilina drosophilae (assembly GCA_032873175.1). Classification (NCBI taxonomy): domain Eukaryota; kingdom Metazoa; phylum Arthropoda; class Insecta; order Hymenoptera; family Figitidae; genus Leptopilina; species Leptopilina drosophilae. The sequence goes on from CM065483.1 coordinate 21,754,237, forward strand.
AAATTATACTAAACGTTTAATATGATTAAAGGTCATGTTTATCGTAGTGCTGAAAATTTCCCAGCAATTTTAGTTTTTAATAAATCTGCTTAATCACTATTTAATTAAAAATTAATATTCATTAATAAAATTAAAATTAATACTCATTCAGGTACAATTAAATTATTAATTTATGACGAGAATTACAAAATTAATTATTAAATGTTACGTATTTTTTACTACTTCAATAAAAATATATCAAATTTTGAAAAGTTTAGTAATTTTTTAAAAATTTAATGCAATAAATTATTAGATAAATTTTAAGTTTGTTAAGAAATTAAATATTTATATAGTAATGTATTTTTCCACAGGAGTGAAAACTTATTGTCAATTTTAAACCTTCTGAATTATTTATTATTTCTAAAAAAAATATAACTAACTCATTGAGAAATTTCTTTGAATTATTAACTAATAAGAACAAAAAAATTTAATACGTCTAAAATTCAATTGTTTTTAATTGTTTTCAATTAAATTAAAAAAAAAAATTATTAAACATTGCAATATAATAATAAATAATTATTTAATTAAATTAAAATTTTTAAAAAATAATTTCTTTAAAATTGTCAATTTCAATTATTTGAAAAACTGAATTGATTTGAATTTTTAAGTATAATATGATTCAATAAATTATTTAATAAACTTACAAATATTTATAAAATATAAAAAATATTTTTTCAGAAATCCTACAAAAATTATAATTCAAAATTTCAGATTTTTAACAGAAATCGATATCTATAAAAACTCCTCAAAATTAAAGAAACCAACAAAATAATAAAAAATTGGAAATTTTCAGGCCTCACACTCAATAATTAGTTTTAGAAAAAAAAATAGTATTATTAAAATTTTTTGATAGTTATTTATTTCTATTACAGAACTTTAAAAAATCTGTTTATGAAAATTTAAAACAATAAAATTTAATTATTTCGAATACTTTAACAAAAATTATATTTAAAATTTTTGAATTCATGAGAAGAATTTTATTATTTACAGAAATAATTGAATTCTTGCAATGAATTTAATTAAATAATTGAATTCCCATGAAAAATTTTATTATAAAAATTGAAAAAAAATTCGAAAAAGAAGCGAAAAAATAATTAATTTAATTTTTGGATTCTTGAGAAGAATTTTATTATTTACAGAAATAATTGAATTCTTGCAATGAAATTAATTAAATAATTGAATTCCTATGAAAAATTTTATTGTAAAAATTGAAAAAAAATCTAAAATGAATCGAAAAAATAATTAATTTTTTGCGATGAATTTTATGGAAATTTTATAGAATAATTCAATTATTTCGAATATTTTAATTGAATTCTTGAGATGAAATTTATTTATTTATGAAAATAGTTGAATTTCTAAAACGAATACTTTATTAATTACAAAATAATTGAATTTTTCAGAAGTATTTTATTAAAATTTTTAGGAATAATTGAATTAGTTAGTATTTTATAAAAATTTAATTAAAATTACATGATAAATAATTGAATTCCTGAGATGGATTTTTTTCTTTTTTTGCTTCTATATTTATGAAAATAATTAAATTCTTAAGAATATTATCAAAATTTTATAAAATAATAATTTTCTTTCCAAAGACTTTTTTAAAAAATGTTTTAAATAATTGATTCATTTCGATAAATTTTCTTGAAAATTGTATTTCAAATACGATTATAATTCCTGTGCAAAATTTTATTATTTTTTTAAAATGTAATTGAATTCTTTTAAGAAATTTTATTATAAATAATAAATGTATATTGAAAATCATTGAATTCTTGTAATGAATTTTAATTAATTATGAAACTAATTTAATTTTTACAGCAAATTTTGTTAATTTCAAAAATAATTGAATTTTATTAAAGTTTTTGGAAATAATTGAAATTTTTCTGAACGATTCTATGAATAATTGAATGCTTGCAACAAATTTTATTAATTTAAAAAATAATGTAATTTTTATAATGGATTTCATGAATGTTTTTGGAAGTAATTGGAATTTTTCTGAATGATTTTTATTCAAATTATATGATCAATTGAATGAATTTTTTTTTGAATAAAATTGATTTCCTAGGTATCTAAAAATTTTATCATTTGTAAAAATAATTGAAGTTTTGCGAAGGAGAATTCTTGCGGTGAATTTTATTATTTATGAAAATAATGGAATTCTTGAAACAAATTTTATTAATTAAAAGAATAATTGGATTTTTGAAATGGGTTTTATTTAAAATTTTGGAAATAATTGAATTTTTCTGAATATAATTTATTCATTATAATTCATTTTTATTTATTTATATAATTTATTTATTTTTTTAGCATTTAAAAGAAAAATTTTAATTAAAAGTATAATTATTATGAATAATTGAATTCTTGCGATAAATTTTATAGAATTTATTTATTTTATTAATTAATTAATTTTATTTATTTAAAAAAAAGTATTAATCGTAAAAATAATTAAACTTTTGCTGAGGAGTTTTTAAAAATATTTTAAATAATTAATTTATTTTAAAAAAATTTCTAGAAAATTGTCTTAAATAATTGAATTCATAAGCAATATTTTATTTTTTTGAAAAAAATTGAATTCTTGTCAAAATAAGTATTTAAAATGTTTGAAAATAATAAAATTATTTTAAAGGATTTTTTCAAGATTTTCTGTTAATTTAAAAAAATGTTTGAGGATAATTTTTTTTCAATTATTAATGGATTAAAAAAATGAAAAAAAGTTGCTTTTAGGTGTCACAAAGTTTAAAAAATTATCCAAATAGTTGCAAATCGTCAAAAAAAGACTAAATAACAGGTTTAATGAGTGCAAAGTCTGAATTTTTAAATTTAACTCGAGAAAATAAAAAAAATTTCCACCCGAAATAAAAATAATCAAACTTAATAGCAAAACCAAAGGAAATTCGAAATGAAAAAAACAAATTAAATTTAAAAATACTGTTTTTACTGAAGTTATTGATTGATACAAGTTTGAGAATGACACTGTTTTTCTCATGTAAGAATAAAAAAAAATAAAATAGAATTCAACAATTAAAAAAAAACATTCATTAATATTCTTCGTCGTTAGTAGTAGTAGTAGTAATAATAATAATAAATATTAATCGCCTTTTCCTTGCATGAATGTAAACGAAGAAATTAAAGAAAACAAGAGAAAATTCAAAACACTAAAAACGCATACATTTTGAAAAGTTGAAAACAAAAGTATTAAAAATATTTTATAAAATGTCAAATTCTATAAAATATAATTTTTAATAGCCGCTTCATCTGTAAAATTATATTTTATAGAATGTGACGGACACATTATAAAATATAGTTCTAACGAGATTGAAATTTTAATTTACTTTTAAAATGTCACTTTTTTTGTAGATTGTGAAAAATCTCCAAAACAAAACTGAAGAAAAGTGAAAAAAAAAAAAACGGGGGGTAGTTTAAGGTTTTAGTTACAAGAGGATTATATTTTTATCTATAATTTTTTATTCTTTACTCCCACATGAGAAAATTTTTTGGCAGTGCAAGGAGTAAGAGAGAGATGAGAGAATTGTTTGCAATTGTTTCTGGTTTTCTTTTTTGTTTAATCGACTTCCTCGATGGTGGGTCCTGATGCGCCACCGGCACCTGGTGCGGCACCACCTGGCGCAGCGCCGGCTGCACCTGGGAAACCGCCTGGCATACCTCCTGGCATGCCGCCGGGCATTCCACCGCTTCCTTGATAGAGTTTGGTAACAATTGGATTGCATACGCCTTCAAGTTCCTTTTGCTTGTGCTCAAATTCCTCCTTGTCTGCCAATTGATTAGCGTCAAGCCATTTAATAATGTCGTTGCATTTATCGAGGACAACTTGCTTGTCGCTCGCGCTTATTTTGTCCTTTAGTTTCTCGTCTTCGACGGTGCTCTTCATATTGAAGCAATATGACTCCAGGCCATTTTTAGCTGCAATTGTCTCCTTTTGCTTTTCGTCTTCGCTTCTATATTTCTCCGCCTCGTTCACCATTCTTTCAATGTCCTCCTTGCTGAGACGTCCCTTGTCATTGGTAATTGTGATCTTATTTTCTTTACCAGTCGATTTGTCGACGGCCGATACATTCAAAATACCGTTCGCGTCAATGTCAAATGTCACTTCAATTTGTGGCACGCCACGCGGTGATGGTGGAATTCCTCTCAATTCGAATTTTCCAAGGAGATTGTTGTCCTTTGTCATCGCACGTTCTCCCTCATAGACCTGTTTTTTTCAAAACAGAAAAACAAATTTAGTTTTCTTCAAAATTCAATAGTTAAAAAAATTTTCAATAGTTATTCAACCTTTTTTTATTTGTACTATTTTATTTATTACTATTTAATTCTTGTTGAAGAAAAAATGTAGACACACTCTGAAGATAGGCTTCCTAAACGATAATTATTTTTTTTAAACAAGTTGCAAAAAGAAATCATACAAAACTTAATTTTCTCTTTTCCCGATTTCCAGACGAATTTTTGCCTTTCGCCCTGATTCCAAAGAATATTATGATTCACTCTCAAAATTATTAAATACTCATGTTATAATAAATTATTTACGAATTTCCTTAAATGGAAAATTATTTAAAAACATCAATAACTTCTTCTTCTTCTTTAAATAAATAATTATTATTTTTTCACAAGAACCAAGATTTTCAAAATTTCTAATTCAAACCATTTTAAAATTCAACAAATAAGAATATATTTTATATAATTATAAAACAAAAAGAAATCGATCAATTTTCTACATTTTTCAATTAAAAATCTTCTTTATATAAATTAATTTTAAAAAAGTTCTTTGAAAACTTTCAAACCAATTTCAATAAAAACTTCAAATAATTTTTTTAAAAAATTTAAAAAAAAACATTAATTTTACAGAACTTTTAGTTAAAAGTATAAAAGATTCAGATTTTCAAAGATAATAATTTGAAAACTTTTTAAAATTCAATTATTTCGAAATAATTAATTTTAACTAAAATTAATTAAATGAAATAACAGAGTTGCCACAAATATTTAATTTTATTTTTCCCCGACTTTTCCCTGATTTCCAGACAAAATTCTCACTTTTTCCCTGACCATAAAAAATATTCTGATTAGATACTAAAAAAAAAAAATGTTCTATTAAATTTATTTACAAATTTCATTAATTGTAAAATTATTCAAAAACATCAATAACTAAATTTTTAAATAAGTATTTAATTATTACTTTTCCATCATGAAATTTTTCAATAAAAATTTAATTATTTACAAAAATCCTAACAAAATCCTTCGCAAGAATTCAATTATTTTTAAAAGTAGTAAATTTTCTCAAAAAATTCAATTATTTGAAAAAAATGTAATAAAATTCGTTGCAATAATTCAATTATTTTCATAAACAATCAATCGATTATTCGGTAATTTCATTTTTTAATCAATTTTTATTAGAAAATTCTAGAAAAATTCAATTATTTAAATTGAAAAATAAATAATTTATTGAATAATTGAATGTTTATTGTTAAAATTGAATTCTCATAGAGAATGTTATGAATAAATTTTTAAATATATGAATTTAATTTGACAAATTTTAATAAAATTTTTAAGAATAATTACATTTTACGGGGAATTTGATTAAAATATTGTATCCAAAATTAATTAAAATTTTGCGATGAGTTTTATTATTTATAAAAATGATTTCAAAAAATTTCCAAAAATGTTATTAAAATTTTTCTAAAATAATTGAATTTCGGTGAAGAATTTTACTATTTCTAAAAAGAATTGAATTCTTAAAAAGAACTTTGTTAAATTTTTTTCAATAACTGAACTCTTGCGACGAATTTTATAAAATTTTGAATAATTGATATTTTTCGAAAAATTATTTGAAATTTTTTATATTAAATCCTATTAAAAATTTTAACTGAAATTCATTTTTATATCAATTTTTAGTAAATAATTCTACGGGAATTCAATTATTTTAATAGAAAAATAAATAATTCATTTAATAATTAAATGTTTTTTAAAATTGAATTCTCATAAAAATTTTGTTTTAAAAATAATAAAAATTCTGCGATGATAATTGAATTTTTCAAATTTTCAAAACATCAGTTTGAATTTCTGCAAAAGAGTTTTATTACTTGTAAAAATAATTGAATTTCTACAATTATTTGCAACTTCTCCGAAATTATTTTGTATAATTTATTCATTTTTAATCTTTATTTTCATTGTTTTTGAAAATAATTTAATTATTGCAAAGAATTTATATAGAAAATTGTAAGTTATTGAATTCGTGTGAAATTTTTTATTATTTTTGAAAATAATTAAATCTTTGCGAAGAATTGGATTAAATTTTTTATTTAAATAATTAAATTGAGGAAAAAGTTCTTTCAAAGACTTTCAATAGATTGTTTTTAAATAATTGAATTTTTTAAAGAAGTTTTTCATAAACATGTTGAAAAGAATTTAATTTTTTTTTACGAAAAATACTTACAATTCATTTAAAAATAGATGAAGTCTTATAGACAATTTTTATCAAAATTATTAAATATAATTATTGATTTCTTTTGGAGAATTTTATAATTTTTTTTTTTTTAATTAATTTCTTTAAAAAAAACTTTATAAAAATGGTATTTCAAATAATTGAATTTCTGTGAAAATTTAAATACTTATGAAAATAATTGAACTTTTGAGATGAATTTTATTAAAATTTGTTTTAAATTTGATTAAAATTTACATAAATTAAAATTTTTATCATCTTAAATATTATGAAATTTCAATTATTCGAAAGTTCTTCAAATCATTTTATACTAAAAAATTCATCAAAAAAAAAAAAAAAAACATTGATTGAACTTTTTCAAACATTTAATTTGTACAAAATTATTTTACCATAAATTTCATAAAATTCAATTACTTTAAAAAATGTTTAACTAAAATTCGTCGCTAAATCAATTACTTTCTAATGATTCTCAGAAACTTTAAAAATTGATTAATTCGGAAACGAGAAAAAAAAATTTGACCTAAAATAGATGTTAAAATTAAATTTGTTATCAATTTTATTTCATAAAATTTTTAATCATGAGAAAACTTTTTAATAATTTTTTAGTTAAAAATTCAACTAATTTTAAAAAATATATTGCAACTAAATTTTTAAAAATTATTCTATAAAATATTAAATATACGTTTTATTAAAGAAAAGTATTTCTTTTTTAAAAAGGTGAAGTCTTATTTTTATTAAAAATCATTGAAAAATTAGAATTTTCAGGGTGGCTGCAAAATTTTATTTTCAAAATTCTTTTACTTCTGCCTAACAAATTTTTGTAATTATTTAATATTCCACATTTTTGATATAAATGTTTATAAACTTTTGAAGTTACAATTTTACTTATAAAAGAAGAAAAAGATAATTAAAAATTGTTTTTTTTCAAAATAATAAGATTTCGATAATAATTAATTTATAGTTCTTAAGATCAAAATTTTCCGACTTTTAAAGAATTTTAAAAATTTTTCTGACTTCCAGTTTTTCCCTGATTTGCGGCCACCCTGCATTTTATAACAAAGTCGTATTTTACAGAAAAAGAAGAGGAAAAGTTTCAATTTATCAAAAACAGTCGAAAAATTAATTAATTTTATGAAAATAAGTAAAAAAAAGTTACAGTTTTTTGATAAATTGTCGAAAAAGTCGTACACCCAGAGAAATGGTATATTTGTCTCAGAACCAACTAAACTTTTTATGTTTCAAATAAATTTTATTTGGTTTAAATAAAATTTTATTTATAGCAAATAAAAATTTTATTTAAAACAAATAAAAATTTTATTCAAAACAAATAAAAATTTTATTCAAAACAAATAAAAAGTTAAGTCGGTTTTGAGACAAATATACGTTTATTTAAGTCGAATAAAATATATTTGGTTTAAATAATATTTTTCTCTGGGGATATTAATTCGAGACCGGATGCAAAAATCGAAATCAGTGAAACTATTTTTAAACACAAACCCATCTTCAAAGAGCGTCGCATTTTTTTATATAAAAATTTATCAGGAAATAATTTAGAGAAAAAAAGATAGAAACTGTTGAAAAGAAAAAAAAGAGAAAATCAAATATTTCTAATAATTTGATTAAAAAAAAAGAAAGGATTCCCACCTGAATCAATACAGCGGGTTGATTGTCAGAGTAGGTAGTGAAGGTCTGCGTCTGTTTGGTGGGAATGGTTGTGTTTCTCTTGATGAGAGCTGTCATGACACCTCCAGCGGTCTCAATACCAAGGGAGAGTGGAGCAACGTCCAAAAGTAGAAGATCCTGAACCTCCTCGGACTTGTCGCCGTGGAGAATGGCGGCCTGCACAGCAGCGCCATAGGCAACAGCCTCATCGGGATTGATCGACTTGTTCAGTTCCTTGCCATTGAAGAAGTCCTGAAGGAGTTTTTGAATTTTGGGAATACGCGTGGATCCACCGACAAGAACGATGTCGTGAATTAGTGACTTGTCCATTTTGGCGTCGCGAAGTGATTTCTCAACGGGTTCAAGAGTGCCGCGGAACAAATCGGCGCAAAGTTCCTCGAAACGTGCCCGAGTGATGGAAGTGTAGAAGTCAATGCCCTCAAAGAGTGAATCGATTTCAATGCTCGCCTGGGTGGAGGACGAGAGAGTTCTCTTCGCTCTTTCGCATGCTGTTCTCAATCGGCGGAGGGCACGTTTGTTGCTGGTGAGTTCCTTCTTGAATTTGCGCTTGAATTCTTGAACGAAATGAGTGACCATTCGATTGTCGAAATCTTCACCGCCAAGATGAGTGTCGCCGGCCGTTGACTTGACTTCGAAGATGCCGTCCTCAATGGTGAGAATGGAAACGTCGAAGGTACCGCCGCCGAGATCGAAAATGAGAACGTTGCGTTCGCCGACGGCCTTCTTGTCGAGACCGTAGGCAATGGCGGCTGCGGTCGGCTCGTTGATAATACGCAGAACGTTCAGGGCGGAGATGGTTCCAGCATCCTTGGTTGCCTGACGCTGCGAGTCGTTGAAATAAGCAGGTACAGTGATCACAGCGTTGGTGACGGTCTTGCCAAGATAGGCCTCGGCAGTTTCCTTCATCTTCACCAGGACCATCGAACTCACTTCCTCTGGGAAGAAAGTCTTCTTTTCTCCCTTATATTGAACCTCGATTTTTGGCTTGTCACCGTCGCTGATCACAGTGAAGGGCCAATGTTTCATGTCAGCCTGGACAGTTGGGTCATCAAAACGACGACCAATTAGACGCTTGGCATCTGAAAATTGAAAATAAACACTTATTTACAATTTCCATTGTTACTATATCAAAATTTGCTTCTTTCCAAATTTAATTCAAATTCTTAATTTCTTAAAAAATGTAATTTTTCTCACGGTCTTTCATTAAATCTTAAATAATTGAATTCTCCTTGAATTTTCTAATAAAACATAAATGTGAATTAAATTTTTCAAAACTTTAATACTTTTTAATAATATAATAATGATTCTATCACTCGGTTTTCAAAATAATTATGTGTTGAAGTTCTCGATCACTCCGAGTCAAGTAGACTCGGGGTGATCGATAACTTCAACACATAATTTAATAATTTTTCTTAAACAAAAATTAAAAAACTTAATCATATTTATTTTTCCCAAGGAATTAAAATTTCTAATAATTTCAATGAAAAACCTCATGAAATATAATTATTTCTAAAATTTGCAACTGTAATTCATCCGAAATTCAATTATTCTTTTTTTTTAGAATTTTTGAAAAAAATTAATGGAAAACTTTAGTAATTTTTCAAGAAATTTAAAGAAAAATAACATTATTAATAACTTTTTAAAACAAAAATTTAAAGACTTTAAAATTTTTGCTTCCCTTAAATTTTCAAGGAATTTAATTTAAAAACCATTAAAAAATTTAACTAATTCCTAAAATTCCTGTTATAACGGATTAAATATTTAATTATTTTCAAAAATTTTAAATTTTTTTAAAGGAGAAAATACTAAAATTAACTAAAAATTGTAATATTTTCTTTTAATGTTTTGGAGAAAAGTAAAAAAAACTTGTAATTTTTAAAAATAAGTCTAAAAAAAAGTCTCAATTTACTTAAATTCCCTGCCAAAAATTTCTTTTCCTGAACATTTCCTTGACTACTGACAAAAAATTTATTTCCTAATATTTCACTTTCATTGCTATAGAAAATTTTTTTCTTTAAAATAATTTTTATTAAATATCCTAAAAAAATTTAATTTTAAACAATTTATTTAAAATAGTGTTACCATTAAAATTGAATTTATTTTTTCCCAAACTACCAGAAAAAATTCATTTATAAAATATTTATTAAGAAACTAAAAAATTAAATAATTTTTAAAAAAATTAATTCTGCAAAATTTTACCTAAGTTGAAAAATTTAAATTTTCAAAGATTTGTAAATTCTTAAAAATTTATATTTTTTATTAGTGTTTTTAAGTAAATTTATTACTTTATCAAATTCAATTATTTCTAAAAAAAATCACGTAATAATGCTATTAATGTTCAATTACTATTTAAAATTTTAACTGAAATTCATTTTCAAATCAATTATTAATAGAAAATTTTTCGAGAATTTAATTATTTAAATAAAATTTATTAATTGAATGTTTCTTAAACATTAAATTCTCCAACAGAATTTTAACAACAAATTTTAAAATAGTTCAATTTTTTAGACGAATTGTAACAAAATGTTTAAGAATAATTACTTTTTTTCGAAAAATTCGATTTAAAATTGTAATAAAAATAAATATAATTCAACCAAAATATATTATTTACAAAAAAATTGAATTTCTAAGTAAAACTTTATTACTTATAAAAATAATTAAACTCCTGAAAAGAATAATTGAATTGAATTCAATTATTTAAATAAAAAACTTAAGTATTTATTGAATTGAATTTTTCTTAAAATTGAATTCATATAAATAATTTTATTAATATTTTAAATATAATTTGTACTAAAAGAAATTTTAATTCTCCGTTGAGTTTTATTATTTATAAAAATTATTAAATGTCTGCAAAAATTTTATTTATAAAAATAATCGAATTTATTTAAATATTTTATTATTTATGAAAAAAATTGAATTATTGCCAAGAAATTTATAAAAGAAATTCTAAATAATTGATTTCCTGTAAAATTTTTAGTATTTATGAAAATAATTAAAATTTTTTTTAAATAATTGAATTCCAGAAAAAAATTGATATTTATTATAATAAATTCAATTTTGATGAGAATTTACAAATAAATGTTTGAACATAATTGAATTTCTGAAATTATTTGTAATTTTTCCTAACTTTAATTTTTTCTCTTGCGTTCTTTTCTAATTTAATATTCACAACTTAAATAATTTTCTGTAATTAATTTGTAAATACTAAATGTCTATTTTTTTCTAACTAAAATTAATTTCACTGAATTGAAATTCGTAAAAAACAAAAATTTGGATAAAATTGGAACTTGAACGTAATTAAAATTTGCATATATATTTTTAAATAGGATAAAAATTCGGAAAAAGTAAATTTCTGATTAATTTTAATAAAGGGTGATAAAATTTGCAAAAAATTGAAGGTTTACATCCAATTAAATTTGATTGAATTATCATTTTAAATATTTAAATAAACTGGGTTAAAATTGAAATTTTAATAAATAGATTAAAAGTTGGATAAATAATCTTTTACATTTAATTGAAGTAAAATTTTGAGATTTAAAATATGTAAATTTAAATGGAGTCATTAAGCAAATTCAATATTTTTTTGAAATTACTTCAGAAATTTTCCTGCTTTCAGCTAAATCAGGGAAAAATAGTTCGAAAAATCAGAACAAAAGTTAGAAATTGTTAAAATATATCAAGAAGGTGACAAAGTTTTTAGTAAAATAAAGGTGAATGAGGAAAAGCTGTAATAATTGCATTTGAATAAAAATTTATCTAAATTTGCTTCTCTTAGAAGCTTTAGTAAAAATCTTGTAATTTCTATTCAAATACAACTTTAAATTATTCACTCTGCAAAAAAATAAATTCATCCCATTTTTACCAATCATTTCGTTTAAAATATGAATTTATGAACAAGCATTTATCTCTCGATACTATCACAAATCAAGAAAAAATTAAAAATCATTATTACATCAGCAAATCTCCGAGAAAATCGTAAAAAAAAATTGGACATTGATCTGAAAGATGAAAACGACAAATCATAGTATCATGAAACGATGAGTCATTTCATAGAATTCTCATACAAGGAAAGCAAGGCAGGAGGCATCAAGCTATCCACCATCTTCTTTTTGTCTAGTACAAACGACCGAAGCGACGACCACGAGTCAAAACCGGAAGTGAACATTAAAAAGGAGGAAATAAAACCAAAAAAAAATCACACACACACACGAAAAAAATACAATTTTCTGTTTCTTTTTTTTCCAACTTTTTTTACTCACCAAAAATGGTGTTATTGGGATTCATCGCAACTTGATTCTTGGCAGCATCTCCGATAAGACGCTCCGTGTCAGTAAATGCAACATAACTAGGTGTGGTGCGATTTCCCTGGTCGTTGGCGATAATTTCAACTTTTCCATGTTGGAAAACTCCTACACAGGAGTAAGTTGTTCCAAGATCAATACCAACTGCGGGTGCTTTGGCCATTTTTGTTTAGCTGTAAAAAAAAAGAAAGAAAATTTCACGTTAGTTTTCCGAAAAAGAAAAATTAATTTTCTCGAAAATAAACACAGCAATTTTTTTATTTATTCTTTAAAATGAATTTTATGAAAATATCGAAAAAAGGAAGAGAAAATACAACAACACTCACCTTTAATAAATTATATGAATTAAAAAGATGAGAAGAAATGAAGTACTTTATCCTACAACGATTCGCAACGTGAGTGACGGGACGCGCGCACGAATTTCAGTATATATAATTCCGAGAGTCTTCTCGAACATTCTTCATCTCGGCGGGATAAGTTTTCAACGAATCAAATAGTGGCGTCTTCCTAATTCAGCTCTATGATTGGTCCGAGAATTCATTTCCAAGAGAATAATACCGCAATTCAAAGTACTACTCGAGTCGAATTCGAAACTTCATTTTCCGTCAAATAATTACCATTTCAACTTGTAATTAGGCAGTCATTATGTTTTATTACTTTTTATTTTTTAAAATACTCGGCAATTCTTAAATAAGTGGTAATTAATTCATTTTTGGTATTTATTTTGACGAGAAGACGCGCTGACTGGGCGCAGGTGATGCGGAAGTTAGTTACAGGCAAAATACAAGGAAGGAGGAAAATGGAGAAAAGAAAAGGCGTTACAATATTCTCGACTTAAGAGAATTTCTCATTTTCTCCCTTTGTCAATTAGAAAAATTAGTAATTAGTAATAGTCTTGAGCAATTTTCATCCTATTTCTCCACTGATTTTTTGTTCTTGCAGCAGCGATTCAGAGAAAAGTTTTTGAGGTTAGGTTCACCACTTAAGGGATTATTTTCCATAAATGGTATTAAAAGGAAAATTTATTGATTTCTCTGTGAAATGAAAATCGCTATCGGCATTCGCCATGAGCAAAGATAGCAAAGGGAGGAAATTAAGACAAATTCTATAGTTTATTTACATGGAATAATAATTAAATTGTCTTATGCAAATTATTTTCATTTATCGCTGTTCTGAAATTTGTTTTTATTGAATATTCACAAAAGTCTTAAAATGGTAAAAATTATTTGTAAATAAGTTTCTTTTTTATTTATTTATTATTTATTATTTAAAATTTTAAATTGAAATAGTTAGAAAAATATTATTTTTCAACTGGTCTGAAAAAAAGTTTTCCATAATTTAGTGATAAAATATTAGAGTTGTTTCTAATCGAGAAATAATCAATGAGCACGTGTTGATTTAGAATTTTTTACATACATATACAGAGCCAATTTTAATACTCGAATAAAGAATTTGTGAATGTGTGCTTAAAGGTCAATACATAAAGTTGTTAAAACCAGTGACGTGTTTCAAAGGTGAATCCACTTTTCTAAATGACGAAAAATCGACAAAAATATTATTTAAATTCATACAGAAAAGCAAACAGAATAATTATTATAACGGGCAGAAGTTTTTTCTCTTTTTCGAAACAGAATTCAGAAAGAAAAAGAGAATTTTAAACTATTTTTGAAAAAAATAACCCCAGTAAATTATTAAATACCGTCAAAATAGTTTGAATAAATTATTTATCATAAATAAATATAAAATACTTTCAAATATTAATATTTTTTAATTGTTTAAATAATATTTGATTGATTTTCCATATTATGTTACAAATTAACAAATAAAATTACTAATTTAAATTCGATTAATAATTTTCAGTGAATTAAATTCAAAAAAATTGTAGAATAAGGAATATAATCTAATCAAAACGTGAATAATAAAAACAACGTTTACCTTCTATTTGTAAACAAACAGAAAATATCGTCGGCTATTTAATACAAAAATATTCCTTAACGACAATTTAGTAAACTATTTTACTCAATTTGATTTAATCTTATTTTATTATTAATTTTTTTTAATAATTTTTTTAAATTTGTCAATTTTCTTCCCCCTTTTTAAAAGTAAATTCGAATGAATTTAATTATTCCTATAAATTTCATTGTTTTAATATTATTAATTTTCTACATTCTTTTTAAAAAAATTAATTTCAATAAATTTAATAATTAGAATTAAATTTTAATTGAATATAAATTATTTAAGTTAAATTTAGATTTTCGAAAAAAGATCGAAAAACATGTGCTCTAAAGCTGTGACGTCATAATTGTTAAAATTCCCTGAATTTTATTTTTTCAAAATTGGAAATTATTTTTTTAAGGTTAGGAGGGTCAAAATTGACTATTTTGTATAAACGAAAAAGGTGTCGTTTAGTTAAAAATATCAACAAATGTCCTTAAGAGATAAATTTCCAGTCAAGGTTTTTTATGCTTGGAAAAATCTCATTGACGTTCAATTTATTTCAGTTTCTATATAAGCATTTGAAAAAAGTCTGACGATTTAAGTAGGAAATACCTGACAAGGTTTCCTTGAAGGTGAATTAAATTTTTAATATTTTCATTTATAGGTATTCGCGTTTTCATTCATGTTATTAAACTTATTGTTATTTACTGCTCTTTTTCACACGATAATTGCTGAAATAGTTTTTTTTATTATTTTCCTTTTTTTATATAAAAGAAAAATTTTTTTTATAATTGCAAAATAAATAAATAATGTGAATAAATTTTATTTTTCAAAGAATTTTTTATTTTGAATATGAGAAAGAAAAAAGAGGAAAAAATAAATACGGCAAATTTTAATAGATCATTTTGTAAATTTAATTATTATATCTATTAACTATATATAAAAATGAATATTTTTGTTTTTCTGTATTATTCAGATGAAAAAGAATTTGTACAAAAATTTTTAATTCTTAAGAATACGAGAAACGAATTTACACTTTAATTTTATTTCGACTGCAGTAGAAATTAACCTTGATTTAATGGTCTCTGCGGTATATTGCTGAAAAATCAATAGTTTCTTCAGAAAATCTACAAATATACGTATATATATATATATATATATATAGAAATAGAGAATAGTTATTCTGAATTTTAAGGGGTCGTCCATATGTCACGTGGACACTTTTGGGGGGAGGGACCTAGAAAAGTCTGTAAATTTCCACACTATTCGATCCTCCGACAGAGTCAATTTAATTCAGTTAATTATATCAATTATTAGCAAAATTATAGGTTATGTTTAGAAAAGTTTTGAATACATACAATTTTCAACATTTTAAATAATTGAAAATTGCATTTTGTTAACTAATTTATTATAATCCAGAGTCGCACAATTAAATTATCCAAATAACTTTTTAATAGATTTATTGATATTGAAATGATACGATTTTGACAGTTTGAGAACACTACAGATTTTTACTTATTGACAAAATGTCATTTTTTTGTTTGTATACCTAAAAAATAATTATCAATATAATTATATTCGGTAATAATATTATAAATATTATTTCCTGTAGATTACTACTCGAAAATATATTTAATAACTTACAATTCTTACACATATTTGAATAAAAATTACGTACATAGAAGGAAAGTTATGTGACATAACCTTTTTTTTTTTTTTTGTTGGTTTAATGGCTTATGTGACATAACCTAAAATTTGTCAAAATGTTTCTTAAGGGCATTTGAATTATAATGACGTCACGACTTTAGAACACGTGCTTTGCACAAACTATGACGTCATAATGATTCAAATTTCCTTAAGGCCAATGCAAAAGTTCTTCGCAATGTGAATGCAAAGCATGAGTTAGAAAAGAAAGGAGATATATTTTTGTGTCCTTTTCTAGCTCATGCATTTCGTTCGCGAAACTATTGTGGATTGGTCTTTATTGTTTCTGTCACGCGACTGTCAAACTGAAATCCATTTTTTCAACAAATAAAGTCAGTGTTATTTCATAACAATTTTCTTATAAGTAAAATAATTATTATACTACATTTTTATTTATTCATTGAACATTCTATTTGTTTTGAAATTTGAGAAAACGGTTATTAGGTTTTAGATTTTAGAACAAACGATTTTTAATTAATTTTTGTTCTTTTTTCAACTATAATTATTATATTTTTATTGTAAAAAAAATTATATTCTTAAAAAAAATTATATTATTAAAGAAAAATTATATTTAAAAAAAAATTATATTAAAAAAATTTTTTTCACAATTCTAATTTCGAGTTACATCCTTTTCCCGCCAACTATATCAGAGACCTCAAGTGTGAAATAAACATAACGAAGTTAATTTCCCAAGCGGAGTTTCCACACAAATGGCGGCATTTTCATTAGTCTATGATTGAAAAGTCAACGTGTCAGTGAAATGTTGGTTTAGAACGTTTTAGATAAAAAAGTAATTGCTTCATTTTATGAACAAAAAAGAGAGGCTAGTATTTAAAGCAGATGGAGGGATTTTACGCAATAAATACACCTGTCAACGTTTTATTGGAAGGTGCTCCGTATTAGTAGTAATGTAGTATTTTTTCATCCTAACCTATCACAAATATATATCCCACTATACATGGAATGTTTATAATTTAAAGAAAATTTCTCTCGAAAGAAATTCTATTTTGACAAGATGTTAACTAAAGAAACATTCATGAAAATGTCT
The DNA here is from genome assembly GCA_032873175.1 of Leptopilina drosophilae. Classification (NCBI taxonomy): domain Eukaryota; kingdom Metazoa; phylum Arthropoda; class Insecta; order Hymenoptera; family Figitidae; genus Leptopilina; species Leptopilina drosophilae. Next base: position 21,771,398 of record CM065483.1, read on the forward strand.
AATTTACGTTGTTATTGTTTAACTTTATTGTTATTTTTGACAACATTTATCATTCCAAGTGTAAAGTGTTACAATGTGATTTATGCAATTAACGCTGGAGGAGATTCTCATGTTGATAGTTTTGGCATTCGTTATGCCAAAGATCCACTTTCGGGTAAAATTGGCACCGGCTCTGATTATGGAAAACAACTTCTTATCGGACGAGTTAATCCTGTCGATCAAATCCTTTATCAAACTGAACGTTATCATCATAATACATTTGGCTACGATATTCCAGTGAGCGATGATGGGGACTATGTTATGATCCTTAAATTCTGCGAAGTTTATTTCAATTCCGCTAATATGAAGGTTTGTTTCATTTTCAAATTTAGTTTTACTATTTTCATTTATTTATTTGTTTATTTACATTTTAAATTAAATTAATTATTATTATTAATTAATTCTTATTAAAATTAAATTTTTATTTTGCTTATACTTTGTAATTTGACAGTGTTTAGGGTCCTAAATAAGCGAGCAAAAAAGTTTTGAAAAATTTTTTAAATATTTTGCAAGATATTTGCAATCATATCATTTCGACACTTTTTTTCAAGAATTTTTATCTCGTAAACTATAAATTCTAGAAAAAGAATTTGTTATTCAAAATTATAGAAAAAACAATGAATTCTAATATTTTTAAAAATGACAAAACTTAATTTTTTAATTTCTCTGAACAATAATTGTTTGTAGTTAATTTTTTTTTATGAAAATGGCGATGGACTTTCAAATTTATTTTTTAAAATAAACTTCTTTATGTACTGAACCGACTGTGTAAATATAAAAATGGTGTTTTTTGATTTTTTTAAGAAATGAATTTTTGAAATTTTTTCTGTCAACATTTTACACAAACTTTTAATGTTAATAATCAATTATTGATATTTTTGTCTAATTACACAATGTTTAAAAAAAATGAAAAAATCTATCACCGCCTTCATAAAAAAAATTTACTTTAAATTTTTTAAAGAAATTGTTAACAAATTAAATTTTGTCATTTTTAAAAATATTAAAATTCATCATTTTCTCTATATTTTTGAATAACAAACATTTTTTTCTGGGATTAATAGTTTACGAGATGAAAATTCTTGAAAAAAATTGACGAAATTATATGATTATTAAAAATTTTAAATAAATTTAAAAATATTAAAAACATTAAAAATATTAAAAATTTTGCAAAACTTTTTTTCAAGATTTATTTTTATGATTTCATTATTTTAAAAAAATAATAAAATCATTCGGAGAAAGTGAATTATTTTCATATATAATCGTGTTCATTATAAGAATTGTAATATTTTCAAAATTAAGAAAATTCATTTATTTTTAAATATATTAATAAAATTCATTGCAAAATTTTAATTATTTTGAAAAAAAATTTAATTTCCCAGGAATTCAGTTACTGTAAATCGAATTTGCATCAATTTTGTCCATAAAAATCAATTATTTGAAACTTTTTTTTATAAAATTCTTTACAATAATTCAATTATTTTCATGAATGGTAAAACTCATTGCAGAATTTCAATTATTTTTTTAAATACAGTATTAATTGAATTCCTCGAAAAGTGTAATTGTTCTTAAAAATTTTATTAAAATTCGTCGAAAGAATTCAACTATTTAAAAATTTGTTGATAAAATTTATATATGAGAATTGAATTTTAAGAAACATTGAATTATTCAATAAATTATCTATTTTTGTATTTGAATAATTGGATTCTCGTATAATTTTATAAAAATTAATTTCTGTTAAAGTTTCAGATAATAATTGAATTTCGGAAAAGTTACTAAGAATTGCAATTTTTAAAATAAAAAATTTTAATTCTTTAAAGAAATAATTGAATTTTGTAAAGGCTTCTTCAAATTAAAATCTTCGACAATCTGATTTTTTCATACTTTAAGTAAAAATTATATGGAACCAATTTTTTTTCAAGAAGTTTAATCGAAATTTTTAAAAATTATTTCAAATTTTTATTTTCTAATGTTGAAGACTTTTCGAATAATTGAAAGTTTACTTAAAATTGAATTGTAAAAATTTAGATTTAAAAATTCTCAAAGAACTTTCTTAAAAATTATTAATAATAATTGGTTTAAAGAAGAGTTTCATTTGTAAATTTTGTCTGAAACATCAGAGAAAAATAAAATTCTTTTTTTGTGGCAACCCTGTAGAATTATATTTTGGTTTTAATTATATTATTATTATCATTAATTAATTAATTAATTAATTATTAATTATTATTAATTATATTATTATATTTTAATTTAATTGTAATTTTTCTGTTCCTCGAATTTAGGTTTTCGACATTATATTAAATGGCGATCATACAGTAGTGTCGGATTTGGATATTTTTGATAAAGTCGGCCGTGGAATTGCTCATGATGAGTATGTACCATTTACAATACAAAATGGTAAATTTTATTACAATGACGACGAGTCCGATATAGTTGGTGGTAAAATTCGTGTTGAATTTATAAAGGTATTTTATTTAAAAAAAAATGAAACCTACTTTAGAAATTTAATTACTGTAGCAAAGTAAATAAATATTTTAATATTCTTTTCAGGGCTACCGTGATAATCCAAAGATAAACGCTATTGCTGTTATTAAAGGAAGCCTCGATGGTAAATTAAACATTTTTCAAAGTTGACACTATTCAGGGCAGAGTCAGGGAATTTTTTTTTAAAGTAGTAGAAGAAAAATTCATTTTTTAAACTAGAAAAAACTAAACACTAAAACTCATTATGAGAATTCAATTTTAAGAAACGGATTATTCAATGTTTTTTATTTTTATATCTAAATAATTGAATTCTCATAGAATTTTTTAATAAAAATTGATTCAAAAATGAGATAGTTAGAATTTTAGATAATACATATTAAAAGCATTGTAGCGTGAATTTTTAGAAATAATTTAAACAATCAAAATTTTGTAAAATTGAATTGTAAACATATGAATTTGAAAATTCTCAAAGAACTTTTTCGAAAATTATTAAAATTAATTGATTTAATGAAGAATTTTGATAAAATTCGAAAAATTATAATCGTAATAATGAAAATATTTTTTGAAGAAGTTGCAGTAAAAAAAGTAGTAAAATCAACTTTAGAAGAAAAATAATTCTACAAAATTGTTCGTTAAAAGTATAAAAAATTCAGATTTTCAAGGTTTTAATTTGAAACCTTTTTAAAATTTTAACTGAAAATCATTTTTAAATCAATTTTTATTAGAAAATTCTAATAGAATTCAAATATTTAAATACAAAAGAACAATTTATTGAATAATTGCATATTCCTTAAACTTTTAATCTCATAAAGAATTTTATTAATAAATTTTTAAATAATTGAATACTTTTTTTGTTAAATTTTTTTAAAAAATTTTTTCCTAGAAATTTAAATAACATTGAATTGAAAATTTTATGAATTATTTAGAAGAGTTAAATTATTTACCAAAATGATTGAAATCTTGACATAAATTTTACTATTTATAAAAATAATTAAATTGTTTCGAACAACTTTATAAGACTTATTGAAAATAATTGAATTTAAATAATATTTTTAAAAATAATTGTGTTCGAGAAATTTTATTAAAATTGTATTGATAAGAATCGAACAATCGAAATTTCGTAAAATTGAATTGAATTGAATATATAAATTTGAAAATTCTCAAAGAACTTTTTCGAAAATTATTTAAAGTTATTGATTCATAGAAAAATTTTGGTTAAGAACTAAAAGAAAATTGAATTTTAAAAAGGTTTCAAAGTCAAATCTTTGAAAAGACTGAATTTTTTGTAGCTTATGATAAATTATTTTATTATTTCAAAAGTTTTAACGCAATTCATTTTAAGGAATTTAATTATTTTTATAAATAACACAATTTTTCCCAGAAATATTATTTTCAGAAATTCTAAAATAATTTTTTTGCAAAATTCAAATTATTATCATAAATAACAATAGATATTCATTATAATAATGCAATTATTTTCAAAAGTGATAAAATTCTTCGCAACAAATCAATTAATTTTAAAAAGTTTTTTTAAATTCTTGTCAAGATTTCAATATTTTTATAAATAGCAAAATACTTCTCCGAAATTCAATTATTTTCGAAAGTTATTTCCAATATCTATCTACTATTTTAATAATATTTTCCAAAAAATTCAATTATTTAAGAAAAATAGTTTGTGATAGAATTCTACTCAAAATTAAATTATTTTTATTAATAAAAAAATTCATCGCAGTATTTTAATTATTTTAAGAAACACTTATTTAATAAATTATTTTCTTCTGTATTTAAATAATTAAATTCACGTAGATTTTTCTAATACAAAATTTATTCAAACATGAATTTTAGTTAAAATTTTACATAATAATTGAATATTAAAAACATTATTGCTTAAATTTTTAGAAATAATTCAAAGCATTATAGTGTGAATTTTTAGAAATAATTGAATTTTAAAAAAGGTTTCAAATTCGAATCTTTAAAAATTTGAATTTTTCATACTTTTAACTAGAAATTCTGTGGAATTAATTTTTTTTTAATAGTTTAAGTGCTGGTTTTTTTAAAAATTAGTTTGAATTTTCTATTTTTCTAATATATATGTAATTGAAAAATTACCGAATAATCGAAATTTCGTAAAATTGAATTGTAAATGAATAGATTTGAAAATTCTCAAAGAACTTTTTCGAAAATTATTAAAAATAATTGATTTAAAGAAACATTTTTGTTAAATTGTAGAAATTAATAATTGAATTGAAATGATGAAAATAATTTTGAAGAAGTTACGGTAAAAATTTTCTTAAAAGTTGTTGAATTTTAAAAGATTTGAATTTGAAAATATATTGAAAATCTGAATTCCTATAGAAACATAATAATAATTAAATATTTATTTAAAAATAAAGTTAATTGATATTTTCGAATAATTTTTATTTTGAAGAAATTTGTTACTAAATGTAATAGAACATTTTTTTGAGTATTTAATAATTTTTAGAGTAAATCGGAGTGAATTTTTTATGGTCAGGAGAAAAAGTCAAAATTTCGTCTCAAAATCAGGGAGAAGTGAGAGAATGACAAAAAATTTAATTTAAATTTAAATTAAATTTTTAATTTTTAATTAAAAAATTTTTTTTTTATGTTTAATTTTTTTATTTTTTATTTAAATTAAATTTATTTAAAATTTTTGTGTCAATCTTTAAAGAATTTTGCTGGGAAAATATAAATTTCTTAAAAATGTAATTTTCTAAAATTTGTTTTCTTTTTTGTAGACGTTCCTCAATTGGGACCAATTCCTCAAGATTCCGAGGAAGAGGAAGATTTACAGGAAGAAGAGGAGGAAGTGGTGAGTCGACCTAGACACACCAGTGGTCCACGAACACCAGATCCATATTCAGAGGAAAGTTCATCGGTGATGTTACCTATTTTAATTGCTATTGGAGCATTCATACCGATTCTCTTCTGTCTCTGTAAATTGTAGAAAAAAAAACCGAAGCTTTCAGGTACTGTGTACTTAAAAAGTATATAATTAATTCTTTAAGAGAAAAAACGGTGTTCAATTACGTTAAGCAAACGACTGAATATTGAATTTTCAGTGAATTCGATTTATCACATTTTTATATATGTCAATTAAAAACGTCCTAAATTTAAATTCACAAAATCATTCTAATTCAAAATATTTCTTTTGCTTTTCTATCGAATTATATTATTAGGTATCGACTATACCTAAAAATAATGTTTTTACTATTCTCCACTTTTTACACTTTTTACACTTTTTTAATGTTTTAAACGTTTTAAACTTATTTTACTATTTTCGTCATTTTTCAGTATATTACTGACTTAAAGTTTAATTCTTTTAAACTATTTTTATCTCAATTTAAATCGTTTTTCTTCTATTTTAAGAAATTTTAAAATGTTTTAAAATTTCAATTCATTTTTTACAGCTTTTGTCTACTTTTTAGATTTTTTAATTAATTAGGTGTTTTGAATTCTATTCTAAGTCGAATTTGCTGTGAATTGTGAGAGTTGATACTATGTTAAGTAAATGATTCTAATATAATAAACAATTATTTATTGAAATAATTATTATTGAAATAAAAAATAAATTAAATTATACAAAGAAAATAGTTGTCATCAGATGGCAAGGAGTTTATATATGTGTGTTCAAAAAATAAGTTTTAATAAAAACAAAAAGAAAAGAGAAAGAGAATAATCTGAAAGTTGACGCACACCAAATTTGCACGGGTTTAGATTAATTACAATAATGATATATGCGAAAAAACTTTAGATATTGTCCTTTTTATTCTAAAGGACACGATAAAAAGTTGTCAGATATTAACGTCTGATTTAGATATTCTCAAATAAAAATTGTTTTATTATTATAAAAACAAGTTCGTACTTATTTCACCAAATACATTTAGTTCTTTAACAAAATTTATTTGTTAAAAATAATCTAAATTATTATGCAAATTATTCTGCTTTTTATTTATAAAAAATACTAGAAAATTGTTAATTGTTTCAAATTTTGATTAAAATGTAGAAAACATACCAATTTTATGCATAATTTTTATTTTTCAATAACAATACTGTTTACAAACCTATTTTTTCTTTTGTGAAGAAAATATTAGATATTCCCATTTGTTAATATTTTTGTAGTAAATTTTCATAATGTATAAGGAAATAATTTGCATCAATTCTATTTTTTAATTTCAATTGTTTTGATAAAATTCATAAAATTCAAAATTGTTTTAAAACAATGGAACAAAATGTTTATAAATTATATTTATCAATTAGAAAATTCAATTGGAAAGTAAATTTAAAAGTTTTGGATTTTTAGAAAATAAAGAAAAAATTTTTATTAAAATAAAGAAATGTTCTTTTAAATTTACTTAAGAATTTTTTAAATTGTAAAATTATTCGAAAACAATAATTTCTTTTTAAAATATTTAATTTTTATTACTTTTCCATAGAAATTAAGATTTTCAAAAATTTCAAATTCAAGCCTTTTTTGAAATTAATCAACTTTATAATAATTAAAGTAAATCAATTGTAAAAATCAGTCATTTTTATATTATAAAAATATTGTTACTGTAACTTCATAAAAATTAATTTAAGATTCAATTATTAAAATTATTATCTAAAAATTAAACTAAAATTCATTTTCAAATCAATTTTTATTATAGAAAATTCTACGAGAATTTAATTCTCATGAAAAATTTAATGAACAAATTTTTAAATTATTTAATTCTTTTGACGAACTTTAATAAAAAATTCTAAAATGGTTACATTTTTTCAGGAATTCGATAAAAATATTGTATTAAAAATAATTGAAATTCCGCGATGAGTTTTATTATTTAGGAAAATAATTGAATTATTGAAAAATAACTTAACAAATTAAAAAAATTTTAATTCCAGAAAAATTTTTATTATTTATATAAAAATAATTAAATGTTCGTGTACAATTGTATTAAAATTTGTTTTTAAATAATTAAATTCTTTTGGGTAATTTTATTAAAATAGTAGATATTAAAAATTATAAAAATGAAGAAATTTTTTGAAAATAATTGGAATTTTGACGAGAATTTCATTAAAATTTTGGAAAATACTTGAATATTGAAAAAGAATTTTTCTATTCATGAAAATAATAATAATGGGAATTTTGTCGAGATTTTTTGTAAATTTGGAACATAATTGAATTTTTTGATAATCATTTTATTACTTTTGAAAATAATTGAATTTCTGCAATTATTTGTAACTTCTTCAAAATTGATTTTTTTAGTTTTTTAAATAAAATTCCTTTAGAAATTTATTATTTTTAAACATTAAGTAAATACATATTGACAAATTTAACTAATTTTAGAAGATTTTGAATTATTCAAATTTTTCAAAAATCTAAGTTAATTGAAACTTCTAATTAAATTAATTCAATATTAAAAGTTTCAACAATTTCAAATTGAAACCGTTATAAAAATTGTAAACGAGACTCTTCTTAAAATTGAATTAATTTTTAAATATTAAAATTATTCATTAAATAATTTATTTATTTCATGACAGTAGTTCACGATTTAAGTTATTTAAAAAAAATATTCATGAAACAATATTTTTACTATATTTCAGTAAATTTACAGTAAAAAACTATTTCTAAAAACTGTACTTTAGATTTTAAGAATTAGAAATTCGATTTTTTTAAATTAAAAAAAAATATTGTGTATCGCAAAAAAAAAGAATTATCAATGGTTCAGTGTCCAATTTTTATCTTATCAAATACTTTTGAATTATTTTCAAAAGTGTTGAAAATTATTTCGATATTTAAAAAGGAGAAGAATAAAAAAATTTTTTTTGCTCATTTTGTATTTTATCAAATCTGTGAATTGTAAAAATAGAAAAAATAGAATTAAAAATTGGAATGTTAGGATTAATTCATTACGTCAAAAGAATTTCCGATACTTTATAATCCCAAACATCTGCTGGATTTAGTAATGAAAATAAGTGACAATTTTTAACGTTATCTTGCGAAGAAAAAATAATTTATTATTAGATTGCATTAAAACCTTTTTTTCGCTGAATAATGAACTCAAATGAAGGAGTCAGCAATAATTATCATTTCGATTTTGAATTTAAAAATAGATGTATTGGTTTAAAAAAAGAATTCATGGAAAAATGCTTAAATATTAAAATTTATTTTGTAAAAAAATTTTTTTCACAGCATTTTTATTTTTCTTTTGGATTATTTTACTAAATTGTTGTAATTTTTTCTAATCTATTTTTTGAAAGATAATTTTTTCTAGGAATTCTCTTAGGATTCTTTTGCAACATTCGAGGCGATAGTTGGAAAAAAATAGTGTCAAACAAACAAGAAGGTGGAACAATTTTATAAAACTAAGCTTTATTTGAAGAAAAAATGTCAAAATTATTTATGAGGGAAGACTTTATTGCTGCTGAACGAATGAGACAAAGTAAATATTCCGAAAGAGAAAACTATGAGAATTTCAGAGATATCAAAAATGTTGTGAAAACATTTTTTTTATCGATTTATAGTATAAATTTCTCGAAGTGGATATTGTGTTCTAAAAATTGATAAAATTGTTATTAAGGATGGAAAATTAAAATTGAAAACAAGATGAATTCGATGGGAATTATTTTTGGGGAAAAAATTAGAAATATTATTAATATTTTCCAGAGTGAAATTCTTTGCGACGTGCAGAAATTTATCGATACACGAGAGTACAATTCGAATTCCAGTGACTAATTCAACTTGCAGTTATTTTAACTGGTTAATTAGTATGGTGAATTAGTGAATTAAAGCAACAAGACGTGATTGGTGATGACTTAGGTCTTAGATTAAGAAAGCCGCAATGGCAGATTGTTAATTTTATATTCTGATAATAATTCACTCTTCATTCTACTTCCGATCGGAATTCTATTTTAATAAAATAATTGAATTCTTGCGAAATTTTTTTTTTAAAACAGTTTGAAATAATTGAATTCTTTCGAGAAAATCAGTTTCAATTGTATTAAAAATAATGGAATTTCTCTAAAGAATTTTATTAGTTACACAAATAATTGAATTTATCTAAATAATTTTATTTTTTAAATTGAAATATTAGAATTTCTGCGCAGAATTTTAATAACAAAAAAATTTTTAGACGAATTTAATTAAAATTGCATTGAATGTAATTAATTTTCTCAGAGGAATTTTATTATTTTTTATTTTCCTTTCCCTTGAAAATAAATAATAATTGTTTATTGAAATAATCGAATTCGTGCGAGAAGTTTTTTTTTAATTTTTGAAAACTGAATTGTTTTGATAAAAATTTTAGGAAAATAATTTAATTCTTGACAAGAAATTTATTAAAATTATATTTATTTTTTTCGTATTCTTTGTTTCTATGTACATTTATTTTTCAAAGGAAAAAATTATATACAGTAACTCAGGCTTGGCACTCATCTACTATTTACTACTTTTTTTACGATTAGTTCGAGTCCGCTAATAGTTGAAATAAAAAAATTATTCACAAAAATTTCAATAAGATTCTTCGAAGCAATTCAATTGCTTTCAAAAAATTTAAAAACATTTTTCGTGAGAATTCAATTATTTTTTCAAATAATGAATTTTATCTCTAGAATTCAATTATTCAGAAACCGTGCGCAATTTTAATAAAATTTCTCAAAAGAATTTGAATATTTTCAGAGATAATGAACTTTTCCATAGAAAATCAATTATTCGAAATACAATCTCAATGAAAAATTATTCGAAATAAATTCGAAATATTTTAATAAAATTGTTGGAGAGAAATTAATTATTTTCCATTATTTTGATAAAATGTGTTTATAAAAATTCAATTATTTAAATACAATTTTCAAGAAAATTTTCCGAAATAAAAATTGGGTATTCAAATATTTCAAGAAAATTTTTTGAAAGAAACGAACTATTTTCAAAAATTTCGATAAAACTTGTATATAAAAATTCATTTATTAAAAAAAAAAAATAAATTTATGACAACAATTCAATTATTTTCAATAAAATTTTAATTATATTATTTAAAATAAATCACTTAGTCTTTAAAATTTAAATATAATTGTTTTTGTAACAATTCAATTAATATTTATCAAATAATTATTTTTATTATTATTATTATTTTAACAAAAGAGGTAAAATATTTCACAGGAATTAAATTATTTAACAAATTGTAATAAAATTCGTTCCAACAATTGAATTATTTTCATCAATATCCATCAAATTTTTCGGAACAATTGAATTTTCTAAATTAAAAAAAAATTCCTCACAAAAATTTGATTATTTCAAAAATTCAACTTTAAATTTCATTTGTAATAAAATTACTCACCGAAAATAAATTATTTTCTTTACTATTTTAATTAAAATCGTCTACAAAATTTTCAAGAATTCAATTTTTTTCTTACATATAATTAAATTCTTCACATAATTTTTATTATTTTCAAAAATTTAAAATTATAATTTACAAAAAATTGAAAGAAATTCTTTAAAACAATTCAATTATTTTTGTAAATAACTAAAATTTGTCTCCTGTATTAAATTATTTTCAATACAATTTTAATAAATTTTACCAAAAAAATAATTTTTAAACAAATTTTTAATGTAATTTTGAATCGAAATTCAATTATTTTTATGAATAATAATATTTTTCAAAGAAATTCTATTTTTTAAAAAATAATTAAATCCTTTTTGAGAAATTCAGGTATTTCAAAATAAAAATGATTCACGGCAATATTCATTTCTATAAAAAAAATGCAATACAAAGTTCATTGCAAAAATTTAATTATTTTCATAATTAATTAAATTCTTCGCTGGATTTCAATTATTTTTAAAGCAGCTTTAAAACAATTTCTCAATAAACATAAATTATTTTAAAATTAAATAACAATTTTTAAAATAATTTCTCAATAAATATAAACTTTTTTAAAATTTTATAGAAATTCTACGATAAAAATAAATTATTTTCAAAAATGTTGTTAAATTCTTCATAAGATCTCTAAATTCGAATTTTTAAAAATGTATTGTATTTTCATTTAGTGACTGACTTTTTGCTTTTGATTTAGCAAAATCTACTAATAAATTGACTTTTTATTTTTAATTAGAAAAATTTTACGCACTAAAAAATAATATAAATTACTAAAAGACTGACTTTTTATTTTTAATTACTAAATTTTACACTAAAAAATAATATAAATTACTGTCATTAATTAAATCGTTGAAAATTTTAATTTTTGGAAAACTGTGTTAAAATATTTAAATATTTATTGTAAAAAAATTTGTCTTTTAAAAAATTAAAATGATGATTTTTTGAATATAATTAAATTCTCGTAAAAATTTTAAGTATTTATTTAAACTTTCAATTGACTGGAAATTTTGTCAAATTGAATTGAAATAAATTCTATATTTCAAAACAATTTATTCTTTTCTTTTTAAAAATTATTTTGTAAATTATCGAATTTTTGAAGAATTTTAACTTTTAGTTGTGGAAAAAATTGATTTTCAGGAAAAATTTAGAACAGAATCGAATTATTATTAGGATTAGAAAAAAGGTGAATTTTTGAAGAATTCTATAACTTTTAGTTGTGGGAACAATTGAATTTCAGGAAAAATTTAGAACAGAATTGAATTATTATCAGGATTAGAGAAAAGTGAATTTTTGAAGAATTCTACAACTTTTAGTTGTGGGAACAATTGAATTTCAGGAAAAATTTAGAACAGAATTGAATTATTATCAGGATTAGAAAAAAAGTGGATTTTTTAAATGAAAAATCAGGAAAATAGAAAATTAAATTTTTTGCGATTTTTCTGAATCGACTAAAACGAGTTTTTTCGTCGTTAAATTTATTTTTTCGATAACTGTCTACTTTTTTCTTTTTTCGCTCTTGAAGTTTGCTACTATTTTAAAATTAAATTATTGAGTGCGAAGCCTGTAAACTAATAATTACCAAATTAATTATTATTTTTACGCATGTTAATTATTACTTATTTTTAAAGTTAGGAATTCAAATTTGCAAAGTAAAATATCGCCTAGCATAAAAGAAAGAAGACGATGAAGAAGATAAACTCCAAATTAATTTTTTTACGTAAGCAAAAAATGATAAAAAAAATCTTATACACGTGTAAAATGTTATTAATCAAAATAAATGATTACCTATATAGAAGAGAGTATTTAAAATTAACTTTTATGTTTAGTAACCGATTGTGAAGATAAAAATGAAGATATTTCGAAAAAAGTTCATTTTCTCCACTGAGAAACCCAAAGAAAAGAAAAAAAAATGCGCGAAAAAACTGAATAAAAGAATAGAAAAAAGAAAATATTATCCAAAATGATGATTCATCTTTTTTCCGAATAGGGAAGGGGGAATATTGAATTTTTTTTTTTCCTGAGAACAATTACTGCAAATTTTGAGAAGTGGCATTTGCGACGAATTGAAGTTGAACGATAAGGGGGTCCATTATAGTTGACAAAAAGAAAAAAAAAATGATCTCGAGACATATTGAGAGTGCAGAATTTGAAAATGTGTGCGTGGCCTTGAATTGAATGTTAATTGTCAATGATTACTACACATCAAAGAAGATGAAGTCACGTGATCTCTATTTTATATGGGATGAATGAGCTTATTTCCATTAAGAATATGCAGAGAGAGAGAAAGAAAGACCCTTATGCTGTATATGTACATATATACAAATTTTATTGAATTAGGGTTCTTTTGTATTTGTATAAGTATAGGATGTGAATATCCGCAGTACATATATATCAATCGCACTGTTGAGATAATCTCAAGATTAATTTTTATAAAATCAAATATTAAGGCAAATTTCACTTTATCATCTCAGTCATGACGATAATTCAAGATAGTATGCAGGCTAAGGTGGTATTACAAATTTTTCCACTTTTTTCTACTATTTTCAAAAAAATTACATTTTTTCCTACTTTTTTTACTATTTAGAACAATTATTAAATTTTCCCAAAAAATTTTATTAGGATATTTAAAAATAATTGAATTTAATTAATGACTTTGAAAATAATTGCATTATTTCGAGAAATTTTGCTATAATTACATTAAAAATAATTGCATTCCTCTGGAGAATTTTATTAATAATGAAAATAATGTAACTCTTTCGAAGAATTTCGAAAGAATTTTAAAAAAATCTTAAAAATTGAATCTTGTCGAGAAATTTGTTTTTTATGAGCATATTTGAATTCTTATCAACAATTTTATTACAATTCTGGCAAATAATTACATTTCCGTTAAGAATTTTATTATTTATAAAAATTATTCAATTCTTTCGAGAGAATGTATAGAAATGTTCGAAAATAATTTAATTTCTGAGAAGAACTTTGTTATTTATGAAAAAGATTGAATTCTTGATTTCTTATGAATAATTAAATAATATATAATTATATTATAATAATTATTATATTATTAATTAATTATAACTATAATAATTATTATATTATTAATTAATTATAACTATAATAATTATTATAATAATATATAATTATATAATATATAAAATTATTTGAAAACAATGCAATTCTTGGAAAGAATTTCATTAAAATGTTTGAAAATAATTGAATGCTTTTGAAGAATTTCAATAAAAGTTTTTAAAATTGAATCTTGTCGAGAATATTTTTTTTTATGAACGTAATTGAATTTTTTTGTTGAAATTTGTTGAATTTTTTTATTACAATTGAATTTTTATTAGTAACTTTATTAAAATTTTAAATAAATAATTGAAATAATTAAATTGCAAAGAAAATAACTAAATTTATGTTTCAAGATAATTTTAATATAATTTTTCTAAACAAAATTGCTCTCAAGAGTTTTTAATAAAAACTTTTATCTTTTTTAACTTTTTTTATTTTTTTTTTAATTCGTTGTAAATTTTAATTTATTTTAAAATTTTTATTTATTTCATAATTTTCAGTTAAAATTATTTTCAATAGTTACATTATTTTTACGAAAATTAATGAAATTCTTTTAAAAAGTGGAATTATTTACAAAAACTCTAATAAAATTGATTAAAACAATTTAATTTTCTATAAATAATTTTAATGTAATTTAATAGGAAAATTATTAATTAAAATTAATAATAAACAGGATTATTTTAGAAACTTAATAGAAAACTTTATGAAATTAAATTACTTTTTAAAAATTTTTAGCAAAAATTATTCTTAAAAAAAACTCCATTATTTTCCAGAAACTTGAAATAAATTCTTCAAAACAATCCAATTATTTTAAAGAATTTTATTAACAATTTTGACGAGAAATAAATTTTTTCAATACAATTTTGATTACAATTCCTCGAAAAAATTAAATTATTGAACAAAATCGAATGTTTTGAAAGAATTTTAAAAAAAAAGTTTTAAATATAGTTGTGTTTAATAAATCGAAAAGTTTTATTAAATATTTCTAAAAATAAGTGTATTCTGTTGAGAAATTTTATTAAAATACTTTTAAAAATCATTAAATTCCTGTGGTGAATTTTACTATTTAAAACAATTATTAAGTTTTTTCGAAGAAATTTATCAGAATTTTTGAAAATAATTGAATTTAATTAATATTTTTAAAAATAGTTGAAATCTTTCGAGAAATTTTACAACTAAATTCAAAATAATTGCATTCCTTCGGAGAATTTTATTATTAATAAAAATACTTAAATTCTTGCGAAGAATTTTATTAATTGAATTATAATTCAATTTTTTTAGTAATCTTCTTAAAATTTTAGAATATAATTGAATTATAATTCAATTTTTTTAGTAATTTTCTTAAAATTTTAGAAAATAATTGAATTTATGTTAGAAGATAGTTTTAATACAATTTTTTGAAACAAATTAGTTGTCCTCAAGAATTTTTAATAAAATTCTTTGTAAATTTCAATTCATTTCAAAATTTTCAATTAAAATTATTTTTAAAAATTACATTATTTTTACGAAATTTAATGAAATTATTTTTAAAAAATGTAATTATTTACAAAAACTAATAAAATTGTTTAAAATAATTGATATTTCTAAAAATAATTTTAATATAGTTTAATAGGAAAATTTTTAATTCAATTACTTCAATTACTGAATTATTTTCAATATAATTTTAATAAATTTTTTTTAAAAATTCAATTATTTTCAATATAATTTTAATAAATTTTTTTTAAAAATTCAATTATTTTCATAAATAATTTACAATTTTCAATGAAATTCAATTATTTAAAACACGATTTTCATAAAAAATTTATTGAATAAAATCATTTTGAATTCTTTTCAAGAATTAAATTATTTTAAAAAATTTTGATGATAATAATTAAAAATGAATTTATTTAGAGCAGAAATTTTCAAAAATAATTGACTTCTAAAGAAATATAATGAAGAATCTTGAAATGGAAGTGGAAATAGAAATTTAAAAATGAAATTATAATTAAAATTAAAATTATTATAAAAAATTGATTTTTGTATTTTTTTGTTAACTTTTTGAAAATTATTTAAAATAATTGAATTTTTGAAGAAAGAACAATGAATGTCTGAAGGTCTGTAATTGAAATTTGAAACATATTAATTCTCATGATATGAAGAATAATAAAATTTCGATTTACATAAATATGAATTTATAAGAATTATTGTAACTGAATGAATTATTATATTATTGACTTTAAAATTCAGTAAAAGATCAGGAAAAAAAATTTGTTTTTGTTTCATAAGAAAGAATTTGATAAAAAAAATTTTGTTTTACCTTTGTTTAAATCAAAGAGAAATAATTTTTTAAATTCACTTTTGTCGAAGGAATTAATTTTTTGATTTTTAATCAATAGTTGCAATTTTATTATTAAAAATTATAATTTTCAATGTGAAAGCAGACGAAAGAAACAAAACTAAAAAATTGTATTTGTATAGATTTTTGTATTTAAAAACAACGGACTGTTTAATAAATAAATAAATCAATAAATAAAGGAAAAGATAAAAAAAAATAATTTACATTAACAAATAAATGAATACGGAAATAAATAAGTGAATAAACAGATGCCTAAATAAATAAGGAAATAAGTAAATTAGGAAATGAATAAACAAATAAATATGTAAAAAAAATATATGAAGAAAAAATAAATAAGCAAATATATAAGTGAATAAACAGATACCTAAATAAATAAGGAAATAAATAAATTAGGAAATAAATGAATAAACAAATAAATAAGTAAAAAAAATAAATAAGTAAAAAAAAATAAATAAAGAAAAAATGAATAAATAAATAAGCAAATAAATGAATAAAGAATTTTAAAACATTGACAATTTTATAAACTTCCACAAAAAGTTATTTCAAGATTTAATTTCCCTTTTTTTTATTTAAATACAAGAAATTATGACACATTGAAGTTAAAATTACCTGCAATTAGTTTTTTCCATCGCAGCGACTAACTTTTTAAGACTTTATTGTATAACAAAGATATTTTTTCGAAAAAAGAAAAAAAATTGGTCGTAAAGATGATATTTTATTTATCATCAATTGGGTTAAAAAATATTTTTTTTCTTTATTTTTAAATAAATAAAAAATCTATTTTAAAAAATTTGAAATTACAGATTATATTTGAAAACTAGCAAAATTTTCTTTTCCAATGTTACTATCAAAATTTGCTTTTTCAAATTTAATGAAAATTCACATAATTTCATAAAAAATAAAATTTTTCTTACAATTTGTTAATTTCAATGAAATACCTCATGAAATATATAATTATTTCTAAAATTTACAACTGCAATTTATCCAAAATTCTATTACTTTTAGTTTAGAATTTTTGAATAAAATTATTGAAAAACTTTAATAATTTTTAATGAAAAATAATGTTATTAATAATAATTTTTAAAAAAAAAAATTAAAAGATTTTAAAACTTTTTCTTCCCTTAAATTTTCAAGGAATTTCATTTAAAAACCTTTTAAAATTTAATTAATTTCTGAAATTCCTGTTTCAAGGATTTAAATATTGAATTATTTTTTAAAATATTAACTGAAATTTTTGTTCAATCAATTTCTAAAAAAATTTAACTACCAGAATTGAATTTTTTAAATAGGATAATTTTTGTAAATTCATAAAATGATATAATTTCAAAAAATATAATTATAACTATAGACAATTTTTAAAGAGAAAAAAATAAAATTCGTTAAAATATAAAATTTTACAGAATTTCCAATTGTTTCAATCTGTTAAAATTATTATTGTGAATTCAAGTATCTTTTTCTTTAAAAAATTTTAATTAGTATTTTTCAAAAACCTAATTTTTAAAAAATTTCCAAATTAAATTTTTCAAATTTTAATAACTTTTGTAAAATGAATATTTAACTACTTATTGTTCATCTTTATTTGCTTAAAATTTCAAAATAGTTAAAAATTTGAACTGCAAGTCTTCCAAAGTTTAATTACTTTTTCTAGAATTTTTGAATAATTTTATTCAAAATTTAATTTTTAAGAAAGCTGACAAATTAAAACATTACACATTCAACATAATTTTCTACAATTTAAGGGTAAAATAATTCCAATATTTAGAATTGATATTTATTATAATTTATTTTTAATCTAATTGTTTTTATAGACTTTCTGAGTATTATTAAAATTAATGACAATAAATCTCAAACTATAAAATTGTACGAAGAATAAATTAATAAATAAATTATTATAATATAATTATTATAATAATAATAATTAATAACATAATAATTATTATAAATAAATTATTATAATATAATTATTATAATAATAATAATTAATAACATAACAATTATTATAAATAAATTATTATAATATAATTATTATAATAATAATAATTAATAACATAATAATTATTATAAATAAATTATTATAAATAAATTATTATAATAAATTATTAATTAATTAATTAATTAATTAATTAATTTTTTAAGTATAATAATTATTCTTTATAAACTCTATGTAATCTAATTATAAATTCACATAATTTTTAAACTGTGAAATAGAAAATAATATAAACGTTAAAAATATAATAATTATTTCTTATAATTTTTATAAAATCTAATTATTATTTGTTGTTTGTTTTTCATATTTTTTTAAATAACAACGCTGACTTGAGGTGAGGACAGATTATGTCGATTATTATAATATTATAAATTATTATATGATTTTTGACTCATTAATTTTAGTTTCAGAAAGGAAATCAATCTCCACCTCTTGGACAAAGTAATTGCGATCGTTGTTAAAAATTTGTCGATTTTTCGCATCTCTCAAGACTCATTTCATTGTCTTGGAAATATAATAATGAAAAGTCTTTCTCTTGAGATTTTTTTTCTCTCTCTTTAGTCCTGCAAACACTCACACAGAGAGAATTCGTCGACGATTTGCAATGAATGCGTCATATAAATCAACGGAGATTGGATGTCTGATGATGCGTGGGGGGCCGTTTCCCTCCTCTCCCCTTCGACGATGATGATGATGATTTTTAATCTGGAGGATCAACCTCCTCGGCAGACTTTGGTGATACAACATTGCATAATCGAGCACCGCCTGAAGCTTTATAAAAGCCGGATGTCTCACCCGAGAACTTTTAGAACTTGTTACGCTCCGGAAACGAAAGCACAAGTGCGGACAATTTTTATTTTTTCACTATAGATTTGAATTTTATTTTTTTTTTATTACTCAAAAAAGTTTCGAATTTTTCTTATTTGTGAAAAGTTTCGAATTTTTCTTGTTTTGTAAAAAGTTTCAAATTTTTCTTTTTTGTGAAAAGTTTCGAATTTTTCTTTTTTGTAAAAAGTTTAGAATTTTTTTTTGTTGTAAAAAGTTTAGAATTTTTCTTGTTTGTAAAAAGTTTCGAATTTTTCTGTTTTTGTAAAAAGTTTCGAATTTTTTTTTGTTGTAAAAAGTTTCGAATTTTTCTTGTTTGTAAAAAGTTTCGAATTTTTCTGTTTTTGTAAAAAGTTTCGAATTTTTCTTGTTTGTAAAAAGTTTCGAATTTTTCTTGTTTGTGAAAAGTTTCGAATTTTTCTGTTTTTGTAAAAAGTTTCGAATTTTTCTTGTTTGTAAAAAGTTTCGAATTTTTCTTGTTTGTGAAAAGTTTCGAATTTTTCTTGTTTGTAAAAAGTTTCGAATTTTTCTGTTTTTTTTGTAAAAAGTTTCGAATTTTTGTTTTTTTTTTGTAAATAAGAAAGAAATTTAATTTTCTTTTTTTTTGAATTAGAAAAAAGAGGGAAAAAATGGTGCAGATTGTTGGAAAGTACGAGCACGAGAGGAGCGAGAATCTTGAGGAATATTTGAAGACTGTGGTGGGTGAGGAGCACGCCGATAAAGCTGCAACTTTTGCACAGAGCAAACCAGTTCTTGAGGTTCAAAATAATGGAGACGATTTCACTATCACTGTTTCTAATGATGGAAAAAGTAATACGACTACTTTTCAACTCGGTGTACCTTATGACGAGACAATGCCCCATGGAGTTACAATGAAGGTGAGAGGTGTCAAGAATTTTTTTTTTGTTTCGTTTCCATTTTTCAATTTAATGGAATTTTTCATTTACTGAATTAATTGTAAAAATAATTGTATTTGGAAAATATTTTAAAGTTTTATTATTTATGAAGTAAAATTAAAATGATTAGAGCAAAAATAATACAAGAAGGAGAAAAATAATTGACAAATTAGTTACGCAATTTTTTTGCAAAAAAATACTTGTTTTGTAAATTCAAAAAAAATATTTCTTTCGTAAATTCAAAAAAAAAAAATACTTGTTTTGTAAATTCAAAAAAAGATACTTGATTTTTAAATAAAAAAAATACTTCTTTCGTAAAATAAAAAAAAATACTTCTTTTGTAAATTCAAAAAAAATACTTCTTTCGCAAATTAAAACAAATACTTGTTTTGTAAATTCAAAAAATACTTGTTTTGTAAATTCAAAAAAAAAATAATTTTTTTAAATTCAACGCATGAATTAAATTATTTTCATAATTAACAAAATTCTTCTTTATAGATTTAATTATTATTTTCAGTATAATTTTTATAATGTTTTCGAAAGAATTTATTTATTTTTGACTAATTGTAATAAAATTCTGAAAAGAATTGAATTTTTAGGCAAAAAAGATTTTAATATTTTAATAATAAAATATTAATATCCAGATAATTAACAAACAAAATTATTTTAATAGCTTGAAAATATTTTTTTTAAATTCAATTATTTTCAATTATAATTACAAAAAATTCCAAAGAAAAAACTAAATTTTCCCTCTAAATTTAATTATTTTCAATACAATTTTGATAAATTTTACGGAAAAAATTCATTTTTTTTAAGTTTGAAAATTTAAAATCCAAATATTAACAAACAAAATTGTTTTAATAACTTGAAAACATTTTTCGCAAAATTCAATTATTTTCAAAAAAATTCTAATCATAATTACAAAAAATTCCAAAGAAAAAACTAAATTTTCCCTCTAAATTTAATTATTTTCAATACAATTTTAATAAATTTTACGGAAAAAATTCAATTTTTTTTGGTAATTTTTCATAAAATTTTTCGCAAGAATTCAATTATTTTTATCAAGTGTTAAATAGTCTACAAATTTTTTTCTAAAAATAAAAAAACTCATAAGTGGAGTTGCAGTTGCAATTTTTATTATTTATTGTTGTATTTAAATAATTCAATTCTCGTACAATTTTTTTGATGAGAATTGATTTGAAAAAGAATTTCAGTTAAAATTTTAGAAAATATTTCATGAAATGTAGTATTAATTGTAAGTAAATTTCAAAATACTTTATATTGAAAGTATTTCGAAATTTCAATCAATAAGTATTTTAATATTTATTAAACAAAAATTATGAAATTCGAAAAATTTAATTTACAAAAGTCACGAAAACTGAAGTTTTTTTAAAAAAATTGTAATTAAAAATTTTTTTTAATTTCTATAAATTCTATAAATTAGGAATTAGAATAATTCAATCGTGGATAATTACAATTTTTTGAAAATCGTTGAATTCTCGAAAATTATTTTTAAAAAATTGAAAAAATAGAACAAAATTATCATCTTTTATTAAAATAAATTTTAGTTTGCAAAGATTTTTATTTTCTAACTTTAAAAAACTATTTTTTAATATTATTACATTTTTTGAAGAAATGTGACTAAAAATTTCGAAAATAATTAAATTTCAAAAAGTTTTACATTGAAAGTATTTTGAAATTTTAATTTCTGGTGGAAAAAATAAATACCAATTAGTATTTTTACATAATTATGTATTGTAATTATGAATTCTAATAAGAATTGATTTATAAAAAAAAATTTGTTGTTAAAATTTCAAAAGATAATTGAATATTAGAATAACAGAAATTTTAAACAAATAATAATTTCAATTTTGAAAATTAATAAATTTCATGATTATTTAAAAATGAAAGAAGAAATATTGCATTTTCGAACTAATGAATTTTAAAAATAATTGAACTTGAAACGAAAATTTTTGCATTCTTCATTTTTCCGTTTATTAATAATTGAAATTGCAACAAAAAATTTTCCTATTTTTACAAGTGTCATAAATATAATTAAAATTGAAAAAAATATTTATTTAAAAAAAATTTAAATAATTTAAATTAAAACGAACACTTTTCATGCTTTAAGTTATTAATTTTATTAATATTATTATTGAAAAACGGTTCTTTATTAAATAAATTTATTAATAATATTTTCCTTCTTGTAATTAAAAAAAATTGAAATTAAAGCAAAATTTAAACTTTTTGTTTAAAGAAATTTTGAAATACTTTTTTACGAAAAGACCCGTTAATATAGAAAATAAATGAAAAATTAAAATAAAAAAATTTCTGGTAATGAAAATATTAAAATGAATAAAAAATCTTTCGCGCGACAATCTAAAAAAAAGTTACATAAATTTAGAAACTAGCAAAAATTTTTATTCATTATATATTATTTTTTATTATCATAATCATTATCATCACGATCATGATCATCTGAGAAAGATAAATGAAAACATAAAATTAACTCAATTTATAAATTATTTACTTTTTGTTAAGACTATTGCGCAATTGACTACCTTAAAATTTTCAGTGCTAGAATTATCACAAAATCTTATGACAATTATTTACAATTAGACTTTTTTTATGACTATGAAAATAGATATATATTGCCATGCTTCCAAGTATTAAATTGAAAAAAAAACTGTAAACTTTAAGTATTCATAAAAATGACAAAATTATATATATTGTACTTTACACTTTTCTTTAATGAATAATATTTTCAGAGTTTAACGACGCAAGAAGGGGACAAATTCACAACTAAAACGGAACTTCCCAATGGAAATAAATCCGTCCGTGTTTATGAATTCACAGAAAATGGAATTACTGTCGTAAGTATTATTTAAATAAATTCATTTAATAATTTATTTATTTATTTCTTGCTATTATTTTTATAATTTTTTACTTATTTATTTATTTAATTAATTATAATTTCTACATTTCTAACTTTTTTCTATTCTTTTCTCTTTTTTAGTTTTATTTTTTGAATTAAAAGTTTGGAATAGATTTCAATTTCTAAAAATTATTCTCCAAGAAAATTCAATTTCTAAAATTTATTTTCCAAAAAAGTTAAATTTCTTTTTTTCTTATTTGATTTAAAAAGTACAAGAATTTAATTTAAAATTAAAGAAGAAAAACTTGTAGAGAATAGGTAATGAAAGTTTTGGAATTTTTAGATTTGAAATTTTAAGAAATTTCATTGTTTTTTATTTTGGAAAATATATTTTAAAAATCAAAGCTTGTTAGAAATTTCTTTATTCAGAAAAGTGACTTGATTGGAAAAGGATTTTTTTGTTTTTGAAAAAAAAAAGATTAAAAATATTTTTCTCTAAAAATGACTGCCTTTAATAATCAATAACACTTTTAAAAGAAATTATATATTTTAATGTTAAAAAATTTCGTTAAATAAATTAAATTAATTTAAAGTAAAGTTCAATAATAAGTGTTTAAAAATTGAAAATTAACTGTTTCAGCATTTATCGGACGAGAAGACTGGCGCAAAGGGAACCCGTTACTACAAGAGAATGTAATTTTTTCGAATTTTAGGCAATCATTAATTTTAAATCAAGTTTAAAATAAACTTTTTATCTAGAATTTCTGCGATTATTTTATTTTTATCCAATTGGGTGAAATTATTTTCTTTCGATAAAGTAGGAAGTAATTGATAAATGTTAATTAATAACTAACTACATTGATTAACGAATTAATTCGTCTCCACTAATCAATGTCTAATCATCAACTCTAATTTTCATTATTAATTATTATTCTAAACAAGAATTTGCGATAAAACGTTTTCGTTTCATTTTTTTCGGCAATAATTCTTAATTTTACAAAATCGGACTAAATTTTTGTGCAATTTAATCATTGTCCAAATTTTTGGTTACAATTCTTCTAAAAATTTTTCTAAAATACTATTTTAAATTTATACGAAAGTTTCACTTCATTCAAAAATATTTAATTAAAACTTTTCAAAAGACTAATTTACTTTCATAATTTCTAAATTAAATTATTTATACTTGAATCATTTTTGCTAACTAAATATTTAAATACTTAGGAATTTAAATTTCCACAAGAAATAAAATTTTAAATAATTTTAATGTTAAAAGTTGATTATAAAATATAAATTCAACTTTTTCTAAATAATACAACTGACGGGAATTCTTTGAAAACTCATAAATTTTTTTTTAATTTTTGAACAAAATTATTCAAAACTTCGATAACTTTTTAGTAAAATAAAAAATTAACAATTTCTTAAAATATAAAATTTTAATTAAAATTTTAATATTTTTACACTTTTACAACAAATTTAAAACTTCAAAGATTTCAAGTTTAATATTTATTGAGATTTAATTATTTCTAAAACTTCGTACTATTATAAAGCTTCTCATATTCAATTATTTATTATCTAACATTTTTAACTAAAATTAATTTTTAAATCAAATCTTCTTAGAAAGTTCCACGAGAATTTGAGTAAATTTAAATAAATTGATTTAAAAAATGGATAATTTTTTTAAATTGATTACCGATAGTGATAATAGTAATAGTTAAATTTTTTTAAATTTATTAAAAAAATACCTACTAAGTATATTTGAATCCCAGCAATGAATTTCACTATATGTGAAAATAATTGAATTTAGGCTGAAAATTTCTTTATTTTTAAAAAAATAATTCAATTTCAGCTGAAAATTTCATTATTTGCAAATATAATTGAACGTCAGCAAAAAAATTTTATTATTTGTAAAAATAATTGAATTCCATGAATGAAATTCATTATTTGTGAAAATAATTGAATTCTTACGAAAAAGGTCTAAAAGCATTGAATCGTTTTATTAAAATTGCAAATAATATTTCAATTATTCTCAATAATTTAATTAAATTCTTGCAACAAATTTTATTAAATTTTTGGAAATAATTGAATTCCTGAGAAATATTTTAATTGTTTGTAAAAATAATTGAACACATACGAATTTTTTTTTTTAATTCTGTAAAGAATTGAATTTTTTAAAAATCTTTTTGTTAAAATTTGAAAGAATGATTAAATTTGTTAGAATAGCTCAATTAAAATTTCATTAAAAATAATTAAATTCTTGGGATAAATTTTATTGTCTATGTAAAGAATTGAATTTTTATAAACAAATTTTATCGAAATATTTGCAAATAACTAATTTCTTTCCAAGAAGTTTATTGAAATATTTTTAATTGGTAATTTCTCTTTTGTTAAATATTCTTGAAAATTGTATTTTTTATTAGTTAAATTTCTATGAAAAAGTTTATTACGTCTGAAAATAATTGAATTCTGTTGAGAAATTTTATCAAAATTAATTGATATTACAGAGAAGAATATCATTATTTGTGAAAATAATTGAATTGTTGCAAAGAATCTTAATGGAATATTTTTTATTAATACCAGTAAAGAATTATTGAACTTTAGCTAAAAATCTTATTATTCGTGAAAATAATTGAATTCTTCTTAAACATGTTCTTAAAATTTTTCTAAACAGTCGAATTGTTCCAAAGAATCTTATATTAAAATTTTTGTACAGAATTTTTTTGTTTCAACTATTAGCGGATTTAAAGTATTAAAAATTTTCAACCAAAAAAAATGAAGAAAAAAGTAGTTTTTAGTTTGAAAAATTTAAAGAAAGTATCCAGATATAATATAATTTGCTAAATTATATTTTAAGATAATTAAAATAAACTGTAATAAAAAGTAGATTATTGTAGATGAGTGCGAAGTCTGTAAGTAATTGCATAAAAAATATGCATCACCTTCATGCAATTTTCACTTTTATTTATTTTTTTTTAATAAACTTTATTTTTATACTGTCGAATTTGTTTAATAATAAGGTATCACATTAAATCATAAGGGTGCTGTACATATAGACGATAGTACAATTAAGTTGGTGACGATTTCGTTGATTTTTATATAGTACTCAACATTTTTTTTTTTTTTTGTCGGATAGGAACAAACAAAATAAATAGGTTTTACAATGTACGATGAATAATTATGAATTATTATAATGCACATATAAAATTAAAAAATATAAAAAATGTTTATCCTTCTCTCGATAGTAAGAAACTGATTTTTGTTTTTGTTTATCAAATAAAAGAAGCATTTTATTTTGTTTCTAAAAAATTTTTGTATCATCATGCAAAAAGAAAATTAAAAACAAGTCCATCTACTTTTGTAAAATGTTTCTTACTTTCCAAAGAAGGTTGATTCTCTCCTACAGGAGCAATTCCATGCGCTTTTTCAACAATTCTTTGTTTTTTTTTCTCAAGAAGCAAACAAAATTTCTAAATTCGTAGCAAAAAAAAAACTGTCACACTTTTTTTTTAAAAAAAGAAAAAAAAATACGATCACGCCCGGTTTTATTATTTGACATTAATCTCAACGACAGTTTTTTATTTCAAAACGTCGTGACGAGCACCACGCGACTTTTTATTTATTTATTACTTTTTTCTTCTTTAATATTGCTCTTCGAGCGACAAATAATCTTCATCATCAACTGCTTATTTACACAACAAAAATCAAGCTTTCTTACTTTCTCTCGCACATGCACACAGACATTTTCTCTCTTTCCCTCTATCATTCTTTCTTCCTCTCTTCCTATCGGGAATAATTCTTTTTTTCTTTTTCCTTTTAAGTTTCAATGCGACTTTAACAGCACACCGAAGCAATTAAGCAATAATGCGGTACGTTCAAATAGGTAAATATATAACTTTCAATATTCTATATATTATTCGTTTATCATACGTAAGTAGATTAAAAACTTCATCATTCACTTTAATTAGTTTCCTACTACAGATCAGGCCCACCCTTCAAGCTCATTCCCAAAAAATTTTATTTACTTTTTTTTTGTGTAGAAAATTGTTGTCTTCTTAATTATTTCAAAGTTTACAAAAATATTGCGGAGATCAAATAAAATTTATTTATTTGATATCAATTTGTTTTTTGCTTCTTTTCCTTTTTTTCGAAAATTTATTTGATATCGATTTCTGTTTTTTCTTTTATTCAATTGAATGAAAAATCTATTTTTTTTGGTCGTTACAATTTCTTTCAATTGTCAAGAAAGTGACAATTATCAAGATTTTTGATTTAAACGAATTTTCTGTTATTTGTTCATCAATAAAATTCAATTTTTGTTTCATTGTAAATTGACATTCTTTGCATTGTTGTCAAACGTCAGAATTTTTAAAATTTGAAAGAAATTTTACCAAATATTTATTTAATTTTTCTTTCTTTTCTTGTCAGACGTTGAAATTTTCAATGTAAAAGAAAATTTATTTCCTCTTTGAAATTTTTGTTATCAATAAAATTTAATTTGACTAATAAATTGAAATTTTTCTGTTTTAAAAGTAAATTTTATTTTTTAAAGACATTTTACTTTTTTTTCTTTATTTCAAAGTCAAGATTTTTTGTTTTAAAAGAAAATTTAGCAAAAAATGTATTTAATTTATAATAAACTAATGTTTGGACTAATTTTACTTTTTTAAGAGTCGAAAGTTTTAATTTAAAAGAAAATTTACCTAAAAATTTACTCTCTTGGATTTCTAAATCAATAAATTAACTTTTAACTAATAAACTTGACTATTTTCGTTATTTTGCAAAACAATTACAAGATTTTTAATTTTAATGACATTTAACGAAACATTTCTTAATCAATAGGAAAATTAATTTTTCACTAATTTTAAGTTTTTCCAAAGTCAAAATTTTTAATTCCAAAGAAATTTTACCAAACATTTATTTTTAATGAATAAAATCTAATTTTTGACCAGTAAATTTTACGTTTTTTTATAACTTTTTTCAAAGTCATGTTTTTCAATTTAAAAGAAAATTCACCACAAAATTTATTTTTATTTTGTTATTCAATAAAATTTAATTTTTAACAAATAAACTCTACTTTTCTCGTTTTTTTTTTGCACGACTGATTAAAATTTTTTTCTTATTTTGCAAGACGTCACGATGTTTAATTTAAAAGAAAAGTCAGAAAATATTTATTTTTTAGGCAATAAAATTAAATTTCAAACTTTTAAATTTAAATTTAAATTTACCTTTTTTCTTTTTCACTTTTTTCCAAGTCGAGATT
The DNA here is from genome assembly GCA_032873175.1 of Leptopilina drosophilae. Taxonomy (NCBI): domain Eukaryota; kingdom Metazoa; phylum Arthropoda; class Insecta; order Hymenoptera; family Figitidae; genus Leptopilina; species Leptopilina drosophilae. The sequence goes on from CM065483.1 coordinate 21,799,525, forward strand.
TTTAATTTAAAAGAAAATTCACCAAACAAATATTTTTTAATCAATAAAATTAATTATTGACTAATAAATCTATTTCTTCTCTTCTGGTTAAAAAATTTCTTTCTTTTTGTAGAAGAAAAATCTTTCTTTTTCGGTAAAAAATTTTTTCGTTTCTAGAAAAAAATCTTTCCTTCTGTAAAAAATCTTCCTCTTGTTAAAAAAACATAAGATTCTTACAAACAAAAAGAACAATTTTATTGAAATAAAAAATTGTTGCCCACCATTTTTTATAAACAAATAATCATTTTTTTACTTGTATTTCTTTCAATGAATTTAAAAATTCAAATTTCCCGACAAAAGTATAAAAACCTAATAAATATAAATAACCAAAACAATTCTCTTTCAACATAAAAAAAATACAAAACAAAATTTATAATTTAAAAAAAAGGATTCTTTTGAAAGAAAATTCTTTTTCTTTATAGAAAAAGAGACGGTTAAAAAGTTGTCAATGTTTAAAAAAATTGACTTGATTTAAGGTGTGATTTTTGTTTTTTCTTTCTTTGTAAAATAGATTTTTACCACATAAGAATTCTCTCTGACTTGTAAAATGTTTGCCATAATCTGACAAAATCTTCTTCTGTGGAAAAATTTCAAAAAACGAACCGGCAAAATTGTCTGGAAGTTTGATGTAACTTGTTAACTTTAGTTGGTTAAAAATGTTTTAATAAAATAATTAATATCCAAACTGGAAGATGTGTGATTTAAAAATACTTTAAAAAGAGATTCAAGTAACGGAACAAACAAAACGGAAAAAACAAAATGTACAATTAAAAAAATAGGACAAAAAAAGGGACAATTTTTTTTTTTTGGTGATGAAACGTGGTCGAAGAGCCGTCGCCGATCGGATTTTGAAAAAAAACTTACAAAACATCCTATTGGTGCAACGTACAATAGAAAGCCCAGTATTATTAAAAAAAAACTGTATCGAATTCTCGAGTTTAATGAAACCGAATTCACTCGGTGGTTATTAATTGATTGTCAGTGGGAGGTGCGATTGGAGAAATATCTTTCTTAGGCACATCTTCCTCGATATTTGTTGTTGTTGTTGTTGTCATCATTGTCGTCGTGACAACATTTTCGATTTTCTTTATCTCGCAATTGCCATTTTGAACAACGGGTTTACTGCTTTTCGTTAAAATTTTTCCAGTTGTTTTTGTGATGGACGATGGTTTAGTTGTTGCTTTTGTTAGTGGTGCGCTTGCTTTTTTTGTTGGCGATGTTGCTGTCGAAGTTTTTAATGTCGAAGTGCGTTTCACGGTTGTCGTTGCTGAGACAGTTGTTGATGATGTTGTTGTTCCGGTGACGCGACTCGTTTTCATGGGCGCCGAACTTACGCGAGAAGAAATTTGCTTGTTTGCTGTTTCCTTTATCTGCTTATCGATCATCGGCGATTTCACTGCTGATACACGAGATTTTGCTGTTCCTGCTGATAATCCAGTTGTGGCTGGTGCCGTTTTCGGCCTGCAGAAGAAAAATAATTTTTTAATTTCAAAAACAAAAATAATTTCAATAAGAGTTGGAAATTTTGTTATTTAGAGGAATTATGGAGATAATTGCATTTTTGTCAATGATTTTGTAAAATTATTTGAAAATAATTTAATTCTATTGAAGAATTTCATTAACTTTTAAAAATTGAATCTTGTCGAGAAATTTGCTTTTTATGAGCATAATTGAATTCTTGTCAACAATTTTATTACAATTTTGAAAAATATTGAATGCTTTTGAAGAATTTCATTAAAAGTTTTTAAAATTGAATCTTGTCGAGAAAATTTTTTTTATAAACATAATTGAATTTTTATCAGTAACATTTTTAAAATTTTAAATAAATAATTGGAATAATTGAACAGAAACAATTGAATTGAAAAGAAAATAATTGAATTTATGTTTCAAGATAATTTTAATAAAATTTGTCTAAACAAAGCAATTGCTCTCAAGAGTTTTTAATAAAATTCAATGCAAATTTTAATTAATAATCAAAATTTTCAATTAAAATTATTTTCAATAATTATTATTAATAATTTACATTTTTTTACGGAATTTAATGAAATTCTTTTAAAAAAAATGGAATTGTCTACATAAACACTAATAAAATTGTTAAAGACAATTTCTAAAATTTGTAGTAATAATTATTTTTAAAAAACTCCATTATTTTCAAGAAAGTTGAAATAAATTCTTCAAAACAATTCAATTATTTTAAAGAAATTTAATAAAAATCTTGACGTGAATTATTTTTTACTATTTAAATTTTACTATTTAAAAAAATAATTCAGATTTTCCGAAAAATTTTATCAAAATTTTTGAAAATAATTAAATTCAATTAATATGTGTAAAAATAATTGTATTCTTTCGAAAAATTTTACTACAATTAAGTTCAAAATAATTGCATTTCTTATGAGAACTTTACTATTAATGATGTGACGTTGTAAAATTTATTATTTTACAATTCACAAGGTTCAATATAAAAAATTATTTCGTGCTTTTATCATTCAAAATTTTATTTGTTCGTGTTAAAAAAATTACTCCATGATTTCACAACAATTCGAGATATGGGACAAAAATTAAATTAAAACCCGAATTTAGAAATTAATTATTGTTATCCTTTCTTTCGTTTCATGTAAAATATTATCTATAATTGTCGAGTCAACCGCCTGAAGAAAAGAAGTTTGAAGATTTCAAGAAACTGTCCGATTATTCACTTCAATTCATCTATTTTGTCAAAATTATATCTTTTTGGATTTTCCCGCTGGTCAAAACATAACCTATCTTTTGGAATTATTGGATTTTCTGATTATTGTGAGCCTTATTCTTCTGACGTACCCTTGGATTTGGATCTTTTTAAGATGCCACTCAATATTATTGTATTTTACTACTTTACATTTGAAGATTGACTTCGTTTCCTGGAGAAATACTTAACAATTTTTTGTCCTTGGAAGGCTTTATCATATTTGAGAGCTTTGCTCGAAACTCTAATTCAACCCTATAATTTTCACGTTCCTGTATCAATGTAAGTTTGGGATCGGGAGATATTCAGTCGTCCAGTCTTCGTGCGTAAGTGTCACTTAGTCTTCTGGGATTACAACAATTGATGTTCACCACGTTTAATTTTATATGGAAGAGGATTTGATAATTTACCATCTTGCGTCAAAATAATTCCTTTCGAATTAATTTATTATGAAGAATAACAAGAATCCAATATTTTTTATCAAAGCGGAAGAGTTCATTATTAAAAATTTAAATTTCGGACCAACCAATCAGCATGAGAAAATTAGAAGATTCCTGGATTAACCAATCACAATTCGTTTTAATGTCGCGTGAATCTAGTTTTGTTATGTGACTTTCTTTTTTTTATGTTGGCAACGAATTTCCTAGGTGAAAAAAACAAACAACGCCATATTTATCATTCTTTTCTGTGAAATCGTGGAAGACAGTTTGTTTGTCATTATAATTTTTCTTTTTTTCTTTTTAATAACTTGGAGAGAAAAGTCGAAACCAATTTTGTGGGAATATCAAGTCGAAACCATTTGGGAAATCTCGAGAGCCGCCACCAATTTGGAAATTCGTTGGCCGTGAATTTATTTTTTTGGTACAAATTTAATTTTCTATTTTATGTATGATATCTCAAATGTAATTTTCTTTTCTTGATTCTCGAGACTGAATGTCTTATTTTCACTTTAATTTAATGATTCAAATCAGTAATTTAATTGAGATATCATTCGTTTACTAATTTTCGTTAATCTGACTAAATGTCAAGATTATAATTTCGATTATATTGTCCATCCTATATATATATCTCGAATTGGAAAGAATCCTTATTCTATTTTGAATAAGTTTAATATTTACTTAATTTTCAGTTTGTCGAATTTAAATATTTTGATAATTAATTTTGAAATTGTATAGAATCACATCATCATTTTTTTTTTGTTATTGTCTAACCTCAAAATTCTGATCTATTGAATAAATTGTTAATTTCCTTTTGATAATTTCTGATTATTATTGACTTGATTTGTGGGTATTTATTTGGTTAAATAATGGACTCGCCCATCTACCATTTACCATCGAGGGATTGTAGCTAGTCAGCAATGCCGGAAGATTTTGATTGTGATTTCTTTTGATTTTGAATTTAGTTCGCGATTAACTAATTAATTGATCAGTAATTAGCCTGGTGGCCTTGTTTATTGATAATTAAAAATGTTTTTCTAGATTTCTATTTTTTTTGTGATTAAATTAATTGATTGATAATTAGCCTGGTGGCCTTGTTTATCGATAATTAATTATTTTGTCAATATTTTTTTTTGTTTCGTGTCCCAAGAAAGGACTGGCGCCCAAAAATATCTTCCGTAGGTGACCCTTTTATTAAATTAATAATTTTGATTCCTTTTCTTTATTTTTCTTTAGTTTAAAAATTTATTTGGGTTACAATGAAAATAATTTAATTCTTGAGAAGAATTTTACTATTTTTAAAAATAATCGAATTTTTTTCCAAAAATTTATTGCAAGTTTGGAAAATAAATGAATTTTTTAAAAATTTTATAAAAATTGGAAAAAATTTTACTTTAATTTTATTTATTTAATTTTAATTTCATCAGTGAAATTTTATTACAAAATTGAGAATAAAATTTTTTTTAACAAATTGTGTCAATTTTTAATTTTTAAAGAATAAAATTTAATATTTTACGAGAATTTTTTCTTTAAAAATTTGGAAAATAATTGAATTTTTTAAATAAATTTTACAGACAATCTTAGAAATAATTGAATTTTTGGGATTAAATGACTTTTAGAATTATTTTTAAGAGAATTAAATATTTGCAAAGAATTTAGTAAATAATAACAATATTTTCATGGATTTATTCAAATTTCAGAGAATAATTTAATTATTTCGTGAAATTTCATTAAAATTGTATTGAAAAAAATTTAATTTCTGCGAAGAATAAAATATTTATAAAATTTGAAAATAAGAAATTTTGTAGCTTGCATTATAATAAACTAGCAAAACTACACGCGCGTGGAATTTTCTTTTTCCTTATTACTTTCAAAATTTGCTTTTCCAATTTTAATGGAAATTCTTTATTTCTTAAAAAATATAATTTTTCTTACAGTTTTTCATTAAATTTCATTATTTGCACAACTCGTATAGTAAACATCAAAATATTTCTAACAGCAACTTGAATTAAAATTTAAAATTTAACTCAATAAAAGTTGGCAAAATTTTCAATTGTTTCAATTTTTTAAAATTATTTTTCGGAAATATAGAAGTATGTTTAAAAAATTTTAGTTTCATTTCTTCAAGAAACAATTTTTCGAAATAACTAAATTAAATTTTTCAAAACTTTAATACTTTTTGTTGAATAAAAATTTAAAAACTTATTCATAATTATTTTTCCCGAGGAATTAAAATTTCAGATAATTTCAATAGAAAACCTCATTAAATGTAATTATTTCTAAAATTTGCAACTGTAATTCATCCAAAATTCTTTTTTGTTTTAGAATTTTTAAATAAAATTATTGAAAAACTTTAATAATTTTTAAAGAAAAATAATGTTATTAATAATTTTTTAAAACAAAAATTTAAAGATTTTTAAACTTTTGCTTCTCTTAAATTTTCAAGGAATTTAATTTAAAAACCATTTAAAATTTAATTAATTCCTAAAATTCCTGTTATAAGGGTTTAAATATTCAATTATTTTCTAAAATTTTAACTAAAATTTTTGTTAAATCAATTTCTATCAGAATTCAACTACGAGAATTGAATTATTTAAATAGAATAATTTTTCTAAATTCATAAAATGATATAATTTCAAAAACATAATTATATTTATAGCCAATTTTTAAAAGAGGGAAACATAAACTTCTTTAAAATATAAAATTTTACAGAATTTCCAATTGTTTCAACTTATTAAAATTATTATTGTGAATTCAAGTACCTTTTTCTTTAAAACATTTTAATTACTATTATTCAAAAACCTAATTTTTTAAAAATTTCCAAATTAAATTTTTCAAATTTTAATAACTTTTCTAGAATTTTTTAATAATTTTATTCATAATTTAATTTTTAAGAAAGCTAACAAATTAAAACACTACACATTCAACATAATTTTCTACAATTTAATGGTAAAATAATTCCAATATTTAGAATTGATATTTATTATAATTTATTTTTAATCTAATTGTTTTTATAGACTTTCTGAGTATTATTAATATTAATTTATTACAATAAATCTCAAACTATAAAATTGTACGTATAATAAATTTTTTAAGTAGAATAATTATTTTTTATACATTCTATGTAATCTAATTATAAATTCACATAATTTTTAACTTGTGAAATGGAAAATAATATAAACGTTAAAAATATAATAATTATTTCTTATAATTTTTATAAAATCTAATTATTATTTGAAATAATTAGTGTTTTTCATTTTTTTAAATAACAACGCTGACTTGAGGTGAGGATAGATTATTATTATTATTATTATTATTATTATTATTATTATTATTATTAATATTATTATTATTATTATTATATAATAATTGAATAAAGTATTAATGATAGTTGCAATTAAGCAGTAATTAAGAAAATAGGGTAAAAAATGTTACCTTGTAGTTGCCGTGGCAGTTCTAGGAGCAGTGGAACTAACTTTAGCCGTGGCGCCGATCGCGCCAGGTTTTGGTTTCGGAGGCGCGGCAGCAGAAGTGGAAGTACGTGTTGCCGAGGAAGACTTGACTAGTGTTGTTTTAGTGAGTGAGTTAGTCGTCGTTGCTTTCAATGTTGTCGATTTGGGAGCAGTTGCTTTGCTCGCCAACGTTTTCACATCGCCATTAAGTGTTGTTTTCTTGTCGCCGGCTGCTGTTGGTTTTGGCGATGAAATTAAATTTTTCGGCTTCGCGGCAGTGGTTGTCGTGAGACGTGGAGTAATTTTCGGAGCAGTTGAACTGGTTTTTGGAACTGGTGCCGCTTTAAAGGCAGACGATTTACTGGCAGAATTGCTGGTCGTTTGCTTTGTATCCAATTGTTTTGGTCTCGATACTGTGCCGGTTGTTGGTTTTTTGGCAGTTGCACTTGCAGTGATTGTTCGCGCCGTTTTCGTCGGTGATGTTGGCACCGACTTTGTTGGAGCCTTCGATGACGTTGTCTTTGTCGTCGATGCTTTTGTTGCCGTTGCTTTTTTCGTTGCTACCGCAGCTGCTGCAGTCGCCGCCACCGCAGCGCCTTTAATAGACAATAGAAATAATCATTAGTATAATAAAAATAATATATTATTTAATTTACAAAAAAACGTAATTTTTATTTATTTTATTTAAATTTTAATGTTTACTTTACCTGCAATCACAGCAGCAGCAGCAGCAGCAGTTGTAGTCTCAACAGCAGGTGTTTCGATTTTTGGTTCCTCAATTTTCAAACTCTCGAGATTAACTAAATCCTCTTCGTTGACGGTTTCCTTCTGCTCAACGACAATATTCTCCTTGGAAACAGCCGCCTCCGTGACACGTGCATATTCAATATTTTCCAAATCTTTTGTTTCATTAATCTGCCTCTCCAATCCCGTGAATTCTTGCAGTGATTCCGATAAATTCAAAATAGGCGCATAATTTGTCTTCTGCTCAAAGTCCTTGTTCACATCGACAATTTCACTTTCAATTTGATTCGATTTTCCATCGTCAAATTTGCCCAGATCATTTTGCAAATGATCTTCCTCTAAACTCAATTCAAATTGTGTTTGTGATTTCTCTTGTATTTCAGGATCAAATTCAAAATCTTGAATTTCCGGCTCAAAATCGGGTCTCTCTGTTTCTGGTGAATTCACATCGTTCTTCTCTAAAAGAATTTCCTTATTTTCCATTTCCTTATTGTCAAATAAAATTTCTTTATTCTCGATTATTGGAGTTTCCTTATTTTCTATGAGAATTTCTTCATTCTCTGAAAGAATTTCCTTATTTTCTAAAAGTTCGTCTTTATTCTCAATGAAGCATTCCTGATTTTCCTTCTTTTCAAAAATATTTTCATTATTTTCAAAATGAGTTTCACTATTTTCGATGTTATTCTTCTTCTCGTTTTCGTACTGATTTACCTCATTGTCGAAATGATTTTCCTCCTTTAGGAATAAATTCTCCTTTTGCTCGAAATGATCGTTGTGATAAGAATTTTCACTGTTCTGGTGAATTTCCTCCTTCTCTTCGACAACTTCTGAATGATTGTCAATTTTCGACTCGAAGGGAAAGTCTCGATATTGAGAATTATCGGACTCTGACCATTTTTGTGAATCTTCGGAGGAAGGCACTTTAGTGTCGATTAAACAAGTGTCATCGACATTGTCAGACGATGTCTCGGAATATTTGACCGATCTCATATTTTCCTCGTTTAACGTCTCTTTCAATGTGTCCATATTGAAGGGATTCAACGAAGCTTGCGCTTCGGACTCTTCGACAAAAGGGGAAGAGGGAATTTCCTTTTTTTCACCACTGTCGTCGGAATTCTCTGTGACATCATTCTCATAGCCATTGACATTGTCGGAGAAGTCGACGTCAGTTAAATCGTGAACTGCATTGAGATCGACTTGATTTTCGTCTTCGTCTTTCTCGAAAGCTGCTTGAAAATCGTCGGGTGTGTAGGACATTGCCATTGGATCTTTGGCGATGTCATACTCACCGCGATCGGCACTTACAAACGAATAATCCATCCCAGAAACTTCGGTTCGTGGGAAGTCACTGGTGGTGGTGAGAAAACTCGTGGTTGATTCATCGCCGAATTCAGCTTTTGTCGAGGAAATTTCCGAATCATCGAGAAGTGATTCGAGTGGTTTCGATAATGGAGAGGCTGCTCCTCCCTCGATATCTTGTGGCCTCTCGGAAAATCCTTTCTCGAATTCCTCCTCACTTGGAATATCGATATTATCCATTACTTGTGGCGCTTGCTTCAGTGGAGAACCAGAAATGGGATAATCCTGAATAATTTGACGTTGTGAATACGCCATCGATGGCGGAATGAATTCCTTCGCGTCTGGATTCAATGAGAAATCCATTTTGTCCTCGTAATCCGTTGATTCTTCCTTTTCACCAGTGATATTCTCCTCGTTGGATTTTTCTGCCTCGACGTTACACTGAAACATTAATATTTACATTAGTCAAATTATTTATTTATTTATTTTTTTAAATAGAGATCACAGAATCTTTTACTTCTAAAATAACTGAAAAGGTGAATTTTCCAATAATACTTGACAAGAAAGTGACAAAAATAATTACATACAATTAAAAATATTGTTGTAACTATAAATGCATTTAACGGGGTTGCCACAAATATTTAATTTTATTTTTCCCTGACTTTTCCCTGATTTCCAGACAAAATTTTCACTTCTTCCCTGACCCTAAAGAATATTCTGATTCACTCTAAAAATTATTAGATAATCAAGAAAAAATGTTCTATTACATTTATTTACAAATTTCATTAATTGTAAAATTATTCAAAAACATCAATAACTTCTTTTTTAAATAAATATTTAATCATTATTATTTTTCTGTAGGAATTAAAATTCTTCAAAACATTAAAATGCAAACCTTTTAAATTGAACAACTAATAAGAATATTATTACAAAACATGAAAAAGGCGATCACTCCGAGTCTTCTTCATGTTTTGTAATAATTTAAATTACCATAACATTTTTCAGAATAAGTTAATTATTTACAAAAATCCAAAAAAAAAATCTTTCGCAAGAATTCAATTATTTTTACAAGCAGTAAAATTTCTCAAAAAAATAAAATTATTTTTTAAAAATGTAACAAAATTCGTGGCAATAATTCAATTACTTTCATAAATAATAATAAATCGATTATCCGTCAATTCATTTTTAAATCAATTTTTAATAGAAAATTCTAGAAAAATTCAATAATTTAAATTAAAAAATAAATAATTTATTGAATAATAGAACGTTTTTTGTTAAAATTTAATTCTCATAAAGAATGTTATGAATAAATTTTAAATATATGAATTTAATTTGACAAATTTTAATAAAATTTTTTAAGAATAATTACATTTTTCGAGGAATTTGATTAAAATACATATTGTATAAAAAATCATTAAAATTCTGCGATGAGTTTTATTACTTATGAAAATAATTTAAATTTTCTTAAAATTTCCATAAAATAATTGAATTTTGGAGAAAAATTTTATTATTTATAAAGTTACTTGGAATTTTAACAAGAATTTTTTTTTTAATTTTCGAACACAATTGAATTTCTGCGAAGAATTTTATTACATTTTAAAAATGATTTAATTCTTCCAACGAATTTTATTCAATTTTATAAAAATAACTGTACTTATGTGAAGAATTTTATTATTTATATAAATAATGGAATTCTTACAAAGAATTTTATTCCAGTTTATAAAAATAATTGAAATTCGGTGAAGAATTTTTTAAATAATTTATATTTTTCGAAAAATTTTATGAAATTTTGTATTTTAAATAATTGAATTCTTGTGAAAATTTTATTACTTATGAAAATAATGGAATTATTTTGAATTAATTCATTAAAATTGAATTCCTACAAAATTATGCCAAGAATTTTATTAAAATTTTTAAATATAATTGAATTTAGATGAAGAATTTTTTTATTTATAAATGTAATTCAAATTTTGAAAATATATTTTTTCTAATTCTTGAGAATAATTGAATTTTTGCAAAGAATTTTATTTTTTATAAAAATATTTTTACATAATTGATATTTTTCGAAAAATTTTATTAAACTTTGTATTTTAAATAATTGAATTCCTGTGAAAAATTTTATTACTACTTATGAAAATAATTGAATTATTTTGAAGAAATTTATTAAAAATTGAATAATTGAATTTTTGTGGAATTTTGCCAAGAATTTTATTAAAATTTTTAAAAATAATTGAATTTTAATGAAGTATTTTATTATTTATAAAAATAATTGTAATTTTGACAAGAATTGTTTTTAAATTTTTGAACATAATTGAAATTCTGCGAAGAATTTTTGTAACTTTTGAAAATAATTGAATTTCTGTAAATTATTTGTAACTTTTTTTCCAGTACTTTTAGTAAAAATCCCTGACTTCCCTGACCTGTGGCAACTCTGATTAACTAATTAACTAACTAAAAATAAACTCTTTTATTTTCAAAAGTTTTAATACAATTTTTTCCAACGATTTCCAATATTTTCAAAAATTTTGTAAACTAATTTAATTTTTATAAAGAAGTTCATTAAAATTTTGTAAAGTTGAACAGAATTCTGGTGAAGAAATTGTATTCTTGTCAATATTTTTAATAAATTATTCGTCAAGAATAAAATTCTTGACAAGAATTCAATTATTATTTTCAAATAATTTATTAAAAATATTGACAACAAAAAAATTTCTTCACCGGAATTCTGTTCAACTTTAAAAAATTTCAATGAACTTCTTCGTAAAAATTAAATTATTTTACAAAATTTAAATAACACACTCCCCAAGAATTCAATTGGTTTCAAATAATTTTATAAGATTATTATTATTATTATTATTATTATTATTATTATTATTATTATTATTATTATGATTATTATTATTATTATTGACAAGAGTTAAATTTTTCTTATAAAAAACAAATTTATTCTTTGGAATTCGATTATTTTCTTAAAACTTTTCAAGAAATGCTTTATAGAAATTCAATTACTTTTCTAAATTTTAATAAAATTTTTTGTAAGAATTCAATTAATAATTTTAATAAAATCTTTCGAAAGAATTCTATAATTTTTTAAAATCATTTTTTGCAGAAATTTAATTGTTATCAAAAATAATAAAATTCTTGTCCGGAAGTTAAATATTTTCAATACAAATTTTCATAAAATTACTTCCAAATATTTTTGTAAAGTTTTCTAAAGTTTCAAAATCGAATAAATTTAAAAAAATTACAGAATTAAGAAGAACGAAAAATTTGTCAATTTAAATTCAGACTGAATTGAGATTTCAATCCATGAAAGTTTCAACAATTTACAATTTTAATTTATTGAAATATAAATTAATTAAAAACTTTTTAAAAACATTTTTATTTTTAATTGAAAATATTAGGAAAAATTTTGTAAATAGGTGAAAATGGTGCAAAAATGAAAAAATTTCGGAAAAATAGTAATAGTCTGTGATCTCCATTGAATTTTCTCCCTTCTTTTTCTCTTTTTTCGCGGAAATGATAACCTACCTCAGTGTTTAGAGGTTCGGGCGATGGACTTTTCGGTTCAGTCTCGATTTTCGAAGTGAAATTCGCTTCCCCTTTGGAATTCTCACTTTCGGATTCGTCTTCAATGAGAGGCTTTGGACTGGCCGCGTCTTTCTCTTTGGATTCGCTGGACGTCTCGTTCACCTGAACAGGTGAATCTTTATCCTTATCTGGCTTGACGCGGTAGTAATTCCACTCGTCCTCGGAATCCTCGCTGTCCGCTACATTATCTGCCTCAGGAAGCAGTTCATGTTGTCGAGATTCTGAAAAAAGATTATTGTTACTTCATGACTGCCAGAGAGACGAATCACAATTACAAAAACAAATTTTTCCCTCCATTTATTCTCAAAAAAAAAAAAAAAAAAATTCTTCATTTCCTTACTTTCAAGTTTGCATCATAGGGAAAAGAAATAACAAAAGAAAAATTGTTTTACATTATTAATAAACCGAATGTAATCCAGTTTTATACATTTTTCTGAATTTCTTCCTAAATTGCAATAAACATTTTTCGAAGAAAAATTTTTCTGGGATTATTTTATCAAATTTTAGGAAAGTTATTCGCCGTAGAACTTTACAACGTTTATAATCGATTATTAAAAATAAGTTATTTTTCACACCAAAAAACAATAAAATTTTTGTTTTTACAAATTTTGTTTCTTAATTATTGATAGAATTTGTAAAAATAAATTATAAAAATTAGTTTAAAAAACTTTTTTTTACCCTAAACTGATCAAAAATGTTATATATTTGTTTACATTTCAAATGGGTTTTAAATTAGAATTTTCGAAAACTTAAATTTCCAGTAACTTTTTATGAATTGAAAACTGCTTCATTTTTTTGAACAATTTCAATTGATATTTATGAATAATACAAACTATTTTGATAAAATTCCTCAAAAGAAATGAATTATTTTTAAAAATTTCATAATTGAATTCTCATAGAACTTTGTAAATTGATTTTCATAAATAATAAAATTCTTCAGATGACAGAAATTATTTTTAATATATTTTTAATACCGTTTTTGCAACAATTAAATTATTTTCAAATATTTTTTTAAAATTCTTCGGATGAATTCGAGTATTTTCATAAAAAATCAAATTCATCGCTGAAATTCAATTAATTTCAATACAATTTTAATAGAATTTTGTAGAAGTGAATTGAATTATTTTCAATATAATTTTAATTATATTTGTCTAAAAAATTTTTTGAAGAATTCAATTATTTTTAGAAATAATTAAATTCTTCATAGAAATTCCATTAGTTTCAAGAAAATTTTAATAAAATTTCCCAAAAGAAATCAGTTATTACTTACTTTCATACAAAAAAAAATATTTCTTTTCTTCAAAAGGATTTTTTTATTTATGAAATAATATTTTTCCTAAAAATCAATTATTAATGAAAATTATCGAATTTTTTAGTAAATAATTATATTCAATTATTTCCATAAAAAATATTTTTTAGTAAATAATTATATTCATTAAAAATATAATTTTTTAGTCACTAATTATATTCAATTATTTTCATAAAAAATATAATTTTTTAGAGGAATTCAAATATTTTCGATACAATTTTAATTTAATTTTTCGAAAGAATTTCAATATTTCCACAAATTTTTATAAAATTCTTCATAAAAATTCGATTATTTTCAGAATTAATAAAATTTTTCAAAGGAATTCAATTATGTTTATAAATAATAAAATTCTTTGCAGAATTTTACATTTACAATTTAAAACTATTTTCTTGAAAAATGTAATTAATTTAAAAAATTTTGATAAAATTCTTCATAATTATTCAATTTTTCAGAAATAATCAACAATTATATATTTTCGTATTTAAACAATTGAGTTCGAATTTAAAATGAATGTCAGTTAACATCTTATATATTAATTATAATTTATGTTAAAAAGCATTATATGTATAATTTTTTAAAAATAAATAAATTTCTAAAAATTTAATTTTTGAAAATTTTAATTTGTCGTAAAACGTTAAAAATATTTAAATATTTAGTTTTGAAAAATTGTTGAAATTTTGAATAATTTATGTTATAAATTAAAAAAATGTATTTCAATGGAATTACAGTTGTAATTTTTAGAAATATTTTGTAAAAGCTTTTACACATTAAAATTATTTTCAATTTTATTTACTGTGGAAATATAAATTCCTTAGTATTTAAATAATCAAAATTATTAAATTATTATTATTTTTATTATTATTATTAAATTTCTTTTTATTTATCGGACAAAAATTATTGAAGCATAAATAATTGAATTTAGAAGTTATTAAAAGAAATTATAATTTTAAGATTTTTTCGAATTGTTGAATTCTGGTAAAATTTCTAAACAGTTTTATAAATTTCCAATTAATTTGAAGTTTTGGCGAATTTAATTAAAATAAATTGTTTTTGAGAAAATTTTATTTACTTTTAAAAATCATTTTGAAATATAATCGTACCTATTTAACTTAAAGTTTGGAAAATAATAGAATTTCATAAAAATTTACAACTGAACTTAAAAAAGTGAAATTTTTATTATCGAAATCAGGGAAATATAGAATTAAATTTTCGTAATTTTTCTGAATCGACTAGATCAAGTTTTTTATTTGTCAAATTTAATTTTTCGATTGCTACTTTCTTCACTCTAAAAGTTACTTTTTATAAAAATTTTAATTAATTAATTTTTTTAATTTAAAATTATTTTTTCCATTACTTAGTACGAAGCCTGAAATGGGGAAAAGAGGAAACTGTACATGACTTTAGATATTTTTTAGTCAATTTTATGAATTTAAAGGGACAAAAAAGAGGAAGAAAATGGAAATAAGAAAAGGAGAGCGCGACTTGTTTCAAATGAAAAAAAAATAAAAGAAAGAAAATGAAAAAAATGGAAATAAAAAAAAATACAAAGAATTGAATTGATTAAAAGGATATATACTTAATATTGATTGAAAGTTCGTTGATCCCTTAATGAAGAGGGAGGAGACCCGGCTTTCTTCCCTAAAATGTAAAGTGGACGCTTCTAATTTTCGATCACGTTTTCACGATCAACTGAATTTCAATTCTTTCGAGTTAAATTATTCATTGGCGAATAATTTATCGGGACAAGGTTTGGATTTAAGGGAAAAGGAGACAATTTGGAGAGATTTGAACAGGAGCAATCGCCGGTGACTAAAAGCAACTACGCCTGCCAAGAGATGCATTATCGATCTAGTCTGGAGCCCCAGAGAACCCCCTCTTTTCTCCGCTCCTGACACCACCCACCTGTACACCATATAGTAACCAGCCGCTCCTCATCTCGATTCAGTCTTTCGTTACTTATACCTGTGTCTGCTTTCAAAAGATCGAAACCATTCTCCAAAAAGGGGAAAAAAATTTTTTTTTATTTCACTCTCAGAATTTGTTAGAAAAAAATCAAATTATTTCCTAATTGCTGTATCACTGTATTTTCCTTTTTTTAATTTTATATAATAGGCTTGGCTCAAAAATTTAATTTTCTTTTTCCCTGATTTTCAGGCAGAATTTTCAACTTCATCCCTGACCCTACGAAATATTTTGATTCACTATAAAAATTTAATAGATACTTTAAAAAAATTCTATTATATCTATTTACAAATTTCTTTCATTGTTAATTACACGGAAAAAAATCTTTACCTGGAACAACGATTACTTTCACTAAAATAGAGAAAGTATTCGTTTCAATAACTAAAAATTTCGCTAATATAGTGAATTTTGTAGTTGTCCCAGGTAAAGATTTATTTCGTGTAGAAAACAACAATAACATCTTTTAAAAAAATATTCAAATAAATAATTAAATATTTAAACAAATATTTAACTAAAATATTTAACTAAATATTTAACTAAAATATTTAACTAAATGTTTAACTAAATATTTAAATAAAATATTTAACTAAATATTTAAATAAAATATTTAACTAAATATTTAATCATTATTTTTTTTAATTAGGATTTTCAAAAATTTCAAATTCAAATTTAAATATTTAGTTAAATATTTAACTAAAATATTTAACTCAATATTTAACTAAAATATTTAACTAAATATTTAAATAAAATACTTAACTAAATATTTAAATAAAATATTTAACTAAATATTTAATCATTATTTTTTTTTAATTAGGATTTTCAAAAATTTCAAATTCAAATTTAAATATTTAGTTAAATATTTAACTAAAATATTTAACTCAATATTTAACTAAAAATTTAAATAAAATACTTAACTAAATATTTAAATAAAATATTTAACTAAATATTTAATCATTATTTTTTTTAAATTAGGATTTTCAAAAATTTCAAATTCAAACTGTTTAAAATTAATCACCGAGTGATAAATTAATTATTCGTTATTTCATATTATAAAAATACTATAATACAGTAAATTTTCCATATTATTCTCATAATTTCAATTCAATTATTATTTTATAGAATTTTTACCAAAATTCTCCTCTAAATGAATTATTTTTCACTTTTTTGAAAAAGTTCTTTAAGAATTTTCAAATCCATATTTATTTAGAATTCAATTTTACGAAATTTCGATTATTTGAAAACTCTTTAATCAAATGTACATTATAAATTAAAAACTGCGAATAATTTTTAAAAAAATCAATTAAACTTTATTCAAAAAAATTAATTTTATAAAATTATTAGTTAAAAGTATAAAAAATTCAGACTTTCAAAGATTTTATTTATAGAAACTTTTTCAAAATTTAATTATTTCTAAAAATTCAGGCTATAATGCTATAATATTTAATTATTATGTACAACTTTAATTGAAATTCAATTTCCAATCAATTTTTTATTAAAAAATTTAACCAGAATTGAATTATTTAAGATCAAAAGAAGGAAATTTATTAAATAATAATTAAATGTTTCTTAAACTCGAATTACTAAAAAAGTGCTATCAAATTTTTTGAAAAAATAATTGAATATTCTCGATTAATTTTAATATTTAAGAAAAAAATTGAATTCTTTCAAAGAATTTTATTAAAATTTTTTTAAATAATTAAATTGCAGAGAAAATTTGCCTTGATTGTGAAAATAATTGAATTTAAATAAAATTTTTGAGAATAATTGAATTTTAATTGAAATTCAATTTTCAATCAATTTTTATTAAACAATTCGACGATAATTCAATTATTTAAAAACAAAAGAAGGGAATTTATTAAATAATAACTATAACTTTTTTAAATTCAAATTCCTAAAAAAATGGTATCAAAATTTTTGGAAAAATAATTGAATATTCTCGATGAATTTTAATATTTAAGAAAATAATTGAATTCTTTCAAAGAATTCTATTAAAAATTTTTAAATAATTAAATTCCAGGGAAAATTTGCCTTGATTGTGAAAATAATTGAATTTCAATCAATTTTTGGAGAATAATTGAATTTTTCGATAAATTTATTTAAAATCGTATTAAAAATAATTGAAATTCTGGGAAGAATTTTATTATTTACAAAAATAATTGAATTCATGAGAAGAATTTTATTAAATATTTTTTAAATAATTGAATTCCCATAAAATTTTCAAGTATTTCTGAAAATAATACATGAGTTCTTGCGAAAAGTTTGAAAAATAAATTTTCATTAAAATAATTGAAAGTAATTGAATTTTGAAGAATTTTTTTATTATTAATAAAAATAATTGAAATTCAGACATGGAATTTAAAAATTTTTTTGAACATAACTGAATTTTTGCGAAACATTTTATAATTTTTTTAAATAATTGATTTCTGCAATCAGTTGTAATTCTCGTCAAGAATTTTTTTAAAAATGTTTTGAAAATAATTGATTTCTCGCAAGAATTTTAATTTTTATAAAGATAATTAAATGTTACAAATAAGTTTCTAAAAATTTTTTTTAAATAATTCAATTTTTGCAAAATGAATTTTATGATTAATGAATATAATTGAATTTTTGTGAAGAATTTTATTAAAATTTTTTTGCCTAATGTTATTAACATTGCATTGAAAATAATTGAATCATTTCTAAGGATTTTATCAACATTTTGTGAAACAATTAACTGCTAAGAATTTTAATAATTATTATGAAGATAATTGAATTCTTAGCGAGAATGTTATTAAAAGACTTGAAAATAATTTAATTTTTGCAAAGAAATTTATTATTTATAAAAATAATTCAATTCTTCCAAAAAATTTCATTTTAATTTTTGAAAATATTTAATTTTCTGCATGGAATTTGGTTATTTACGAATAAAATCAAACGTTTATCAAAATTTTACTCAAATTTTTGAAAATAATTGAATTTTTACAAAGGAAGTTATTATTTACAAAAATAATTGAATTCTTGCGAAGGAATTTATTATTTACAAAAGTAATTGAACTCTTAATGAAAATTTGACTTTAATTTTGTTAAAAATAATTTAATTATGTTGAGAAATGTTAAAAATTTTATTATTTCTGAAAACAATTGAAATTCTGTGAATAATTTTAGTTAAATTTTTTATAAACAAATTCTTTTAAGAAAGTCAATGAAAAATTCTATTCTAAATAATTGAATTCGTCAAAATTTTAATACAATTTTTTCAAATAGTTCACTTATTGAAAATATTATTGAAATATTATTTTCAATTATTAATATTATTAATATTTCAATAATTTTCAATAATTGAAATATTAATAATATTAATAATAATTGAAAGTAGTTGAACTATTTGAAAAAATGTTATTAAAATTTGTATTGAAAATATTTAAATTCTTGAGAAGAATTTTATTAAAATTAAAAAAAAGAATTCAATTTCTTATAAGTATTTAATGTTTTCCCCTTATTTTTCCAATTTTTTTTCAAATATTTCAATTATTGAAAATAATTGAAATAATATTAATAATTGAAAATAATTGAACTATTTGAAAAATTGTTATTAAAATTTGCATTGAAAATATTTAAATTCTTGACAAGAATTTTATTATTTTCGATAACAATTAAATTTCTGTGAAGAATTTTATTAAGATTAAAAAAAAAATAATTCAATTTTTCAAAAGTATTTAATGTTTTCCCCCCAAAGTTTTAGTTCTCTGAAGTTTGGCGTCGACGCTGAGAATCAAAAAATTTTTTTCCACACAATGAAATGACTGAATTTTTTCCGGGATTAGATTAAAAAAGTACTTTTAAAAAGTTTTTTCCTTCTTAGAAATATTTTGTATGTTGAAGAGCAAAGTAAATTGAAAAAGAACAAAAATAAATAAAAACTGATTTTCTTTAGTCGCAGAGAGCGCATTACATATTTATGAAAATGCAGATTGTGTAACGCTTTAATTAATATTTCTCGTTAACAATAAGTGGAGTTTTGTCCGAGATATGATGGCAGTTTTGATAAATGCTTCTTTATATTCTACTTTTTAAGTAAAAATTAAGCGAGCAGTGCCTTACGGCAGCAGGGAGAAAAAGATGCAGTGTAATAAATTTCTTTGAACAAAGGAGAAATTCACGAAATGCAATTAAGTAACTAAGGGGATCTTTAAAAGTCCGTTGGTTTTATCTGTTAAAAGTGGGAATGCTAACTACCTATTCACTCTGCGTTGGTAGAAAATGGTATTTGAATCTAAAATAAGTGAGTGGCTAAACGTAGGTTGTACTTTTCTCCATTTCATCGTCCTTCCAGCCCCCGTTCATAATTCTTATTCCAAAACAATATTTCAAACTCACTCACTCACTCATAAAATGCACCTTCAATATATTTTCCTTGGAAAATATTTTCCCAATTTTATTGACGTACACTTAGACTTTAGCTTAATGGAAATTTAACATATTTTCTTCCCTGGAAAAAAAAATTTTATTTTGTCAAAAATTACTGGCGCTTCCAAAATTGCTACACTTGGTTCTATAACATTAAAATAAAATTGCTTCTTCTTCAAAATTATTTAGATACAAGATTTCAATTTTCTAATCTGCAATTTTTAAATGCAAATTTTTTTTC
The DNA here is from genome assembly GCA_032873175.1 of Leptopilina drosophilae. Lineage (NCBI taxonomy): Eukaryota > Metazoa > Arthropoda > Insecta > Hymenoptera > Figitidae > Leptopilina > Leptopilina drosophilae. The sequence continues at coordinate 21,819,707 of CM065483.1, forward strand.
AATTCAATTATTTTTAATCATTTTTCTCCAAAATTAAATCAAAGATTTCAATTTGATTATTTTTTTAAATAGAATTTTAATAAAAAATTCTTTTCTACATCGATTATTTTTTATAATATTTTCTACAATTTACAAATGAAATTCATTTCAAAAATTATTTTCATCAATATTCAAGGTGACTTATTTTCTAGAATTTTTAAATAAAAATGTCTTATAAATCTGTTTTTGCTAACATTCTTCTAAAATTATTTTCTAAAATTTTTAATTGAAATTGTTCAGTTTTTTTAATTCAATTATTTTAAATCTTTTTTCTCTAAAATTAAACCAAAAATTTTAACTCAATTATTTTTTAATTGGTATTTTTATAGGGCCTTAATTTTTGTCAAATACTGTTTTTTAATAGAATTTTAATAAAAGATTCTTTTCTAAATCAATTATTTCTTATAATTTTTTTATAATTTACAAATAAAATTCTTTTTAAAATCAATTACTTCTGATACATTATTTCCAAAACTATTTTCCTCAATATTCAAGTTTACTTATTGTCTAGAATTTTTAACTAAAATTGTTTTATAAATCTAAATTTTAAAACATTCTTCTATAATTATTTTAAAAATTTTAATTTAATTATTTTCTAAAATTTTTGATTGAAATTCTGCAGTTCTTTTTTTAATTCAATTATTTTTAATCATTTTTCTCTAAAATTGAATCAAAGATTTCAATTCAATTATTTTTTAATAGAATTTAAATAAAAAATTCATTTCAAAATCAATTATTTTTTATAATTTTTTCTACAATTTACAAATAAAATTCTTTTCAGAATGAATTACTTTTGATATATATTATTATATCCAAAATTATTTTCATCAATATTCAAGTTCACTTATTTTCTAGAATTTTTAAATAAAATTGTTTTATAAATCTATCATTGATAACATTTTGTCTGAAATTATTTTAAAGACTTCAATTTAATTATTTTCTAAAATTTTTAATTAAAATTCTTCAGTTCTTTTTTTAATTCAATTATTTTCAATCATTTTTCTCAAAAATTGAATCAAAAATTTCAATTCAATTATTTTTTAATGTAATTTTAATAAAAGATTCTTTTCTAAATCGATTATTTTTTAAAAATTTTTTCTACAATTTTCAAATAAAATTCTTTTCAAAATCAATTACTTCTGATACATTATTTCCAAAATTATTTTCATCAATATTCAAGTTCACTTATTTTCTAGAATTTTTAAATAAAATTGTTTTATAAATCTATTCTTCATAACATTTTGTCTAAAATTATTTTCAAGATTTCAATCCAATAATTTTGTAAAATTTTTAATTCCAATTCTTTTTAGTAATTTTTGAAAAAGTTCTTAGAGAATTCAATATTTTTATGAGAAATTTCAATTATTCGAAAACAGTAGTTTTTTAATTGAAAGTAATATTGAACAATTTCCAAATAAGTCAAGTTCGAAAAAACCTCATTAGAATAATTCAAAATTGGTAAAATATTTCTCAAAATAATTGAATTTTGCAAAAATTATAATTCAGTAATGAAAAGTTGTGATAAAACAATTTAAAGAATTACTTTTTTAAAAGTATTGTAATGTAGTTTTTTCGAAAATAATTGAATTTCTTCAAAAGAAAGTTTGTATTAATTTAAAAGAAACTAATAAATTTGTTTTTCAAGAATTATAATTAAAAAAATGTAACATAATTGATTTCTCCAAAATGTCAAAAATTCGAAAAAAAATTGTATGTTATTATTTCTTGAATGTATTTGAATTTTCGGAAACATGCAATTAAAAACATTGAAGAAATAATTGAACCTAATTAAATTAGGAAATATTTTTCATTAAAAATATATATTTTTTTTCAAAATTACTAATTGTGGTAAAAATTAGAAACTCAAATATTTTCCATTTAAATCTTTATAATGAACTTTTTTCGACAAAATTATGGTAATAAAAATTTAATTTGAAGAATTTGATTCATTTAATTTATTTGGTCAATTAAATATTTACTATCAAATAAAAATTATTGGATTCAATTAAATATTTACTATAAAAAATAAACAAATAAAAATCAATAAAATAATAAATTAAAAATAAATAATAATAAATAATAATAATAATAATAAATAAAAATTATTGGATTTAACTAAATATTTACTATCAAATAAAAATTACTGGATTCAACTAAATAGTATTTGCTTCAAATACTGAAATTATTGGCTCAAATACCATTTAACTGACATAAAAAAAATGATTTGATTCAAGTAAATATTTAATCAATAATAATTAAGTAATCGGTTATTTGAATCAAAAAATTTTTTTTTGCAGTGCAAAAAATATAAGTCGACCGTTTGGAACTTGAGAATCATCAAAAATGGTTCAAAATATAACAGAAATGACAGCGAACAAATTTCTCTACAATAAATATGCAAAAATTAAGTGCATTTGCAATATTTTCATGATTTTATCAAAAATGTTTCCTCACTCGACTTTCATCTTTCTTTACTTTCTTGTAATTTTTTCCTTCGTACGAACTTTAAAACCAAGTGTCACGTTGTCACGCGAATCCGGCAACCGACGAAGTCTAATTTTAACCGGGGGTCTCACTTCTTCGCTCTGCTATTCAAGGCCCGGTTTTCTTCTGGTTTCTCTTTCACGAGTGAGTGAGAGAGAGAGAGAGAGAGAGATAAAGATAGTGAATCGAGTATTTCGTACTCCTTTTCGATACTATCTTGACACGAGAGTCTATTTAAAAGATGAATGTTCCCCTCCGAGACAGCATAAGATTCTAAAGAAACAAATTTCAACCAAACTTTTTTTTCCTGTGGAAAAAAAGCAAATAATATAAAATATAAATCAATGGAAAAAAAGTAATGGGGGAATAACAAAGTTTTACAGATCGAAATTATTCGAAACTTACACAAAGAATATTTCGACTTTGAAAAATTAATAAAGTTTCGAACCTTTGAAATCAATTTTCTCTTACTTTTAATTTGTATTCTATTTAAAAAAAATAATTAAAAACGTTTCTTTTTTAACTAAGTGTACAAATTACATTATTTTTCATTTTATTTACTAAACATTTAAAAATATTCAAACGGAAAAAGTGTTTCGTCCATTTGAACGTTAAGAAAATTAAATAATTTCTTAAACACATAATAAAAAAATAATATAAAAAAAATAAATAAAAAAAATAATTTTAATTTTAACGAAAAGAAGTCTCGTTCATTTGAACATTAAACTAGAATAAATTCGTTTTTTTTATTTTAAACCTGAAAAGAAAACGAAATATTCTACTTACAGTCGATTTTTGGTAAAATAAAAAAATATTTCTAATTATAGAAATAATTCGCAAAATAATAGGTATTGAAATGAATCATTTCCGAAGAATTTTTACGACACCGCTAAATCCAGGGAATTTAAATCTGATGTGGATATAGACGGAGATAACACTCTTGTTTTTAATGCACATGTCATGTTCATAAACGATTGAAAACAATTTTTGCGGCAAACAAATGTATTGATTGACATTTTTGACAACAATTTTGTATTTTTTATCTTTCAATAAAAAAATAAATAAATAAATAAATGTATATTAATTTCAGTTAAAAATTTTCAGTTTCCGAAGAAAGTTATATCTGAGGATCTCTGAAATTGTTGCAGCAAATATACGAAGTTTTTCGAATTTAAATATTTTGCTAGGAACAAAATATTAAAATTCTATTGAAAATAATTGAATTCTTTTAAAGAATTTTATCAAAACGTTTAAAAATAATACAAATCATGAGCAAAAAATTTTATTGTTTGAAAATACTCAAAATTCTTCTCTGGATCAATTATTATTTATTTAATAATTTTTTAAAAGTTCTTCGAGAATGAAATTATGAAAATACTACAAATTCTTCTTTAGTTCAATTATTATTTATTTAATCATTTTTTAGAATTTCTTCGAGAATGAAATTATGAAAATACTCAAAATTCTTCTCTGGGTCAATTATTATTTATTTAATAATTTTTTTTTAGAATTTCTTCGAGATTTAAATTATTTAAATACAAAAATATTAAATACTTTATTGAATAATTAAATGTTTCTTAAAATTGAATTAGTAAAAAAATGATCAACTTTTTTGAAAAATAATTTACTATTCTCGACGAATTTTAATAAAATTTTTAAGAATAATTGCATTTTTCGAGATTTTTTATTTTCAGTTGTATTAAAAATTTTAATAATTGAAAATATAATTGAAAAAATAATTGAATCTGCAAAAAGAATTTTAATAGTTAAGAAAATAATTGAATTCTTAAAAAAAAATTCATTACAAAGTTATAAATAATTAAATTCCAGGGGAAATTTCTCTTGTTTGTGAAAATAATTGAAGTCAAATGTAATTTTCAAGAATAATTGCATTTCTCGATAAATCGAAAATAATTTAAATTCTGCGATGAGTTTTATTATTTACAAAAATAATTGAAAAAAAATGAAAAGAATAATTAAAAGCATTGAATTACTCGAAATAATTTAATTATTTAAAGGATTTTATTTAAATTATTGAAAATAATTGAATACATGCGAAAAATTTGTATTAATATTTTTAAAAATAATTGAATTCCTTAAATTAATATTAAACAAATTTTTTGAAATTTTATAGAAAGTAATTGAATTTATTTATAGAGAATTTTATCAAACTTTTGAAAATAATTCAAGTGTTTTTAAAAAATAAATTTGTTAGGAAATGAATTATAATTGTATTTAATTGATTAAAATTGTATTTAATTAATTAATCAATTCAATAATTAATTAATTTTATAAAATAAATTTCTTTTTAAATAATTGAATTTTTATAAATTATTTTAAGAAATGCTTTAAACATCATTTAATTTTTGCGATGAATTTTATTAAAAAATTGAATTCCTGCGAATAATTTTATAAAAATAATAATTGAATTCTTCTAAAGAATTTTAAACTTCTATATGGAAATTTAATATAATAGTAATATTTTACTATTTAATAACTAATTAATTTATTTACTAACAATTAATAATTTTCTGTTTTGTAATTAAACATTTTTTTCTAATTTCTGAAGCAACAATCCAATCAAGAGTTTACTGAAAATAAGTTACTTTTAATTTAACAAAAAATAAAAAAATAAATTTTTTAATTTAAAGTTTATCACTTAACTTACTTTAACTAATTTAATTTTAGAAAGAACACCAACGAAACCCTAAATTGATATTCACTATTCACAGCGCATCAAAATTCAATAAATACAAAATAGAAAATAAAAGTTTAAATTTCAAATTCAAGCCATTAGAGCAAAAAACAATAAAGAAGTCACTATAATGCACTATGTAAATATAAACCTAGCGAGTAAATATATATATATTATAATCTTTAGGGATCTATAAATAAATTGATCTTTATACACAATGAAGCGCCAATTTATTCATGAATTTGCTGACATTGTAAAGCCGTTTCAACAGAAAAATAAACCAAATTAAATTTTGCAAACACGAAAGTATTAAATTCAATTATTTTTAATCTCGAATGCAGTAGAATTTTTTTTTTCTCTTTTTACAAAAAAAAAACACATGAATGCAGAAGGAAAGAAATTTAATAAAAATTTATAAGTCTCTCGAATAAAGAAAAATTGAAAAAACGGCAAAATTTATTGAATGTAATTTTATTAAATTTTCTATATATATATAAACGAATTGAATTTAAAACGAGAGGATTATTATAGACCTGAAATATTTTGCAATACGCGTGTATTATATACGTACGAGAAGCTTTTATAATGGAATAATAAAAGTTTGTACTCGACATAAATGGAACTTTGAATACAACTTCTAGCCAATTATGAAGCCGTAAGGAGTTCCCGGAGTTATAAGAACAAAAAAGGAAATGTTTTGTCCACTTTAACAAAACGATAAAATATGAAATTAAATTCTCGCCGCGTGGGATTTTCTTAATTATAATTCAATGAATTATAAAACGAAAGTAGAGCGAATTGCTTTTCAATTTTTAGCAAAAATAACTTCAAATTTCTTGGGGAGAAAATATTTTTTCATTTTTCGATTTAGAAATATTTTCTCTTATTTAATAATAAATATTAGAATATTTTATATTAAATAAGGCTCTTCTTTAAATAAATGAAAAATTTTGAAACAGAACAATTGGATCCGATTTTGCAGAAATTGTGAAATTTTCAAACATTTTACAAAAAAAAAAATAGTTTCGCATCAATAAAGTAACGTTCGTTTGAAAATTTAAAGGAACTGAAATGTCAGATAACAAGGAACGTAAAAGTGATAAGAATTTCACATATATTTATACAAGGGGAAAAAAAATGCAAAAGATTGAACGACGACAGTCATAAAAAGATTGATTTTTATGCACCGTCAAGATAATCTTTTACAATGATACAAGCATTTTTTTTTCTCTAAACTTTTTGTAACTTAGTTTTTCCAAAGTCGTCGTTAATTCAACATTCAAATGCAACGACCACAAGTCACGCTTGAGAGTTCAGTGAGAAAACTGTGTTTCTATAGAAATTGCGTGCACTCCTCTGTAAAACTACACGTAAACTAAATTCGAAATATTCTCGAAAAAGAAAGAAAAGAAAAAATAGAAAAATATATTTAAAAAATAAAAAAGAAAACGAAGAAATAAAAGAGAAAACGAAAGAATTGAAAAGAAATCAAAGAAAATGAAAAAAATTGAAAGTAAAACGATAAAATAGAATAGAAAAGAAAAGGAAAAATAAGAAAGAAAAAAAAAGGTGAAAGGAAAATGAAAAAAGAAAAAAATAAAGTAAAAAATGACCGTTCCGTTCCGAAAAAATATAACATCGAACCTTTCCACTAAACAGTAAATAATAAAAAATACATTTTTTCTGTTTGGAAACATAACCACAAATTTTGTTTAAAAAAAACCTTTTTTAGTTCTAAAAAATAAAAAGTAAAAAAAATGTCAGTAAGACAAAAGCTTTTTTAATTTGCGACAATAATTCATACTTTCTTAATCAACTACAAGCCTTGGAAGATTTTAATTACTTTGTTGATAGTATTCGTACGGTTGTAACTCTTAATTTTACGGCTGACAATCATTTCATTTGTGCGTTGAAAAAAAAGAAGTATTCGAAAAGTTATTTTTAACCATTTCTTCCCGTGATACGATAGATTCCCTCTCATAGTTTAGAAAGAAAAGATCTCGTCATCGGAAATGAAAGGTCAAGTTTCATTCACGATAACGATTGAAATTTGCTTTTTTTATTTTCTTTAAAAATACCACTAAGTGCTCCACTAATGGAATGTTTCATCGAAATTCACCAACTGTCATCACAAATACTTCATAGACATTTTTTTCCTATTTTTATTCTACACTTATTTCCATATACAGGAAATTATCAAAATTTCTCAAAACTACATATTTATATGAAAATTAAGTCTAAAAAAGTTTTAAAAAAAGGTTAGAAATCCAAATGACACTGACGAAAAAAAAGAAATAACGGAAATACTTTTTTGTGTCTCATCCAAAAGGGCGTCAACTGCATTCAGTATCTGCTGTGCATGAGATTATGAATTTGTTTTCAAAGAATCCTAATAAGAGTGAAAAAGAAAAACTCAAGGACAGATGTTCCCACGTTATAATCTTTGTTAGAGTCCAAGCACTTGCTCAACACCTGACTCTCACACAAATGAAACGAACGAACGAAACTAAAGCAATTCGCGGAATCGAGACGCAAAAAACAACAAATACATATTCAAAAAAAAACCAACAAAAATTTCTCACCAACTATATCGCGTCGAGATAATAAAGATAATAATTTATTTCGCATGCCAAGTGTGTAACGGCTTAAAAAACCGGCCGGCCGGCGCCGATTCGAAATTTCAAATTCCCAGCACGTTTTTCAAACATAACCGATGATGGTGGACCAGAGAAACGCAACACAACAACGTACCTTCTTTTCTCAATGACTCGTTTTTCACACAATCGAAAATTTTTCGGTTTCTCTCTGGCACGAGACAAATCCTCTCTCTCCTCCTGCTATTGGGAATTTTCACTTCCTGATAAAAATACACACGTTATGTTAACACGGTAATGAACACAATTCACGTTTTTAATTTATTTAGCACACAGTGAATTGAAAGAGAGAGAGTCAAAAAAATAAATCTTTTCCTTTTCTTTTTTTTTTGCTGCACGGTATAAGGAAAGATGTCTACACACAAGTATCGCTCAGCTCCTCGCAAGACCAACTGCCGCGCGCGCTCCCTCCACCAGTTCTCCGCGCCCTTCCCGGCCATTGGTCCAGTTACCCCTCTTTTCCCGCCAATCAAGTACGCGAGTCCAAAAAAGGACCAATTGACCGTGGACGCGCCAAAATTCAAAAGTTCGCAATATTCAAAATACTTTTAATTCAACGCTATGCAAAAGTAAATTCTTGTCCATTAAGAAAAATCAAACGTGGAAGAGGATTAAATATTATTTACATTATATAAAGCTAAATAATCAATTATTTACAATTAAAAATAATAAATATTACAATTACATTGTAATAAACATTACAGTCATAATAAAAAAATAGTTAACTATAATTATTAATAATTACCAATAAATTCATTTATTTAAATTTTGTTTTTTACGAATTTTATTTAAGTTGTATTCAAAATATAATTGAATTTTTCTAAAGTATATTTCATCAAAACTTTTATGAATTATTCAATTTTTAAAAAAAATTAAAAAATTAATTAATTAAAATTAAATAAATTAATTAAAAATTAATTTAAATTTAATTTACTTTTAATTTTTTTTATTCATAATTATTGTAAATTAATATTTATTGTTCAATTATTTTTTCAATTATTAAACAACCGAGTGATAATATCGTATAATAATTTTATTTTTTCAATTATTTTAAATAAATTTTTAAGAAAGAAATTAATTTTGGACTAAATTTAAGAATTTGAATAATTTTTAAGAATACTTTTGAAAATAATTGAATTGTTTACATTAATAGTCAACAACATTTTTTAAATTGTAGAGAAAATAATTGAATTTATTAAAAAGATTTTAACAAAACTTTTAAAAATGATTAAAATATTTTAATAAGTAAAAGTTTGTTTAGAATTTAATGAAAATTGTATTAAAAATAACTGAATTCCTACGAAGAATTTATAAAAATTTTAATGTTTAAAAATAATTTAATTGTTTATATTCTGATGGAACAAAATTTTGGAAATCGGAAATAAAATAACTTATTTTATTTAAAGAATTTTGCTAAAAAGTTTTAACATAATTTGTGATTTTGGAAAATAATTTTTTTTACAAACTTCATTTAAATTGTATAGAAAATTATAATTGAATTTTTGTAAAGTATTTTATGAAAACTTTTATAAATAATTTAATTTTTTTTTCAAATTGCATCAAAAGTTTTAAAATAATTCTATTTCTTGTAAAGAATTTTATTCAAATTTTAAAATATAATTGAATTTTTTTTATTCAAATTCGACTTTGGCAAAATTTTTTAAAACTAAATTCTTTCGATGAATTCAATTAAATAAAAATTTTATCAAAGCTTTTGAAAATAATTGAATTTTTTGAAGCATTTTCTTAAAATTATTGCAAAAGAATTAATTATTGATTTTATTTTCAAAAATTTTAATGTCATTCTCCGACAGAATTCAATTATTTTCAAAAACAATAAAAAAAATTAATTTTTTAAAGATTTTAACTTTTTTTGTAAACAGAAAAATTTATTGAAAATGTTCAATTATTTTAAATAAAATTTTAAGAAAGAATTCAATTTTTTCTCTCAATTCATGAAAAAAATTTTTAAACAATTTAATTGTTTTCTAAACTTTTAATAAATATTTACAAACAATTTAAGTATTTTTACAAATAGTCATTTTTCTTGTAAAAATTCAATTATTTTTTAAACAATTATAATAAAATTTAATGAAAAAATTGGATTATTTCACGAAAGAATTCAATTATTTTCTAAAATTTTAATAAATCCTTCGAAAAAATTCAATTATTTTTTCATATGATTTTAATAAAATGTCATAAAAAATAACTATTTTCTAATATTTTAATAAATTATTTAATTTAATAATTTAACTAAAACAGATGAACTTTCTATTAACAATTTTAATCTTCTAATTATTAACTACAATTATTAACAAAATCAATTTTATCAATAAATTAAAATTTTAATTAAAAAAATTTTATATTTTTATTAAATTTAAAAAAAAATTTTTTTATTTTTTAAAAATTTTAAATTATTTTTGAAAATATTAACAAAATGGTGAGAAGAATTTAATTGTTTCCTAAAATGGTATTTAAATGTTTAATTTTATTTTTTAAGAAACACGATTATTTTTATAAAATTTAAATTGTTCATAAAATTCAATTACATTCAAAATATTCAATTAACATTTAAAAAATCACCAAAATACATCTTTAAATAAAAAATCTTTTATTTAAAAAAAATTTAAGAAATTCTACAAAAGAATTTAATTAAAGTTCTGAAAATTTTTTAATAAAATTCTAGGATAGAATTCAATTATTTTCATATAAATAATAAAATTTATCGAAGGTATTCAATTATTCTCAATTTTCTTCATTCAATTATTATTAAATGTTCATTGTAGTAATATTAATTCAACCGCGTGTAATTTTGTTTTTATTTTTATAATTAAGAAATTTTGTTTCAATAATAAAAAGTGTTATAAATATGCAGTAGAAAGGCAAGTTAAATTATTTCTACAATAATATTTTTTCTACATTTTTTCTACATTAACATTAATTATAAAAACGTTTTTGAGAAATTAAATAATAATTTTAATTTCCCCACTTGAAAACGCCAAGGTCACCGACAGGTGAAATTCTAAGAAAAAACTGAAGTGCCATCTAGCGGTGTCCTTGGCGTTCGCAGGTGGAGAATAGCGTCTCCATATTGAATTTCAGAATGTTTTTCAATATTCGTAATTCTATAATTATTTGTAATCAAATTTATAGAGTTTGACAATTAAGAGAAATAGATTTCAATTTTAATTTACATTAATTTTCGACATTTTTATGGTTTCTAATTTTTTTAGAGTGAATTCCTTTTCAAAATAAATTAATATTAAAAATCTCGGTTATAGAAATGGTTTCAAAAGAATAATTCCTTAAATGATTCGTTCTTTATTTTGACAAAATAAGTGAAAATAGTAATTTATTCATAAAAAATAGTAGCTGAACAGTTGTATCTAGTGGAAAAAATGCCCAACGCTCGAAATCAATGAACTCAGTATAAAGTTTTAAAAAATACCCACAATCAATATAACAGATGTAAAAAAAAGTGATAAAACAAATAAAATTTAAAATAAGCCCTCTCGAGATTACCGTTTGGTAAACATTTCCGTAAATGCTTCCCAGAAACTAAAACTATATGGCCAAAAATATTTTAGTGGCGCTTCGAAAATAGGAATCGTATATTCACGATGAGAGGGAGAAAATTTCAGTAGGAAATGAGGAGAATAAATTTATACTCCGTCTGAGTTTGAAAAAAAAAATAATAATTCCATACTCTAAAATAATTCCAAATATGTTCGATTTCTAAAATTGAAAAGAAAAATCTCTTTTGAATATAATTCAATAACCTCCTTTTTTTCTTCTTAAAAAAGAATGCATAAATAAAATGCAAGCGATATTTGTGTTCCATCATTGGATATATTCTACCGGAAACTGGCACGTAATAAAGCCTGCACAGCAGGTGGTATGATGTCAGGATTAACATACTTCGCCAAGTTTAATGTCGAGAGAAGAAACAAACTTGTTTATTTTGAATAAGTAATATGCGAAATTGCAACTGAAATTAACCACTGTACTTTATCATGAATGCTTCTTCGAGTATTTTTATTCTATAATAACAATATTAAAAAAAAAGAAAAAGTTCGCAGACGTTAAAATTATTTTTATCCATACAATACTAATAGAGGTCAATTAATTATCAACTCATTTTTTTCTACTATTAACCAGTTTCATTTTTTTTTCTTTCCTTTCTCTTCTTGATATTAAATATCAGAATTTCTACTAATTCCAGACATAATGGATTGAATTTAGAAAAAAAGACAATTTCTATTATTTTCGCAATAAAAATTTTCGCATTTTATTAATTATAGAAAAGTTTTTGAGGAATGAAATAGTGGTTTTAATTTCTCCACTTGAGAACGCCAAGATCGACGCTAGGTGGTGTGGAAACTGTTTTTGTCCACTGAACTGACATCTATCGGTGACCTTGGCGTTCGCAGGTGAAGAAATTAAAACCACTATTTCATTCCTCAAAAACTTTTCTATAATTAATAAAGTGCGAAAATTTTTATTGAGAGAATTTTTATTTTTTATCTCCCCATATTCACTGACAAAAAAAATATTTTCAATTTTAGAAAATTCCTCTTGATTTGCATCATTTTTTCCTCTTTAATATATCGGCACTAAAATTAATAATAATCGTGGCTACGAAATTCAAAAAAATTGTTCAGCTTCAGAAATTAGTAAAGAAAGTAACTAATCACAAGTAGAAAATAACTAAGAATTTAGTCAATTTCTTATTTGTAACAAAAAAATTAAGTTTTAACTTAAAAAATCCTAACATAAAAGTAAATTTTTGACAAATAATTATAAACTTATAATGATCTATTAGTAAAATATTATTTGAATCACAGACTGAATATTTACTATCAAAATATAGTGACTTTCAAATTTCAACTAATTCTAAACATTTTTAACTAATTCAATCTAATGAAAATTGTCAAAGCTTTTGAAAATAATGTTATTCCTCGACGGATTTTAATAAAATTATTGAAAATAATTGAATACATGGGAAAAATTTTATTAAAATTTTCGATAATACTTGAATAGTTTACATTTTATTTAAACAAAAATTAAAAAATTAAATATAGAAAATAATTGAATTTATATAAATAAACGAAAAACTTTAAATTTATATATAAATAAATTAAAACTTTTCAAAAACAATATTGAAGTATTTTAAAAAATAAAATATTTTCTATGAATTAAATTAAAATTGTAGTGAAAATAAGTGAATTTTTGCGAAGAATTTTATAAAATTTGTTTAAATAATTGACAGCTTATAATGAAATCTATCAAAACTTTTTAAAATAATTGAATTATTTTATATTGTAAAGAAAATAATTGAATTTCTATTTGAAGAATTTTACCAAAACTTTAAAAAATGATTCAAATATTTTAAAAAGTAAAAATTTGTTTAGAATTTAATGAAAATTTTATTAAAAATAGCTGAATTCCTACAAAAAATAAAAAAATTTAATGTTTAAAAATACTTGAATTGTTTACGAATTTCATTTAAATTGAATTAAAAATATAATTGAATTTTTGTAAAGTATTTTTTTTCAAAACTTTTATCAATAATTTAATTTTTTTGGAATTGCATCAAAAGTTTTTTTTAAATAATTCTATTTATTGCAAAGAAATTTATTAAAATTTTAGAAAATAATTTAACTGGTTCGATTTAGATTCAACTTTGGCAAAATTTTTTGAAACTAAATTCTTTCAACGGATTTAATTGAATAAGATAATTTTGTCAAAGTTTTTGAAAATAATTGAATTATTTGAAGTAGTTTCTTAAAATTATTGGAAACAATTTAAATGCATGAGAACAATTTTATTAATTTTTTTGAAAATAATTCAAGTGTTTTCAGAAAAAAAAAAGTTTTTTGGACTTGAAGGAAAATTGTATTAAAATTGATTGAATTCGTACGAAAAATTTCACCAAAATAAAAAAAAAAAATTTTATTACTTGAATAATTTGTTTTTAAAAAATCACTTTTTATTTCAATTTTTTATAGATATTTATACTGTTCTCTAAATTTGAATTAGTTAAAAACAATTAATTTGATAGTAAAAAATCAGTCACCAATTCAATCGTATTATGTAAATAAATTTTAACAAATTATGGAGTTAATAGAAATATTTTTAAATTCCACGGAAAATGTGTAATTATAATATTAAATTTGTTAAAAAATTTCATTAGAAACTTTTTAACAAATAGAATTTTTAAAGTATTTTAACTTAATGACTGATTAATAATTGAATTTTATAAAAAGTCAAATTCTAATGTCATCATATTTCTAACGGCGAAAATAAGTAAATAAAATTTTTATTAGTTAATTTAAAAAAATGTACATACTTAAAATTGTTTAATAAAATTGAACTTTCGCAAATTTTTTTTAAATCTGAAAAATAAGATTGTTGTAATTTTTCAATTATATTGTTTCAAGATAATTGAATCTTTATAAGGAAGTAATTGAAAATGTTTGAAGTAATTGAAATTTCTTTACATTCTGTAAAAAGTAATTGAATTCTTTTAAAGAATTTTATTTAAATTTTTCGAAAATAATCAAGGAAAGTTGGTGACCGTAATTATAATTTTATTTTTTAAATTTAAAGTCCTTCTTACAGTTTTTAAATGAATTTTTTGCTTATAAAAATTATATCATTCTCTTCAATGCATAATTATAATTATTGAACATCTCTTAAATTTTTATAATTTCAAATTTCTGAATGTTTTTATAAATTATTTTTATTTATTTCTTGAACAAATTAAATGTTTATCACTTATTAAATAAATATTTAATTATTACTCTTTTATTATTTTCAAAAATTTTAATAAAATTCATCAGAAGAATTAAATTATTTTAATAAATAACATGAATTGTTTCGAAAAATTGAATTACTTTTATAAATAGTAAAATAATTCTTTGCAGAAATTCAATTATCAATATAATTTTAATAAAATTGTAAAATCAAATTTTCTATTATAACTGTGACGCGATGTGAAGAAAGGGACCTTAGAAGCAAATCACTTTAAGGTTATGTTAATGTTACTTTTATAACGATTAAAAGTTTCTTTTTACTTTTTGCAAATTAAAATCAGTGTTTATTAAATATTTCAGTTGTAATGAAAACTTAAACATTAATGATTTTCATTGACAGTTGGTGATTTTTTTGTATTTTCATTTAAAAAATTGCAAACATAACCTATAATTTTTTGCTTCTAAGGTCCCTTTCTTCAGATCGCGTCACAATTATAAAGAGGCACGTTTATTTTTGACAAATTGAGAAAATGTTTTGTTCAATTCAATTATTTTCCAAATTATCAATTAAAATGATTAAAAACAACATTATTTTGAAAAAATTTAAAGATTTATTCATGTTCGAAATTAAATATAAATTTAATTTGATGAGAAAAAAACCGGAAAGAATTTAGAACATAACTGGAAAAACCGGGAATTTTGTTGAACAAAAATAGTAGACACCCTGGGGTTTTACTAACTGAACAGCCATCTAGTGGTGACCTTGGCGTTCGCAGGTGGAGAAAAGCATCGCCATATTGAATTACTGTCACCAGTGTTGCTCATTATGACTAATTATACGATTTTAGAGGTCTAATGAAATTAAACAATAAATGAATGCTGAAAAAATTCAACAGAAGACATTTTTTAAAGCTAGCTCCAATAGGAAATAATAAATTAATTCCTCTGTCTACTTATATGACCCTTGTAGCATCTAGGTGAATTATGCCCAACTATAGAATTGCCATCACCAATTCGGAAAAATCGTAGAATTGTCCAGATATCTGAAAGACAGCGCATTATTTCAGAAGAAGAATTGTAATTGAAGAATTTACTTTTTTTACATTTCACGAATTCTCCACGACCAAGTTCTCAATAAATCGAAAGTAAATAATTGCAGTTTGATTCCAAGAGATGAGAAATCATCGATAAAGGTATATATGGGAATTTTATAGTAAAAAGGAGAAAAAAAAACGATTTCAGTCTCGAAGGGGGCAAGGATCTTGATAAACGATCCCAATGAAGCGCCCACATGTATATATAGTCAGATGGAAAAACAGGCGTGGGCAATGACATAGAAATATGTCGTTTTGAATCGATGGATTGCAAGCTTTTGCAGAGTGTATTTTTCTTTTCTCGTTTAATTTTTTCTTTTATTTCTTTTTTTTTATCAAAGTCTCGCACATACTGGTTTTTGGGGCCACTTCCCTATAAGTTGAAGGTATACAGATTATTGGTAGCACACGCGAATTCTCATTAATATGGATCTTATATATGTGGGATGAACGGACTCTTATATTCGCCAAGAGTCCGGCCCACTTTCTGCTACTTTAGCTCACTTTTAGCTTTCACCACCTTGTGCCAGTCACTGCACTTCCTGCACTGATTGCCGTCTATACTAGTTAGCGAATCAGACCACATTCGTCTCTTCTTTTGTGAATGGTTTAATAAACCCGACCACAAGGACGGATACAGTTGCTTTTTTTCACTCAAGTTAAATTCGATATTAATCATTTCCACCCTGGAGGCACATGAGATTCTAGGTACGATATTGGCAATGACTCTCTTTATGGCATTGGAAAATGAAGATGTGATCGGATCCAAGAAACAAATCATGATGTGGAATTTTTTTTCTTTTGGTTTATGCCGAGCAAAAGCTCAGCAATAGATCAGATCTAATGATGATGATCCAATATTTAAATTCGTCCTTAGCGTCGAAATCGGTGACGAACTAAAGTCTTGGCGACAGGTGGAAGATAACTAAACACTTGGAATGATTACAGGTCAAGAAATCCAATCCAAAAAATCCAGACCGAAAAATCCAAGAAAAAAAGTCTAAAGTACGAAAAGTCCAAAGGAAAAATGTCCAAAGTCAAAAAGGAAACGGAAGGAGGAAGGTTCATCCTTTTCTTACTAATGGAATTTTTCTGTTAGTCCACTAGCCGATTGATTAAAAAAGAAATACAGAATTAGCATAATGTATATCTTTGCAACGAAGTGAATCGTTACTTACTCTGCCTAATCTGTAATATGTGGAGGAAAAGTATATTGTGTTCGTTCGTCTTTTTCTTATCATCGGCTCGTCCTGTTACTTGTCAAGTCCCTTGGAATTACAAGGAACTTCTTTTTCTTACTTCAACGACTTGAGAACAGTGGAAATTTCGAATTTTCCTGAAATCCAAATTTGAATTATTTTGCGCATGATTAATAGTCAGTGAATGTCACATGACCAATGAACCTTTCGAAAACCATTCCTGGTGCTGTTCAATGCGCATAAGGAAGAAGAATTCACAAAGTTGAAGTCCGCAACGTTTTTAAAAACCAAAAATCAAAAAAGAGTTTTATCAAAAAAAATTCATCTCTAATTTTCATGAGCCTTAATTTTTAAGAAATCAGTTGTCACTAAGGATTCAATTATCAAAAAATAACATTATTTACAATCAAAAATAAAAGCACCATCCCATTATTTTTTTGTTTTCGTTTTTAAGAACGTTGTGGACGAAACACTAAACACTAAAAAAATTATTATTATTATTGTTTTAAATTATAAAGGATTCTTTCTAATTTTTCAAAGGAAAAAATGAGCTTAATTACCCTTCCGAAGACCATTTTGGGTGCTATTCAGTGGGAATAAGAAAGAAGGATTCTTCCTAATTTTTCGAAAGAAAAATAAGGGAACAAAATGACGAGTAGGCCTACCGGGGATAATGAGATGGATCGATATTTACTTGCAGAGGTTTAAGAAATCAAAAACGCGATTTTTGACGAGTGTCAACTTTCGAGATTAAATACTCTCTTAATTTCAATCAGTTAAAAATCGTAATGATTATTTTAACTAATAACTGACTTTTTGCTTCTGAATCAGTTAAAAATAATTAATTTTCAGGAAAAAAACAAATAAAAAGCAAATAAAAAACAAATAAAAACAAATAAAAAACAAATAATA
Organism: Leptopilina drosophilae; assembly: GCA_032873175.1. Taxonomy (NCBI): domain Eukaryota; kingdom Metazoa; phylum Arthropoda; class Insecta; order Hymenoptera; family Figitidae; genus Leptopilina; species Leptopilina drosophilae. Next base: position 21,837,539 of record CM065483.1, read on the forward strand.
AAAATAAATGAGTCGAAAAAAAATTTACTGAATGAGCAGTTAATAGTTACAAAACAGTAGAAATAATACTATTCGAATTAGTGACTGACTTTGCTTATAAATCAGTTATTTTTAACTAATTTACATTTAGAGAGTAAAGAGTGTACTCTTTCTTTTTGCAAAATTCTAATTTTCTTTTTCCCTAACATTTCTCTGACTACCAGAAAAAATTTTGACTTTTTCGAAAACATGAATAATTTCTTTTTACAATAAACATTTAGTCATTATATTCTTCCATAAAATAAAATAAAATAAAATTCTCCACGAGAATTCAATTATTTAAATACAAAAATAAATAATTAATTGAATAATTAAATATTTCTCAAAATTGAATTCTCAAAAAGAGTTTTATCAACAAATTTTTTAAATTATTGAATTCTTTTGACGAAGACTAATAAAATTTTTAAGAATAATTACATTATTTAAAAACAATCTCCAGGGATTCGATTAATATTGCATTAAAAATATTTGACATTCTGATTATGACATTCTTGATTATTTTTGAAAATAATTGAATACATGAGAAAAATTTTATATAAAAATAATTTAATTCTTGTCAAGGGTTTTATTAAAAATTTCAAAATAACTAAATTCCACTGAAAAAATTATTATTTCTAAAAATAATTGAATTCTTGCAAAGCATTTCATAAATAATTTTTAACTATTTTATATTTTTTCAAATATTCTACAAATTCTATTGTAAAAAATTTTATTCTTGTGAAATAATAATATTTTTCTATGAAAATAATTAAATGTTTGCGTAGAAATTAGCTATTTATAAAAATAATTAAAATCGTGAGAATTAAAAAATTTTTTTTTTAAATAATTGAATTTTTTTGACGAATTTTAATAAAATTTGTATGAATAATTACTTTTTTGTTGGATTTGGATTAATAGTACAAATTAAACTTCAGCAATACGGTTTCTTAAACTTATGAAAAAATTTAAATTCCTCAAAAAAAAATTATAGTCATTTACCAAAATAATTGAATTCGTATCAAGAATTTTAATATTTAAGAAAATAATTGAATTCGAATTTTACTACAAATTTTTAAATAATTAAATTTCAGAGAAAATTTATATTGTTTCTGAAAATAATTGAATGTAAATAAAAGTTTTCAGAATAATTGCATTTTTCGTAGAAATTTAGTTAATTTCAAAAATATCTCAAACTTCAATTATTTTTAATGTCTTTTATTTCGATGAAATTTCACAAAACAATTCAATTATTTTAAAAGGAAATTTTAATACAATTAGTTTCAAGAATTCAATTATTTTCAAAGGTAACTTAATTCTTCGCAAAAAATCAATTATGTTCTAATATTGTCAAAAATCCCCATAAAAAATAAAATTATCTTTATAATTAATAAAATTTTTTTCCGAAAATCAATTATTTAAGAAAATTTTAATAAAATTCTTGTCAGAATTTAAATTATTTTTAATATACAAAATTTTCATCAAATTTCTCAAAAAATCCAATTATTTAAAAAACATTTTTAGAAGCATTCAATCATTATTTAAAAAATTGTTGATAAAATTAATTTTTTTTAATTAAATGTTTATTTTTAGAGTTTAATAAATGAATTCTCGTAAAATTTTCCAATAACTATACATTTTTGAATATGATATTCAATTATAATTTAAAATTTTAAACTTAAATTTATTTTTAAATTGACATTTATTAGAAAATTCTGCATGAAGTTAATTATTTAACTATAAAAATAAAGAATTTATTAAATAATAATGGTATGTTTCTTAAAAATGAATTTTCATAAGGAATTTTATTAAAATTTAGTTATTTCGTGTTTTATTATTAAACATAACTAATATTATTATTTATTGTCAAGAGACAAAATTTAAAATAACAATTCGTAAATAAAATTTAACAATAATGTCATTTATCAAGAAAATTGATGAAAATTTTGTATTTTAAAAATAATTCAAATTCTGACAAGAATTTTAATAAAATTTTTGAAAATAATTGAATTTCGTAGAAAATTATTATTATATATAAAAGGCAATTTAAATTTTAAATGAAAATTTTTAATTTTGACCAGAATTTTTGTAAATTTGTGAAAAACAATTAGATTTTTGCAAAGAATTATATTACTTTTGAAAATAATTGAATAGAAAATTTAAGTAAAAGTAGATTTCAAGAATAAATACAATTTAAATTTTAAATGAAAATTTTTAATTTTGACCAGAATTTTTGTAAATTTGTGAAACACAATTAGATTTTTGCAAAGAATTATATTTTTTTTGAAAATAATTGAATAGAAAATTTAAGTAAAAGTAGATTTCAAGAATAAATACAATAAAAAACAACAATTTTCCTGGATTTCGATCAAAATTCCCTGACTTTTTAAGGTTTTTTCAATTTTTTATGAAATTCCCTGACATTTTCAGGTTTTTCAGATTTTGTGGCGACCCTTTTAAATTAAATCTTTACCAAAAATCATTTAAGAAGAAAAAATGAAACTTATTAATAGAAATTGATAAAAGGATTTTGATTCTTTTGTTTGAAACTAATGACTAGTGTTTAAAAAGCAAAAAAAAATAAAATAAAATAGAAAAAAAATTTGAAGAGTCGCTACAAATATTGAAAAGAGGGTGTGGAAATAATTTGAATTGAAGGGACACGGTGTACCGCAGAATTTAATGAAGAGAGCTTGATTGGAGAGTGGAGTGAAAGCACAGTTTTTCTCGCCCCTAATTGGAATCTCTGATTCTCTGTATATACCTGACGTTTGCCCCCTCACTACCAAAGAGACTAAAATATACTATACAGTCGTTGGAGACATACACTCGTGCACGCACCAGTTCAGAGGGAACGAGGAAAGTTATTCCGGTGCTTATACAGGAGCGGATTTAGATTTTACTCTAGCACTCTCATCCGTACACGAAAAGGGTCTTTTCACACATCAAACATTCAAAATTCAAATTGTCAATTCCCCATGATAATGATGAATCATTAATTAATGTTCTTCATCATCGCAAGGTTGCCACAAGAAAATTTATTTTCTCTTTCCCTCATTTTCCAGATGAAAATTTGACTCATCCCCCGGACCCTGAAGAATATTCTGATTCACCCTGAAAATTATCAGAACATCAAAAAATTTTCTATTACATTTATTTACGAATTTTTCGAATTGAAAAATTGTGCGAAAATATCAATAAATTCTTTTCTTATTAAATATTTAATTATTATTATTTTCCCATAGAAATTAGGATTTTCAAAAATTTCAAATTCAATTTTTTTTTAAATTAAACAACTTTAAGAATTGATGAAGAAATCAATCACTCCAAGTCTTCGATTCGCAGCAATCGATATCTTTATGTTTTATATTATAATTTGAATTTCCATAAAATTTTTCAAAAAAATTTTAATAAAATCCTTGGCAAGAATTTAATTATTTTTAGAAGTAATAAAATTTTTCAAAGAATTTCGATTATTTTTAATACAATTTCAAATTAATTCCACGAAAAATATAATTATTTAAAAAAACTTTTTGCAAGAATTCAATTTTATTTCACAAATAATGAAATTTCTCGCTGAAATTCTAATGTTTTGAAAATTTGCTATTTCCTGAGAAATTTATATTATTTATGAAAAGAATTGAATTCTTACGAAGATTTTTACAAAAATTTAATTAAATAAAATTGAATTCATTTTAGAAATTTTATGAAAATAGTAGATTTTGAAAGTCATTAAAATGCGAAAAGTTTTTAAAAATAATTAAATTTAACAAAAAATTCTATGAACATTTTTTGAGATTAATTTAATGGCTGTGTGAAATTTCATGCCATTTAAAAAAAAAATATTTAAATTCCTAAAAAGCATTTTATATTTATGAAAATAATTAAACTCTTGTGAACGATTTTATTAGAATTTTTTTAAATAATAGAATATCCAGAGAAAAATTTATTATTTTTAAAAATAATTGAATTCTTATGACGAATATTGTTAATAATGAAAATAATTGAATTCTTATGATGAATATTGTTAATAACGAAAATAATAGAATTCTTGTGATGAATATTGTTATTAATGAAAAGAATTGAATTTTGCAAAGAATTTTATTAAGATAATTCAAAATAATTAAATTATCGGGAAATACTTTTGTTATTTATCGACATCATTGAATTTTTAGGAAGAATTTTATTAAAATCTAAAAAAATGATTAAATTATAAAAAAAAATGTAAATAAAATTCTATTTAAAATAATTGATTTGTTTCGAACAATTTTATTCAAATATTTGAAAATAATTGAATTCCTGTGAAAAATTATAATATTTTGCAAATGATTCAATTTTTAAAAAGAATTTTAAAAAACAATTTTTTAAATAACTGATTTTTTCGAAATATAACAAATATTATAAAAATTTTTATGTAAAAATAATTGCATCGTTTTAATAGAAATGGAATTAATGAAAAATTTCTTGCGAGAATTTAATTATATTCATAAATAATAAAATTCTTCACCGGATTTCAATTATTCAAAAAATGTAGAGAATTAAATTATTTTTCTAAATAATAAAATTCTTCCCAGAATTCAATTTATTTTTCATAACATTTTAAGTGAATTCTTAAGAAATGTAATTATTTAAAAAAAATTTATTGAAATTTTCAAAAGAAATCAATTACCAATTATTTTTAATAATTATTGCAAAAGTTCTTTGAGAATTTTTCAAAATTTGCTTATATTTTTTATGAAATTTATATTATTCATAAATTCTTCAATTAAATATTTTAAAAATACAAACTTGAAATAATTTTTTTAAAAATCACTTAATCTTTTCCAAAGAAATTAATTCTATAAATTTGTTATAGTTAAAAGTATGAAACATTTTAGTTTTCAAAGATTTTAATTTAAAACCTTTACAAAATTCAATTATTTCTAAAAAAAATTCATTCTGTAATGCTTTTAATATTCAATTATAATCTAAAATTTTGACTTAAATTAATTTTTAAATAAATTTTTATAAGAAAATTCGACGGTATTTAATTATTTGAATAAAAAAATAAATAATTTATTAAATAATTAAATGTTTCTCAAAATTGAATTTTTTTAAATAATTGAATTCTTATTTTTAAAAATTTTATTAATATAGAAGATATTAAAAATCATTGAACTGAGGAAAATTTTTGGAAAATAATAATTGAAGTTTTGCCAAGAATGTAAATAAAATTTTTCACAATAATTGCATTTTTCGATAAATTTATTTAATATCGTATAAGAAATAATTTAAATTAAACGATGTGTTTCATTATTTATGAAAATATTTAAATTCTTGAGAAGAATTTTAAAACATTTTTTGAAAATAATTCAACTCCTGTAAAACTTTTTATTATCTATGAAAATAATTGAATTCTTTCGAAGAAGTTTGTACAAAAATTCTTTTTTTATAATTTAATTCATCTGGAAATTTTTACTATAATAATTGAAATTTGATAAATTTTTGTTAAAATAACTAAAATCTTTCGAGGAATTATAATAAAATTTTTAAGAATTAATGCTTTTTTTCAAGAAGGTCGATTGAAATTAAATTTTTGACGAGTATTTTGTTTAAATATTGGAACATAACTGAAATTTTTAGATAGCATTTTATTACTTTTGAAGATTTTGCAAACACTTGAATTCCTTGAAGATTTTTTTATTTATGAAAATAATTTAATGTTTGTTTAGAAATTTATCAAAATGTTTTTTTAACTAATTGAATTCTTTTGAAAAATTTTATTAACATAGTAGATATTGAAAATCATAGATCTGAGGGAAAATTTTTTTGAAAATAATTGAATATTTGACAAGAATCTTATTAAATTTTTTAAAAGTGATTACATTTTGGAAAAGAACCTTGTTAACTTAAAAAAATTGTAACTTCGACGAGAGTTTAAATTTTTTTTAAAAATATAATTGAATTTCTGCGAAAAATGTTATTAGTTTTGAAAATAATTGAATTTCTTTAATAGTTTGTAACTTCTTTGAAATTAAATTTTTTCCTGAACATTAATAAAAATTCCTGACTTATCCCTGACTTGTGGCAACCCTGTATTCATTAATTAATCATTGTTTTATTAATTGTACACTGAGAGAAAAAAATTTTTTAAACCAAACTTAAGCAGTCAACCAAAAACATATGTTTAATTCAAACATATTTTATTATTGAATTAAACGCAATTTTTATTGAACCAAACTTACTATTATCCGAATCAAAATTATTATGTTTAAATCAAACATAATTTTTGGTTGACTGTATAACAAAGAATGTTTCATTCAAATATATTATTCCCTCAGTGTATAAATTGTCATATTATCCCAAGAAATAAAAAAAAATTACTCACTCGAATCGTTGGAATTTTGCGAATCATCGAGCTTCTCCATTTTCACATCATCATTATCATCATCATTCTCGTTAGTTGACTTTTCAGGGAAAAGTTGACGTGAAATTTTCTCAAACGGAACACTCGCGTCATCGACAGCATCGACATCGGTTTCTGGACCTAAATCCACATCCTCATCATCATCCTCATCATCGTCGTCGTCGTCGTCATCATCATTATCGTAATTAGCCGAACCATTCTCATGTTTTCCATTTGTTGACTTATCGTAAATAAAATTCTCCGTATCGAGTCTTAGGGATCCATTTGTTTGATTCGGTTGTTGTAATTGTTGTTTAGTGAAATTCATTTCAAACGGACAACATCCCATATCGACGGCGTGAATTGCTTCCTCATCGCGTGATCCAAAATTCATTTCAAATGGATAAGAACCAGTATCCATTGGATTGAAATTTGTCGGATGTTGGACGTCCTGCGGAGAATCGGAATCCATTCTCAACGCAAGGGACGACCGATTGAGTTTTAACTTTGCTTCTATATCCGTTGGATGTGTCAGGAAAACAACAATCACTGAGATGTTGTCCGGTGATTGTAGATTTTTTGCAGCCTCCACCAAATGATGACTCGCCTCGGTGTAATTTTCTGCAAGGAAAAAAGAGCAATTCAGTAAATCAGTAAATCATTCGATAGAAAATATCTGCTTGTGATAAAGATTAAACAGTTTATGTTTAGTCTAAAAATTTAAATATCATTAAATCTATTTAAATCTTAAATCTATATTTATTCGAATCGAATAGATTTCAAATTACTTTTGTCGAATTTTCATTTCCAACTCTAGAGTGGAGAAAATGAAATAAAACTCGGTATTATTTCACAAATTGCCATTCTAAGCCAACAGATGAAATTCCAGTGTTAAATTAATTACAATTGTCAACGTTTGCCGTTGAGAGACAGAAGATTCAATTATTTTCAATCACATTTCGCGCTCGAATGAAGGAAAGCTTTGTTGTCAGTCAAATTATCGCTATCAATTATAAATTTTCATTCAGATTCTTTTATAATCCAACAAAGACAATTTATCACTGCGAATTTTTTATTTTTATCAACGGAATTCATTTTCCTAAAGCGCAGGCTTTGTACTCATTTACTAAATTCTATTATTTACAACTTTTATTACGTTTTGCTTTTTTTCAGTTTTGTGACACTAAAACTTTATCTTTCATTTTTTAACACTCGAACTACTTTAAATTCCCTAATAGTTGGATTGAAAAATTATTCCAAACATTCTTTTTAAATCTTTAGAAACAATATTCAACAAATTTTAATATGATTTTTTTCAAAATATTCCGTTATTTAAAAAAGTTATTCGAAATTCTATTATTTTCAATATCTACACAATAAAAAATTTTTTTGAACGAACTTAATTATTTAAAAAAATTGTTATAAAATTCTTTCTAACGATTCAATTATTTTAAAGTTTAAATTTTTAATAATTCAAATTTAGAGAATAAGTTTCGTGTTAATATTATTGCAAATAAAATTTATAAATTGATTTACATTTTACTATTTTGTAGAATGTGAAATTTTTGTCACTCAAATTTTTCGACGAATTTAATTAAAAATGTATTGAAAATAATAGAAATGTTTTAAAGAATTGTTCAATTATTTTTATAGAAATACAAAGAATTTATAATAATTTGAATATTTTCTTTATTTAAGTCTATTTCATTGGTTAAAAAAATTCGGACCTTTCTTATAAATTCTAGAAACTAAATATTTTTTCACTATTTTTCATAATATTCCCTGACTTTTGGCAATCTTTTTAATGAAGTATTATTATAATAACCTAATAAGTTTTAAAATAAATATTTCTATTTTTCCTCCGAAAATAATCAATAACTGAAAAAAATTCTTTTTAATAAAAAAATATAAAATTCCCGGTCATGATAAAAATTCACTGTCATTTTCCGGTCTCTACCGGTTCAAGAAAAAAAAATCACCTGTCATTTCCCGGTTTTCCCGGTCCAGTGGCCACCCTAATTATTGAAAGAATTTAATGTTAAATCAATATTTTCTTATTTTTAAGGCTATTGGACGAGAAATTTCGATTTAGATTTTTCTTATGAACTAGCAAAACTAAACGCGCGTGTAATTTTCTTTTCCATTTTTACTTTTAAAAATTGCTTTTCCAAATTTAATGAAAATTCTTAATTTTTTTAAAATATATAATTTTTCTTACGGTCATTCATTAAATGTAATTATTTGAACAACTCGTGTAGTAAATGCCAAAATATTTATAATAGCAACTTGAATTTAAAATCAAAATTTATTTCAATAAAAGTTGGAAAAATTTCCAATTGTTTCAATTTTTTAAAATTATTTTCGGAAATAGAAGTATTTTTAAAAAATGTTAGTTTCATTTTTTCAAGAAACAATTTTACGAAATTTGTGACTTAAAGTTTTCAAAATTTTAATACTTTATGTTACACAAAAATTTAAAAACTATTCATATTTATTTTTCCCGAGGAATTAAAATTTCCAATAATTTCAATAAAAAACCTCATGAAATATAATTATTTCTAAAATTTGCAACTGTAATTCATCCAAAATTCAATTATTTTTTTAGAACTTTTAAATAAAATTATTGAAAACTTTAATAATTTTTAAAGAAAAATAATGTTATTAATAATTTTTTAAATAAAAAATTTGAAGATTTTTAAACTTTTGTATCTCTTAAATTTCCAAAGGTATTCAAGTTAAAAACCATTTAAAATTTAATTAATTCGTAAAATTCCTGTTATAACGGTTTAAATATTTAATCATTTTTTAAAATGTTAACTGAAATTTTTGTTAAATCAATTTTTATCAGAATTCAACTACGAGAATTTAATTATTTAAATAGTATAATTTTTGTAAATTCATAAAATGATATAATTTCAAAAACATAATTATATTTATAGAAAATTTTTAAAGAGGAAAAATAAAATTTTTTTAAAATACAAAATTTTTAAGAATTTTCAATTGTTTTAATTTATTAAAATTACTATTGTGAATTCAAGTACCTTTTTCTTTAAAAAATATTAATTACTATTTTTCAAAATCCAAATTTTTAAAAAATTTCCAAATTAAATAGAGATGTTAATAATAATAATAAAGTATAAATTTTGAACAATTATTCTCAATTGATATAATATTTTTTTCTTTTTATTTGATTAAAAATTCAGTTTCGATACATAAGCGATTATGATTTTTATGGTATATTATGACTTTAATTATTTTCTTTTATAAAATTTTAGAAATAATTCAGAAAATGATATTTTTCGACTTTTCAAAGTTACTTCTACATTAAAAATTTTTTTTTAAATTTCCATCACAATTTGTTTTTTAAAATGTTAATAACTTCTTTATTTATAATCAAATTAGCTTCAAAAGTAAGTCAATCGAAGCGTTTTTTAATGCTCTACAAGATGAAAATGATAGTTTTGAAGTTATTTCTACATTTTTCAACAAAATTTTCAAAAAAGTCTTATTTTCCAAAATTTTTGATTTTTAAAAGTTTAATATCTCCGGTGAATATGGACGAAAAATGTTCATTGAGAACTCAAGAGATGTGTCTAAAAAAACTACAAAATTAGAGAAAAACATTTATAGATGTCCTAACATTTTTTTAAAGTTATGGGCAAAAAACGTTTTTTTGAAAAATTACAAATCAAAAAAATATATAGTTAAACTTTATTAATCTGTCTCAAAGTACTCTCACTTTGTGTCCGCACATGAGACCTAAAATTTAAAAAAAAAATTCAGTCCAAAAGCTCTTCATAATTTGGAGATATTTATGAAAATGTGATGTTTAAGATTTAAAGATTTTGGTATTACAATACTTCCTCTATATGAGAAAGCAATAATAATAATAATAATAATAATAATAATAATAATAATAATAATAATTGTTGTTGTTGAGAAGGTTAATGCGTTCAAGGATCTTGGAGTTTCTTTTTCACCTAGTTTGTCATTTAAAGATCATGTTTCAGATATGGTTAACAGTGCTAACAAAACTCTTGGCTTTTTATTTAGATCATTTAAACAATTTAAAAAGACATCAACTTTAATGGTTCTCTTTCAAGCATTTGTTGCATCCAAATTTTTATATGCACCAGTTATTTGGTCTCCCTTTTTTCAAAAGTATTCTGACGCAATTGACAATTTTCATAAGCAATTTTTAAAATTTTTAGCTTGACGAGAAGTCTATCCTCCTAGAGGAACTGAATTTAAGGTTCTCCAAGCTAGATTTGGTGTGTGGTCTTTGGAAGAAAGACGAGAATTTGTCCATATAATATTCCTCTTCAAACTCATTAGAGATATGATTGAATGTCCTTTTGTTTTGGAGATGGTACCTTTCAATGTCCCTAGTTACACAATAAGAAATACGGCTCCTTTTTATAAACCGTCTGTACTCAATATTCATTCTCCACTTTATCGAATGTGTTCTTATATCAATAATATGTTTCTTCTATCTGATTTGGGTGAATTTAGATCTGTTTTCTATGTCTTTAAGTGATATCTGCAACACGTAAATTAATAAAACAAACATCGTAATTTAGACTCTAAGCATTGTATATCTGCAGTTTATATTCAGCAACAGTTTAATTTTGTAATTGTAGTAGCCCTGTTAATGGTTTTTACTGTTGGGCTTTGTTTTAAATAAATAAATAAATTATTATTTTTGATTATGTTACATTGAGAAAATAAACGTAGGTACAAATTAAAGCCAAATTGAATTTCGAAGAAAAGTGCAAATCCACTATGGCTACATTGGGGAGATTAAATACTGTTAATAAATTGGCTATTAAGAAAATTGTCCTTAGCTGTAGGGACAAAACTTGTTTATCCGATGATACTTAACTCGAATGTACAAATATAAATCAAAAAACTTCCCATCTTGTACCCCCCAGAACATATATAATATCGCCATCGTCGGGGATAACAAGGGATGAAGAGATAAAAATGAATAGACCGCTCTCCTGTACACATCGTTAACTATGTGGAGTGATTGCTGCTGCTCGTATATTTATGATACTTGAAAAAGTTATGTGTGCAATATATGTGGGCTATTCACATTATTCACCCTCGTCGTGTACATACATTTTCACGGTGCTATTAGCCTCCTGCCTCGTTTGGTTTCGCCCTAAAATGCACTTTCACCTTCTCATCCGAAACTCTCATTCCGTTGATTCTCTCCTCAACCTCGAGGGTTCGTGGGTGGCGGAGTTAAAATATCACGAACCTCCCTCCTCACCACACACTTATCGTCTGAATTTACCACACAATGTCTCAAGTGACACACGTGTCAATACCCAAAGCATAAAAGCTTTTCATCAAATTACACACTCGAAAACCCCTTTTCTCTGTTTTTTTTAAATCCACAGTAAACGTGCGGCCTCTTAAGAATAAGAGAAAAATGCCTGATTCTATTTCTGAATGTAGGGGACACATAAGGCGACTAAAAGAACAAAAACAATTTTCATTTTAGATTTTAATTCGGGAAAACTATCAGCAACGTAGCAAGGCTTTGTATTCGATAATACATTGAAAAAAATTTGTTGGAGAAATTCAACTACTATTGGGTAGTAGAGTGACAAGTAGTTAAATTAATTACTTTAATTTAATAACTTTAATTTAATCTAATACTGTTTGTACAGTAAATTTTACTACTTCTTATGTAGTTAAAAATTTAGAACTGAAGCAACTAAGAAAAGTAGTTAAATTTTAAAAATAGCTACAAAATCTTGTTGCACCAACATTCTTAATTATTTTAACTACTTTTTGATGGTTAAAACAAATTTTTAAAAATCTTTGGGGACTTATTGAACTAAGGAGGGTAGTTAAAAAGTAGTCAAATTTACTAAGAATTTTTTTGAGTGTCATTCGTTGCAATTCAGGGTTGCCACGCTTTTGCTCTTTTCAAATTCCCTGACTTTTCATGGGGCTAAAGTTTTGAACGTTCAAAGTAACGAAATTTTTTTTTCACTTTAAGTGTTTTTGAAAATTACTATCGAAAGAAGAAAAATAATCGAAATTAAACAATTTAGTATAGAATTAATTTTTTTAAATTTAAAAACAACATTTTTTTGTAAATGAAATATAAAGTAGAAGAATAAAAAAATATTGTTGTTCATTTGAACGTTCGAAACTTTAGGAACATGATTTTTCCAGGTAATTCAGGTTAAAAAATGGAATTTTTCCAGGTTTTTGAAACTAAATTTACTATTAATTAGAAACTTTTTCGAAAACATCAATAACTTGATTTTTAAATAAACACTAAATCATTATTATTTTTTCATATAAAAATTAGAATTACAAAAAATCAATTATTTTTTCTATTTATTCTTCCCGGAGTTAAATTATTAACAAAAAATTTTTTAATATTTTTTCTTTTGTTCAAAATAGTTTGTCAAAATTCAATTACTTTCAATATCTACTATTTCAAAAAATTTTAACAAAAGAATTCAATTATTCAAAAAGAAATTTTAACAAAATTCCTTTCAAGAATTCAATTATTTGCACAAGAAATATAATTCTTGGCAAAAATTCAATTATGTTCAGAAATTTACAAAAATTCTCGTCAATTTTCAATTACATTTATAAATAATTAAATTTTTCTCTGACATTCAAATATTTCTGAAACATTTTAATAAAATTCTTGGCAGAATTTCAATTATTTTTAATATATAAAATATTATTTTTAATTACTCAAATCCAATTTTTTATGAGAATTAAATTTTAAGAAAAAATGAATTTTTCAATTAATTATCTTTGTATTTACATACTTGCATTTTCGTAGAATTTACTAATAATAAATTCATTTTAATAATGAATTTCAGTTAAAATTTTAGATAAAATTTGAAGATTTTATTTCCTTATACATGTATTTAATTGAAGAATTTACGAATAATTGAAATTTCGTAAAAGTGAATATTGTAAACAAATGGATTTGAAAATTGTCGAAGAACTTTTTAGAAAATTATTAAGATTAGTTGATTTAAAGAAGAATTTTGCTTAAAAATTCTAAAAATAATAATCGTAACGATGAAAATAATTTTTGAAGACGTTACAGTAAAAAATACGAAAGATAAACTTTTTTTTAAAAAAATTAATTCTACAGAATTATTCGTTAAAAGTATAAAAAAATTTTAATTTAAAACCTTTTTGAAAACTTAACCCTCCGTCACACACCTAGGGAGGGATTCCCTCTACGGTTTCAGTATTTTTAAAATAACTTTTGTTTTCCTCATTGCAAAATAAAATCAGTTTCTATACCTTTCAACAATTTATTCCTCAACACATTTCTAAAAAAACATTTAGTTTAAACATAATTAATATTTAATTATGAAGCTTCAAAGCTAGAAAAAACTCGAAAAAGTGAGGTTATGTTGAATAAAAAAATCAAGTTTTCAAAACATTTTTTGTTCCACTGTTGGTTAATGGCAAAATTATATTATAAATATAATTAAAATAAACTATTTTATGATTTTTTTGCTTATTTGTTAATGTTACATTATGTTTACATGTAAAGTGTAATTCCTTCGAAGATGTGCATTCGTGTAATTAATTATTATTTTTGAGACCGAAAATTAATTTTATTAATTTTATAATTTAGAATAATTTACTACATATTTGTAAGTTTGTGTTAAAATTAAATTTTTGTTGATTCCTTTGTTTATGTTGTAATGTCGCTTATTTTACAATGTGGTGAGGGATTCCCTCTAAACCTGTGTAAAGTCGTAATTTTTTCCAAGGTGTGTGACGGAGGGTTAATAAAATTTTTAAGAATATTTTTAATTTTCGAGAAATTTGATGAAATAAATTTTATAAAACATATTAAAAATAAATAAGAATTTTATAAAATAAAAAGTATTGAAAAAATATTTAATTTCTTAAATTTATAAGAAAAATCTGTATTTTGTTGTCCAAAAATAGGGTTCAATCCAGTGAAACTATACTTAAAAATACGATCTTTACGGAATAGAAATAAAAAATTACGGATTTTACTTAAAACTATAAATTCAACTTTTCATAACAAATTTTTCAGTAATTTAATTCTTTCAACAAATTTTAATAAAATTTTAAATAATTTTTCGACATTTTTCGAGAAATTCGATTAAAAATATATTTAAAAAAAACTAAAATTCTTCTATGAGTTTTATTATTTTTTTTGAAAATAATGTAATCGCTAAGACGAATTTTATTATTTTTGAACGATATTTAATTTCTGCGAGAAATATTATTACTCTTGAAAATAATGGAATTTCTGCAATAGTTTGCAAATTTTCCAAAATTAAATTTTTTTCGTGTATTTAACTGCAATTCTTCTATAAATGCATTATTTTTAATAATTTTTGAAAAAGTTTTTTAAGGGTTTTCAAATTTATTTTTGTTTACAATTCAATTTTTACAAGGTTTCAATTATATCCGTAAATTTTTCAATAAAATAAATATTAGAAAATACAAAAATCCAATAATTTTAAACAAAATTCAAATAAACTTTTAAAAAAAAATTAATTCTGCAGAATTATTAGTTAAAAATACCAAAAATTCAGATTTTCAAAGTTTTAATTTGAAACTTTTTCAAAATTTTAACTGAAAATCATTTTTAAATGAATTTTTATTAGAAAATTCTAGTAGAATTCAATTATTTTAAACTTTAAATACAAAAACAAACAATTTATGGAATGTATGTTTCTTAAGTTATAATTCTCATAAAGAATTTTATCAATAAATTTTTATAATTAATGAATACTTCTTTTGTTAAATTTTAATACAATTTTTAAGAATAATTAAAATTTTCGACGACTTGGATTAAAAATAATTGAAATTCTGCAAATAAGTATTATTATTTACGAAAATAATAGAATGGTTAAGAAGAAATTTATAAAAAAAATTGGTAAATAATTGAGTTCCTGTGAAACTTTTATGATTTTATAAAAATAATTAAACGTTTGCGTAGAATTTTATTAAATGTGAAGATGCAATGTTTAAAAATAAGTTTAATTGAAAATTTGGAAAATAATGGAAATTTTACCAAGAATTTTATTCACAATTTTTGAGCTTAATTGAATTCTTGAGAAAAAATTTATTTTAAATTTGAAAAATCATTGAATCTGTTTGAGAAATAAATTTTACTGAAATTATCTACAAAATAATTGAATTTTTTTCTAGAAATTTTAATACAATTGTACTGAAAATATTTGAATTTTTTTTTAGAAAAGTTCGATTATTTACCAAAATAATTGAATTCTTGACATGAATTTTACAATTTATAAAAATAATTGAATTGTTTCCAAGAATTTTTTTAGATTTATTTAAAATAATTAAATTTAAATATTATTTTTAAAAATAATTGGATTCGAGAAATTTTATTAAAATTGTATGGATAGAAATTGAATTTTTCTAACACATTTTATTTTGTATGAAAATAATAGAATTCTTGTAAATAATTTTAAAATTCATAAAAACAATTAAATTGTTTCGAAGAATTTTATCTGAATTCTTCAAAATTAAATTACTTGAAGGAATTTTATTAAAAATTTTGAACATGCTGATTTTTTAAAAAAAGGATTTCATCAAAATTAATGAAAATAATTGATTTTATATTAAAATTCTTGAAAAATAATCGAATTTAATTAGTATTTAAAAAAGTAATTGTATTCTTTCGAGTTATTTTGTCAAAATTGTATTCAAATTAATTAAATTGCTCTAAAAAATATTTATGATAACAATGAAATGCTAGCGAAAAATGTTATCAAAATTTTTGAATTATAATATAAACTCTTGTCAAAATTGATTTTCGATTCATATTTTTCAAATTTTTGAGAAAATGTTGTTTTGGATTCCATTCTTTGAATGTGGTAAAAATTTCAAAATCCTTTGCCATGCTACATTTTAAGTTACTCGAGTTCAAATTTTTACTTTTACATGCGATTATGTTGAAAATAAAAAATGTCAATCACAATATCTCCTTTTTTGACATGGCAAAGGACTTTGAAAGTTTTGCCACATCTGAAGGATGCTCGAAGAAATAATTTCTCAAAATTTGAAGAAAAACTATTGAAAATCAATTTTTACAAGAGTAACAGTCGAAGAACTATATCTTAATAGCTATAAATTCTTATAATTTTGAATCTGTATATCATTAAAAAATTAATGTTTATTCTTGAAAATATAAAATTGTTTAATTTACAAAATAATAATAAAAAAAATGCAATACCGAGTTCCGAGCGCTGGTATTTTTGATTTTATTATCATAAGAAATGAATTAAAAATCCAAATAGTAAATAATTAAAAGAATTTAATTAAATTTACAAGTTTTTGTTTATCTACTTGTCTCGGGGAGAAATTTCAGTAATTGTGGAATTAAAACGAAAAAAAGTTTACAAAAAAAAAAAAAAATCTGGTAAGTTATGGATTCTGGAGGCTTAGAGCAATGACCTCGCGTCGAAACGCCTGCGTAACTGTCTTGTTCCTTCTCTCTCGTTTCTCCCTTTCGTTCTTATTTCGTTTCTCTGTACCATTTTATATCTATTGCTATTCCTCTCTTTTTTTCTCTCTCTTTCTTTTTGTTCTCAAGTTGCTCTGGTGCTTCACACTAAAAGCCTCGTTTCACTTATCCGTATGGGGTCGCAACCCTTTCTGCTTTACCAACCGAAGGTCTTGGTACTTTTTACCCTCTTTTTCCTAACATTCAATTTTGTCCTCTGCTTTTTGAAATATTTTTTATTATTTTATTCTTTCATTATAATCATTTTTGCAAACTGTTAATGATTTAGACCCACTTTTGTCTGACTGAGGGAAAAAAATAACCATTTTAGTATATTTTTAGTTGGTAAACTATGCTGCTGCTGATTTATTGGTTGGTGGTACCATTTTCATTAGGAAACACAGCTAATTTATTAGTTGGTTCAACAATTGTTTGGTTTTGTTTATTGTTTTTAGTTACCTAACCCAAATGTTTGCAATTACTAATAGCAACAGTAATAAAATTTTGTCATCGACGTCGTTAATAACTAAAAAGTAGTCACAACTATTCTTTCAGTGTAGATGAAAATTAATCCAAATAGAATTATTTTAATCTTTTATATTGATGTATAGCATAGTTTTAATATTTTTTATTTCCACTTCACAGGGACATGGGAACATGAAGTGATGAAGCTAAACTGATAAAAGAAAAAAAGATACGGTATAAACTGAAGACTTTTGGAGAGTAACAAAAAAAAAAGAAGTTCAGAGTGGAACATCTGCAAGATGCAGTTACAGAAAATTAGGTCGATCAAGGAGTCCAGCTGGAGGTACTTAAGGATCTGTTCTTGAAAATTAAATAACAACCGCACGTAAGTAAATTTAATACCTTTTGTATTATGTGTACTGCAATAATGCCACAATTAACAAGTTTTTCTCTACTTTTCGCCAAAAGTAGAACAATAGAAGAACAACATTAATATCGTAAAAGAACAAAGACAGTAATCGTAAAAGAACAGAACAAAAATCGCAAAAGAATAAAACTAAAACTAAAAGAACAAAACTAAAACTAAAAGAACAAAACTAAAATCGTAAAAGAACAAAACTAAAATCGTCGAAAAGTAAAACAAAAACTAAAAGAACCAAAATTAAAATCATAATGTAACAAAACTTGGGATACAGAAAAGGGATTGTTACATCCACTAACGGATTGTTAATATAGAAGTAGCAAATCTGATTTATTGTTGAAACAGTGTTTTTGTTCCCCTAACAACTAGAAATTGTTGTGATTACAATTTATTTGTTTAGAGAACAAAAATAATTGTTGCAACAAATCCGATTTGCTAGTTCTATGTTAACAATCCGTTAGTAGATGTAACAATCCCTTTTTCTCCGTGTATCAATCAACGTAAGATATAAAAAAAGAAACCAACTTATTTTTGTAGTTCAAAAGTAGATCAAGTAAAAGCCAAAAATTCTGATCAATTTTTGATTAGGATCCACATGTTTTACATGAATCCGTTGCAATTTGATACCTTTTAGTAAGTGATGCTAAACCCCCATTTCAAACATAACAAAACTGTTTCAATTTCTCCACTAAATCATACCGCAGGTAATTTTTCATTTTCATCTATACATATAATTTACGCAATTAAATATTTTACATCCACACAATAAACAATAAAAATGCAAATGAAAAAAAAAATAAATTACACTTTACGCGAGTACTTGAATTGATGACTCTTTTTTTTTAAATCTAAAATTAAATCCGAATGCTTTTCATTAATATTTATAGTAGTTAGTTCCACTCATCGAATTTATATTATCTTTTGAAAAGAAGAAAAAAAAAAGTTAATGCATTATTTTTTTATTTTGTTTTACAAGTGCTGCACGCAAAGTCATCGTATGATAATCGTTGCGTCCATTTCGTTTCGGCCCATTCTCAGTGAGAGAGAGTGAGGAGTGAAATTTACATAGAGAGCTCGTACATATAATTACTTTAAAATACTTATGGGCGAGGTTTTTTTTTATCTATATATGTATACGAGCAGACGGAATATAAAAGTGTGAAGTACAGACGCGTTGAGCATGACACAAAACATTGACCAGAGTATTCTCAATGAATATAACCAAAAAACTTCTGATGATATCGGGGTTGAATACATGTTTTCTTTTTCGTTTCAATTTATACACAATTCGCAGGGGGACAAAGAAAAAGGAGAAAAAACGAAATTTTTCTGAAGTTGGCACCTGATTCAATTATAGTCAATTGTAATTAAATTCTTTGGGTTACTATTATTTCAATATGTTGTTAAAAGATATTTCATTAAATTTATTTTAATTCATTTTTTATTTTTACCTCTCGATTTTCTATGTATAAAATTATTATTAGGCAAATATTATATTATTATTAGTTATTAATTTTAAATAATTATTTTTATAATTTGTATAAAAACGAAGTTGAAGCCCACAACGTTTTTAAAAACGAAAAATCAAAAAAGAGTTTTATCAAATAAAATTCATCTCTAATTTTCATGTGCCTTAATTTTTAAGAAATCAGTTGTTACTAAGGATTCAATTATCAAAAAGTAACATTACTTACAAACAAAAATAAAAATACCGTCCCATTATTTTCTGTTTTCGTTTTTAGAAACGTTGTGGACTTGAGCCCCATGTATAAAAATCTATTTATAAATTTGTATAATTTTTAACTTGCAAAATTCTAAGTGGGTAATATTTCTAATTATTAAAAATATTTATTTTTCATCATTTTTGAGAAATTTAATTAATATTTCTATATTTATATCCTCGAAATATTATTTTACTTAATGGCAATTTAATAAAAGTTTTATTGCCTAGAATTATTATCTAATGTTTATTTTATAATCTTTTAAAATATTTTAATTTTAAAATCACCAATTAAGTGATTCATAAAATATTCCACAAATTAATGAAAATCTATTGTTAATTTTTTCAATCAAAAAATAAATTTTATCAAGTATCTATTCTCAATATTTAAATAATGTTAATATTACAAAATTATAAAATTACAAAATCTATTACAAAAATTCCATTCTATATTTTTTATTTTCCTGACTTTTTCCTAATTTTCATCAATAATAATGTTTACTTTCTTCTTATCCTGATAATAAATTGAATTTTAATATTCACTAGCTAAAATAACGCGCGCTAAAGCGCGCGTGAAGTTTCTTTTTCATTGACATTAAAAAAAAAAAATTTCAATTATTCAGAAGAATTTTATTCAAAATCACTATTTTTCTAAATATATTCAGGAAAATCACGAAAAAGTCAGAAAATTTTGTCAAATATACAGAAACAATAGGTATTCAATTTCGAAAATTCTTAAGAAAACTCTAAATGTTATATTCCTCATTATTGAAAAGATTTTCAATCAAACTTTACAGATTTTAAATACAATTCAGGTTTATGAAAAACTTTAATAATTCAAATTCTTATAAAATTTGTTATATTTTTACATTTCATTCATTATTAAAAATAATAATGGATTTATGGATGAATTTTACTTAAAACACTAAAAAAAAAATTGAATTTTGGAAAAATTATAAATGATTGCAAATACTCAATAATATATAATATTATTATTATTTATGTTCAATGATAAAAAAAAACATAATGATTAAATTTTGGTGAAATTCTTTATGAAAATTGAATTTTAAGAAACATCCAATTAGTATTTAATAAATTGTTTATTTTTATAGTTGGATAGTTGATTTCTTGTAGAATTTTCTAATAAATTGAAAAATTAATTTCAGTTAAAATTTTGGATCAAAATTGAATATCATATTCAAAAATATTTATTTATTAGAGAATTCTGAGAGAATTTATTTGTTGGACCCTGGAAGTAAACATTTTCTTAAACAATTGAGCTTTATCAACAAATTTTTTTTTTAAATAATGAATGAATGCTTTTGAAAATTTGTAATGAATTTTTTTTATAATTGCATTTTAGAGAAATTTGATGAAAATGTACATATTAAAATAATTGAACTTTGGAAATGGATTTTGTTGGTTATAAAGATAATTTAAATTTTAAAGGGAATTTTTGGCAATTTAGGAATATAATTGGATTTTTGCAAAAAAAAAAAAAAAAAAAATTTATATTACGTTTAAAAATAATTGAATTCATCAAAGTAATTCGTAAGGTGTCAATTCACGGAAAATTTTTTTTACGGAATTTTTTTTCACGGAAAAACAAAAAACGGTTGAATCTTAATTTGAGGGAAATAATAAAAAAACCTTAAATTCTATTCTTGTTAATTTATAATGATTAATTATTTTTTAAATTATACATCTTTTTATTAATACGCGTTAAATTCTAATCAATAAAAATACAGAAAAATAAATGCGTACAACAAATTTAAGGTTAGTTAAAATTTTATTTTCATTAAATATTTTTATTTTGAATAAAGTGCAGAATAATTTTCATTAATTATTGAAATAATTAAATTTAATTAATTAAATTTAATAAATTAAAATAAAATGAAATGAAAAATAATAATTAAATAATAAATAAAATAAAATAATTACAATAATTATTTATTTAATATTCTTTTAAGATATTTTTTTAAATCACTCTCATACATTAAAGAAAATTTAATATTCTTCAAACAAAACATTTAACTCTTATTGTAATTTATTTATTAAAATTTAAAAAATTGTGCAAGTATTCAATTATTATTTGAATTGTTCCTTTTAAATTAATTATTTTTAAAGATTAAAAATACAACAAAAATTATCTTCTTTGAAATTACACAAAACTAAATTTTTTTTCAATGTCATTTTATTAAAAAATTTCGTTTGCCGTTTTCTAATTTGTAATTTTGTTTCCAAATAATTCGCAATTTTACGAATTTAATTTTTGCTTACAATCAAGAACAAATTTGTATAGACGTTCCTATAAAATATGGACCCATTTTGAAATTTTTTTTTATTATCTATATGGTTTCATACATTAAATTATGCAGTTCATTAATTTATCAGTAATTTAAGTGTTTAATTTAATTGCTTCTTAAGAAAAAACTAAAAAGGCCACTTTGTCGGTTCCTTGTAAACCCACAAAGCAGCGTAACTTTCCTAAAAAAGTATTTATAATTTCCTCGCAAACTTCGAAATATTTACTTGCAAAGTTTAGTAAAAATTTCGTAAAGATTTAAATGTCTCATTTCAATAAATGTTTAGCATGAAATTTTCAGGAAAGTTTTACCTTACTTTTTCGGTTATAAGAGAGATGTCGAAAAATTTATTTAAATGTTCAGGAGAGTTTTAAGCTATAAATTTTTAGGAAAAATATCAGGGATGTTACAATGTTTGGAAAACCTGGAAATGTCAGGGAATTTTATTTTGTATGGAAAAGTCAAGAAAAAATGAGAAAACACCTGGAAAATAATTGTTTTTTTAAATTATGTTAATTTTTGGCGAATTTTACAATGAAAAAGTTGCCTTTGGTACTTGTTCCGCTGCACTCTCTATAATTGAATCAGTAAAATTTAACTGATTTTCTTTAACTCTATTCTGGTGATTTAAATCAGTGAAATCTCACTGAGGACCAATTAAAAATTATTGAAATTTCAGTCATATTTTATGATCCCCAAATTTTGAACGTTTAAATGAACGAAATATTTTTTATTGCAGATATTTTTATAAATTACTAATCAGGAAAACATTAAAAATACTGAAGTTTTATGTTTAGAAACTCAGTAATTAATTTTTTTTGAATAGTGACGCAAAGTAATTGCAATAAAAATTTAATTTATAGAAGAAATAAATAAATTTCATTCATTTGAACGTTCAAAACTTTAGGATCTTCATATTTTCACCTAATTAAAAAAATGTTATTGTTATAATTTATTTTTAAAAAATCGCTTTTTATTTCAATTGTTATAAATATTTATACTGCTCTCTAAATTTTAATTAATTTAAAATAATTAAATTGATAATAAAAAATCAGTCACTAATGTAAATAATGTAAATAAATTTTAACAAATAGGATTTTCAAAGTATTTTAATTTAATAATTGATAAGTAATTGAATTTTTAAAAAAAGTCATATTCTAATGTATTCACGTTTTTTAGTTCGAAAATTAATAATTAAAATTTTTATTAGTTAATTTAAAATAAACATACGCTTAAATTTTTTTTAATAAAATTGAATTTTTGCAAAGTTTTTTTTAATGTTGAAAAATAAGGTTTTTGAAATGTTTTAATGTCTAATAAAACAATAGTTTCAAGATAATAGAATTAAAAAAAATTAATTGATAATTTTTGAATAAATTAAAATTTATTTACATTTCATATTATTTGAGACATATAAAAGTCAGGGAATTTTATTCGAGAAAAATTATAGCAACTCTGAAATTTTACGATAAACATTTCTTATTGAAGTGAAACATTTATTTCTTTACTCAATTTTGACTAAACTTTGCAAAGAAGTTTTGAAGTTTGAAGCTTCAACCTTTTGTGACTGCTAATAAATGGAAACAACAAATTGTTGAAAAATAATTAAAATGAATTTGTAATCCTTTACATTTTTTGCATGGGACTAAAATAATTTGAGAATTTCAGATTTTTTATTAGAATATGTATTATTATTTTTAACGTATTTTTGAATTTTAAGTTTTATTAAGTAGTGCATAAACGACGCTTCGATATAAACAATAAGAATAAAAGAAAACATTCTTTTATTTATTTTATATTTTTATGTTTACTTTTGTGATGTATTGTTGGGTGAGATGGTTATTAATTAATTTTATTAAAAATTTTTCATGTTAATGTTAAAAAATTTAAGAAATATTTTTAAAAAATTAAAAATGTCTGAGAAGAAAGTAATAATTGATCTAATTGACATTAGAGATAGAGATCTATTTGTAGCTTGAGTCGAAAGTTACAATAAAATGACATTGATTAACGATTGGATTCAGTGCAGTATTTGAAATTTTCGGCTACATGAAAACTGCACTAAATCCCATGATGAATGTTCAAAATGTGACTAGAATAAGAGGAAAGTAATTTGAACCCTAGTTTGCTTTTGTCTAATACATTGTACTTATTTATAGGGGTAAATTACTTGTAATATTTGGAAAATTTTGAGAAGTATATTATTATTTTAATATTAAAAATAATAATCGTTAAAAGAAAAAATACTCTGTAAATCTGAAAAAGCGAAATTCCACTATTTCACAGCGATAAGTATACAGCTAATTTAAAAAACGTATACACGTCAATTAAACAGTAAAATTTCACTAACTGACAGCGTATACTCAGATAGCACAACATTTTGCAGAAAGTTTGCGTTGCAAACTTCGCAAATTTACATGCAAGTTTGCAGCAAATTGGCAAATGTTCGCATTGTGCAAAGTTTGCGGAGCAAACTTACAGAAAACTTGCGTGGCAAGGTTAATTAAAATGTCTGCGCAGTTGTTTTCTGTGACATATAGAGCTGCGCATTACCTTTTTTCATCTTTCCTGGGAGGGAGGGTAAAATTTGACTAAATATGTGCATTTTGAATACAACAAAATTTTTTTGGAAATTTTTTAAGTTTTCAGAAAGTTTGCTGCAAGCTTGTTACAACTTGTCTGCAAGTTTTCTGGGAAAACTTTGAGCAAGTTTGCTCCGCAAACTTCACACAAGGCGGACATTTGCCAATTTGCCACAAATCTGGGTATACGCTAATTTGAATCAGTTGTATGATTTTTGCTATTCTTTAGATTTAGAAAGTAGGGGAGAATGGGGAGTTATGAAGCATGGGGAGTTGTGAAGCACGGCCATAGATCTCGCATAGTAATTGTTTTGATAGATGTCACTTATTCTGAATATTTTTTCACCTAATATCTTCGTTTTGTAATTGGATTCATTCCGATAGAAGATATTTTGCATATCTTTCAAGACAATGTGTTCAATTTTTCGTTTATAAAGTTTTTTTGTGTGCTCCATTTTGCAGAATTCTTACAAAATTCGCGAACAAATCAAAAAGATAAGTTCACCCATATAATACCCAGCAATGATTAAGTTCTCGAAATTTAAAACGATTTATGCAAAATCGCAATAAAGAATATTTACCAAAAAATATAATTTTTGGCGATTTTTAGTAGTGCTTCACAACTCCCCATGATTTTTAAAAACTTGAAAAAGCAGCTTTTTAGTCCAACTGAAAAAAATTGTCGATTTTATTTTATTTCATGCAAATTCTTCAACCAGTAAGCATATTTGAAGACCCTCTAGAGATTCAAGTGGAGAAAATTTGAAATAAAAATTTCTTTTTGAAGTTACAACTCATAAAAAAAGCGTGCTTCATAACTCCCCATTCTCCCCTATGAAATTTAGTAAATTTATATTATTTATTTGAATTATACACCTGTCTGACTTACATACATGGCTATACAAGTGTTTTTACATTTCGTAATTTTCACTTTTAAGATGAAAAGTCAATTGATCTTAAATTTTTCTCCTGGAATTATTCCAAGTAGGAAGAAACGTTTAAAAATAACAGAAATTTACAACTTTCACAAAGAACTTACAAAATAGTCTCATATCAATAATTTCTCGTAGACTGAAAAAAATATTTTCAATAAAATAACATTGAAAAAAAATTTAGTTTTGAGTAATTTCAAAGAAGATAATTTTTGTTGTATTTTTAATCTTTAAAAATAAAAAAAGTATTTTCAATAAAATGACATTGAAAAAAAATTTAGTTTTGAGTAATTTCAAAGAAGATAATTTTTGTTGTATTTTTAATCTTTAAAACTAATTAATTTAAAAGGAACAATTCAAATAATAATTGAATACTTGCACAATTTTTTCAATTTTAATAAATAAATTACAATAAGAGTTAAATGTTTTGCTTGAAGAATATTAAATTTTCTTTAATTTATGAGAGTGATTTAAAAAAATATCATAAAAGAATATTAAATAAATAATTATTGTAATTATTTTATTTATTATTTAATTATTATTTTTCATTTCATTTTAATTTAATTTATTAAATTTAATTAATTAATTTAATTATTTCAATAATTAATGAAAATTATTCTGCACTTTATTCAAAATAAAAATATTTAATGAAAATAAAATTTTAACTAACCTTGAATTTGCTGTACGCATTTATTTTTCTGTATTTTTATTGATTAGAATTTAACGCGTATTAATAAAAAGATGTATAATTTAAAAAATAATTAACCATTATAAATTAACAAGAATAGAATTTAAGGTTTTTTCACAATTTCCATGAAATTAAGATTCAACCGTTTTTTGTTTTTCCGTGAAAAAAAATTCCGTAAAAAAAATTTTCCGTGAATTGACACCTTACGATTTTATTGAAATTTGTTTTAAAATAATTGAATTGTTTTGTGAAATTTTATTGAAGAAAATACGTATTCAATTTTTTTAATATTCTCGTCGAAATTTCAATTATTTTAAAAATTGTGAACAAAATTTTTGTCAAAATTCAATAATTAAAGAAAATTTTAATAAAGTTCTTTGCAAAAGTTCAATTATTAAAAAAAAAAAAAATTTATTATTTGCAAATTATTATTATTATTATTTTAATATTATTATTATGTATTATTAATTACAAATTTTTTTTGTAAAATTTTTTTCTCTTAAAAATATTATTAAAAATCGTCAAACGAAATCAATTCTTTCGTATTATTAATGTGGTAATAAAAATGTTATTAAAAAAAAAATATGGAAAATTTCCAATTTTTTTAAACTGAAAAAAAAAAATTTGAGGAACTTTCAAATAAATAAATGCGTGACAACCCTGATCAAGTCTTTAATAAATTTCTCAAGCAAAACAAATAATAAAATAAAAATGTTTCTGCCCAAAAGGCAGAATAAGAATAATCTTAAGACATTTAAATTATTTGAAAGTAACTGAAAATATTATTAGAAATTGGGGTATCTAAAAAAATTGCTTATTAAAATAAAAAAAAAAAAATTATTTTATTTATTTATTTTTTTTTACTTAAAACTTGTACTTTGTTTATAAATTGTCACTGAGAAGCAGAAAATATGCAAAATATTTTGTTATTTTAATTTCCCAACTATTTTTTTTAATTTAAAAAAAAAAAAAAATGGAAAGAATAATATCCTAGTCTTAAAATATTTGTTACATAGTGCTAATTTTTCTGGGAAAAGAGAGAAATATGGAAAAATATAATAAATAATTTTTGTAAATTAATAAAAATAGTTCAGTATTATTTAAAAAATAAAAATAATATTTCTAATAAAATAAATAAAAACCTATTATTAAATTTAAAAAGTAAGAAAAAAAAAATTATTATATATATAAAGAAAAATAATATTATCTATCAAAAATTCAAAACATATAAAAAGAAAAACAAAAGCATAATCATGACTAACTTCAAGTGTGGACAGACTGGACAGAATGAATGAATGAATACGACGATTATTATATTTAATGAAAGAATTTACCTAATACTTAGTAAACTAATGCCATTTTTGCGAAGAATTTTATAAAAAATTTTTAAATAATTGACTTCTTTCGACTAATTTCATGCAAATTCTAATTTAAATAATTGAATTCCTGAGAAATTTTTATTATTCAGTGAAAAGAATTGAATTCTTACAAAAATCTTTACAAAAACAATTTTCAAAATAATTGAATTCTGTTTGGAAATTTTATGAAAATAGTAGATATTGAAAATCATTGAATTGCGAAAAGTTTATAAAAATAATTAAATATTACAAAGAATTCTATTAAAATTTTTAACAATAATTTAATGTCTGTTGGAAATTTTATAAAATTTATTGAAAATAATTGAATTCCTAAAAACTATTTTATTATTTATGAAAATAATTGATTTCTTTCGGCTAATTTTATGCAAATTATAATTTAAATAATTGAATTCCTGAGAAATTTTTATTATTTATGAAAAGAATTGAATTCCTACAAAAATCTTTACAAAAAATTTTCAAAATAATTAAATTCTGTTTGGAAATTTTATGAAAATAGTAGACATTGAAAATCATTGAATTGCGAAAAGTTTTTAAAAATAATTAAATTTTACAAAGAATTCTATTAAAATATTTTAGAATAATTTAATGTCTGTTGGAAATTTTATAAAATTTATTGAAAATAATTGGCTTCTTTCGACTAATTTTATGCAAATTTTAATTTAAATAATTGAATTCCTGAGAAATTTTTATTATTCAATAAAGAGAATTGAATTCTTACAAAAATCATTACAAAAAATTTTCAAAATAATTGAATTCGGTTTGGAAATTTTATGAAAATTTATTACTTCTAAAAATAATTGAATTATTGTGATGAATATCGTTATTTATGAAAATAATTTAATTTTGCAAAGAATTTTATTAAAATACCTGAAAATATATTAGCTTTCGGGAATAATTTTCTGATTTATCAAGATGATTGAATTCTTTTGAAGAATTTCATTATTGGAAGAATTCTTTCAATTATTTCCATAAATAACAATATTCATTACAATAATTCAATTATTTTTAGATGTAATAAATTTCTACTTGGAAATTCCATTATTTTAAAAAATTCCAATAAATCGTTCGCAAGAATTCAATTATTACCAATAAATTTAATAAAATTTCCAACAGACATTCAATTATTGAAAAAATTTTTTAATAGAATTCTTTGTAAAATTAAATTATTTTTAAAAACTTTTCCCAAAGCAACTATTCAATTATAATTGAACATTTGCTAAGAATGTTATTAAAATTTTCAAAAATAATTTAAATCCTTCGAGAAATTTTATTATTTTTAAAAGAAATATTGAATTATTGCCGAAAAGTTTATTAAAATGTTTAAAAAGAATTTAATTTCTGTGAAAAATTCTGTTATTTTGAAAAGTAATTGAATTCTTCATAAGAATTTAATAAACATTATTTTAAATAATTAATCTTTTGGAAATATAATGAATATTATGAACACTTTATTAGTTTAAATAATTTAATTCTTGTGGAAAACTTTATTTGTGAAAATAACCGAATATTTCGATTAATTAATTTAAAATAGTATGAAAATAATTGATATTCTTCAATGAGTTTCATTATTTATGAAAAAATATTAAAAATCATGCTTAGAATTATTTTATCAAAAAATTTTTTCATAAATTCATTTTTCATAAAAAATGTTATTATTTTAGTGAAAGTAATTGAATTGTTGTAAAAAATAAATTGTATAAAATTTTGTTAAATAATGGATTTTTTTGAAATGTTTTCGAAAATACTATTTCAAACACGTTAAATCGTTAGGTATTAAAATAACACCAAAATGGATTAAAATAATCCAATTTAGTGTTATTTTAATCCATTTTGGTGTTATTTTAATACCTAACGATTTACCGTGAATTAATTGAATTATTTTGCGAAATTTCATGAAAAAATACTAGATATTGAAAATAATTGAATTTCGAATCTTTTTTAAAAATAATTTAATTTTTTTAAAGAATTTGATTATAATTTTTTGAGAATAGTCTTTTTATTTCTAGCATTAGCGAATTTACAAAAATGAAATTTCTCTAAGAAAATTATTATTTATATTCTTTGTTCTAAAAGTTGAATATTATGATAATTTTTCTACCTCCTCTATTTTTCGGAATAATTCAAATTTTCGTAATGAAGATTATTTTTAATTTCAAAATGAAAGTATCAAATAACAATTTTTGCGAAATTCAATTTTCTTCGTACAAGAAAGTTAAATTGTTTTCAATTTAGAAAACTGATGTCAAATTTGAAATTAGTATTAACATTTGTTAAAGATTTTTTATATACTTTAAAGTTTTAAAATAGTATGTGACGCGCTCCGAAGAAAGGTACCTAAGAAGCAAAAAATTGGAGGTTATGTTTTGAATTTTTCAAGTAAAAATACAGAAAGAAAATCAATTATTAATTTAAAATTATTGATCTTCAAGTCTTCATTACAGCCAAATTATTCAATAAAAATTAGTTTCAAATTGAAATAAAATAAAAATACACTTTTAATCCAGAGAAATCTAACACGACCCTAACCTATAATTTAGTTTGCTTTTCAGGTACCTTTCTTCAGAGCTCGTCACATATAAATAGAAAATTTAATTCTAATTAGTTTTTCAGTTATGTCTCGTAATAATTATTACGAGACATAATAATTATTATTAATAATAATTATTATTTAAAAATTCTTGAAATTAAAATGACTTGAAACTGTTTACAATAACCAGTGTAATGCAACAATTCCGAGTGGATAATTTGTCTGGTAAAATACTAAACAGTAATAAACAGTCCCTTAATAGTTGCATGCGAAAAACATTGACTAAAGAGAAAAAAAAATCTTACGCTGAAATTGTGATGGGAATATATAAATAGAAGTCCGTTAATGGCAGAAGATTTTTGAATTCCTTTAATTAAAATTCCCAAAGTGGTTTTGCTGAAATAAGAATATTAATTTTTGTGAGCACGGTAAAAATGATTGATATGCAATTATTACGTGTCATGATGCATTAGGTCGATCAACCTTGCGTCTCTCTGGAAGATGAAGTACTTGTCTATTTGCCAAGGTCATTAAGGGGTCGGCCTACACTTAATCTCTATATATGCAGCGGCGGATAATCTAATGATAATATTGTGAGTGTAGTTGCTTGCATATCTATATCGTTTTGCGGTAACGTAACACGTTATAATGTAACGCAAGTATTTCCTTTCTCATGTATCAAAGGCTCATGCACACACACACTTTTCGTTCTGCTCATATGTTCCTTTTTTTAATGCATTCAACATCATATATAATAGTACATTGACTGCTAGCATGACAGTTTAGTAATTTTATAGTCTTTGCCTATTGCATAAACGTTTATTTATTTTCAGAATATAATGGGGATGAATGAACTCGAAAGGGAACACTAAATTGTTTTATCAAATGTCTTCTTCTTGTTATTCTTATTCTTATTCTTCTTTTTCTTTTTCTTTTTCCTTGTTTTCTTATATTCTTATATATTCCTTGTTTAGCCTTGTTGTTTGTTGATACAAAGTGTCAGAAGATGCATTAAAAGAATGTAAGTTGGGTTGGAAACTATGATAATTTGGGTATGTTCGGTAGGGATCCGTGTGGACTGTAGGATCCCTACCGGACCTGATCATTATTATGAATCTTTTTTCACCTTGTAGTGGGATTTTTTGGTTATTACTTTTTTTGGGGATTTGTTTGGTTAGTCCTCTTGTCATCAGGAGCCTTGACGAATCTAGTACAAATATTTTCGTTTAGAATTATGAACGATTACAAGAACACATGTAGCATTTGAAATGTCAGTTAACTTTCTTAGCACCTTCATCGGACCTAATAAAGCACTTTTAAATTTTTTTATCAGACCTTTTAAAGCACCTAATACTCTTTGGCAAATTTTGAATTAAAAACATGCTTACATAAGAATGATTCTTCAGTCAATTCTTCATGATTCTTCACGTTTGCTTTCCCATTCATTCCTCTTTAAACTTCCAGAATTATTTTAAAATCAGCTACAAACTTTTACACTGTTTAAAAAACATACTAAAGATTAATGATGCGTGTAA
Organism: Leptopilina drosophilae; assembly: GCA_032873175.1. Lineage (NCBI taxonomy): Eukaryota > Metazoa > Arthropoda > Insecta > Hymenoptera > Figitidae > Leptopilina > Leptopilina drosophilae. The sequence goes on from CM065483.1 coordinate 21,869,007, forward strand.
TGTCAAACAAACGTTTAATATGCTTTAGTTTACACAAAGCCTACTTTAATCGTCATTCTATTTCATTCATTCGAAAATCCATCTTTAAAAATAACAATTTTGTCTTGTTTTCCAATTTTCATTGATAAATTCATGTGAAAATATTGTTGTAATTCTCTCCCCATTATTTTCTTCGTTGGAACCAAAGTTTACATATTCATCGATTTTCATTATTTGTATTCAAATTTTTTAGTATTCTTAGAGTTATTAATTCCGTTTAACTAGATAGTTTAGCATGATTCTTTAAAAGTAAAGACCTCAATAGTTCCGAGTTGGTAAAACTACAATACCAAAACAGAAATTTAATTCTATAAAGACGAGTTGAATATTTTATTTCTTCCTTGTTTTGTTCAATTAACAATTTCAGTTTATTTCTCATCTCCTAAAGTGGTTTTAAGGCTAGCTGCAAAAAAGGATAATCGAATGCAAAACATCGATAGAAATGCAGTGAATGGATACGAGATTACAATAATGAGCGGTTGTCAACTCACTCTTTGAAAATTAGGGTTATTGTTCTCATGTTGGTGGAATTTTCACTCGCTATTATCGCAATTTTATTACCACTTGTGTGGGTATAGAGAAAATACATATTAAAAGCAGCGATTAATGACAATAATAGTAATTGGATAAAATTATATTTGACCACGCTCTTTTTTTTAATGTCCATCACAAACATTTTGATATTTTTCTATTCTTCAATATTGTTAATAGTTAGCGTCGACTCTCAGCATCAGAGAATTTTTATTTAGCATTTTTACAGATGATGTTATTAATTCAGGGTTGTCATAGGTCAGGAAATTTAAAAAAAAAGTAGAATTCGTGGGGGAAAGATCAGGGAAAATTTACTGACATTTAAATTACTTTCCCTGACAAACATTTTTTTGTAGAAAAATATCGAAGTTTACGTAAATGATTAAAATTTATGAATTTTCATTTACAATTATAATCTCTAACTACAATCATAATTTTTTTGTGCTACAGAAAAGCGTCTAAAGGAAGAGTTATTTTTTATTGTTTAAATTTTGAGAAAATAAGTGATACAAATTTAGAAAATAAAATTTGAAAAGGTAATTTTGAAAAGGTGGATTCAAGTTGGTTCGATTAAATTATTTTTTACCATTTTCAACTGTTAGCTCTGAATCAATTAATTTTAATAATTTTCCTTTACATTTTTAAATAATTTTTAAGAGAAGTTTTTCAATTTTGCAAAATTTCCGAACAATTATTTAGTAAAATTTTTTAACAATAATTGAAATTTTGAAAAGTATTAATTAAAATGATCAAATTTTTGAAGAATTTAAATTATAAACAGGACGATGATTTTTGAAAAATTTTAATAAGTCCAAAAAATAAATTTAGGAAAATTTTATTTACATTGTTCGAAGATAATTAAAAATTTACAAATTATTACAAAACAATTTCAATAATTAGATTTTAAAAATATTTTTAAGAGATTTTTTGAAAATAATTAAATATTTCTTAAAAGATTTTTTGTATAATTTAAAAAAAAAACGAATCAATTTTTCGATGGATTTTAATTAAAAATTTTGAACATGATTCTTTTCTCCAAAAATTTTATTATTTTTGGAAATATGTATTTAAAAATATTTCATTTTAAAAAATTAGAAACTAATTTTAATTAATTCTTATTTTTAAATTTATCTTCAATGATTTTTCATTAAAATTTTTGATAATTCAATTATTTTCAAAATTTGCAATCAAAATTCCTCAAAAGTTGATTTTCAAAAATTGTAACAAAATACTTGAAATAAATTAATTATTTTCAATTAAATTTTATACAAAATTTCAACTATTCAGAAATAATGACTAAAAGATTTGTTTACAGTTTTTACGAAAAATGGTTGTATTTCGTTGTAATGTTTGAAAGAAAAGTCGAAAAAGTCGCAATTCTTGAAATTAAGTCGAAAAAAGTCTTAAATTTTTTAATTTCCTTGACAAAAATTTTTTTCTTGACATTTTCCTGACTTTATTCATAAAAATTTTGTTTCCCTGACATTTCCTTAATTTTACTGACATGTGGCAGAAAAATAACAAGTTTTAATAAATATTTATTATAAATTTTTAAATACTAAAATTTTTAATAAATATTCATTAGAAATTAAAAAAACTGAGATTTTTGTAAAATTATAATAAATAAAATTCTTCTGAAATTAGTTAATTTTTTTAATATAAATATTCAATTAATTACTAAAAATAATAGATTTACAGAAGAATTTTAGTGGAAAACATTAAAAAAATTGAACTTTGGAGAAGTTACAAATAATTTCATTTTCTAAAATTAATTAAAAAATTCTTGTCAGAATTTCATTTATCTGCAAAAATTTTCCTTAATTCAATGAATTTTAATAACTACTATATTCATGAAATTTTCCAAAAGAATTCAATTAGTTAAAAAAAGAATTTTTAAAAAACTTTACGAGAATTCAATTATTAAGAAAAGTTTTTAAATTTTTTTTAGTAATAGTCTAATTATTATTATTTCCAAAAAGACAAAAATTTTTGCAAAACATCAATTATTTTAAATTCAATTTTAATTAAATTCGCCGAAAGAATTTACAAGAAGTTAATTTATATTTTCATAAATAATAAAAGTCTTCATAGAATTCATTAATTTATTTTTAAAAAATACAATTTTTCTCTGTTAATTTTAATAAATTGTTTGCAAAAATTTAATTATTTTCAGAAATAAAATTCTTCAACAAGATTTTGATAATTTTTATAAATGTCAAACATCTTGAGAGAAATTTTTAATTATTTTCAAAAATAGTTATAAAAATTAAATTATTGTTAATACAAGTGTTACTGAATTTCTCTAAAGTATTTAATTTTTAATCGAAATTATCATAAAATTCTTCAAAACAATTAAATTATTTTCAATTTTTTTTTATAAATCCTTTGGCGAATTTGATTATCGTTATAAATAATTTTTTTGTTTTGCAATAATTCAACTATTTTAAATAAAATTCGATTACAATTTTTGAATAAATCCAAGTGTTTGTAATAAATGTTTAAAAAATTCTATATCAGAATTTATTTTTAATATAAAATTTTTCTATTTTCTCTAAAGATTTCATTTTTTTATCATAATTTCCATGAAATTCAATTATTTACAAAAATTTGAATAAAAATCCCTGTACGAATTCAATTAGTTTCAATGAATAATAAAACTAATTACAGAATTTCGATTATTTTCAATATACAATTTCAATCGAATTCCTCGAATAAAAGTAATTTTAAAAATACTTTCACTCTTTCGAGACCTGCTAACATTTTACTTGAAAATAAGTTATTTTTAACTGCGAACAAAATTTCGAGATTTTTCGATTTGGTTTCACACAAATAGTAAAAGTTACTTTATCCGTTTTATTATCCTTCTAATTTATATAACGAATGCGACAATCGATTACAATTCCCAGTTGTGGTTGGCAAAAAATGTATAAAATAATTGCTGTTCAGGGTGACTAACTTTCTATAATTATTCCAACAAATAACGATATTAGTCACTAGAAACAAGATAAAATATTGTTTATCGCACAATTTCAGCATTGGATTAAAAAAAAATCTACAGACAAACGAACAAGATCATAAAAAATAATCATTGGATATAATAAACGTTCTAGTTTTCATCTTAATTTAAATTATAATCCATTACAAATATTACCCAAATATTTCATATAAATCAAAAATTATTGAAAATCTGATAGGTACGGAAAAAAAATATAGATAAATTACGTCATTTCTAATTAAATGACAATTTTTATTTCCGTTGGGGTAAATTTCAGAGAGAAACAATTCTTTTTTATTGAGGAAATAAAAAAAATGTATATATATATATATATATTTTACTTGGGGGAACAGGAACCTTATGAGGGAAATAATACAAGATTCGTGCCGAAAATGTTCAGTGAGAGTTACAAATGCTCTGGACACGTGACACGCCTTTTTACCCTCCGTCTGAATATATACTGTAAACTTTACCGAAACGATGAGTCAACACAAATTCGATCTTATAGCAAGATATATTGCGTGAATAATTCTAATTGCTTCAGAAATAATTTGGATATTTGTTTTGCGCAAAAAAAACCTTCACTGACGTAATCAAATCATTTCCTTTAATTAAAACGCGTTTCCAAAAAAAATTGATTCAAGAAGTAAACATTTAAAAAAATACTAAAAAAAAGTTATACTAAAAAATACTAAAAAAAGTTATAATAAAAAATACTAAAATAAAGTTATGATAAAAAATACTAAAAAAAAGTTATAATAAAAAATACTTAAATAAAGTTATGATAAAAAATACTAAAAAAAGTTATAATAAAAAATACTAAAATAAAGTTATGATAAAAAATACTTAAAAAAAGTTATGATAAAAAATACTTAAAAAAAGTTATAATACAAAATACTAAAAAAAATTCTAAAAAATACTCAGAATACTACAAAATACTACGAAAATAAAAAATTTCAGAATTTTTAATTAAAATTAATTAAAATTCAATTTCTCTAGAGCATCAATTTTCAACCTCAAACCACTCGAATTTTTTAATTACTTTTTGTTACCTTCTTAATTCTGAACTTTCAATAATTCAATTGTTACGTTGAATTTTATTACAAACTTTGAAAAAAAAATTGAATTATTTTAAAGAATTTTATTTAAATTTCGATAAAAAATTAAATTCTTTAGAAAAATTCAATTATTTGACAATGATTGGATTTTTATAGATAAAGAATTTTATAACAATTTTTGAAAACAATTGCAAATTTCTCTAACAGGGTGTCTACTATTTTTGTTAAACAAAATTTCAGGTTTTTTCGGTTTTTTCTTAAATTTTTCCCGGTATTTTTCTCTTCAAATTTAAATTTATATTTGATTTCGAACATGAATAAATCTTTAAATTTTTTGAAAATAATGTTTTTTATAATAATTTCAATTGATAATTTGGAAAATAATTGAATTAAACAAAGCAATTTCTCAATTTGTTGAAAATAAACTTGTCTCTTTGTAATTGTAATTGAAAAATTGATTTTTCAATTCTATTAAAATTATATTGATAATTGAATTTCTGCAAAGAATTATACTATTTATAAAAGTAATTCAATTCTTCCAAACAATTCCTCTTATTTATTAAAATAATTTAATTCTTGTGATGAATTTTATTAAAATTTTTGAAAATAATAAAACAGTAATAATTAAATATTTATTTAATAAGTAATAAACATTTAATTTGTTCAAGAAATAAATAAATATAATTAATATAAACATTCAGAAATTTGAAATTATAAAAATTTAAGGGAAATTTAATAACTATAATTATGTGTTGAATAGAATAATATAATTTTTGTAAGCAAAAAATTAATTTAAAACTTTAAGAGGAACTTTAAATTTAAAAATAAAATTATAATCACGGTCACCAACTTTGCTTCATTATTTTCAAAAAATGTAAATAAAATTCTTTAGAAGAATTCAATTATTTTTCAAAAAATGTAATGAAATTTCAATTACTTCAAAATTTTTTAATTATTTCCTTATAAAAATTCAATTATCCTGAAAGAATATAATCGAAAAATTACAACTATCTTATTTTTTAGATTAAAAAAAAATTTGCGAAAGTTCATTTTTTTAAAACAGTTTTAAGAATGTATATATTTTTAAATTGACTAATAAAAATTTTAATTATTAATTTTCACCATTAGAAATATGAATATATATTAGAATTTGACTTTTTATAAAATTCAATTATATTAATAATTGAATTTTATAAAAAGTCAGTGACTAAATTAAAATACGTTAAAAATTCTATTTGTTAAAAAGTTTCTAATGAAAGTCTTTAACAAATTTAATTACATATTTTCAGTGGAATTTTAAAATATTTCTATTAACTTCATAATTTTTTAAAATTTATTTACATAATACGTTTCAATTGGTGACTGATTTTTTACTATCAAATTAATTATTTCTAACTAATTCAAATTTAGAGAACAGTATAAATATTTATGAAAATTTAAATAAAAAGTGATTTTTTAAAAACAAATTAAAGTAATAAAACTTTTTTTAGTTTTGGTGAAAAAATTCTCGGTTTGATATAAAATTCCCAGTTATTTCCCGGTTTTCAAGGATTTCCCGGTTAGTAGACACTTTGTCTAAAAAATATTTACATTAACTAAAATAATTGAATTCTGATAAAGAATGTTATAGTTTCTAAAAATAATTGGATTTTTGCGAAGAATTTCTTAAAATTGAAAGAAAAGTTACATTTTTTTAATTAATAATTTAATTCCTGCGAAGAATTTTGTTATTTATAAAAATAAATTGACGTCTTGTAAATTGTTTCGACGAATTTCATTAAAATTGTACTTTCAGTATAGTTAAATTTTATCAAAGATTATTTTCTGTTTATGAAAACAATCGAATTCGTGTAAATTGTTTTTATAAAAATTTATTAAATTAAAATAAAAATAATCGAAATTTTAGAAAAATTTTATCAAAATTGTAATTAAAAGAATTGAATTACAGTAAAAAAAATTTTTATTTATACGCGAATAACCAAATTTGTGAAAGGAATTTGATAAAAAATGGTAAAATAATAATGAAACCGTTTTAAAGTGTTTTATTTGAGTTTTGATAAAAAATCAAATTTTTTAGAAGAATAAAATAAAATAAAACTGTGTCAACTATTTTTTTTTTTTGAATAAAATTTGACAAAGAGGCCTTTGTATCGATTTGTCAAAAAAGGCATGCGTGACTGACAAACTCATTTTCTACCTAAGGGGTGAATTTTTAGTATATGGTCTTTTTTACATTATAAATATTCCATTAGCCTAACACTTAATAAATTACTTTCACTGAAATACTTATTTCTATGTCAATGTGGTTTCAATATTTGTGAAAAAGAAAATAAAATAATACATATTTTTTCATCAAATGAGAAAGAAAAACAAAAATATTTTACCAAAACCCACTAAAAATAGACATATTTGGTATGATAATATTTTTCGATAAAAATTTAGGGGCTCTATAAAGGAAAGTGACTCATAGAATAACTGACAAAAAGTGAACAAATCACCCGAGGGTTTCTTTCTTTCTTTTCTTTTTTTTTTGATACAGAAAAAATCGATTGCAGTAAATTCAAAACATTTTTTATCCAAAAATAAAAACGAAATAACAAAATTTGTTTATTTCTTCTTCTAAATAAATTTTTTTTGCAATAATTTAGTCTTATTAAGAAATTTGTTTATTTATCAAAGAAATTTATTTTCAAATTTGTTTCTAAATACATTAGGTTTTTAATTTTTTTCAAAATGGTAATTTTTGAAAATATTTTTAATAAAAAAAAATTTTTATTTGAACGTTTCAAACTTGAGGATTCTAATTAAATAATAATCCAAATTGTGGGATTTTTTTCAGAAGAAAAAAGTCGTACTTTATTATAATTTCTTTGTTTAAACATATTTTTTGTTAAAATTAATATTTTCATATTTTACATTTTTTACGTTTTTAATAATTTTTTGGAACAATTAATATTAATAAATTTACTGAAAGCAAATTCAATGAAAGTATGGTTAACAACCTATTGTGAAAATTTTGGAAAATTCACTACTTTCGAGACACAAAGTCATTAGCTATTTATCAACAATACCCAATTAATAACATTCATTTCAAATTAATAGGTGTCAATTTTACACAATTGATAAAATGCTAGGGAGACTAAAATAAAATCTCAATATTAAACCAAGTGTACTGACATTTTTTCATTATAATTATTGATTGATAAAAGAAACTATTATTAACGAAAACGAATTTTTTAAGAAAAATTCTAAATTAAAAATGTATTTACAGTAGAAAAGTTTACGATTCAAATAACTCGTCTCTTATCAAATAAATTTTTACTCGATTCAAATCATTTTAACTTAAAATTAATATTTACTTTACCAAAAATAACATTTGTTGCAAAGAAAAATTAATTTTTTAAATTAATTTCCATTTAAATTTAAATGGAAATTAATTTTAAAAATTTAATGTAAATCATTAGTTTATTTAAATCAAATAATTTTTATTTATTTCAAAAAAAATTCTATTTTAATTCAATAATTTAATCCAAGTGAATGAGTCAAATAATTTTATATTTAAATCCAATAAATTGAATTTAAGTCGATAATTTTTTAACTCTAATGAAATAAACTGAATTTGAATCAATAATTTTTTTTATAATCAATAATTTTTTTATAATCAATAATATTTATAATCATTTAGAAAAATTAGAAATTAAATTTTAAATAACAATTATAATTTATTTAAATCAAATTTAAATTCATAATTTTCTTGAGTCAAAATTTTTTAATTGAAACCTAAAAAAATTGTATTATAACTTACAATTTACTTGAATCAAAGAAATTGAATTTAAATTTACTCGATTCAAATAATGTACTTGAATCAAATAATTTTTCATTTAAACCAAAAATATTGCACTTAAACCAATAGTTTTAGCATTTGAAGCAAATATTTAAATTCAGTTAAATAAAAATTATTTGACACAAGTAAATAGTAATTATAAAAATAAATAAATATTAATTATAAAAATAAATAAATATTAATTATAAAAATAAATAAATATTAATTATAAAAATAAATAAATATTAATTATAAAAATAAATAAATATTAATTATAAAAATAAAAAAATTAATATTATTTATAAAAATAGAAAATAAATAATAATTATAAAAATAGCAAATAAGTAGTAATAATTGTAATTATAATAAAACAGAGTAAATAAAATATTAACAAAACTCAAAAACTTGTACAAACCCAACAAAAAAACGATTTTCTTTCAACAAAACAGTTGACCAAAAACTTTAAATATCCAATAAATTTTCTCGAAACACAGGAATCCTCTTTTTGCACAATTTAATTTACAATAATTTAGTTACTAAACAAAATTTAATAGAACAATACAACAAATCACAATAAAGGAAAAAAATGGTACAATAACGAAAAATAAAAATTCAAATATCAACGTACGTTGCAAGTTTTTCAAAAGCCGCAAAACCGATATTTGTAATGTATATAGTATTCGACACGAGCGCCGCACTGATAATTATCAAACTAAACTTTACTTTTCGCAAGCGACGTGAAAAAGTTCACCGAACGAACGACTGTTCGGGCGTGGCGTTTCGCGATGAACTGGCGGGGAATCCGCAATTGAACGTCGGCACCGGTTCGTGAGTCACACACACGCACACCACCCCCGTTCGTCCGCATTCGTTCTGACAATATTCTTCGAGACCCTTCTCTGGCCCTCCCCCACCACTAAACCCCCATCCCCCCCTTCTTCCCTCTTTGCCAACAAAAACCCGTCACTCCTGTCACTTTATATGTTCAACATGTAAATTGTCTCTTTTTTTTTAAAAAGGGAAACAAAACACCAACACCCTCAACATTATTAAAAGGGGACTATGCTATTTTTAAAATTTTATTTTATCATCTCTTGCATCAAATTTTGGGTGTTCTGCAATTTGTATAGATAAATTTTAGGTTCATTTTTTATTATGCATTTCTATTGCATTTGATAAAGTTTGATTAAATAGCAGGTAAGGTAATACTAAACTCCTGAAATCTTATTTGACATAATACTCATTTGGCATAAAACCATTTAACATAAATATCATTTGACATAAAATCTATTTGGCATATAAAACCATTTAACATAAATATCATTTAACATAAAATCTATTTGGTATAAAAACATTTAATTTAACACATATTTGACATACATTTCATTAAGCATACAAACACTATTTGTCATAAATTTCATTGTACACAAAAAATCATTTAACATAAATATCATTTGTCATCAAATTCATTTACCATAAATATCATTTAACATAAAATCTATTTGGTATAAAAACATTTAATTTGACATACATTTCATTAAGCATACAAACATTATTTGTCATAAATTTCATTGCACACAAAAATAATTTAACATAAATATCATTTGTCATCAAATTCATTTAACATAAACATCATTTAACATAAAATCTATTTGGTATAAAAACATTTAATTTAACACATATTTGACATACATTTCATTAAGCATACAAACATTATTTGTCATAAATTTCATTGCACACAAAGAATCATTTAACATAAAATCATTTGTCATCAAATTCATTTAACATAAATATCATTTGACATAGAATTAATTCAACATATATTTTATTCGATATAAAAAGCATTTAATGTAATTTTCATTTCTAAAAAAATACCATTCATTTCACTTTCATTTCACATGAAAATCATTTAACATAATAATAATAATAATAATAATTTTATTTTGGCACCAATTGACATAAGTTTTATTTAACATATTTCATTTCACATAATATACATTTGATATAAATTTTGGCATAAATTTCATTTAATATAATCCTCATTTATCATAAAAGTTCATTTAACATAAAAGACATTTAACATCATTTTTATTTGACATAAATTTCATTTGACATAAAAATCATTAAACAAAATTCACCTATATTTTCATATTAAATGATCTTTATGTAAAATGTAATCTATATCAACTGAATTTTATGTCAAATGAAAATTACGTTAAATGGGATTTACACTAAATGACATTTATGTAAAGCAAATTTCATGGCAAATGAGAATAATGTTAAATGGAATTTATATCAAGTGAATATGTTATGTTAAATAAAAATTATGTTAAATGATATTAATGTCAGGTCAATTTTATGTAAAATGATATTTATGTCAAATAGATTGTTTGTCAAATGAGAATTGCGTCAAATGACTTTTAAGCCAAATTAAATTGTTGTCCAATGAATTTCATGTAAAAAAAATATTTTATAACAATTAAAATTTACGTTAAATGAATTTTAGGTCAAAAGAAGTTCATGTTAACCGATTTTTAAGTTTAAAGAAAATTATGTTACATGATTTTCATGTCAAATGCAAATTATGTTGTATGAGTTTTATGTAACATTAAATTGATATATGAAATGAATTTTATGACAAATTATATTTATGTTAAATGGGATTTATACTATAATTAAAATTTATGTAAAGTAAATTTTATGTCAAATGAAGATTATGTTAAATGTAATCTATGCCAAATTAAATTTATATCAAGTGGATTTTATGTTAAATATGAATTGTGTTAAATGTTATTTGCGTCAAATGGAATTTATGTCAGGTGAATTTTGTGTAAAATGGTATTTATGTCAAATGGATTTTGTCTTTAATGACAATTACATTACATGACTTTTAAGCCAAATTAAATTGTTGTCAAATGAATTTTATGTCAAATAAATTTTATAACAATTAAAATTTACGTTAAATGAATTTTTTGTCAAAAGAAGTTTATGTTAAATGATTTTTACATCAACAGAAATTTATGTTACATGATTTTTATGTCAAATGGAAATTATGTTGTATGAGTTTTATGTAACATAAAATTAATGTTGTATGAGTTGTATGTAACATAACATTGATGTTGTATGAGTTTTATGTATCATACAATTGATGTTAAATGAATTTTATGACAAATGATATTTATGTTAAATATTTTTTTATGTGCAATGATATTTATCACAAATAATGTTTATTTTATGTGAATTTTTAAGTGGTTTTGTATCAAAGAACTATTTTGTTATGTTACAATATGTTACATATTTTACAATTGTAACTTTTAGAATCAGGAGTACTTTATGTACAAAAGCACCTGCCTCGATAATTTTCAGAAAAAAGTATTTCGAAAGTTTAAGCAAATAAAGAACAATAATTAAATATATTTTTTACAAAAGTTATTAAAATTTGAAAAATTTAATTTGGAAATTTGTTAAAAATTAGGTTTTTGAAAAATACTGATTAAAATTTTTTAAAAAAAAAAGTACTTGAATTCTCAATAATAATTTTAACAAATTGAAACAATTGAAAATTTTGTCAAATTTTATATTTTAAAGAATTTTATTTTTTCCTCTTTAAAAATTGTCTATTAATATAATTATGTTTTAGAAATTATATCATTTTATGAATTTACAAAAATTATTCTATTTAAATAATTCAATTCTCGTAGTTGAATTCTGATCGGAATTGATTTAACAAAAATTTTCATTTAACATTTTAAAAAATAATTGAATATTTAAACCATTATAACAGGAATTTTAGGGATTAATTAAATTTTAAAAGGTTTTGATATTAAATTCCTTGAAATTTTAAGGGAAGCAAAAGTTTAAAAATCTTTAAATTTTTGTTTTAAAAAATTATTAATAACATTATTTTTCTTTAAAAATCTTTAAATTTCTGTTTTAAAAAATTATTAATAACATTATTTTCTTTAAAAATTATTAAAATTTTTCAAAAATTTTCTTCAAAAATTCTAAAAAAATAATTGAATTTTGGATGAATTACAGTTGCAAATTTTAGAAATAATTATATTTCATGAGGGTTTTCATTGAAATTATTTAAAATTTTAATTACTCGGGAAAAATAAATATAAATAAGTTTTAAAATTTTTATTTAACAAAAAGTATTAAAGTTTTGAAAAATTTAATTTAGTAATTTCGAAAAATTGTTTCTTGAAATAGTGAAACTAAATTTTTTTAAAAATACTTCTATTTCCGGAAAAAATTTTTAAAAACTAAAACAATTGAAAATTGTGCCAACTTTTATTAAAATAAATTTTGAATTTTATTTCAAGTTGTTGTTAGAAATATTTTGGCATTTACCAAACGAGTTGTTCAAATAATTAAATTTAATGAAAAACTTTAAGAAAAATTATATTTTTTAAGAAATTAAGAATTTTCATTAAATTTGGAAAAGCAAATTTTGAAAGTAACTGTGAAAAAGAAAATTTCACGTGCGTGTAGTTTAGCTAGTTATAGATATTATAAACAAAATTGTGATTCGTCAACTTTGAAAATCGCGCCTGTATTTAAATATCAAATGATGTATAAAAAATCATGTTAAATGATACTTACGTCAAATGAAATTTATGTCAGGTGAATTTTATGTAAAATGATATTTATGTCAAATGGATTGTTTGCCAAATAAGAATTACGTTAAACGACTTTTATGCCAAATTAAATTGTTGTCAAATGAATTTTATGTAAAAAAAATATTTTATAACAATTAAAATTTACGTTAAATGAATTTTTTGTCTAAAGAAATTTTATAACAATTAAAATTTACTTTAAGTGAATTTTTTGTCTAAAGAAATTTTATAACAATTAAAATTTACTTTAAGTGAATTTTTTGTCAAAAGAAATTTATGTTAATGATTTTTATGTCAAATGAAGATCATGTTACATATGATGTATATGTTATGAGTTTTATGTAACATGAAATTAATGTTAAATGAATTTTATAACAAATGATATTTATGTTAAATGGTTTTTTGTCTGCAATGAAATTGATGACAAATAATGTATATTTTATGTGAATTTTAAGTTAATAGTGGTTTTGAATCAAATATAACTATTTTAAACAAAGTTTTCGGGAATAAGCATGCACCTCAAATTGGAATTGATCTCGTTTAGGTGAGGCATTGATGTTTTGCAGCAGTCTAGCGGTAAACTAACCGCAAGATTGCTGCAAGATTATGTATACTATTTGGATAACTTCAATTATCAAAAGTAAGTTCTGCCATCTGCTACATGCCACTGCTATGCAATTATCAAAATTATGTTCTAACATCTGTTATATGCAAAGGCAAAACTTTTTACAAAGGTTAGGTTTACTATATGTTTCTACTTTTACAAATATTGATTAAAACAATAAAAAAAAATCAGTGGGTTGAAGGTAGTAATCGCACTTAGTACCAATCCGTAGGCGCACCAATCACTAATATTTCTCAAAAATGCCTTCCCATCAAATTTAGTGATCTATTTTAGAAAATTTATAAATAAAAACGTAATAAACTTATTGTTATTTGGTAGTTAATGATGACCAAGTAACAATACTTGATGATTGATTTAGTCATTATTTATGAAATTGGTTAAGAAATATTGAATAGTGTTTGGTGTGAAAAGTAAAGTTACATCAAACTAGGATTTCTGCAACATTGCTTTGTAATGAATTTTAATCATTCAGGTATTTTTTTAAGCTGGAAAAAAAAGAATTAAAGATTTATTTTTTTCCAGAAAGAAGAAATAATGATTCCTTTTTTTCTAGACAAATGAAATAATGATTCCTTTTTTTCTAGAAAAATGAAATAATGATTCCTTTTTTCTACAAAAATGGAATAATGATTCCTTTTTTCTACAAAAATGGAATAATGATTCGCTTTTCCCCCCCAAAAAAAAGGAATAATAATTCTTTGTTCGAGAAAAAAAGAAAATGGTTCTTTTTTTCCAGCTTCAAAAAGAAAAAAGAAATTGGAGGATGTCATGAATAACGTGTGCATAAAACACAGCAAAAAGCATGTACCGCAATGGAAAGAAGTATAAGGTACACCCGACTACTGTATATCCATATCGTTTCGAGGAAAAAGAAGGGCACATAAAACTTTTAAAAAATGCTTCTCGAAAAACATTATACAGTTAACGGAGCATCAATTTCTTCAGTATTTTGACGGGGCACTCCTTCGCACTATTAAACGTCACTCACGTCCACCAGTAAAATGTATTTCCTATTGTGCCCTGCCCCTTTTAGATTAAAATAGTCAGTGTGTAGGTCGGCTAAAAAACTCCTTCCTCCAGGGCTGACCGCTATCACACTGCATCAAGTGGGAATAATATTTTCTATTTACATCCTATAAGTACATCAATTAGCGAAATTAAAAACTCGTCGACAATTTGCCTTCACCATTATCTTAATTGGCCTCTCAACAAATTGACATTGAAATAACATTCTACATTAAACATTATTCGAATTTAAATGATCCGCAGCGGTGAGCTTTATTCTGTATTTTCATTCACAACAACAAAAAATTCGATATTTGGTTCCAAATCTCCTGCCCCAAATACTGAAAATACTAAAATTCGATATTTGGTTCAAAATCTCCTGCCCCAAATACTAAGCATACTAAAATTCGATATTTGGTTCAAAATCTCCTGACCCAAATACTAAGCATACTAAAATTCGATATTTGGTTCAAAATCTCCTGCCCCAAATACTAAACATACTAAAATTCGATATTTGGTTCAAAATCTCCTGCCCCAAATACTGAAAATACTAAAATTCGATATTTGGTTCAAAATCTCCTGCCCCAAATACTAAACATACTAAAATTCGATATTTGGTTCAAAATCTCCTGACCCAAATACTAGAGTTTTTGCATCTAAATATTACAGTATTTACTTCCAAATACCGTATATTTGTTGCTAAATACTGTAATATTTGCTTCTAAACATAGTACAGATTTTCTAAATTCTATCGTAATTTTTAGAAAAGTTGTAAATGTTTTTATCTCTGAGAACTATTATCTGCAGTTTATTTTTTTAAAGGTGTGGCTCTTTTTTCAAAGTGCTTTTAATGCGAAATTGTGGGACATCTTAAAGTCACAATGGATGCGGGAAAAGATAATTTAGTTGGTTGCTCTTAGCGAACGAAGTAGTCTGATGCCAGATGTGGAGGATTTTATTTATTGATTCTCGGAACATCTCTTTTTTGCGTGACAAGTTGGTCCGGATTTATTGGCTCACCCATTGTTGAAAATGATTACATTAGAATATGATTAAGTTCAAAAATTAAAACAACAAGAAAAATTCGTTTTTTCAGAACATTTAGGATAATATTTTATTATTAAATGCCAATAATTTGGCATTTCGTAATAATTTGGCTACTTCGTAGTCGATAATTAATTTTAAAGAAGGAGCAAAATGGTTTCAGTAAATGAGTCCCAGGTTATTTATAATAATAATACGATAATTAATATTGAAGTCCGTAAAAGTCCGTTTTTTTTAAAAAAGGTCCTTAATGTCCGTAATTTCATTCAAAAAGGATGAAAAGTTCGTAAATTGTACGATATAATTTGGAGAATTTTAGAGAAATTACAAATGATTGCAGAAATTCAATTATTTTTAAAAGTAATAAAATTCTTCGCAAAAATTCAATTATGTTCAAAATTTTTTTTAAATTTTCGTCAAAATTTCAATTATCTTTAGGAATATTAAAATTCTTCTCCGAAATCCATATATTTAAAAAGAAAAACTAAAAAACATTGTCAACATTTCAATTAAGGAGTAAGTTTTCAAAACCTGATAAATCCAAATTTTGTCATTTCAAGAAATTAAAAAAAATGACAATTCTCACATAAATATTAAAATTATCTTTAATGTAGAAAAAATGTAAGAAATAATACATTTTTTAATATTTTTTCTATTTAAAATGATAGTGTTTGTAATTAAATTCTATTGTAATAGGGAATTTAAAGGTTTTAATATAATTTTTTCTAATAAAAAGATAGAAAATAAAAATCATCAAGGTTAGGTCAAAATATTTTTTTAAACTAAAAATTCTTTATTAATACATTTTTTTCTTAAATTGTAGAGTGATAAATGGATTTCTAAAAATTTTAATATTTTAAATATGTGTTTATCTCAACTTTTTTAAAAATGGATTTATCAAATTTTGAAAAATTGCTCCTCAATTATCTGTATAAATAAATAGCAAAATTCTTCAACAAAATTCAATTATTTTCAAAAAATTTATTAAAATTCAATAAAAAATTTCCATTATTTTCATAATTAACAAAATTTATTACACGAATTAAATTATTTTCTAAGGTAATAAAATTCAATTATTTTCAAAAATTTTAATAAAATCCATTGCAAAATTTGAATTATCTTCAAAAGTAATAATATTCTTCACAAAAATTAAATATTGTTTAATGTCTAATGTTTTTATAAAACTTACCAAGAGAATTTAATTATTTAAAAAAAATTAATAAAATTCTACAAAAACTTTTAATTATTTTCAAAAAATAATAAAAATTTCACAAGAATTTCATTAATAATAAATTTTCTTCATTAATTTCTTTACAATCATTCAACTATTTTCATAATTAATAAAATTTTACCGAGATTCAATTAGTTTCGTAAATAGTAAAATTCTTTTAAGGGATTCAACTATTTTTAATAGAATTTTAATCGAATTTCTCTAAAAAAGTAATTATTCTTAAAAATTTTATTAAAATTTGTTAATAGAATTCAAGTATTTGATAATTTGTTGATAACAATTTTTTATGGGAATTGAATTTTGAGAAACGTTCAATTTTTCAATAAATTATTTATGTTTGTATTAAAATAATTTAATTCTGGTAGAATTTTCTCATAAAAATTCATTTAAAAATAGATTTCAGTTAAAATCTTAGATTGTAAAGAAATAATTGAATTTGGGAAATTTTTTTAGAATTGTCTTAAAAATAATTGAATTTCTATCAAGAAAAGTTTTATCAAAATTTTTTAAAATATGTCTCAATTTCTGCTGAAATTCTAATATTTTTTAAAATAATTGTATTCTTGTGAAAAATTTTATTAAGACTATTGAAAATAATTGATTCCCTGCAAATATTTTTATTATTTTACGAAAACATTTAAATTCTTGCGAAAAATTTTATTAAAATTTCTGAACGTAATTAAAGATCTGCTGAGAATTTTGTTATTTTTAATTTATGCCAAGAATTTTATTATTTAAAAATAATTGAATTCCTGTTAATTTTTTACAATAATATAATTATTTTTGTAAATTTTAATAAAATTCTTCGCAAGAATTCAATTATTTTCATAATTAATAAAGTTCAATGCAGAAGTTCAATTATTTTTAATACAATTTTAATCAAATTTCTCTAAAAGTGTAATTATTCTTAAAAATTTTATTAAAATTCGTTAATAGAATTCAAGTATTTGATAGTTTGTTGATAACATTTTTTTACGGGAAATGAATTTCAAGAAACGTTCAATTCTTCAATAAATTATTTAACTGCGTTTTATTTTTCTTTAAATAATTGAATTCTAGTAGAATATTCTAATAAAAATTGAACTTTATTTAATAAAAATTAATTTCAGTTAAAATTGTCTATAATCATTGAATATTTAAAGCAATGTAGCGTGAATTTTAAAAAAATAATTGAATTTTGTAATTAATTTTTTGGAGACAGTTTAATTGAGTCTTTTTAATACTATTTCCAGTTTCTATTTTCTAATATTTATTTAATAAAAGAATTTAACTAATAATTGAAATTTTGTAAAATAAAGTATTGTAAAGAAATGAATTTGAAAAATGTCAAAGAACTTTTTCGATAATTATTAAAAATAATCGATATAAAGAAGAATTTTAGATAAAAATTATGAAAAATAATTGAATTGATAATGATGTTAATTATTATGAATTATTTTTATTAATTATTTAATTATTTAATTTAATTTATTTTATTTATTTAATTTATAATAATTAATATTAATTATTATAAAACATGAAGAAATCTTCGACTCGAAGTTATCGATTTGTTCATGTTTTGTAGTTATGAAAAATTGAATTTCTAGTTTTAAGTAAAATGTTCTCTTATATTTGATTTGGCCAGATTCTATTTTTGTCAGTTGGTCCGTAATTTTTAATTTTTGGTCCGTAAAGTCCGTATTTTTAAATACTTTCACTGCTTCGAGCCCTGATACAAACATACATCTTTACTACAAAGTAAAAACATTGTTTACAGAGTATTAAAGAATTAAAGAGTTAAATGTAGGAACATTTGTTTGAAAGAAAACATGTTTTTGAAGAACAAAACATTTTCTCCATCAATTTATGTTTTGTAACTTTATTCGATGTTAATTTTGTTGTTATTTTTTTTTGAAGAGCCTATATATGTATAGTGAATACCATATAATCCATCAGTTTTAAAAGAGAAAAATAAAAATTCAGAACAAAAGTCTTCTATTAATGATGCTTCCTGGGTATAAAAAGTATTTTTTCCATGATTAGCACCATTGTCACGAAAGAAGTACATTTGTCTTCTCGGGGATTTAACATGTATATGAGCATTGTGAAGAAAATGACAGAGACAACTTGTTCATGCGACGCGTGACCGGCGACTTGTCTCTTGAAAAGTGTGCCTCTCAAAAGATATATTATGGTATTAGAGAATTTGTTTCATCCGGGAGAAGAAGCATCTGATCGATTTGGTGCAGCATCGTAAGCCGAGGCTTAATTCCGAATCAAATTCACTGCCATACCATCCTACATATATATATATGTACACGATTATGACGAGTCAGCGTTAATAACGGTCGATAAACTTCATAAACCGTTGACGTTGATCGATAGATCCAATGAGCATCTTATAATTACTGGAGAAAGCTAGAGAATCGAATGCCACATTTCTCACGCTTCATTCACAAGTCAAAGAAAATGAAAAATTTATTCCACATCTTTCAATCAATTGTATAATGTAATAAAAGAAAAAAGAATATAGTCATGAAGCGGAAGTGACTACATACAGGTATATATAAATAAAAAAAGGCGAGGAAAATAGTTTTCAATGTGAACAAAATTTTAATCATCTGCTTTTTTTGAATATCTTTTTTCTCGATATATATTCTTTTTTAGGTGATATGTACTCTCTTTGTTGAAATCAGGAACCAAACTAAATAAAAACATAAATATAATTTAGTTTTAATGCGCAGAAATCAAAACTAAAACGTTCTTGAATTGTGTTTTGATTCTTTCAACAACACTAAAAGGTAGATATTTAGTTTTGTTGTGATATTCGAAAATAGAATGAAACTAAACTTTCGAAGCTATCCCTGGCTTGATATACTTTTTGGTGCTGTCTTCTTCTCATTGCTACAAAAATTTACTTTTGTTTTTCCTCGATTTACAGACAAAATTTTGACTTTTTCCTTCCTTTATCCTCAAGAAGACCAAAGTGTACTTCTTTCGTGACAATGGTGCTAATCATAAACAAAATTGATAAACGGAAAAAATGTTCACCTATAATAGCAAAAAGTTTCACTAAACCAGCGAAAATATTTACTGCAACAACTAAAATTTCGCTAATACAAACAAATTTGTAGCTAATCTAGGTAAACATTTTCTTCCGTGTAAAGAATATTCTGCTTCACTCTAAAAATGATTAGACACTTAATAAAAATTTTCCATTATATTTATTTACGAATTTCTTTAATTCTAAAATTATTCGAAAACATCAATAACTTCAGTTTAAATTATTTAAAATACTTATTTAATTATATTAACCATATTCTTTATATCATTCAGTTTTTAATAATTTTTCAGATAAAGTTCTTTGAAAACATTTAAATCCATTTGTTTACAATTTAATTGAATTGCGAATTTCGAAAAGGGCTCAACTCTAAAAACCGTAAGTGTCATTTTTATATAACAAAAGACAGTGAAAATGACTCTTACGATTTTCAGAGTTGAGCCCTTTTCGAAATTCGCAATTCAATTTTATGAAATTTGAATTATTTGGAAATTTTTCAGTTCACTGCATATTATAAGATAAAAACTGCAAAAAATTTTATAAAAAAATTAATTCAACTTTTAAAAAAAATTAATTCTACAGAATTGTTAGTTAAAAGAATATGAAAAATTCAGATTTTGAAAGATTTTATAGCTAAAACCTTTTCAAAATTCAATTTCTAAAAATTCACATTAAAATGGTTTTTATTCAATTATTATCTAAAATTTTAACTCAAATTCATTTTTAAATCAATTTTTATTAGAAAATTCTACTAGAATTTAATTATTTAAATACATACAAAAATCAATAATTTATTAAATAATTGAATGTTTCCGAAAATTGAATTCTCAATAAATTTTATCAAGAATATTTTTTAAAAATTTAATTCTTTTAACGAGTTTTAATAAAATTTCATGAAAATAATTGAATTGCTATAAAATTCTAGTGAAATTTTTATTATTTAAGAAAATAATTAAATGTTTGCGTTAAATTTTATAACAATCTTTTATTTTCGTTAATAATTAAATTTCTTTGGAAAATTTGATTAAAATGTAGATATTGCATTTTTCCAAACATTTTTTAAACTTTTTGAAAGCAACTGAATTTTGAAGAAATATTATGTTCTTTATGAAAATAATTAAAATCTTGAAGAGAAATGCTAAAAAACCTGTTTAAATAATTGAATTTCTATTTAAAATTTTATTACTTTTAAAAATAATTGTGTTCTTATGATTAATATTGTTATTTATGAAAATCATTTTATTTTGCAAAGAATTTTTAAATTTTTTTATAAATTAATATTAAGAAATTAATATTTAAAACTAATTTTTCTCATAGAAAGTTCTTTGAGAATTCAATTACTTAAATAAAAAATAAATAATTTATTGAATAATTGAATTTTTCTAAAAATAATCCAATTGAAATAGAAATTTTATCAACTTTTCAAATAATTGAATTTTTTTTTGACAAATTTTAATAAAATGTTTAAGAATAATTACGCTTCTCAAGTAATTTGACAAAAATTGTAATAAAAAAAAGGAAAATTCTGCTATGTGTTTTATTATTTATGAAAATAATTGAATTATTACAAAAAATTTTACTGTATTTTTTAAAAACAATTAAATATCCTTAAAAAATTCGCAGAAATTTAAATATTTTCAAAAATTTTAATAAAAACAATTCTTTGCTGATTTTTTCAATTATTTTTAGAAATTTTAATAAAATTCTTCGCAAAAATTTAAATATTTTGGTTAAATAATAAAAATTTTTGCAGAAGTTTTATTATTTTGAAAAATGTTAATGAAATTGTTGTCGAGTATTTAATTATTTTCACATGCATTCAAATATTTTTAAAAGATTTTATCAAAAATTTTTTTTTGTCGAAAACTGAATAAAAATTTTTAAGAATAATTGAATTGTTCCAAAAAATTTAATCAAAATTTTAAAAAAATCTTAAAAAACCTTTTTACCTTTTTTATCTTTTTTATTAAAAAAATCTTATTTATTCTTTTTATTATATGTTATTATTTATTTATTATTATTTATCTTATTGAATCTTTAATTTAAAAAAAAAATTAAAAAATTTTAAAAATAATTCAAATTTTGCAATAATTTTTATTATTTTAAAAAAAAATTATTGAATTTTTGTGAAGAATTTTATAAAATTTTTAAAAAACAGTTATTGATTTCTTGTGAAGACTTTTATATTACTTTCAAAATTTTACATAATTTATGATATCAATTAAAATTATTCAAGGAGTTTAATTAAAATTGGATTTAAAATAATTGAATTTTTATGAAGAATTTTATTTTAACTTTAGAAATAGTAATTGAAATTTTAAGAGAATTTAAAATTTTTTATTAAAAACATGTTTAGAATAATTACATTTTTGCGAAGAATTTTAATTATTTATCCCTGGTAATCTTTATAAAAAATTTTACTATTTATGAAAATAATGAAATTATTAAAAAGAAATTTATAGAAAATTTGGTAAATAATTGAATTCCTGTGAAATTTTTACTATTTATAAAAACAATTAAATGTTTTACTCAGAATTTTATCCAAATTTTGTTTAAATATAACAGAATATTTTGGAAAATTCTATTAAAATTCATAGTAAACATTAAAATTTTTTGAATTGAGGAAATTTTTTTGAAAATAATTGCAATTTTGCCAAGAATTTTATAAAAATCTATTTACATATATTATGTACAATTCATTTATTTATGAAAATTATAAATGCAACTCTTTTGAAATTTACTTTTTAGAATTTATAACAACATTCTGAATTTTATTTTTATTATATTTTTGTTTTATTTTTGATTATTTTTGTTTGCCTCATAAACTATTAATTGAATGTTTTCCGATATTTTATTAAAAAATACCTGACTTTTCCCTGACCAACTCTATTTTCCCTGATCTGTGTCAACCTTGTATATTTTTCATGCTGTATTTCTTTTGTTGAGATATTTTTGGTGTTGTATTCTTTTTGTCAGAATATTTTTTTAATGCTGTATTCTTTTTGGTGATGTACTCGTTTTGTCACTTTATTTTTTTGGTGCTGTATTTTGTTTGTCTTAATGTTTTTTTGTATTAATATTTGTGTTTGTATTAATGCTGTATACTTGTTGTCGATATATTTTTGGTGCTGTATCCCATTTGTCGCCTTATTGTTTTGATGCTGTATTCTTGTTATCGATATATTTTTTTGCAACTGCGTATTCTTTTTGTCTCCATATATTTCTACGATTAATGAATGTGACGCAACATAAAAATTGCGCACTCACAACAAGTGCTTTTGTAAGAAGCAATAATTCTCAAAGTTCAAAACTACTTTCGTTTACGGATTTTATCAATTTAAAAATCAGAAGAAAATATGGAACAATAAACTGAACTTAAGACGCTAAATCTATAAAGTGGGGAATATATATTGCTTAGCGCAGAATTTCTCGTTGCACCGTTAGAGAACGCGATGTTTAAAGTGCTATGAATCATTTCCACTCTTGTTCCTTCGTATTCTAGAATATTACAGCAAAAAAAAAAAAAAACAGCACAGTACGGATAGTAATTTTTAGCAAAAACCTACAAGAAAGAAACTGATGGAGAAATAATAGTGAAGAAAGATTTAGAAGAATCTAGGTACTTGGAAGTTGAAAAGAATAATCCAGTAGATACATGAACAGAATAAAATTGCGAATGCTCGGTTCAGAAATATTCGGATGGTTCACAACGTGGAAAAAATAATTCGGATGGCTTACAACCTTACAAAAATGATTCGGATGGTTCACAACCTGGAAAAAATAATTCGGATACTTAGCAACCTAACAGAAATGATTCGGATGGCTAACAACCTATCAAAAATAATTCGGATGGCTAACAACCTATCCAAAATAATTTGGACAGTTAGCAACCTATGAAACATAAGTCGAACCTAACAAAAATAATTCGGATGGCTAACAACATACCACAAATAATTCGGATGGCTAACAACCTAGCAAAAATAAGACGAACCTAACAAAAATAATTCGGATGGCTAACAACATACCACAAATAATTCGGATGGCTAACAACCTAGCAAAAATAAGACGAACCTAACAAAAATAATTCGGATGGCTAACAACATACCACAAATAATTCGGATGGCTAACAACCTAGCAAAAATAAGACGAACCTAACAAAAATAATTCGGATGGCTAACAACATACCACAAATAATTCGGATGGCTAACAACCTAGCAAAAATAATTCGGATGCCTATCAACCTATCTAAAATAATTCGGACAGTTAGCAACCTAACAAAAATAATTCAGATGATTAACAACCTAGCACAAATAATTCAGATGGCTAACAACCTTGCAAAAATAATTCGGATGGCTAACAACTTATCAAAAATAATTCGGACACTTAGCAACCTAACAAAAATAATTCAGATGGTTAACAACCTTGCAAAAATAATTCGGATGGCTACCAACTTATCAAAAATAATTCGGATACTTAGCAACCTAACAAAAATAATTCAGATGGTTAACAACCTACCACAAATAATTCGGATGGCTAGCAACCTATCAAAAATAATTCGGATGGCTAACAACCTATCAAAAATAATTCGGATACTTAGCAACCTAACAAAAATGATTCGGGTGGCTAACAACCTATGAAAAATATCGAGTTGCAAAATATTCCCAAGAGAGATATTAATGTCTAGTGATAAAATCCCGTAAGTGTATAATGTAATGGCAATAAAAGACCAAACTACTTGTATTTTAATTATTTTGAAAATGAGCTCGTATTCTTACATGCGAAAGCGGCGGTGCCGGTGGAATTACACATTTTCACGGTTCAACGTCAGGTTCTTACTTCTGAGTGATTCATTCTTGGGGAATGCGATGTGGCAATGGTCGCGCGGATAAAACACGTCGCGAGAAAAAGAAAGAGTGAGAAGGAACAGTAAAGTTCTAGAAGATTTCAAGGGAACAGAAAGAGAAAGATATGTCGGTAGACAAGCAGATAGATCGTCTGATAGATATTAAGAAAGAGGCAAAAAGAGAGAGAGAGAGGGACAAAGAGAAGTAAGTACTGTACATTAATGATTCAAGTGTTCAAGCAAAGAGCAAGAGAGAGAGAGAGAGAGAGAGATGAGAAATGGAGTGACTAAGCTCCGCAAGAAGAGTGTAACACACCGTACCGCACCGCACACCGAATGTCTGCACGCTTCGCCAATTCACTTCTACCATTTTCCGCCTCCTTCTCTCGGTACCTCCCGGATGTTACGTCACGATTAACCTGCTGCACCTCCGCGGGCCTAGCAAGACAGCAGGGGAGCTTTGAATCATTTCGAATCGCTTCTTCGTGGATGTTGGGGGAAAAAAAATGAATCTAGTATACAAGAAGCGATATCCTTGACCGAGCACTTGCTGTTCAGCTGCCTTCAAATTATCCAAGAGGATAATTGAAGACCTAAGGCTTAAGGAATTATATAAGTGACCACGAAAACCATTAATCAACTTCTTTTCACGACTCAATATACTTTGATCGATCCAAGCGAGGGGGAAAAACATCAATTTCAAACTGCCAGATTTCATTTCATCAAAAATAATATTTTCCACTCACCAAAACAAGGCTATTCGATATTAATGTTTTTAAAAAGTAACATTCACAACATGCGGTTGTTATTTCCAATGCTAATTTTTCTCCCAATTTTTCACTCAAGTATTGAGCTGAAATTTTGTGAGTAAGTTTAAAATATAATCAAGAAGAGCAAAAGTAAAGTTTATTGATGAGTAAAAGTTTAAAAATATTCCGAATTAATCATTACAAAACACTTTAAAATTGACAACAAAAAACCGAGACTTGGAGTAAGTGTCTCAATAACAGATAATTGAGTATAAAAATACACTGAGAAAAATTTTTTTTTTAACCAAACATAAGCAGTCAACCAAAAGAATATATTTTAATTAAACATAATTTATAATTGAATTAAATAAAATTTCTATTGAATCAAAATTATTATAACATAATTTTTGGTTAACTGTATAACAAAGATAATTATGTTTGATTCAAATGTATTGTTTTCTCAGTACAGTAATTAATTTATAAAATTTTTAAACCTTTTGTACCTCACTCAGAATTGATACAAATATTTAATTTTGCTTTTTCTTGATTTTCAAAAAAAATTTGATCTTTTTCCCCTGACCCTAAAGAATATTCTAATTCACTCTAAAAATGATTAGATACTCAACAAATCTGTTACATTTATTTACGAATTTCTCTAATATGTGAAATAAAATAAATATTCCATCATTATTACTTTTCTATAGGAAAATATTAAAAATTTTCTATATTAAGATTGTCAAAAATACCAAGTTGAAGGCCACAACGTTGATCAACGAAAAAAAATTGTTCACTGAGTAAATTAATTAAAAATAATGCATTAATATTGAAACAAAAAAATTTAAGCAAAAAGATTGAAGTTTGTTTTAATGATAATTGTACAATAAAATATTCAACTAAAAATAATATTTTATTACATTAAACAAATTTTTTTTGTTGATAAATGTTGTGAATTTCAATTTAGTTTGAAAATTTTTAATTTAAATCTTTTGAAATTCAATAACTTTTAAAAAATATGAATATTATAAGAATATTGTTATTGTAACTTGTTCAAAATTAATTTCATTATTTCAATCCAATAATTATTTCTAGAATTTTTAACTAATATTCTTCTTTAGATCAATTATTATTTTTGATAATTTTTTAAAAAATTTTTCAAATAATTCAATATTTCCTAAAATTGAATTCTCATAAAGAACTTTATCACTAAATTTTTAAATGATTGAATTCTTTCGACGAGTTTAAATAAAATTTATAAAAATAATGTCATTTTTCAAAGAATTCGATTGCAATTGAATTAAAAATAATTAAAATTCTGCGATGAGTTTTATTATTTATGAAAATAATTGAACTTGTAAAAGGAATTTTATAATTTACGAAAATAATTGAATCTTTGTAAAAAATTTTATGGTTTATGAAAATAATGGAACTATTACGAAACAATTTTTAACAAACTTGTAAACAATTAAATTGATGAATTCCTGTGATATTTTTATTATTTATGAGAAGAATCCAATTATTTTAAACAAGCGAATTCTATTGAAAAATTTTATTAAAATAAATATTAAATTTTATTCAAATTCAAAATAAATTTATTTAAAAATAATTGAATTCTGGAGAAGAATTTTATTATTTTTAATGATAATTAAAATTTTAACTAGAAATTTTTTTTAATTGAAGATATTAATTAAATTTCTGCTAAGAAATTTATTACCTACTTTTAAAAAAACTTGAATATTTGCAAATAATTTGTAACATCTCCAAAATTCAAAATTGTTTTTAGTTTTTCTAACGAAAATTCTTCTATAAATGAATTACTTTTAATAATTAATTAAATATGTTTTAAAAATTCTAAATAATCTCAGAAGAATTTAAATTATTAAAATTTTTTAAAAATCAAGTTCTTTTAAAATTCTAATAAATTTAAAATTGAAATTTTATAAAAGTTTTGTTATCAACTACATATTTCTAAAAATTACAACTATTGCTTCCAAAATTTAAGTTGTTGTTGAAACTTTAATAACTTAATTTCAAAATAAAAATTTAATATTATTACAATTTTACAACAATTAAAATTTTTTTAAAAATTTAATTATTAAAATTCAATGTAAAATCAATTTTTATCCAAAATATCGACGGATAATCAATAATTTTAATACAAAAATAAATAATTTATTGAATAATTGAACATTTCTTACAATTTAATTCTCATAAATAATTTTATCAAAATTTTTTTAAATAATTGAAT
This sequence comes from Leptopilina drosophilae, assembly GCA_032873175.1. Classification (NCBI taxonomy): domain Eukaryota; kingdom Metazoa; phylum Arthropoda; class Insecta; order Hymenoptera; family Figitidae; genus Leptopilina; species Leptopilina drosophilae. The sequence goes on from CM065483.1 coordinate 21,896,854, forward strand.
CCTTTCGAATAGTTTCAATAAAATTTTCAAGAATAATTGCATTTTTCGAAGAATTCATTTGAAACTGCACAAACAATAATTGAAATTCAATTAAATTAATTAAATAATTGAACTTCTGTAAAAATATTATTTATAAAAATAATAGACAAAAAAAATTAATAAAATAAAATTTGTAAAAATACAAATTCAATTATTTTGAAGAAAACTGAAGTTCGTACGAATAAAATTAATAAAAATTGAAATGATGAATATAATTGAATTTTTTAAAAAATTTTATCACAATTTTCAAAGAAACTAAAATTTTAAATATAAAGTTTGCTAAAGTTTCTAAAAAGAATTAAATTTCATCAAGAAATGGATCTCGAAAAAAATAAATATTTATTAAATTTTAATAAACAAATTAATCAAAAATTTGTCTAGAATAATTGTATTTCTAAGCTGAAATTTATTATTTGTAAAAGTAATTGAATTTTTGTGAATAATTTTGTAAAAATCGAAAAAATAGTTTATAAAGTTTATAAGTTAAAATAGTTTATACCTAAGTAGTTTTCGAAAAAAAGTATAAAAATTGTATTTTAAACATTTGAATTCCTGGGAAAATTTATAAAAATAATTAAATGTTTGCAAAGAATTTTATGAAAATTGTGTTTTACATAATTGAATTTTAAAAAAATTTTCCTAATAAATTTCTAAGAAGAATTTTATTAATATGTTTTGAAAATAATTGAATAGCTACGAATAATTTCGTTAAAATTTGTGAAAAAAATTAAATTCTTTCAAGAAATTTAATTGAACATTGAAAATAATTTTTACTTTCTAATAAACAAATAAAAATCTTTGTTACTTGATCTTAAAAAACAAACTCTTCTCTTTTTTGCATCGACAAAAAAGATACTGACTGAAGCTTCAGTTTTTATGCAAATAAAAAAACCCACTGAATATATTACGCATATGGAAAATTTTGTTTCAATAGTAAAAATTTATATTGAAACATTTTTAATTAGGAAAAAATATTTTGAAAAAATAAAAAAAAAATTATCAAAAAATTAAAAATTGATCACTTACTGCTACTGCATTCATAAATAGGAAATAGAAGTACTCACCTGAAACATAAAAAAAAGGTAAAAATTAGTATTACAATATTAAGATTTCTAAATAAAAAGTAGAAACTAATTAAAAATTTAATTTTCCAAAATTAAACCCGTATTTTCCGTTATCAGAAAAAAATTCCCATTAAACTTTCTGTTCCATTCCCCGTTACTATGTATTACTTGAAAGTCGTACTTCCAATTTGGGCGACGGTTATTAAAATCGATTTCCAATATTTACTGTAATCAAGTTGTTATTTTTTTGTCCGAATTCAAAGCCTCATACAATCTCAACCTATTTCTTCTCCCCTTCGCACACGAGCCTTGCCAAGTAGCATTTTTATTTATACTTCAAGAAATGTAATGCCCTTACGTGATAAAATAATATTTATCAAGAGTTCTCGCCTGTAAGAATAAACTAACAAAATAAATGTTCGATATAAATATCAAAAAAAAAAATAATAGAGAACAAAAAAAGGAAAATTTCATGTTTGCAAAACTTTGCAATATAAATAAAAATAAGAGAGACTTCTAAATTAAAGAAAAAAAATGAAATAAAAATAGAGTCCCATTCATAAATTTCACTATCTCTCCTTCTCATCCTCTGCATTTTAATCGCGGTTTAAATTCACTTTTTATCAAAACGATCCGAGGGAAAGGATCAGAAGATAAGAACTCTCATACACTGTAGGCGAAAGTACGATTATCTTAATTCCTGTTTTATCTCTTCAAATATGATTAAAAGATTATTTTCTTTACATTCGGAAAGAGATTAAACCAAAAATGTAATCACTTAAGTGTGAATTTAACATCAATTGGAGCATTTTTACGAATCGTTCATTAATTAAACTTTGTTAACAGAATATAAATTATCACTCGATACAAGAGGATTTATATTTATTTTAATAATTTCAGTACTTGAAGCAAATACTTTTTTATTCATATTAACAAAAATTATTTTATTCAATAGTTATTTAATTCGAGGAAATATTTATTTTCGATTCAAACAAAAATTGATAACAATTATTAGATTTTAGTAAACATTAATTATTGGATTTTAGTAAATATTCATTATTAGATTTTAGTAAATATTAATTATTGGATTTTAGTAAATATTCATTATTAGATTTTAGTAAATATTAATTATTATATTTTAGTAAACATTAATTATTTGACTCAAGCAAATAAAAATTATTTGATTCAAACACTCTCTAAAGATGAATGAGTTAAAATTAATGGATTGTTAGTTAAAATTAATGAATTTTAATGTTGTACTCTTCCGAAAGTCTCCAGCACGCTTCTTAAAAAGAAACAAAAATCTTGAATAGTCCCAAAAAATAATTTTCTAGGTTCTTAAAGTAATTTTTTGTAGAATCCCGACCTGTTAGGATACTCTGGGATCTAAGATCGTGTTCAGCGATGAAAAATATATTTATCCATACAAAAATATATTTACTATCCATATAAAAAATACCAAGCAACCTGTGTTTTATGTGACTAATTTAATTTTATTACAAACAAGTTTAACCGTAAATGATGTGATGTTCTGCATAAATTTATTAATAAGCAAAATACATTAATGATACGAATGAATTTTGTTCTAAACTATACTAAACTCGAACTGCAGGAACATACAGATGAAAAATATACAATTGTTTTGAATTATACCAGCAGTTATGTTTGGAAAAAAATTATGACTGGCGTGCTAAGTAAAAAAAAGGCTATAAATGGAATTTACTTTAATGTAGTTTATCCCGTAGTCTCAGAAGCTAAAGTCAGCCTAAAATAAAATGGAATTTACAGCCTTTTTTTAAGGTTGTACGAAAGAAGAGTTAAATTATAAAACAAAAAAATAATTCTCACTTTAAGTTAAGTAAGTTAAGAGTAAGTGAAGAAAATTAAGATCACCATTCCTTAAGAGAATCCTTAAGGGGATGTCAAAGTCGATGGGATTTTCCCATTGAAGCTCAATGCAAAAATCCAATCGACTTTGACACCGCCTTAAGAGAATCATATTCTTGAATCAAACTATGGAATCAAGCACTACTAATGGATTAATTTCAAGAAAACCAGAAACATAGAAGAAGAGAGTGAAAGGAATCTGAAGATGTTGGAAAGAGTGACAAAAAGGTGATGCGACTAGTCACGCAGACGTGTTTCTCCGACAAGTAGATAATTTAAATTGATTGCCTTCTCGACGCGTGGATACACACATATATATAGAGAGACAAGTTTTCCGAAGTCTCGGATCGCAAAGCTTCACCTAATACGGTATCTGGTTACTGACTCTAATTAGACTAATGCGACGGACTCTAATTGCTTTATTAAAGCAAACAGGCCTTTTTAGAGCGAGACACTAATTGGTCTTCGATCCGAGTTCATGTCTGATTTTCTACTTAGCATTGTAAATCGACTGCGAGGAGGAAAAAAAAAATTAATGATGCTCTCGAGTGGTGTTCTTTAACTCTTGAACGAATGAATTGCTAGTTACACTACACGCCATCAGTGCATCAATAAGTAACAACAAAAAAATCATGTCTACCATGGTTAAATTCATTTATAAGCACAAATTATTATATTCGAGTTGCGTGGTTCTAATTTTGAAAATTAGACAACATCAGGGCTCGAAGCAGTGAAAGTATTTAAAAATACGGACTTTACGGAACAAGAATGAAAAATTACGGACCATTTACGGACTAACTGACAAAAATAGAATCAGGCTGGATCAAATATAAGAGAACATTTTACTTAAAACTGGAAATTTAATTTTTCATAAATATAAAACATGAACAAATCGATAACTTCGAGTCGAAGATTTCTTCATGTTTTATAATAATTAATATTAATTATTATATTTAAAGATGTATTTTGGTGTTGCCCAGAATAAATTGTAGTGAGAAAACGTAAAATAGTTTTTGTTTTTGCTGGTCTTTAAATTGTATAAATAAAGACCACCAAAAACAAACACTATTTTACGTTTTCTAACTATTAATTATTATAAATTAAATAAATAAAATAAATTAAATTAAATTAAATAATTAATAAAAATAATTCATAACAATTAAAATCATTATCAATTCAATTATTATTTTTCAAAATTTTTATCTAAAATTCTTCTTTATGTCGATTATTTTTAATAATTTTCGAAAAAGTTCTTTGACACTTTTCAAATTTATTTCCTTGCAATATTTCATTTTACGAAATTTCAATTATTAGATACATTCTGTTATTAAATAAATATTAGAAAATAGAAACTGAAAATAGTATTAAAAAAACTCAGTTAAACTTTTCCAAAAAATTAATTACAAAATTCAATTATTTTTTTAAAACTCACGCTACATTGCTTTTAATATTCAATGATTATCTAAAATTTCAACTGAAATTAATTTTTATAAAATAAAATTCAATTTTTATTAGAATATTCTACTAGAATTCAATTATTTAAAGAAAAATAAAACGCAATTAAATAATTTATTGAAGAATTGAACGTTTCTTGAAATTCATTTCCCGTAAAAAATTTTTATCAACAAACTATCAAAAACTTGAATTCTATTAACGAAGTTTAATAAAATTTTTAAGAATAATTACACTTTTAGAGAAATTCGATTAAAATTGTATTAAAAATAATTGAACTTCTGCATTGAATTTTATTATTTATGAAAAGAATTGAATTCTTGCGAAGAATTTTATTAAAATTTTCAAAAATAATTAAATTCTTGTAGAAAATTAACAGGAATTCAATTATTTTTAAAAATTTTAATAAAATTCTTGGCATAAATTAAAAATAACAAAATTCTTAGCAGATCTTTAATTACTTTCAGAAATTTTAATAAAATTTTTTGCAAGAATTTAAATATTTTCGTAAAATAATAAAAATCTTTACAGGGAATCAATTATTTTCAATAGTCTTAATAAAATTCGTCGCAAGAATTCAATTATTTAAAAAAAAAATTAGAATTTTAGAAGAAATTCAAACATTCTAAAATGTTTTGCCAAAAAATATCGTTGGTAGAAATTGATTTATTTTTAAGACAATTTTAACAAAATTTCTCAAATTCAATTATTTTTTTATAATCTAAGATTTTAACTGAAATCCATTTTTAAATCAATGTTTATGAAAAAATTCTACCAGAATTTAATTACTTAAATACAAAAATAAATAATTTATTGAATAATTGAATGTTTCTTGGAATTCAATTCTTATTTAAAATGTTATCAACAAACTTATAAACAATTAAATTCTTTGGACGAATTTTAATAAAATTTTTAAGAATTTTTTCGAGGAATTCGATTTAAATTCTATTATAAATAATTAAATTCCGAAAAAGAATTTTATTATTTACAAGAATAATTGAATCCCGGAAAAATTTTATTAATTATGAAAATAGTTGAATGATTGCAAAGAAATTTATTAAAAAAAATTCTTATTTATGAAATTCTTATGAAATTTTTATTATTTTTTGAAAATAATTAAAAGTTTTTGTAGAATTTTATCAATTTTTTTAAAAATAATTAAATTTTTTTGGTAATTTTTAAAAAAGTAGTAGATAATGAACAATATTTAATTTTTGCAAAGAATATTATTACTTTTGAAAATAATTCAAATTTTGCATTGAATTTTATTAAAATGCAGCAAAATATTTGAAAGTTTGGAGATAATTTTGTTAAACTTGCATGAACATAATTCCTTTTTTCAAGGAATTCAATTATAATTGTATGAAAAATAATTGAAACGCAGCGATGAGTTTTATGAGAATTTAAAAACTTATTCGTTTAAAATTCAATTTTACAAAATATCAATTATTCAGAAAATCTGCAATTAAATATTTATTGAAAAATAAGAACTTGAAATAATTTCAATAAAAATCCTATAAAACTTTTAAAAAGAATTGATTCCACAAAATTTTTTGTCAAAAATATGAAAAATTAAGAATTTCAAAGACTCTAGTTTTGAACTTTTCAAAAATTGATTGTTTCTAAAAATTCACGTTATAATGCTTTTAATACTTAAGTATAATCTAAAATTTTAACTGAAATTCATTTTTAAAACCATTTTTATTAGTAAATTCTACGAGAATTCAATTATTTAAATACAAAAGTAAATAATTTATTAATTTCATGTTTGTTGAAATTAAATTCTTATAAAAAATGTTATCAACAAATTTTTTAAATCATTAAATTCTTTGGACGAATTTTAATAAGATTTTTAAGAATAATTACATTTTTCGAAGAATTTGATTAAAATTGCATTAAAAATAATTGAAATTCTGCAATGAGTTTTATTATTTATGAAAATAATTGAATTCCTAAAAGAATTTTATTATTTATAAAAATAATTGAATCCCTGCAGAAATGTTATTATATACGAAAATAATTGAATTATTGCGAAGAAATTTTTTTCAAAATTTGTAAATAATTGAATTTCTGTAAAAAATTTTATTATTTATAAAAATAATTGAATGTTTGCGTAGAATTGTATTTAAATCTTTTTCAATAATGGAATTCTTTTGAAAAATTTTATTGAAATAATAGATATTGAAAATTGTGGAATTATAGAAAACTTTTGAAAATAATTGAAATTTTGACAATTTGATCAAAATTTTGTAAAATAATTGAATATCAAAGAAGAATTTTATTAGTTTTGAAAACAATTAAATTTCTGGAATCATTTGTAATTTCTCTAAAATTCTTCAAATTATATAGTACAATTTACTAATTTTCATTCTTTTTGAATGAAATTACGGACTTTACGGACCATTTTTATAAAAAACGGACTTTTACGGACTTGAAGCAAAGTTACGGACTTTTTGAGAATTTACGGACCTACTTCGAGCCCTGCAACATTTGCGAACCGATCGAGTCTAATTTTCAAAAATTAGGTGATATTTCTGAATGGCTCGAGCCTAATGCTTTAGACCTATTAACGAATTTTTACCTATTAACGAATTTTCCTTATTTTAAAACGCAGAAAAGCTATTTTCTTGTTTAAAAAAAGTCCGACATTTTCTCCATGAAAAAATTTTTTTTTCAATCATAAAGGAGATTATAATTATTTCAGAGGTTATTAATTTATTATTCATGAGCGGCTAAGTCTTATGAGAGATAACTATCAAATTGCGAGGCGAAATGAAACTGATGTAATCAAAAGTTTACGTCTGGATTTATCGATCGTTTTATAGGGTATCGGTTATATTTCCCTGCCGTAATTACTATATCAGTAATGAGAGTCGAAAAATGCAATATTCAGTCTGGTAGCCATAGATGCCTCGCAATTTTTCGTTTCGCTTAATAGCCAATGTTGCACTAGTCAAGCGAATAGGACGTTCCGCTCGAAAGGCACTGCTGACAGAATCGAAAACACAAGTCTAGACGAAAACCGTTTCTCAACACACGAAAGTACATACAGAAGTATGAATATTATACTGTCATGAGTCATGCAAAGTTTAACCTTTCGAAAACTACGTTTCCTCGAATAAGAAAGATGAGAAAAAAATGTTTCTCAATTCATTACTCAACGCATGCTGTATAATTACAGTAATAGGAATATAAATTAAAATGAGGATCGTTAAGATGAAGGTAAGCATAAAGAAAGTTAAGTTACAAGAAAAAGAAAGAAACACCGAAAAGTTGGTATAATGGAAGAAAACAAATAAAAAGAAATAAAAATAAATAAAAAGAAATAAAAACAAATAAAAATGAATAAAAATGAATAAAAACAAATAAAAATGAATAAAAATAAACAAATAGATGCAACCGATTGGCTTATTCGGGTATTGTGGTGCAGGCATAATGCGTAATGAGAGTGCGGGACCAAGTGGCGTGGGTGCGCTTCGTTCCTTATTTTTTTTTTTTTCTTTCCCTTTACATGCTGTAGGTATTAAGCCTGCGCAAATCCAACAGATAACGATCCTACCCAAGGTGGTATCCCACTCTTCAAACTTTAATGGGTCTCGCTTCGTCGCTAACGGGTTGTGCCAGTGAGTCACAACGTAATTGGAAAATTCTTTATGATGTATGTGTACTCATGTTCCTACGCCAATTTCTCCGATTGTCATTTTACTCGTTCCTGCATTAGTGATGATACTACATGATACTTCCATTCTTCCTTCTTCACTCTTCTATTTTTATTTCTTTCTCACACTTTTGTTAATGACTCGATCATCCATTTACAGATGTAGGCTTCGTATAAATACTCTTCCGCTAAAACCTACTCTTTCCTCATTGTTTTACAATTTACTATTTGGGTACTTCTCTTTAGATTTTGACACAAAAAAGCAAAGTTTTACTTTTTCTACGAGTTTGCACTACTATAAAAATTTAGAGTATAGTGTAAATCCTTAAAAATAGGAAAACTTAGATGAAGCTAAAACTAGCACCCACTTATTTTGGAAATTAAACTTCAACATTAAATATTTTTTAATTTTTACAAATATATTTTATATTCATTTAGCACCAACTGTCAGCAAGCACTTAATTTTCCAAAATTTGATATTGGTTTTAAGCAGAAAAATATTTAACTTCAAAATTTAACATCTAAAAGTAAGTGGGTGCTGACAAAATTGGGTGCCAGTTTCAGCTTCATAAAACTTAGCTAACATTAAAATTTTTTCAGAATAATTTCAATATAATTCTTAGGAACTATTCAACAAATTTTTAAAAAATTCTTTCAAACGATTCAATTTTTGAAAACACTTTTCGAAATTGAATTATTTGCAATATCTATCCTCCCACACAGCATTAAAACTTTCTTAAAAATTTATTAAAGATTTACTTACAAACTTCGAAGAATTTACTTGCAAAGTTAAGTGAAACAAAAAGATTAAAAAAATTAAAGATTAAATTAATTAAAAAGATTAAAGATTAAATGTTAAATCTTCATAAATAATAACATTTTTCAAAGTAATTCACTTGTTTTTGAAAGATTTAATGAAATGTTTCTAAAAAATTCAATTTTTTCTTAAGATACACGAAAAAATGTCTATCTGGAATAGCGATAAGATTCACTGAAATAGCAAAAATAATATTTGCAGTAACAACTAAAAATTTCGCTAATCCATTAAAATTTGTAGCTGTTCGAGGTGAAAAATTTTTTTCGTCTAATTTCCTCCGGCAACTGCTCTGGAAAAAATTGATTTTCGAAAAATTTTGTTCAAATTTTGGGAAAATGTTTCTTTGGATGTCCTTTAAATGTGGTTGAAATTTTAAAACCATTTGCCTTATTAAAAACCGAGATATTGTGGTTGACAATTTTTATTTTTAAGAACATAATGTAGCATGTAGAAGTTTAAGTTTTAACTTGAATAACTCAAATTTTAGCATCAAGTTTTTAAATTTTTACTACATTTGAAGGGCACTTGAAGAAATATTTTCTCAAAATTTAAAGAAAATTTATCTTTGATAAATATTTTAAGAGTAACAGCTGCAGAACCACCTAAAGGGTTTAATCAAATTGTACTAAAAAAGTCAGTATTTTTTAGAAATTTTAGCAAAATTCTTTCCAAGAATTCAATTATATTTATATAAATAATGAAATTCTTCGTATAAATGCAATTATTTACAAATAATTCAATAAAATTCTAGTTAAGAATTCATTTATTTTTATATAAATAATAAAATTCTTTACAAAAAAATTCCAAAAAAAATTCTAGGCAAGAAATCAATTATTTTCATAAATAATAAAATTCTTCACAAATTTAATTATTTACCAAAATTTTAATGAAATTCTAAACAATAATTCGATTATTGTTATCTTTAGAAGCAGTAAACTCCTTCAAAGGAATAAAATTTTTTTTTGAACTGTTTAAAAAAAATTCTTTCCAAGAATTCATTTATTTACAAAATTTTAATAAAATTCTAAACAAGAATTATTATTTTTGAAAGCTTTAATAAAAATCTTCTCAGAAATTTAATTATTTTTAGAAATTTTAGTAAAATTGTTGCCAAGAATTCAATTCCTTTTATAAATAAGAAAATTCTTCGTATAAGTTCAAATATTTACAAAAACTTCAATAAAATTCTATAGTCAAGAATGTAATTATCTTCATAAATAACAAAATTCTTGACATTAATTTAATTAAAATTAAAAAGTATAATGAACTTTTCGGAAAAAAATGTAATTATTTGAAAAAAAATTGTGATAACATTTTTTTTATGAATTTATTTATTTTCTATAATAATTTTAAGTAATTTTTTAGAAAGAATTTCACAGTTATCAATATAGTTTCACTTTTAATAATCATGTTTGTTTTTGATTAAAGTGGAAAAATAATGTATGTCAAATTTTCTTAAAATTGTTCTAAAAATATAAATAAATTAAAAATACACAAATTAAAGTTTCAAATGTTAATTTGTCACGCGCTCCGAAGGAAGGTAACAAAGAAACAAACGAATTGTATGTTAGGGTCATGTTAGATTTCCCTTGATTAAAAGTTTATTTTTAATTATTTGAATTTGAAACTAATTTTCATTCAATATTTTGGATGTAATGAAGACTTGAAGATATGTTATGTTATGTTTTTAATTTTTCATGTAAAAATACAGAAAGAAAATCAATTATTAATTCAAAATTATTGAATTTTGAATTAATAATTGATTTTCTTTCTGTATTTTTACATGAAAAATTAAAAACATAACTTCAAATTTTTTGCTTCTTCGGTAACTTTCTTTGGAGTGCGTCACAATTTGATAATTTATAAAGTTTAACATTTGGAAAAATTAAAATTCAGTACAACTGCAAATTTGAGCTTAACTAAAAAGAAGAATTACAGAATTCAAAAGGGTTAAAAGTTTTGACGAATTGTATTCAGAATCGCAATTAAGATTTTAATCGTTGAAATTTTTGCAACAATTTAGTATTTTAATTTATTGAAATATAAAATGTTTAATTGAAAATGTAATATTAAAAATGTTTAAAAATATTTTCGCTTGAAAATTATATTATAAAAGTTTACAATAAGATGGAAATTAACAGAATATAGATGAAATAGGTGCAAAAATTTAAGAAAGATGAAAAGTATACACAGTTTGAAAAAAAATTAAAGGTTCAGGACTTTCGAAATTTCGGCAAAATTTAAATATTTGAACATTAAAAATCGATTTCCTGTTAGTTTTTAATATTTTTCAACGCCAATTTTTACAATTTTATTAAAAAATTAATTTCATTTAATTAATTTATTTTATTTATTTTTTAACTTTTCTCATGGATTTGCAAAAATATGCAATGGGTGAATAGGTAAAAATTCTAACCTCCCTTAATATAGAATTTATTCATAATATATTTTATTTGATATAAAAATTATTTATCATAGTTTCTTTTATTTCACATAAAAATCACTTGACATATTTTTCAATTGACATAAGTTTTATTTAGCAGAAAATTCATTTGAGGTAAAAATTTGTTTAAAATATGTCATTTAACATAAATTTCACTAGACATAAATTCCATTTGGCATAAATACCATTTAATACCATTTTATTATTCTCATTTGACATAAATTTCATTTGAGATAAAGTTCATTTAACATAAAAGACATTTAACATAATTTTTATTTGCAATAAATTTCCTTTGACATAAAAGTTGTTCAACAAAATTTTCATGTCAAATAAAACTCATTTTACACATAATAACATTTTACATAAAAATATCGGCGCGAATATTAAAATAAAATAAAATGTAATTTATGCGTCAACTGAATTTTATGTTAAATGAGAATTATGTGTAATGACTAATCCTTTAAATGAAGTATATGTCAAGTGAAGTATATGTCAAGTGAAGTATATGTCACGTGAATTTTATGTCAAATGTTAATTACATTAAATGACATTTATACCAAATGAAATTTATGTAAAGTAAATTTTATGTCAAATAAGAATTATGTTTGAAATTTATGCAAAATGAAATTTATGATAAATGAATTTTGTATTAAATGAGAATTATGTTACATGATATTTACGTCAAATAAAATTTGTATCAGGTGAACTTTATGTAAAATGATATTTACGTCAAATGGATTGTGTGTCAAATGAGAATTACGTTAAATGACTTTTATGACAAATGAAATTGTTGTCAAATGAATTTTATGTGGAATAATCTTTATAATAATTAAAATTTACGTTAAATGAATTGTTTGTCGAAAGAAATTTATGTCAAATGATTTTTATGTCAAAAGAAATTTATGCCATCAAATGTTGTTCATGTTATCAAATGAGAATTATGTTATATGAGATTTATGTAACATAAAATTGATGTTAAATGAATTTCATGACAAGTGATACTTTTGTTAAATGATTTTTTCGTGTGCAATAAAATTTATGCCAAATAAATGGTTCCTCCCCTTTAAAATTGAAGTATTTCCACAGAATGAAATAATTGTTTGCCTTAAAATTGAAAATTCCATGTTCGCCAATTGGACTCGCCACGCATTTTGAGTTTACAATGGCAATCGCAGGCGAATTTCGCACCTCGTAAAACCGAGCCGTATCAGATTTCACCTCGAAGGAAGCACATGGTACATACGTATACATACACAATTCAATAGATATATATGCACGAGAGAAAATGAAGGAGGTAAAGAATGCCCTGGTGTGATCGCTCTAAATTGGCCGATTAATCGTCCACCAGCAAAGTTTCTCGGAAATAATAAATGTGCGTGCACTTTACTGATAAATTTCATGCACTTAACAAACTCAAAGCAAGTGTAATAACTCTTTTACAAATTGTTTTTCATTCTCTCTTTCTCTCTCTCTCTTTTTCTCTCTCTTGCTCTTAAAAATAGATCAGAATCGAAAACAAACAATTTATTCACACACGTTATTCTGATAAGATTCATTTGTTATCCGCGATCACATAAATAATAATACTCATTACATTTTATTTTTCAATATATTAAATTATTCAGTTTCTCTAATTTCATTACACTGGTTCGTTCAGTTTCTATATGTAATAAATAACGATTTTCTAATATTATGCTCTCTAAATCTGATAGAAGTCACTTTTGACTTTAGAATGAAATAGTGCCGATTCCTAATTAGGCTCAAGTATGTGAAATATTTTTTAAAAATAAATTATCGAGTACGAAACACTGTAAAAATAAATGCAAAGTGTCTTTTTTTAATTGATATCTTGAAATAAGAATAAATTCTTGAAATAAGAATAAATTCTTGAAATAAGAAATAAAATGTAAGAAATACTGGCAACAAAAATTTAATTTTCCTTCTACCTGCTTTCCAGACAAAATTTTCACTTCTTCCCTGACCCTAAAGAATATTCTGATTCAGTCAAAAAAATAATCGAATACTAACAAAAGTTTTCTAATACATTTTATTTTAACAAATTTCTTTAAGTGTACAATTATTCAAAAACATCAACAACTTTATTTTTAAATAAATTTTTTATCATTATTATTTTCTCATAGGAATTAAGCCGTATTAAAAAAATTTCCATTTGAAATCAATCATTACTATAAGTTCTTTAAAATTATTTTCATAATTTAAAAAAAAATTAATGAAATCCTACGTAAGAATTAATTTTTTTCATACATAATAAATTTTTTCATAGCATTTTAATTATTTTAAATACAATTTTCAATAAATTCTTCCAAAAATGTAATTATTTGCAAAATTATTTTGCAAGAATTCGATAATTCTTATAAATCATAAAATTCTTCAAAGAATTTTAATTATAATTAAAAAAAATTTAATAAAAATTCGTTCTAATAAAACAACTATTTTTCTAAATAATAAAATTCGTTGAAAGAAATCAATTATTTTAATAAATAATAATGTCCTTTACATGAATTTAATTACGATTTCACAAATTGATATTTTCAAGTTTTCTAATAATTTAAATTTCCAAAACCGCAATTTCAATAAAAATTAAATTACAAAAAATTTTATTAAATGCCTTTTCAAGAATTTAATATTTTCATAAATAATTTAAAAAATTTTTAAAAATCAACACTTTACTTTTACGGACAAAAGGCCACAAAATCTTAAAAAGTTTATATATAAAAATTAAGGTCCTAAAAATAAAAAAAATTATTTTCATAAATAAACAAATTTTTCATTGCATTTTAATTATTTTTAATAGAATTTAAAATAAATTCTTCGAAAAATATTATTTTTAACACTTTTTTGCAAAAATTAAATTGACTATTAAATTTGAAAATTAATTAAATTTTTATTGAAATTCAAATATTTTCAACATCTACTATTTTAATAAAATTTTTCAACAGAATTTAATTATTTAAAAAAATGTAATTAAATTCGTTGCAGGAATTCGATTATTTCCCTAAATAATAAACTTCATTACAGAATTACAATTATTTTTAAAACACTGTTTAGTTAATTCTTCAAAAAATGTATATGATTGAAATTTTTAGAAAATAATTAAATAACCCTTTCTGGGAATTTAAAAAAATGTTAAGAATGAATACAATTTTCTATCAGTTTATTAAAAACTGTATAAAAAATATTTGAAATTCTTCGATAAGTTTTGAAAATTATGAAAATAATTGAATTCCTGCAACGAATTTCATAACAATTTTTTTTAAAGAATTGAATTCCTCTGAAGAATTTAATTACAATTTTTTTAAAAGAATTGAATTCCTCTGAAGAATTTTATTTGTGAAAGTAATTGAATTCCGAGTGAAAATATTATTATGTATGAAAATAATTAATTTCTTGTACAGAATTTTATTCATTTTTTTTAAAAATTGAATTTCTTAGAATTTTTAAAAACTTTTTGAAAATAATTATTATTGAGATATTAAAAATTGAAAATAATTAAAATCTGACGAAGAATTTAATTAAATTTTTTAAAAATAATTCAATTGCTGTGAAAAATTTTAATTTTGAAAAGAATTGAATTTTTGGAAAGAACTTTGTTAAAATTTCTTAAATAATTGAAATGCTTCAAAACTATTATTCTTTACGAAAATAAATGAATTGTTTCGAAAATTTGTACAAACATTTTTGGCAATAATAATTGTATCCCCAAAAAAATTGTTATATTTGACAAAAATAATTGTATTTTTATAATTGTATCACTTGTATTATAATTTTTCAAATTTTTAAATCATTTTATCGAAACTTTTTAAGATAATTGAATTCACTATAAAAATTTTATTATTTACGAAAATAATTGATTACATGACAAAAAAATGTTATTCAAACGTTTTTTTAATAATTAAATCCCCTTAAGAAATGTATTATTTGTGAAAACAATTGAACTATTAAAAAGAATTGTATTGAAAATAATTGAATTAAAAAAGAGAAAGTTTACTAAAATAGAAGACATTAAAAATGATTGAAATTAGAAACATTTTTAAAGATAATTGAAATTTTGATGCCGTATTTTTAATAACTTTTTAACATAATTGAATTTATGTTTATCACTTTTGAAAATAATTGAATTTCTGTAATTATGTTCATAAAATTGTCTATTTAAATTCATTGAAAATTGATATTTTTATAGTGAAGGAGATATTTTTTTTGTATTTTTTAAAATTTCAAGTTGCAACCTTATGAAGTTCATCAATTTACAAAAATTATACGCAACTCTTTTAAAATTGAATTAATTTTTAAATATTTAAGTAAAATTATTCATTCAATAATTTATTTATTTTATGAAAGTTGTTTAAGAATTAAGTTATTCAAAAAAAATTATTGTTAGAACTAGAAAAAATTGAATGTTTTGTATTATATAATTCGTGGTAATTTTACAGTTTATGAGTCAAAGAATTTTTTCTTATTAATTATTATTATATTATTTATTAATGTATTATTTATTAATATATTATTTATTAATGTATTATTTATTAATATATTATTTATTAATGTATTATTTATTAATATATTATTTATTAATATATTATTTATTAATATATTATTTATTAATATATTATTTATTAATGTATTATTTATTAATATATTATTTATTTTTTCTTATTAAAGACACAAAAATACAACATTTTTTAATAAAATTCTAAAAATTTAATTTTTTCCACTACTTTTAATAAAAATCCCCAACTTTTCCCTAAATTCTCTGATCTGTGGCAACCCTGAAATAAAATTGAAACGAGGACTTAAGCTTTGTGTGATGTAATATGCGAATTTTCGAGACAAAAAGTTTCCATTATTTTCGTGAAAAGTCGACGAGTCAGTCACATTTTTGTATAGAAAGGATGAACCGAGGGAAAAAGAAGTTCATTCAGAAATGAACTTGTTTTTTTTTCTTTCCTTTTTAGTCTAGGAGTCTAAAGACTGTAAAAGTAGTGCTTATGATAATGTACGTTTTAAGTTCCTTCGTTACGACTCAAGGATTTTCTTCTATTTTTATTTTTTTTTGTTTTGTTCTACAAATATAAATTACAAAGAGTCGAGTCGAGAAATAAACGTTTTCTTCTCAGTCTCACAGACGACAAGTTACTTCATTTTGCGTTCATTGTCCTCGAGCGACATTGTTACCAGGACGCCTTTATCTGCACTATATGTATATATATACATACAGACCATATGTATATAGTTTGACTAATTTAGGGCCTCGAAGTTGAGTAATTGCAATGCGAATTTTCAAAGCATTCCAGTAACGAGAGATTTCAATCTTTTTTTTCTTCTAATTTTTCACACTATCCTATATAATTAATGATTATCATTAAAATTAATTATATACCCGTTTTTTCCGTTTCGAGAGTATTTTTATTTTATGTAATAATTTGTTTTTTTCTTTGTATTTTTATTTCTTTTTAATGCCTCTATTTTTTTTTAATAATAGTAATGAGGTAATAATTTTTTCACCGAAATGTAATGAATGAATGAGTGTATAAACAACTTTTTTAGCTACTTTTTGGTAAAAAAATAAAAATAAAAAATACGCGATATTAACTAATTTAAGATTGTAATTTTGTCAAATAGACAATTTCAAATTCCTAGGGCAAAATTATTGAAAACAAATCCAAGACTTTCTCATTTTTGATGAGAATGTAAAAAAGTTACGAAAGGATTCAAATATTTACAAAATTTTTAATCAAATTCTACGCAAACATTTTCATAAATAATAAAAATTTCATAAAAATTCAATTATTTACAAAATGTTTATAAAATTTTTCGTAACAATTCAAACATTCAATAAAGCATTTATTTTTATACTATTATAATAATTGATTTATGATACAATTGTCTAATAAAAATTGGTTTAAAAATACAAGTACTTTAGTTCAAATATTAGCTAATAATTGAATTATTAACATTATAACATAAATTTTTAGAAATAATTGAATTTTGAAAATATTCCAAATCCAAATCGTTGAAAACCTGATTTTTATACCATTAGCTAACAATTCTGTAAAATTAATGTTTTTGAAAAATTTTTAGTCCAATTTTTTGGAAATTATATGATGTTCTCATTTTTAAAAATACCACTCAATTTTGGAATCTCTGAATAATTGAAAATAACTAAACTTAATTTATTTAATTTAATAACTTCATTATTTAATGAATAATTTTACTTAAATATTTTAAAATTAATTCAATTTTAAAAGAGTTGCGTTTACAACTTTTGTAAATAAATGAACGGTTTCAATTTCTAATAAAATTAAGTTTTTTTTGTATAAAATTTGAATGTTGAATGACTTTAATTATAAATTTTTAATGAACTTCGATTTTTGAAATATTTTAATAATTTAAAATCTTCTAAAATTAGTTCAAATTGTCAATATTTATTTAACGGTTTCAATTTCTAATAAAATTAAGTTTTTTTTGTATAAAATTTTAATGTTGAATGACTTTAATAATAAATTTTAATGAACTTCGATTTTTAAAACATTTAAATAATTTAAAATCTTCTAAAATTAGTTCAAATTGTCAATATATATTTAATTGATTCTTAAAATAATGGATTTATAGAAGAATTTGAGTTAAAAACACTAAAAAATTGAATTTTTGTGAAGTTACAAATTATTGCAAAAATTCCATTATTTTCAAAAGTAATAAAATTCAATTATGTTAAAAAATTTTTAAAAAATCTCTACAAAATCCTAATTATTATCTTATTTAAAAAAAACTCTTCAAAATTTCAAATATTTTTAAAAATTTTCCACATTTTAATGATTTTCAATAGCTTCTATTTTTCATAAAATTACCCAAACGAATTCAATTATTTAAAAACAATTTTAATAAAATTATTCGCAAACATTTTTCATAAATTTTCATAAAATATTCATAAAAACAAATTTTTCATAAAACATTTTCATAAATGATAAAAATGTCACAGGAGTTCAAATATTAAAAATTTTTTAACAAGGCTTCTTCTCAATAATTCAATTATTTTTAGAAATAATAAAACTCATGACAGAATTTCAATTATTTTTAAAACAATTTTAATCGAATTCCTTGAAAAATATAACAATTCTAAAAATATTTATTCAAATTTGTTAAAAGAATTCAATTATTTAGAAATTTATTAATAAAAATTCTTAATAAGAATTAAATTTTAATAAACATTTAACTTTTTAATAAATAATTCACTTTCGCATTTAAACAATTGACTTTTCGTAGAATTTTCTAAGAAAAATTTATTTGAAAATTAATTTTAGTTCAAATTTTAGATAACAATAGAATATGAAAATAATTTTTAAAAAGTTATAGTTATAATATTCCTATAATATAAAATAATGATTTTAATACTCGATCCGCACTTTAATTATTGAAAATCACGAAGAAATCAATCCTTAATTAATAGTTATTTTAATGTATTATAAATTTATAACAATATTTTTAAAGTCATTGTTTAATTTCAATAAGATTTGAATTTGAAAATTTTGAAAATCTTAATTCCTATGGAAAATAATAATAATTAAATATTCAAAACAGAAATGATTGTTTTCGAATAATTTTACAATCAAAGAAAATCGTAAATAAAATTAAAAGAACATTTTTTTCATTAAAATGTTTTCCTTCATTTTCTCAAAATTCGAAAATTTTTTATTTTATCTTCACTATTAAATTTTCTATAATTAAAAAATATGTTTTATAAACATTTTTTCCTTTATGTTAGAAAAATTTTAAATTTTATTAAAACAATTAAAATTAAGAATAAAATTGATTGAAATTAATTTCCTTATGAAAATTTTCTCGAAAAATATTAAGAAACAGGAATATCCAATATTTGTCTTCCCAAAAGAAAAAAAAATTAGTTTGTAAACAATATTGTTATTGAGAAATAAAAATTTTTCATAAAATGGGTAAAATTTCTACTTCTTAATAAAAATTTTTAACAATTAATAATTTTCTAATATTTTTTATAAATAAAAAGGAAAATAATTTGCATAGAAATTTAGATCAGTTGTACGAAATTTGTTATTGAAAACAGCATATGACAAACAAAATAGATATACTTTTTATTTTTCAATCATAATTTTTCCAAAAAAATTCGAATTTGTAATATTTTTTTATTATAAATCATGAAAAAATGTCTGCATATTTTTAATTTTAAAAGCTTAAAAGTTGTATATCAAAAGGTTTTAATATAACTTTAAAAATGAAACTTAAAATTTTAATACAATTTTTAAAAAGAATTTCTTAATAAGATTCAATTATTTGAAAATTTTCATAAAATTTGTCGTATTATTAAAGTCTTTAGTGAAATTTAATTAAAATTACATTCAAAATAATTTATATTTATAAAGAATTTATTACTTAAACTTTTGAAATAGAAATTGAAATATTAATTAAACGTTTTATTAAAATTATAATCAGCATAATTTCATTTTTACGAATGATTTTGATTGTATATGAAAATAATTGAATCCCTGTAAACAAAAATGTTATTACTTATAAAAATAATGGAATCATTACAAAGAAATTTATTTTAAAAATTGGTAAATAATTGAATCCTGTAAAATTTTTATTATTTATGAAAATAATTAAATGTTTATGTAGAATTGAGAATAATAATTAGAATAGAATAATTAATTCTTATAGAAATTATTTAATTTTAAAAGCTTTAATATTGTTTTTCTTAAAAATCTTAATTCCTATGGAAAAATAATGATGCGATTAAACATTTATTTAAGAATGAGGTTATTGTTTTCGAATAATTTTATTTTGGAAGAAATTCGTAAATTTATGTATAATGGAACATTTTTTTCAGTATCTAATAATTTTTAAAGTAAATCATCTTTAGGATGTGATGAGTGATAAGTGAATAATCTTTATAGGATCAGGAAGAAAGTCAAAATTTTCTTCGGAAATCAAGAAAATACAAAATTAAATTTTTCCTGGTACCCCTATTTTAAAAGATCACATTATCACTAACAATCATTATTGCATAAATTAAAGGAATATTGAAACTGCAATACTTTGAAATATATCAAGTATATATACAGTGTAGAGATTGAAAGAATTTAACGTGAAATATAAATTTCAACCATATTCACCCATTGGCTAATTAAATTTGAAAACATTCAAAGAACAATGAACAATAAATATAAAACGATTATTCTCGAATACAACAGACAATGTTATAGATTGTTTCTTGATCTTGATGATAATGATGTTGAAAATTAGAATCGTGTATATAGTTTCCATATAGTGTATTTCTTCTCGAACCTGATGGCGCTGCGCTGGTGTTGGTGGTGAAATATTTCTTCGCAGTATATTGATACTTTGAAAATTCTTCCTCGATTAACATTTATCTCATTGTCAGATAGAGTACTCGCGGTGTTATTTCAGTGGTGTGTATGGGTTAACAATCCCGTTAGTGAAACACAGAGCGTAAGAAACGAAATGATCGGTATGATATTCAAAAGGTCAGGGAAAAGGTTAGGAATCACTGAATCTCGCGTTCTTATATAACACTTTTAAAAAAAAGAAAGAAAGAAAGAAAAAAAAACACCTGGAATAATCGTGAGTGCTGAAATAAACCTCAAATTCACGATTTATAGCATTATACCCATATATAATGAGAAAAACGGGAAATACGAATCGGATGTATCTTTACTGGAATTTCTTGTAGCAAACATTATCAAACGGATTTGTAACTTTTATTACACTGTAGTCTGCAGTATTTTACATTTTTCAACTTCTGTTAACTGTCTACCAGTATGGTTTTACTGATTTATCTTTATTAGTGCAAGTGAATTAGGAAAACGACTAGTTTTTATAGTTTTAAGAACAATTAAAGTGTTCTTTTTTTTATCGGGAAAAAAGGAATCGGTCACTTTCCGGACATTGACCGAATAGGGGTATTTCAATCGGTATTGTCCATTTGAAGTGTAATTATTTCTCTATTTTTCTAACACTTTGTCTATATTTATAGAATTGCAAACACCGATTTCGTTTTTAGAAAATATTTTCCTGAGTGTCCAAAAAGAAAAAAGGCATAAGCATTTAGTCTGTGGTTTTATGGACTTTCTCCCACTGTTAATGGTCCATCACGTTTTTCTTTTTTTTTAAATAGAAAAATTTAGGTTGAAAACAGCATCTTTTTTGTCTGTGACAGACAAATATTTTCCGCTTACTTTTTTATGCAAGTGTCTTTTTCTGTTTTATTCTGTTTGACATAGAAGAAACTATTTCGCAATCATCGTTTTGTGATTTGTCTAAAAAATTAACTTGAATAACAGTCTTAATAGGCATTATTGTTGAATAATTGACAGTACAGGCTTGCCACAAATATTTAATTTTATTTTTTCCTGGACTTTTCCCTGATTTCCAGACAAAATTCTCACTTTTTCCCTAATTATAAAAAATATTCTGATTCACTCTAAAAATTATTAGATAATCAAGAAAAAATGTTTTATTACATTTATTTACAAATTTCATTAATTGTAAAATTATTCAAAAACATCAATAACTTCTTTTTTAAGTAAATATTTAATCATTATTATTTTTCTGTAGGAATTAAAATTCTTCAGAACATTCATATTCAAGCCTTTTTGAAACTCAACAATTTATAAGAATATTATTGCAAAACATAAAAAAGGCGATCACCTTCTTCATGTTTTGTCATAATTTAAATAACCATGAAAATTTTTAACAAAAATTTAATTATTTACAAAAATCCTAATAAAATCCTCCGCAAGAATTCAATTATTTTCAAAAGTAGTATTTTTTGAAACTCAACAATTTATAAGAATATTATTGCAAAACATAAAAAAGGCGATCACCTTCTTCATGTTTTGTCATAATTTAAATAACCATGAAAATTTTTAACAAAAATTTAATTATTTACAAAAATCCTAATAAAATCCTCCGCAAGAATTCAATTATTTTCAAAAGTAGTAAATTTTCTCAAAAAAATTCAATTATTTTCATAAACAATAAATCGATTATTCGGTAATTTCATGTTTTAATAAATTTTTATTAGAAAATTCTAGAAAAATTCAATTATTAAAATTGAAAAATAAATAATTTATTGAATAATTGAATGTTTGTTAAAATTGAATTCTCATAAAGAATTTTATCAACAAATTTTTAAATAATTGAATTCTTTTGACAAATTTTAATAAAATTTTTAAGAATAATTACATTTTTTGAGGAATTTGATTAAAATATTGTATCCAAAATTAATTAAAATCATGCGATGAGTTTTATTATCCATGAAAATAATTTTAAAAAATTTCCAAAAAAGTTATTAAAATTTTTCTAAAATAATTCAATTTAGGTGATGAATTTTATTATATTTATAAAAATAATTCAATTCTTGTAAAGAACTTTGTTAAATTTTTTTTTAAATAATTGATTTATCCGACGAATTTTATAAAAATCTTTTTAAATAATTGATATTTCTCAAAAAAATTTATAAAATTTTGTATATTAAATAATTGAAATCACGTGAAAATTTTATTATTTATGACAACAATTAAATTATTTCAAACAAATTTATTAAAAATTTCATAAATTATTGAATTTCTGTGAAAGTTTAACAAGAATTTTATTCAAGTTTTTCAATATATTTGAATTTTAAAGAAAAATTGAATTATTTATAATAATAATTGAAATTTTGACGAGAATTAAAAACTTTTTTTTAAATAATTGAATATTAAAGAATTTTACTATTTATAAAGATAATTTAAATTTTGACAAAAATTTTTGAACGTAATTGAATTTCTGCGAAGAATTTTATTACTTTTGAAAATAATTTAATTCTTCCAACGAATTTTATTCAAGTTTATAAAAATAATTGAATTTCGGTGAAGAATTTTATTACTTCTAAAAATAATTGAACTCTGTTAAATTTTCTTCAATATAACTGAACTCTTGCGACGAATTTTATAAAATTCTTTTTAAATAATTGATATTTTTCGAAAAATTATTTGAAATTTTTTATATTAAATAATTGAATTCCTGTGAAAATTTTATCATTTATGAAAATTATTGGTTCATTTCGAAAGAATTCATAAAAAATTTTGTAAATTATTGAACTCCTGTAAAATTTTTCCAAGAATTTTATTAAAGTTTTTAAAAATAATTGAATTTTGAAGAAGGATTGTATTATTTATAATAATAATTGAAATTTTGACGAGAATTTTTAAAAAAACTTTTGAACATAATTGAATTTTGGAGAAGTTTTTTTTATTTTTAAAGATATAATTGAAATGACCAGAATTTAAAAAATTTTTTAATATAATTGAATTTCTGCGAAAAATGTTATTACTTTTGAAAGTAATTGAATTTCTGTAATTATTTGTAACTTTTTCAAAATAAAATTTTTTTTAGTATTTTTAATTAAAATTCTTTTATCAATCTAGTATTTATGAAAATTGTAAAAATTATTCATTACATAATTTATAAGTCATAATTTTATGATAGTTCTTTAAAAATTAAGTTGTTTAAAAAGAAATTATGGTCTGAAATAGAAAAAATTCAAGGTTTTGTATTAAAATTCGTGGTTATTTCTATAGTTTACAAGGCAAACAAAAAAGCATCAAAATTTAGAGTTTTTTCATGAATTTTTGAAATTTGATTTTTTCCAGTACTTTTACTAAAAATCCCTGACTTTTCCCTGACTCTCCTGACAAATTTATTAAAAAAATACGTTATTATTAAAAATTACGTTATTCTATCAAAAAATAATTTTTTTTTCCTTCCGGAAGTGGTAATAAAAGAATTAAAAATAATTTTTAAGAACGGTTTTCCCCCTAGTTGTGGAATGCGGGATTAATGATGATATTTTTATTCTCTCGGCTTACAATGGAGAATTTTTAATTGACATACAAAAAGTGTGCCTGTTAAAGGAACATTTACATTTTCCACACGCGTCGTGACACTTATAGACTGTGACATCTGGCAAAGGTACATTAGCTTTCTTTCATAATTCACAATCTCAAAACCACACCCATTGCAATTTGTTTTAAACATATTTTATTAACCTACTTAACTAATTATTAACTTAATTAGATTAACAAGATGATTTCGTTATTTGAATACTGGGTCAAGCAATTTATCAAGCGTTACTCGCTCTGAGGGGAGGAAGAAAACGAAGTTGTACGTTTGTCATTTTGTGGTTTTGTTCATTTTCAACTTTTCTTTTACTTCATTAAAAAACAAAACTACAAACTACAACTTCTCAATAGGAATTAGAAACAGAATAGCATTATCGGGGGTGCCAAAAAAAAATCAATTTTATTTTTAGGTGGCTGATTTCCTGACAAAATTTTGTCTTTTCTCCTGAACCAAAAGAATATTCTGATTCACTCCTAAAATTATTAGATACTAAAAAAAATTTGCATTCACCTTTTTTACAAATTTCTTCAAAAGTAAAATCATTTGAAAACATTAATAACTTTATTTTTTAATAAATATTTATTAATCATTGTTTTTCCGTAGGAATTAAGATTTTTAAAACATTCAACTTTAGGCCTTTTGAAATTTAACTTAGAAGAGTATTGTAATAAAACACGAATATATCAATAAATCCAAGTCTTCAACTCGAAGCGATCGATTTCTTTATGTTTTATAATAATTAGAGATGACCGAGAATGATAAAATCGTTTTTTTTATATTATAAGAATATTGTTACTGTAACGTCTTCAAAATTATTTCCATCATTTCAATTCAATTATTATTTTCTAGAATTACAACAAAAATTCTTCATCAAATAATTTTTAAAAAAAATTGAATATTAAACTTCTTAAAAAAAATTAATTCTACAGAATTGATAGTTAAAAGTATGAAAAATTGATATTTTCAAAAATTTCATTAAAAAAATTCTTTGAAATTTAATTCTTTCTAAATATCAAAATATTCTCGCTATAACGCTTTTAATATTCAATTAGTAACTTAAATTTTAACTAAAGTTCGTTTTCAAAACAATTTCTGTTGGAAAAATCTACGAGAATTCAATTATTTAAATACAAAAATACATGAATTATTGAATAATAGAATTTTTCTTAAAATTCAATTCCCATAGAAAATTTTATCAACAAATTTTTAAATAAAATCTGAATTCTTTCGACAAATTTTAATAAAATTACATGAAAATAATTGACATCCTAAATAACTTCTATGAAATTTTTATTATTTATGAAAATAATGAAATGTTTGGATTAAATTTTATCACAAACATTTTTTTTAATCATTACATTTTTACAAAGAATTTTTAATTTGTTTAAAAATTTAATATTTATAACTAAATTTTCTTGGAAAGTTCTTCAGAAAATAAATTATTTAAATAAAAAATTAATAATTTGTTGGATAATTGAATATTTCTGAAAATAATTGACTTATCACTAAGAATTTTAATAAAATGTTTACGAATAATAACATTTTTCGAGAAATTAGGTTAAAATTATATTAAAAATAATTGAAATCCTGTTATGAGTTTTATTATTTATGAAAATAATTGAATTCTTGTGTAGAATTTTATTAAAAATTCCAAACATAATCAAATAAGTGTGAAAAATTTGCAGAAATTAAATTATTTTCTCAAAAATTTTGATAAAATTCTTGGCATAAATGAAAAATAACAGAATTCTTTGCAATACTACATTCAGAAAGTATATTAAAATTTATCAAAAAAAAATTAAATATTTTGGTTATATATAATAAAAATCTTTGGTGAAATTCAATTATTTTGAAAAATCTTAATAAAATTCTTGGCAAGTATTCAATATTATTTTTATAAATATTAAAATTACAGCAGAAATTTAAATATATATTAAAAGGTTTTAATATAACTTTAAAAAAATAACTTTAAAAATTTTAATACAATTTTTAAAAAGAATTTCTTAATAAAATTCAATAATTTAAAAAAGTTCCATAAATATTTTCGTTATAGAATTTAATTTTTGTGAAAAATTTTATAAAAATATTTTTAAATAATTGAATTCTGTTGAAAAATTATTATATTTCTCAAAATAATTAAATTATTATACAAAGAATTACACATAGCTTAAAGTTTTGCAAAATTTATGATAATAATTAAAGTCTTTAGTGAAATTTAATTAAAATTGCATTGAAAATAATTGATTTTCATAAAGAATTTTATTTGAACTTTTGAAATAGTAATTGAAATCTTTAGAAAAGTTTTATTAAAATTGTATTTAAAATAACTTCATTTTTACGAAGGATTTTGATTATTTATTGATTATTTATGAAAATAATTGATTCCGTGTAAATTATTTTCCTATTTATGAAAATTATAAATGCAACTCTTTTAGAATTAATAGTTCATGAGGTAAACAAAAAAAAACAAAAATTGAAAATTTTCTTATGAATTTAAAATAAATTTTTTTTTAAGTAAATACAAAAAAAATCTCAGACTTTTCTCTGACTCCGTTATAAGCCCTTTTCTCTGAGACTCAAAAATTTTAATTGAAATCTGACAATTTAAATTATTCTCGCAATAACATTTTTGGCATATTATTAATTATAAAATACTTTTTCAGGGATAAAGTAGTGCTTTTAATTTCTCCACTTGAGAACGCCAAGGTCACCACCAGATGGCAGGGGAATCTGATTTTTGTCAATTAAACTGCCATCTAGCGGTGACCTTGGAGTTCCCAGGTGAAGAATTGTACCTCCATATTGAATTACAAAATGTTTGTCAATATTCGCAATTCTATAATTTTATTATTTATTACCAATAATAGAAATGTCTGATTATGAATAATAATTAATAAAATCATATTATGCAGAAAAAAGATAAACACTCGACAAGTATCTAGAAAAATTCCAAAGTACCAAATGAAAAATAATTATTTTTTCCAAAAAGTAAAAAATTTCTTTTTAACACCTTTTAATAAAAAAAAAAATTACTCTCCATGTGGTTGTCCAGTGGTTTAAAAGTACATTTGATAGGAATATTTCGTCATCGAAATTCAACATCTGCTTTGTAGCAGGTGGTCGACGTTTTATAGGCACCATTCGATATAGAGGAACAACAATCTGCCTTTTTATTGGTTGAGGGCTTCACGAACTTTACCCTTCTCCATTTACCTATGACCCTCTTTTTCGTATTACATTTCACTGCACTGCAGTTTAAAAGACATTCTGCTATAACTGCATACTCTTTAAGGAAAAACGATAAAAAGAAAACAATTTTCCAAATTATTTTGCATTTCAAAGAAAAATTGCGAAATAATTTAATTTCTATTTTTCTTCCTCAATTTTTTATTTCTATTTATTTTTCTTTCTATTTTTTATCTAAAACAACTTTTCTATTCTTAACTGTTTTTCTTTTGCTAATTATTTCTTTATCTGCAACTGTTTTTGTATTCATAATTATTTTTTATTCATAACTATTTATTTTATTAATTAGCAAAACTAAACGCGCGTGAAATTTTCTTTTCCATTTTTATTTTTAAAATTTGCTTTTTCAAATTTAATGCAAATTCTTAATTTCTTAAAAAATATAATTTTTCTTACGGTCTTTCATTAAATGTAATTATTTGAACAACTCGTGTAGTAAATGCCAAAATATTTATAATAGCAACTTGAATTTAAAATCAAAATTTATTTCAATAAAAGTTGGAAAAATTTCCAATTGTTTCAATTTTTTAAAATTAATTTCGGAAATAGAAATATTTTTAAAAAATTTTAGTTTCATTTTTTCAAGAGACAATTTTACGAAATTTGTGAATTAAATTTTTCACAACTTTAATACTTTTTGTTAAACAAAAACTCAAAAACTTATTCGTATCTATTTTTCATGAGGAATTAAAATTTCAAATAATTTCAATGAAAAACCTCATGAAATATAATTATTTCTAAAATTTGCAACTGTAATTCATCCAAAATTCAATTATTTTTTAAAAACATTTTAAGAAAAGTTATTGAAAAATTTTAATAATTTTTAAAGAAAAATAATGTTATTAATAATTTTTTAAAACAGAAATTTAAAGATTTTTAAACTTTTGCTTCCCTTAAATTTTCAAGGAATTTTATTTAAAAACGTTTTAAAATTTCATTAATTCTTTAAATTCCTGTCAGAACAATTTAAATATTTAATTATTTTTTAAAATGTTAACTGAAATTTTTTGATAAATCAATTCTTATTAGAATTTAACTACAAGAATTGAATACATTATTTTCAAAAATTGTCAAATATTTCTTGAAATTTAATTAAAATTGTAATGAAGATAATTTAATTCTTATCAAGAATTAAAAAAACTTTTTTAAAATAATTGGATTCCCTCGCAAAAGATTGATAAAATCTTTTAAAAATATTTGAATTTTTGTGAAAATTTTGATATTTAGGCAAATAATTGAATACTTGCCAAAAATTTTATTAAGATTTTTCAAAATAATTGATTTTCTGCAATGATTTTTATTATTTAACAAAAGTGTTAAAATTTATTAAACTAATTATATAGAATTTTTTGAAAATAATTTTATAAAAATAATTGAAAATAATTTTATTAAAATAATTGAAAATAATTTTATTAAAATAATTGAAAATAATTTTATTAAAAGAATTGAAAATAATTCAATTTTTTGGTAATTTTCCGCATGATCTAAATTTTGTTTGGAATTTTTTATAAATTTATTCGCAAGAATTCAATTATTTTTATAAATAATAAAACTCTTTGTATAATTTGAATTATTTTTCATAAAATATTAATCAAATTCTTCGTTAAAAGAAATTATTTTTAAAAATTTCTTTTAAATTCGTCGAAAGAATAAAATTCAATTATTTACAAATTTGTTAAAAAAATCTTTATGAAAATTCAATTTTAATAAATATTCATTAATTAATAAATTAATTGATTTTTATTTAACTAATTTTTAAATTTATAATTTTTTAATATCAAAATTTAAAGAGTTTTAAATATTTACTTCCCTTAAATTTTCAAGGAATTTTATTTAAAAACCTTTTAAAATTTAATTGGTAGGTGGTCACTTTTTCTAAAAAATATTTTCTAATCCTTTTTGCATAAAAAAGTCATTTCTAATAAAATCTAATTTCTAAAAAAAGTTTTTATAATGAGTTTTAATTTCTAAAAAAAGGTTTTCTAATGAGTTTCTAATGAGTTTATGGAAAAAGTGCAACAAACAAAAATTTTGATATAAAAAATGAAAAATCTAAAAAAAGTTTTTTAAAAAGTTGTGATTTCTAATATTTATTTTCCTAAAATTTGTAAAATTCCATAATTTTTTAAAAAGGCTAGAAAATTGGTGAAAAGAACTAAAATTAAAAAAATTATCATATTTTCTGTTTTTTACTCATAATTCTGTTTACATAATTAGTTACCTTTTGAAAAAGAAGAGAAATTTTTATAAAATAACTATTTGTTAACAAAAATTTTGTTCTTAAAAAAATAATTCTCATAATTTTTAGAATTATAATTTGTATAATTTCTAATAATTTTTTATTACAATTTTTCAACGAAATTTCAAGTATTTTTTTAAAAGAATTAAAAAATTTTGTTATAACGGTTTAAAGATTTAATTATTTTTAAAAAATGTTAACTGAAATTTTTCTTAAATCAATTCCTATCAGAGTTCAACTACGAAAATTTCCAAGTTAAATTTTTCAAATTTTAATAACTTTTATAAAATAAATATTTAACTACTTATTGCTCTTTGTTTGCTTAAAATTTCAGAATACTTAAAATTTTGAACTGCAAGTCTTCAAAAACATTGTAATAAAACAACGCTAACTTCAGATGAGGACAGATTATGTCGAATATTTTAATATAATTATTATTCATAGCACTGATCGACAAAATTTTTTTGACCATATTTTTATTTTTAAAAATTCCAACTGTCCAAGGCCTCTTTTTTTTAATTATAATTTTCAATAATTGAAGAAGAATAGTCGAAATGAGAAAAAGACTAAAGCATTATTGGAAAGGGTGTCGATGAGTGAAGTTGAGAAAGGTCAGTTACAAGAAGTAATTTAGCATTTACGATACTCGAGTAGGATCTGCGGACGATCGATTTTGATGGTTCGTCAAAAGCGCAAGAAAGTTCAATGAACTTGGAGGGGTTTTCATATGTCTTCCAACCGATTAAGGCGGTGCGGTGCAAGTCTATATGGTAAGGCTGGGTACTGTCATTTTAAGTATTTCGGGAGCACCGTACAGTATACCAGACGATGATGAAACAGGGAAGTGCTGTTCATATTCTCGTTTCTGACAATACAGATATTCCACTTCCGGGAAGGGAAATTCAAAATTAATCCTCTCAAATCCAATACACAACATATTGTATTCTTAACACTTCTAAAAAAAATCTATCTATCCTTTCAGTTTTTGTAGGAAAAAAAATCCCAACTACACTGACTTATTAGCCAACACAGGGTTGCCACATATAACAAAGAAATCAGGGAATTTAGCGAAAAGTCAGAAAAAGTAGAATTGGTAAGAGAAATAAGGGAAAAGTTAGACATTTTTAATAAAAGTACTGAAAAAACATTAATACTTCTAAAATTCATAAGAAACTTCTCCATTTTTGTATCTTTTTTGTTGTCTCGTAAAATTAATTGAATTCAGGGCGCATGATTGTTTGTCGAATAATCATACGCCTCATTGAATTCTAAAAGAATTCAATTATAATTTTCATAAATAAATTAATTATATTATAATAAATAAATCTTAATAAAATTTTTAGCAAAATTTCAAGTATCTTAAAAAATTTCCCTCACTTCAATAATTTTTAATATCTATACTATTTGAATAAAATTTTCTAAAAGAATTTAATTATCTAAACAAAATTTTGATAAAATTCAACATAAACATTTAATTATTTTCATAAATAATAACAATTTCACAGAATTAAATTATTTATCAATTTTTTAAATCAATTTCTTTGCAACAATTCCATTATTTTTATAAATAATAACATTTTTGTACAAAGATTCAATTATTTTTCTATATAATATATAATATTATAATATATATATAATTATATATATTATATTATATTATATTATATTATATTATATATTATTATATTATTATTATTATATTATTATTATTATTATTATATTATTATATATTATATTATTATTATATTATATAATTATATTATATATATATATATATATATAATATATAATTAATATTATAATATATAATATATAATATTATATATAATATTATTTTTATATATAATCAAAATCCTCCGTAAAAATGAAATCATTCTGAAAACAATAAATTGTAATAAAACATTTCTAAAAATTTCAAATACTATTTCAAAAGTTTAAGTAAAATTCTTTATAAAAATCAATTGTTTTGAATGCAATTTTAATTAAATTTCACTAAAGAGTTTAATTGCTATTATAAATTTTGTAAAATTTTCAGCTATATAAAATTCATTGCAAGAATTCAATTATTTAAAATTTTAAATAATTATTTAATAATTATTAAATAATATAATTTTTTACCAGACTTCGATTAATTAGAAACATTTTTATAAAATTTTTCACAAAAATTCAATTGTTTTCCCAAATAAAATAAAAATCTTTGCAAAATTACAATTAATACAAAAAATTGTCAAATACTTCTTGAAATTTAAATAAAATTGTAATGAAGATTATTTAATTCTTATAAAGAATTGAAAACAAATTTTTTAAAATAATTGAATTCCTACCAAAAAGATTGATAAAATCTTTTGAAAATATTTGAATTTCTGTAAAAATTTTGATATTCATGCAAATAATTGAATACTTGCCAAGAACATTATTAAGATTTTTCAAAATAACTGAATTACCGCAAAGATTTTTATTATTTGAGAAAAGTATTAAAATGTTTGAGAAAATTTTTTTAAAAATTTTTGAAAATAATTTTATTAAAATTTTTGAAGATAATTCAATTTCTGGGAATTTTTCACATGACCTAAATTACGTTTGGAATTTTTTATAAAATTCTTCGCAAGAATTAAATTATTTTTATGAATAATAAAATTCCTTGCAGAATTTGAATTATTTTTCATAAAATATTAATAAAAATTCTTCATTAAATGAAATTATTTTTAAAAATTTCTTTTAAATTCGTCGAAAGAATGACATTCAATTATTTACAAATTTGTTAAAAAAATTCTTTATGAAAATTCAACTTTAATAAACATTAATTAATTAATAAATTCATTGTTTCTTTTATTTAAATAATTGGATTCTTGATGAACTTTCTAAGAAATTCAATTATTAATATTTTATAAATTCTTTCCTACAATTCTATTATTTTCCTAAACAATAAAGTTCTTTTGAAAAATTCAATTCCTTTTTTAGTTTTCTTATTTTTTTTCATGAAATTCAATTAAAATTTTATTGAAAATTATTTAATCCTTATAAGGAATGGAAACCAGAATTTTAAAAATAATTGAATTTTTTCGAAGAATTTCATTACAATTTTATAAGTAATTGAATCTTTTCGAAAAATTTTACAAAAATTTTATTAAAAATAATCCAATTCCTTTGAAAAAGTTTTATTGAAATTTCTCAAAATATTTGATTTTCTGCGAATATTTTGATATTTATAAAAATAATAATTGAATACTCGCTAAAATTTCTACTACGATTTTTCAAAATAATAATTGAATTTATACAATAAGATTTTTAAAGAGAATAAATAATTTTATTTAAGGAAAATATTTTAATTCTATCGAATAATTTTGTTAAAATTTCTAAAAATACCTATAATTGAAGATATGGAAAGAATTTTCTAATTTTTCATTTATGCTAAGTTTTAAAAAACATTTATTTAATATATTATTTATTTTTGTACTTAAATAATTGAAGCTTCGTAGAATTTTCTAATAAAAATTGATTTAAAAATGAATTCTACTAAAAATAATAGTTATAATAATTTTTAAAATGTTTTATTGAATTTTTGTTAAAATTATTTAAAATTTTGGAGTTTTTATTATATATTTTATTTGTAGATTTTACGAATAATAGAAAGGTAAAATTTAATTGTAAACAAATGTATTTGAAAATTCTCAAAGAACTATTTGACATAAATTATTAAAAACAGTTGATTTAAAGAAGAATTTTTTTGTTTTAAATTTTTTAAAATAATTATTTAATTTGGAATGAGGAGTATAATTTTGACGAAGTTACAGTACACTGAGAAAACAATATATTTGAATCAAAAATAATTATCTTTCTTATATCCTGTCAACCAAAAATTATGTTTGATATAAACATAATTATTTTGATTTAATACATTAGTGAGTTTGGTTCAATAAAAATTAAGTTTAATAGAATAACAAAATATGTTTACATTAAACATATTTTTTTGGTTGACTTATTACGTTTGATTTAAAAAATTTTTTTCTCAGTGTAACAATATTCTTATAACATTAAATAATGATTTATAAATTTATTAATTTTAATTTAAATTTAATTTAAAATTTATTAATAATAATAGTTACAGATTTATTTAAAAATGAAGTTAATGATGTTTTCTAACAATTTTCCAATTAAACAAATTCGTAAATAAATGTGAAAGATAACATTATTTTGAAGAACATTATTTATCTAATAATTTTAGAGTGAATCAGAATATTATTTAGGATCAGCGAAAAATTTAAAAAAACTTTGTCTGACAAAGTTAGGGAAAAGGAAAATTAAATTTTTCTGGCAAGCCTGTAACAAAAGTAGCTAACTAAAAAATGAGCAAAAAAGGAAAGAAAAAGAAAAATACCAAAGCAAAGAAAACTACAAAGAGCTTTGTAATTTTTGCAGCATTTCTAGCATATATAAATGCTGAAAAATTGAATACAACTGAGAAACGGAGAAAGGACATGAAAATGTAGAAAACTGGCGATTCAAAGTGAAAGGTCTCTTATAACTAGACATTATAGGGTTGTTTGATATTTCGTACGATATACGGTCTGTTTGAGAGAATGTCTCTCGTTCAAAGATGAAGAAGACATATAAAACCAAAGTTTCTGTCAGTTTTGAAGGGCGCTGATGGTTTCCTCTTTGCTTCAAAATGAAATTCATCTGGTTAAATAGAGAGTGGAATGCAACTAATAGTCACTCAGCGCGGTTTTAGTTTTACTTGGAGTAAAACTATAATTAGAAGCCATACACTCGGGCGTCAAATATCCTAACGTAAAAAGCAAAGTTAGACAAAACTTTCCCTCACAATTCCTTATATTCACTCCGCGCAAAATAATAACAATAATGCACGAAAATATTATCTGTCAGTATTCAATTATTTTCCATATTCCAAACTCTTACTCTACTCCAATACTATTTCAATCCTTTTTTAAAATTTTTTTCTAATTCCCAATTTTGCTAAATGGTTGAGTCGAAAAGTAGCCAATACCCCTGCATTGAGAAAACAATATATTTGAATCAAACATAATTATTTTTGTTATACAGTCAACCAAAAATTATATTTCATTTAAATATAATAATTTTGATTCAATACGTAATAAATTTGATTCAATAAAAATTATATTCAATACATACATTATAATTGAGGAGTAAGTTTTCAAAACCTGATAAATCCAAATTTTGTCTTTTCGAGAAATTTAAACAAATGACAATTCTCACATAACCATTAAAATTATCTTTAATGTAGAAAAAATGTAATAAATTATTCATTTTTAAATATTTTTTCTATTTAAAATGCTATGTTTATAATTAAATTCTGTTGTAATAGGGAATTTAAAGGTTTTAATAATTTTTTCTAATAAAAAGATAGAAATTAAAAATCATCAAGGTTAGGATAAAATATTTTTTAAACTGAAAATTCTTTAATAATAAATTTTTTCCATAAATTGAACAGTGATAAATGGATTTCTAAAGATTTTAATATTTTAAATATGTGTTAATCTCAATTTTTTTAAAAATGGATTTATCAACTTTTGAAAAATTGCTCCTCAATTATAATAATCGTAAATTTCCTTTCCGTTAGCAAATTATCTGTATTCATTTGTTTTTTTTTTATTTTGAAAATTCATTTTTGTGGGTTATTGTCATTTTTTTAATGTCAAAAAGAAACCAAGAAAGAACTCGTTTTATTCACTTCACAAAATTGACAAAAATTCCATTCCATATTTTTTATTTTCCTGACTTTTTCCTAATTTTCATCAAAAATATTTACTTTTTTCTTATCCTGCTAATAAATTGAATTTTTGCTACGAATTTTATTATTCATGAAAGAATTTAAAATAATTTAATTCTTGCGAAGAATTTAAAAAACTATTTGAAAATAATTGAATTTTCAATGAAAAATGTTATTATTTATAAAAATAATTGAATTTTTCAGAAGAATTTTATTACTTTCAAAAATAATTCATTTCTTCAGGCAAATTTTGTTATTTATGACAATAATTAAATTTTCTTGAAATATTTTATTATTTATGAAAAAAATTGAATTTTCTTGAAATATTTTATTATTTATTAAAATAATTAAATTCTTGTGAAGAATTTTTTAAAAATTTTGAAAATAATTGAAATTTTCTGAAAAATTTATATAAATTTTAAGAAAAATTGACTTTTTTTGAAAAATTTCATAATTTAAGAAAATAGTTTAATTTTTTTGGAATACTTTTCCATTTTTATAAAAATAATTGAATTCTTGCAAAGAATTTTTTTTTAAATTTGGAAAATAACTGAATTTTTCTGAAAAATTTTATAAATTTTGAGAAAAATTGAATTTTTTGAAGAATTACATTTTTTCTAAGGATTTTGTAATTTATGAAAATAATTGAATTCTTTCGAGAAATTTTATTAATAATTGTTGAAAAAATAATTTAATTACTTTCGAAGAATTTTATTATTTATAAAAAAAATTTAATTCTTTCAAAGAATTTTATTAATTAGGTGAATGATTAAATTCTTGGGGCGAATTTTATTAAAATTGATGAAAATAACAGA
This sequence comes from Leptopilina drosophilae, assembly GCA_032873175.1. Classification (NCBI taxonomy): domain Eukaryota; kingdom Metazoa; phylum Arthropoda; class Insecta; order Hymenoptera; family Figitidae; genus Leptopilina; species Leptopilina drosophilae. The sequence continues at coordinate 21,933,217 of CM065483.1, forward strand.
ATTTTTCCCTAGAATTTTATCATAAATTTTTTTTGAATAATTGAATTCAGTTTGGTTATTTTATAAAAATAGTAAATATTGAAAATCATTGAAATGTGAAAAGTTTTTAAAGATAATTAAATTTTACAAAGAATTCTATTAAAAAATTTGTCAAAAATTGAATGTCGGTGGGAAATTTTATTAAATTTTTTTGAAAATAATTGGATTTTCCAAAAAAACATTTTATTATTCATGAAAATAATTGAATTCTTGCGAACGATTTATTAGAATTTTTTAAAATAATGGAATTTCCAAGAAGAAATTTATTACTTTTAATAATAATTGAATTATTGTGATGAATATTGTTACTTATGAAAATAATTGAATTTTGAAAAGAATTTTATTGAAATACCTCAAAATAATTGAATTTTCGGGAGTAATTTTTTTATTATTTAAAAAAAATTTTATTAAAATTATATTTAAAACAATCAATTTCTTTCGAATAATTTTATTAATTTTTTAAAAATAATTTAATTATTGCGGAAAAGTTTATTAAAATGTTTAAAAAGAATTGAATTTCTGTTGAAAATTTTATTACTTTTGAAAGGAATTGAAATCTTCATAAGAATTTTATAAACATTGTTTTAAATAATGAATTTTTAAATGTTATGAAAATTTTATTAGTTTAAATAATTGAATTCTTGTCAAAAACTTTATTTGTGAAAGTAACTGAATTTGACGATTATGAAAATAATTAAATTCATGCTTAAAATTTAATCAAAAATTTTTTTGAAAAAATGGAATTTACTTGAAAAATTTCATAATTATTAAAAGTAATTGAATTATTGGGAAAAATAAATTGCATAAAATTTTGTTAAATAAAATTGATTTTTTTCAATATTAGCGAATTAAAAGTAGTGGAAATTCTCTAAAAAAATATTGTTTATATTCTTTGTTCGGAAAGTTAAATACCTATATATAGCTAATAATTTTTTTTACCTTCTCTATTCTTTAGAATAATTAAAATTTTCGTAATGAAGTTTTTTTTAATTTAGGTATCAGATAACAATTTTTGTGAAATTCAATTTTCCTCGTACAAGAAAGTTTAATTATTTTCAATTTTGAAAATCTGATGCCAAATTTGAAATTAGTATTGAAAGTTGTTAAAGTTTTTTTTTACATACTTTAAAGTTTAAAAATATAATATATTTTGAAAATTTAATTCTAATTAGTTTTTCATTTATGTGTCATAATAAGTATTTCTTTAAAAATTACTTAAATTAAAATGACTTGAAATTGTTTACAATAAACATTGTAGAACAACAATTTCGCGCGCTTGAGCGCGGATAATTTGGCTAGTTCAGTTATAAAACATGTTTAATTCAAACATATTTTTTTAGTTGACAGCTTATGTTTGGTTTTAAAAATTTGTGTGGTTCATGGTGCATACTTTTTTTAATTACCGAAAAATAAAACAAAACCAATTGGCTTATTTCAGTAGAACATCAAAAAGAAAAAAAGAAGAACATGTGGAATAATTGCGTTGAATAAAAATTGGAACAATTCCAGTGAATAAGAAATGATGATAATTACAGAGAACGAAACTTGGTTTGAATGTTTTTTTCTTCTGTGGTGAATTATTGAAATAATTGTATGCTTGAGAACGAGTTTTGTTTTAGTTTGAAAATATAATTTTTTTAAAGAGAAAAATATTTTTAAAAAAGTGATTTTAAAATTCGTGTGTTTAAAGATGTGTACCTACATGTAACGGTTAAAGAGAAATAAAAAAGGATACGACTGTAAGTTCATACGCACGACAAATACAATTATTGTTACGGTACTATTGTATTAACAGCTCCGATGAATTTTATTCCTTCCCAAGTTGCCTAGTTAATTTGCACATGACCGCGAAAAAAATACAACGGAGAAAAGTCAAATAAATAACTCGTTTACCAAAAAAGTATCCAAAATTGTAATTCTTTACGATTTGGCATTATTTGGATACTTTTTTGGTAAACGAGTTATTTATTTAACTTTTCTCCGTTGTATTTTTTTAAAAAAGTAGCCAAATAGTACCAAATCTTAAAAAATTGTAATTCTTTACGATTTGGTACTATTTGGCTACTTTTTTTCAAGTTTAAAATCACTAAAAGTTCATTTCTCTCTGGATTAAAATTTCAAACTATTAAAATTTTGAGTGTTGATAAAAAAACTGCTTCCTCACGTCAAAAAACATCTTCCTAAATTTCTGACCGTTCAAATGAACAGAATTTGTTATTTCTTCTGTTAATTAAATTTTAAATACTATTTTTCGCTACTATCAAGAAAATTAATTATAAATTTTCTAAATGTAAAATTTAAGTTTTCAATTTTTATTAATTACTATTCAGGATTCACGTTCTTACCCTTTCCAAATTCCCTGATTTTTCCAGGTTTTCCAGGTTAGAAAACAGAATTTTTCCAGATTTTTAAAACTACATTTCTTATTAATTAGAAAATTATTGTAAAACATCAATAACTTCCTTTTTCAATAAATATTTTAGCATTATTATTTTTTCATATAAAAATTAACATTTTCAAAAATGCAATTATTTTTTTTTATCATTTATTACTTATTCCTCAAAGAATTAAATTATTTTCTAAAATTCCAATGAAATGCTTATGTGACAATTCAATTTTTACAAAAATAATTTTAATAATTTCTTCGTAGAAGTTTAATTCATTTCAAAAATTTCTCAAACTTCAATTATTTTCAATGTCTACTACTATTTTTATGAAATTTCACAAAACAATTCAATTATTTAAAAAGAACTTTTAATAAAATTAGCTTCAAGATTTCTATTATTTTTGAAAATAACGTAATTCTTTGTAAAAATCCAATTATGTTCCAAAATTGCCAAAAATTTCCGTCAAAATTTAAATTATCCTTATAAATAGTAAAATTTTTCTCCGTAATTCAATTATTTTCAAAAATTTTAATAAAATTCTTGTCAGGATTTTGAATTATTTTTAATATACAAAATTTTCATCATATTTCTTAAAAAGTGCAATTATTTAAAAAAAATTTTTCAGAAGCATTTAATTACTATTTAAAATTTGTTAATAAAGTTCAATTATTTAGGTAATAAAATGTTTATTTTTAGAGATAAATAAATGAATTCTCCTAGAATTTTTTAATAAATAAATATTTTTGAATATGATATTCAATTATAATCCAAAATTTTAACTGAAATTTATTTTTAAATCAACATTTATTAGAAAATTCTACAAGAAATTAATTATTTAACTATAAAAATAAAGAATTTATTAAATAATAATAGAATGTTTCTTAAAAATGAATTTTCATAAAGAATTTTATCAAATTTTAATTAATTGGTTTTTATTATTAAATATAACTAATATTATTATTATTTATTGTCAAGAGACAAATTTATAAAGAAATTTAACAATATTTCAAAAATTAAAGTTTTGAATAATGTTCTGTTTGCAATTTAAGAAAATACTTGAATTTTGGAAGAATTTTACAAATAATATTATCAAAATTTTTAAAAATAATTTATATTAGGAAAGCAATTTATTAAAAAAAATGTTTTATTAAAAAAATTGTTGTCGAAAAATTTTATGAAAATTGAAATGTGAAATTTTTATTCTTTCTCAAAATAATTGAATGTTTACGAAAAGAATTTTATCAACATTTTTCTTAAATTATTGAAGTTTTTATTAAAATAGTAAATATTGAAGATAATTGAGTTTTGAAAAGTTTTTGAAAATAATTGAATTCGTTCAAAGAGTTTTAATAAAATGTTAAAGAATATTTGCGTTTCTCGATAATATTTCATGAAAATTGTCTGTAAATAAAATGAAATTTTACAGTAAGTTTAATTATTAATTAAAATAATTGAATTTCTGTAAACAATTGTATTAAAATTTTCTACAAATAATTGATTTTCTGAAAAGAAGCTTATTATTGTAAAAAAAGGAATTCTTGAGAAAAAGTTTATTAAATTTTATATACTATTGAATTGTTTGTGAAGAATTTTATGAAAGTCTTTTTAAATAATTGATTTTTTAAAAAAATTTCAAATAAATTATGACAACAATAATTGAAATCCTGTAGAAACTTTATTGTTTATGAAAATAATACAACGTTTATAATTTATAAATTAAACAAATGAATTTTAAGAACTTTTCATTAAAATAATTCTATCATTTTAGCGAAATTTTTTAGTAAAAATAATAGATATCGAAAATAATTGAATTTCGATAAATTTTTGATAATTGAATATTTCCAACGAATTTTACAAACATTTTTGTTTAAACAATTCAATTTGTTTGAAAAATATTTTATTAAAATAGTAGAAATTAAAAATAATTGAATTTCGAACAATTTGTGAAAATAATTGAATATTTTCAATGAATTTCACAAATATTTTCTTGAATAATTGAATTTGCTTTTGGAATTTTTTTATTAAAATAGTAAATATTGAAGAAAATTAAATTTTGAAAAAAATAATTAAAAAAAAATTTTTATTTAATTTTTTAATTTTAATTTAATTTTAAAAAATTTTTTTAATTTAATTTTTTTTTATTAAAAAAATAAAATTTTTGAAAATAATTTAATTCTTTTAAAGATTTTTCATAATATTTTAAAGAATAATTGCATATCTTGAAGAATTTATTCATAATTGTATTTGAAATAATTGAAATCCTGCTAAGAATTTTATTTTTGAAAATAATTGAATTCTTGTAAAAAAATTTAATAAAATTGTTTTGAAATGATTCAATTCGTCAGAACAATTTTATTCTTCTTTTAAAAAAAATTGAATTCTTGCGAAGAACTTTATTGCATTTTTTTCAAAACAATTTAATCCTTGTGAAGAGTTTCATAAAAATCTTTTAAATATATGTTTTCTTAAAAAAATTTTTGAAGTAAATTGTGTGTTAAATAATTGAAATCCCGTGGAAATTGTATTATTTATAAAAATAATTGAATGTTTGCAAACAATTTTAGAATATTTTTGAAATATATTTGGGTGTTTTAGACATAAAAATGTTACATATTTCACTTTCTTTATGCACCTAGGGAGGTAAATATTTTTTTATGTTACTTTCAGAATCTAAAACCTTTGAAAAAGTAGTTTAATTTTTTTCCACATTTGTACCGCTAGCGTATTGAATATTTGTCTTTAGAAACAAATTTACACATAACAGAAACTTTCTTATTTGAAAATTAATCTTTCTTATCTTTCTTTCTTATTTTATCTTTCTTTTTTCTTTAAAAAATTAACTCAACTTTCACATTACTCAAAAATTTAGTGAAGTAAAATTAGTACAAAAATTTGTAAAAATTGTAATTGTATTTGTAAAAAAAATTAGTAACATTTGGTAATTGTAGTATCTAAAAATATCTAAAAATATATAATAATATCTAAAAATATCTAATAATATCTAAATCGAAACACCTAAAGAAAAAAAGAAATAATTCTATAAATAACAACACTTGTAATAGAAAGTAGTAAATAATCGAAAAAGCACAGATTTTTCTAATGCATAAGATACCGAAAAAGAAATGTGTTCCTAGCTTCACATTAACCAAGTTAATTATAGAATAGAAATATTTTAATGAATGTAATAATAATAAAGGAGTTATAATTAAGAAGATTATAGAGGAAATATAATAAAGTTAATTAAAAGAAGATGAGTTTTACAACATATAGACTTTTTTTTATACACACGTGCGCCAATAAAACTGCATAAAGAAAAGAGGCTAAAACGAAAAATTTGCATGCTTGAGATTAAAATGAAATTTTCACTAGACATACTCTCCTTTCTCTGATGAATTGAGAATTTATGGAATTTCAACAATCTGTATGATGATACGAGAAAAGGGGCGCACAATAAATTTATCACTTTCCACCAAGACTTCTCTCACTCTCTCATTCGTTTTAGGTGATAAATGTATATTACAGACACACCCATATTCCTCGCAAAAATAAACGAAACATTTAATCTGAATTAAAATCTTATTGAAACACTTTTTTTTTATTTTTCCCGCAAACTTACAGAATTATATTCCTCTATTTTTAATATGAAGAAAAGAAACAGAAAATATTTTCAAAAATATTTATCTGTAATATTCGCAAAAAAGTGAAAATAAAGAATAACTGCGATTGTACGTTATTTAAGAGAAATTATCGTCCATTGCAATTATAGTTGAACTATTCTAGGTAATATCTGAAACAATCGATGGAAGATAGATAACAATCATGCGAGAGAAGAAAAAAAAACTGTATCGTAGATGAAAGGCAATTATAAAATGATAAATTTACAACCGTAAAGCGAAGAAGGGATATGCTCTCGTGAACACGTCCTTAAAGATGATTCACGTGCTTACTACTCGCATTAATGTGCGCAAAATGTAAAATTGTATTTTCATCATTATTATTTCCTGAATCGAATTTTTCATTCTTCGTAGACAAAAATTTATTTAAATTCATTCTTCATTCATTTCAAACAAAATAGATATTTTTCTTATTGTTTTGAACCGTTATCAAATGAAGGCCGATATTTTTTAACTTCTTTTAATTTTGTATTTTTTTTATACAAAAAAATTATTTTCCATATTAAAAAACATTAACTCTTAACTATAACTATGTTACGTCCCTATTATTTTTGAATTTTTAAATAAACAAAAATTATTTTTTTTTATTAAATTTTCATTATTCAAAAATTAATTTTTTAATCTTTTTCTATTCAGTAAATTCATAAAAGTTTTTTTTAATAAAAAATAATTCGTTCAATTATTAGACCGTCCAGAATTTGTGGATCATAATAGATCTTAAATTTTATAAAAATAAAAACGTAAGAAAAATAAAAGAAAATAATAATAAGAATTAAATAGAAATTATAATTATAATAATTATAAATTATAAGAATTAAATATAAACATTTTATTTTTTCCAATGTGAATATTGACTTTTATCCTGACGCTAAATAATATTTTATTCTACTCTAAAAAAAATTGTTTACACAAAAAAAATAGTTTTTTATTCTAACTTCTCTAAAATTATTTTCAATATTTTCATTTAATTATTTTCCAGAATTTTTAACTAGAATTCTTTTTTGAATCAATGATTTTTAATAATTTTTGAAAATGTATCTTATGTAAATTTAAATATTTATTCAATAGAACTCTCTAAATTTGAATTAATAAAAATTATTACTAATTTGAATTAGTGACTGACTTTTTGGTTTTAAAATAGTAAATTTTACTAATAAATTAGTAAAAATTACTAACAAATTAGTCAAAATTACTAATAAATTAGTCAAAAATACTAATAAATTAGTAAAAATTACTAATAAATTAGTCAAAATTACTAATAAATTAGTAAAAATTTCTATTTATTAATCAATTTTACTAATTCAAAAGAAAAAAGTCAGTCACTAATTCAAATTAGTAAACATTTTTACTAATTCAAATTTGGAGAGAAAATAAGTTCAGTTAACTTATTTCTTAAATTCACTTCTTGACAATTCAACTTCAACTAACAAATTTTAGTAATTTTAAAATTTTTCTTTTTAATATTTTTCAAAAAATCAATTTCAAAACAATTTAAATAAAAATTTTTCAAAAAACTATCTTCTTTTCAATTATTCTAAAAAATTGTTACAAAACGAATTCAATTATTGTCACTACAATTATAATTAAATTCCTCGAGTGTATTTAATTTTTTCGAAAAATTTTAATAAAATTATAAAAAAGTATTAAAAAAATTACAAAAAGTTTTTAATATAAAACTTTTTTGAAATTCAAATTTTTTACAATTTCGATTTTGAATCTTTTGAATTTGTTGAACAACTTTTTGGAATTTTTTAAAACTTTTTTATGATTTTACTAAAATTTTCGAATAAAAATTTAATTCATTCGAGGAATTTAATTATAATTATATTGACAATAATTGAATTTGTGTTGTAAAAAATTTCGAAAATAATGGAAAATTCCTCTGAAAAATATAGTTATATTTATAAAACTAATTAAGTTCCTGCGAAAATGTTTTATTAGAATGAAACAGAAAATATAAGAAATTAATTTTTGGTGAAGAATTTTCTGCAATTTAAAAAAAATTGAATTCTTTGAAGAAAGTTTATTATAATTGAATTTCTACGAAAAGAATTATTATGGATAAAAATAATTGACTATTTGCAAATTTTTTTCGACGAATTTAATTTTAAAATTGTATTTAAAATAAATGAATTCAAGTCAAGATTTTTAGGAAAAAATTTCTTGAAAATAATTGAATTGTTTTTAATAATTTTATGTGAATTATTAAAAATAATGAATTTCTTTCAATTTATTTTCATCAAAAATATTTACTTTTTTCTTATCCTGCTAATAAATTGAATTTTTGCTACGAATTTTATTATTCATGAAAGAATTTTAAATAATTTAATTCTTTCGAAGAATTTAAAAAACTATTTGAAAATAATTGAATTTTCAATGAAAAATGTTATTATTTATAAAAATAATTGAATTTATCTAAAGAATTTTATTCTTTATGAAAATAATTGACTTCTAGCAAATTTTTTTGATGAATCCAATTAAAATTGTATTTAAAATAATTGAATTTCTGTAAGGAATTTTATTATATTTGTAAAAAAAACTACATTTGTGAGACAAAATTTAAAAAGGTTTTTGAAAAATAGCATTTTTTTGATTAATTTTATTATAAATTTGAAGAAACAATTCAATTTCTTCAACGAATGCAATTATTATTGTGTGTATTAACTATATAATTGAATTCGTATAAAGAATTATATAGTCGAATTTTTTAAAATATTTGAAAATTCCTCTGACGAATTTAATTATTTACAAAACTAATTAAATTAGTGCAAAGAATTTTATTAAAGCTAACTTCAAAAATAATTGTTTTCTATTTATGAAAATAATTGAATTTCAGCGGAAAATTTTATTAAAATTAAATTAAAAATAATTGAATTTATGCAGGAAAAATTTTTATATTAAAAAAAAAAATGTTTTTTAATTGAATACTTTTGGGAAATTTTATTATAATTGAATTCCTGCGAAGACTTTTATTATTTATACAAAAATAATTTACTTCTAGCAAAATTTTGTCGACGAATTTAATTCAAATTGTATTGAAAATAATTCAAGTTTGATTGAATTATTATCAAAATTTATTAAAAATTATAGAATTCGTTCGGGAAATTTTATTAAAATGTTATTGAAAATTTTTGAATTTCTACAAAGAATTTAAATTCTTTACAATAAAATTAATATTTTTCGTTTCTATTTCATGTCAATTAAAAAATTATTCCTATAGCCATTCAAATAATCGTGTTCGATTTTTCTCAACAGAAAAAAGGAGCAAATATATAATTCTTCTTCTCGATGAAATTAACAAAGAAATTAATGCCAAAGAATAAAATGAGCGGCTGGATTCCATAAGGGCACGTAAATTTTTCTCGGCCGAAATCGAAGTCCCCTGGACACTCAAAATTCAACTTCTGAATTTAAATGTTTAAAATATATATCCTTATAGGAAATTTCATTGCGCATCTTTTTTTCTTTTAAATTTTTATTGTATCTGTTACCGTTTTCAAAATATAAGGAAAAAACTGTTTTTTTAAAGAGTGAAATTTTTATTGTTTTTTTCACTTCAACTCGCGATTACTCAGTCAATTTTACGAATTTTTTAATGAAACAAAAACGAAAATACGCGTTGTTTTATCCTACTAGTGACTAAAAAAGAAAAATGTTGTTTTAATTATAAATAAAAAAGTTATTAATTTTTTATTAAGATATTGCAAAATTCGTAAACTGAAATTTTCACTAAGCGGGGAAGTTGAGCAAATTTTGAGCAACAAAAAACTTCCAGCGAGAAAGTTGTTCATTTAGGTCTAAAAAAGTTTTTCCCGAAAGTTACAGTTCAATTAAACAATTAGTTAACAAATGGCGAATGTTAAAAGTCGTTGGCGACTGAACGCCCAGCGCGCGTATCTCACTTAATAGTAAGCTGGAGAGTTTTATTCTGTGTATACATAATACGGGTGAGATACGCACGCTGGGCGTTCAGCCGCCAACGACTTTTAACATTCGCCATTTGTTAACTAATTGTTTAATTGAACTGTAACTTTCGGGAAAAACTTTTTTAGACCTAAATGAACAACTTTCTCGCTGGAAGTTTTTTGTTGCTCAAAATTTGCTCAACTTCCCCGCTTAGTGAAAATTTCAGTTTACGAATTTTGCAATATCTTAATAAAAAATTAATAACTTTTTTATTTATAATTAAAACAACATTTTTCTTTTTTAGTCACTCGTAGGATAAAACAACGCGTATTTTCGTTTTTGTTTCATTAAAAAATTCGTAAAATTGACTGAGTAATCGCGAGTTGAAGTGAAAAAAACAATAAAAATTTCACTCTTTAAAAAAACAGTTTTTTCCTTATATTTTGAAAACGGTAACAGATACAATAAAAATTTAAAAGAAAAAAAGATGCGCAATGAAATTTCCTATAAGGATATATATTTTAAACATTTAAATTCAGAAGTTGAATTTTGAGTGTCCAGGGGACTTCGATTTCGGCCGAGAAAAATTTACGTGCCCTTATGGAATCCAGCCGCTCAAATGCAAATTTGAATTTTAGAATTGACTTGTATTATGAACAGAAAAATTAAATTATATGACTGCTACATGGTGTTATAAAACAATCCACTTTCGCTTCTTTTTTTATTCATGAATCGCATAGTTTGAAAATTAGTAAGAAACGCTTTCTTCTGTTACACGAAAACACAATTATTAAATTTGGATTAAGTGCTATCATTATTAAAAAAAAATCGAAACTTTTCTTTTTAAGAATCTGACAAAATGCAAAAATATTTACAATTTGGATTTTGATTCATTATATTTTAGCATTACTCAAAATATTTTATTTCTATTTTCCCTGACTTCCAGAGAGAAGCTGAAGTCCGCAACGTTTATTTTTTTTAATTTAATACAATTTAAAATTTAAATTAAATTTTTTTTATTTTTTTTTTAATTTTAATAAAATTATTACTGAATTATTTTGTGGAGAAACGTTGGACGACTTTTTATAATTTTATTAGCAAATTTTCACTTTAATTAAAATTAAAAGAGCATCGAGTTTGATTGCATTCTTATCTAGGTTCTTTAAAAAGAAGGTTATTTGAAATTCGTTCGTCTAGAAATGAAAAGAACAATATTTGAGAGCTATATATTAGAATATAATTAGGTTATTCTTGTTTGCTGACTCATCGGACTTAAACGCCTGAGCGATCATGACAAGGACGATAATGTAAATTTCAGTTTGCGCTTACCCATGAGAAAATTTTTATTTTAATTTCAATTTTTTCTTTCTCCTTTTTCTGATGATAGTCACAGAACAAACACATTCCTTTAAAGAAAAAAAAAACTCGATCCAAGCAGAAAAAATTACCATTTTTTCATAGTTTTAATTTTCAAAACAGTCGGTGCATTTTTAAAAAAACCTGATCTCAGCCTCTCATATTGTATACTTCCACAAATTTTTAAAAATTAAAAATTAATTAATTAAATTAAAATTAAATTAATTAATTAAATTAAAATTAAATTAATTAATTAAATTAAAATTAAATTAATTTAAATGAAATGAAATTAAAATTAATTTAATTAAATTTAATTAAATTTTTTTTCTTTCTTTTTTTTAGAACATTTGGTTTGAAACTTTTATCCTACAATCGTATAAATATTGGGAAATATTTTTAAAAAATAGCTTTTGGTTTGAAGATCTACCTAATAGCGATTGAAGACAGACATTTATTCTGAGATACTGAATTCCTTTCATTTTGATGGAACGCACGAATGGTCTTGATCGAAAGTTAAAGATCGGTATATACTGAAAAATAATTGGGTCAGATCGGAACAAATCGCATTCACGATATAAAACATTTTCTCTACACTATTTCTCAAGATTAATTTTATTTTTTTTTTATTTCAGAGTTGCCACAAAAAAATAATTTTCTTTTTCCCTGACTTTTCCCTGAATTCCAGACGAAATTTTCCCTTTTTCCCTGAAGCTAAAGAATATTCTGATTGACTCTTAAAATTATTAGATACCAAAAAAAAATGTTCTATTATATTTATTTGCAAATTTCTTCAAAATTAAAATTCAAAAAATATCAATAACTTCTTTTTCAAAAAAATATATTTAATTATTATTATTTTTCCACAGGAATTCAGATTTTCAAAACATTCGAAATTCAAATCTTTTATAAATTCAATAATTTTCAATTAAATTTATATTTTCGAGAATGTTTAAAACTAAAATTCTTCATAAAATTAATTATTTTTAATAGTTTCTAAAAATAGATCTTCTTTGAGAAATTTTAAATCCATACGTTTACAATTCAATTTTACGTGAAATTTTAATCATTCGAAAGTTTCACAATTAAATACATATAATAGAATATAAAAAAACTTCAAATAATTTCAAATAATTTATAATAATAATAATAATTTCAAAAAAATTCAATAAAAATTTTTCGAAAAAGTTTAATTTCACAGAATTATTAGTTAAAAATATGAAAAATTAATATTTTCAAACATTTTTATTTGAAACATTTCCAAAATTGAAACTCTTCCGAAATTATTTATTTCTAAAAATTTCCAGCTACAATGTTTTTAATTTTCAACTATTATTTTAAATTTTAAATAAAATTCATTTTTCAATAAATTTCTATTACAAAATTCTACGAGGATTGAATTATTTTAATACAAAAATAATTTATTCAATAATTTAATATTTTTTAATAGTAGAATTCTCTTAAAAAATTAATGATCAAATTTTTTTTGCTAATTGAATTCTTTTGACGAATTTTAATAAAATTTCAAACTAAAAATACATTTTTCAAGGAAGTTAATTAAAATTGTATTCAAAATAATTGAATTCATCAAAAGAATTTTATTATTCATGAAATTGATGGAGTGCTTGTCTAAAGTTTTAATATTAATGCGAATAATCAAATTTTTGAATAATTAAATATTTTGTATAATTAAATTCTCTTAAAGAATTTATTTATCAAATTTCAAAATAATTGAATTCTTTTACCGAATTTAAAAAAACATTTAGGAATAATTGCATTTTTCATGAAATTCGATTGAAATTGTATTGAAAATAATTGAAATCCTGCTATGATTTTTGTTATACATTAAAATTATTGACTTCGTAAAAAGAAGTTTATTATTATTATTAAAGTATCAAATTTTTAAATAATTGTATTTTTTTGGTTAATTTTAATAAAAATTTTAAAAATAGATTTATTTTTCCCAGAATGCGATTGAAATTGTTATAAAAATAATTGAATTCCTAAAAATAATTTTATTATTTCTGAAAATAATTGAAATGCGAAGAGGTTTATAAAAAATTTTGTAAATAATTGAATTTCTGTGAATTTTTATTATATTTATAAAAATATTTAAATGATTCGTAGTAATTGTAGAAAATATTTTTTAAATAATTAAATTCTTTTAAAACCTTTTATTAAATATTCATAAACATCAAAAATCACTGAACTGAGTCAAATTTTCGAAATTAATTGAAATTTTGCTAAGAATATTATAAAAATTTTTGAAATGAACTGAAATTTTGCTAAGAACTTTGTAAAAAACTTTGAAAATAATTGAAATTCAGCCAAAAGCTTATTATTTATTAAAATAATTGAAATTTTGCGAAGAAGTTTGTAAAAAATTTAGAAATAATTGAATTCCTGTGAAATTTTTATTATTTATAAAAATATTTATTATTAAATATTCATAAATATCGAAAATTTTTGAATTCAGTCAAATTTTCGAAATTAATTGAAATTTTGCTAAGAATATTATAAAAATTTTTGAAAACAATTGAAATTTGGCTAAGAATTTTATAAAAATTTTTGAAAATAATTGAAATTCAGCAATTAGCTTATTATTTATGAAAATAATTAAAATTTTGTGAAGAAGTTTATAAGAAATTTATAAATAATTGAATTCCTGTGAAATTTTTATTATTTATAAACATATTTATTTATTACTAAATATTCATAAATATGGAAAATTATTGAATTCAGTCATATTTTCGAAAATAATTGAAATTTAGCTAAGAATTATATAAAATTTTTTGAAAATAATTGAAATTCAGCTAAAAGCTTATTATTTATTAAAATAATTGAAATTTTGCAAAGAAGTTTGTAAAAAATTTAGAAATAATTGAATTCCTGTAAAATTTTTATTATTTATAAAAATATTTATTTATTTAATATTCATAATTACTGACAATTATTTAATTCAGTCAAATTTTCGAAATTAATTGAAATTTTGCAAAGAATATTATAAAAATTTTTGAAAATAATTGAAATTTAGCTAAGAATTTTATAAAATTTTTTGAAAATAATTGAAATTCAGCCAAAAGCTTATTATTTATTAAAATAATTGAAATTTTGCGAAGAAGTTTGTAAAAAATTTAGAAATAATTGAATTCCTGTAAAATTTTTATTATTTATAAAAATATTTATTTACTTAATATTCATAATTATTGACAATTATTGAATTCAGTCAAATTTTCGAATATAATTGAAATTTTGCTAAGAATTTTAAAAAATTTTTTGATAATAATTGAAATTTAGCTAAGAATTTTATAAAATTTTTTGAAAATAATTGAAATTCAACCAAAAGCTTATTATTTATTAAAATAATTGAAATTTTGCGAAGAAGTTTGTAAAAAATTTAGAAATAATTGAATTCCTGTAAAATTTTTATTATTTATAAAAATATTTATTTATTTAATATTCATAATTATTGACAATTATTTAATTCAGTCAAATTTTCGAATATAATTGAAATTTTGCTAAGAATTTTTAAAAAATTTTTGATAATAATTGAAATTTTTTATAAGAGTTTTATTATTTACAAAGATAATAAAGATAATTGAAATTTTTACGAGCATTTTAATAAATTGCAGGACATAATTAAATTTCTGCGAAGAATTTTATTACTGTTGAATAATAATTGAATTTTTGCAATAATAATTAATAACTTCTCCAAAATTCAATTTTTTTAGTGGTTTTAATTACTATTCTTCCATTTATTTTATTATAATATCCATTAAATATTATTATATAATAAATAAATAATTTTTTATAATATCCATTAAAAAATTTGACTGATTTCGTAAGAATTTGAATTATTACAATTTTTTCAAAAGTCTAAGTTCTTTGAAATTTTTAATTAAATTCATTAAAAATTTAAATTTTATAAAATTTCGAACTATAACCATCTGAAGTTCATCTATTTATGAATATTTTTCAAACGCAACTCTTAAATTCCTTTGAATTCTAAAAATTAAATTTTTTTTAGTACTTTTAATAAAAAAATCCCTGACTTGCACTGAAAAAAAATTTATTTGATTCAAATAACCGATTATTTGTCTATAATCAAATAAATATTTACTTGAATCAAATAATTTTTATTTGAATCAAATAAATTGTATTTGAATCAAATATTTCAGTATTTGAAGTAAATACTAACTAATTAATTGATTCAAATAAAAATTATTTGATTCAAGTAAATATTTATTTGATTATAGACAAATAATCGGTTATTTGAATCAAATAAATTTTTTTTCAGTGTGTGCTAACCATGATGAAACAAATTTCTTTAATCGGACATCATCATAGAAGGATGTTGACAATAAGACATCAGTTGTTGATTTTCTTTTCCTTCTAATTCTGAATTTTCATAAATCGTTGATTCAAAAAAAAATATTCAAATTTAGTGCACAAAATAGCCCGGTTTGTGTCGGTATTCGTTCCTTCGGTGTAAAAACGTGAAGTGCAATATATAAGGAAAACAAATTGATGTACATTGAAACTCTAGAGTCTGTATCATATTTTACATATAAAGACTTAATTTTTGAATGAAATGTGTCGTTATAAACCTGTTTTTGCTAACAGTGGCCACTCAATCTATTCGCCACTCAATCATGCGGTTGACAATTTTATTATGACATTTAAGATGAAGTGTGTACTCTCTTAATGCTCAGAATATGTTATACACAGTTGTAAAATGACAAGAGCCACTCATTTTCTCTTTTTATGGAAAATACTATACAATTACGTCAATTATGTTGCGTCGATCTCTACCATTTTCTCAACACGCACACTCCCATTATTCTTCGTTAGACTGATTAAAATAATGCTTATTTCCATGTAGGTGAAGCGTTTAACAATCTTTTTTTTCTCCTATTTATATCTAGACTAATTATTGAATTATTGACGCTGTCTTCAAATTCATAATTTCTCATTATGCAAAATGCTCTTTAATTACATAAAATTATTTCTATCAAACTGTACATTTTTATTATAAACATAGATATGTACTTATATTCATGATTTTAATTGTAGTCACTCAAATGGAATATTAGGGGGAAAGAGAGCAAATATAAATTATTTTGTTCATAGGCAAATTTTCCCGTTATTTGCAAATTATTCAATTTTAAGAAGTCATCAATTATGAAACAATTTTTTTCACCAAAATCTAAATTGTTTCAAGGGTTTCATTTTTTAAAAATGACCTCGTTTCTTAATTCCTATTAATAAATTGAAGAAGTGAAATTAATGGCATTTTCGTCTCTAAATAGAAACCCAAATAATAGTTTTTGGCACTAACTTTAGGGAATTACTGTAGTAAGTTCCTGAAGTTACCCAAGTCGAAAAATTCCACATAAGTTTCCCCTAGAAATTCCATAAAACTTCTCCATAGAATTTCCGTAAAAATTTTACAAATTTTCTAAAGAAATTTCTGAAATTCTACAAGTTTTTTATTTTAAAAATAGTTTAAAATTTCCAGGGTTTTTTTCCAGGGTTTTTTTTTAAAGAATTCAGGGAATAATCGGTAAGTGAAATTAGGGAAAAGCCAATGATTTTTATTAAATGAAAAAATTGAATTTAGAAGAAGTTACAAATGATTGCAAGAAATTCAATTATGTTAAAAAAATTCTTAAAAATCCCATGTGAACATTTCAATTATCTTTAAAGATAATAAAATTCTTTTCCGCAAAATTCAATTATTTAAAATTTTTTTTTTAAATTCTTAGCCAAATTTAAATTAATTTCATAATTTTCCTAAATTCAAGCAATTTTGAATATCTACTATTTTAATACATTTTTTTAAAAAGATTTTAATTATTTAAATTGCTGAAAAAATTGTAAGCAAATATTAAATTATTTCCATAAATAGGTAATAAAAATTTTACAGGAATTCAAATTGTATTTACAAATTCTTTTATAAATTTCTTAGCAACAATTCAATTATTTGCATTAATAATCAAATTTCTTACCGACATTTAAATATTTTCATAAAAAATAAAACTCATTGCAGAATTTCAATTATAATGAATACAATTTTAATCGAATTCCTCGAAAAATGTAATTATTCTTAAAAATTTTACTAAAATTCGTCGATAAAGTTCAATTATTTAAGTTCATTACATTTTCCACAAGAGCTCAATTTTGAGCAACTTTGAAAAACATTTATTTATTCAATAAATTATTTATTTTTGTATTTAAATTTCAAAGAATTAAAGTCTCCAGGAATTTTTTAATAAAAATTTATTTACAAATCAATTTTAGTAGAAATTTTACATAACAATTTGAATATTAAAAGCATTATAACATGAACTTTAAAAATAATTGTACTTTTGAATATTTTTAAAAATAATTACATTTATATCGAAAAATTTACTTAAAACTGCATTAGGAGAAATTGAAATTCTGTCAAGAATTTTATTATATTTGTAAAAATAGTTGAATTCCTGCAACGAATTTTATTAAACTATTTTTAATAATTGAAATTCTGTGAAGAATTGTATGCTTTATGAGAAAAATTCTTGCAACGCATTATTAAATTATTTTTAAATAATTAAATTCATTTAAGAAATTTTATAAATTTTATTATCATATTATTATATATTATTATTTATATCATTTTATTATCTTATAGATCTTGAAAATATTCGAATTTTAGCGAAAAATTCAATGTTTTGTGAATTTTATCTTTTATGTTACGTAAAACTGATACAACATAATTCCCATTTGACATAAAAATCATGTAACGAATTTCTTTTAACATAAAAATCATTTAACATAAACTTCTTTTGACAAAAAATTCATTTAACGCAAATTTTAATTGTTATAAAATTTATTACACATAATATTCATTTGACAACAATTTCATTTAGCATAAAAGTCATTTAACGTAATTCTTATTTGACACACAATCCATTTGACATAACTACCATTTTACATAAATACTATTTTACATAAAATTCACCTGACATAAATTTCATTTGGCGCAAATATCATTTAACATAATTCATATTTAACATAAAATTCACTTGATATAAATTTCATTTAGCATAAATTCCATTTAACATAATTCTCATTTGACATAAAAATTACTTTACATAAATTTTATTTAGTATAAATCCCATTTAACGTAATTCTCATTTGACAGAAAATTCAGTTGACATAGATTACATTTTACATAAAGATCATTTAATATGAAAATATAGTCGAATTTTGTCGAATGACTTTTATGTCAAATGAAATTAATGTCAAATAAAAATTATGTTAAATGAACCTTATGTCAAATGAGAATTATATTAAATGACATTTATGCCAAATGAAATTGATGTCTAGTGAAATGTATGTCAAAGGAAATTAATGACAAAAAAAAATAAAATAAATTTATAAAAATTTATATCAAATGTATATTATGTCAAATGAGATATGTTAAATAAAACCCATGTCAAGTGATTTTCATGTAAAATAAAAGTCAAATCAATTGTATTTCTACTTTAAATGCGGAAACTATGCTAAATGATTTTTATATCAAATAAAATATAATGTTGCATTAATTCTATGTCAAATGACATATATGTTATTATATAAATTTTGTGTTTAATGAAATATATATGTCAAAAGAATAGCATATAAAATGCCATTTATGCAATAAAAATTATTTTTTATGTTATGTTTAATGAAATTTATGTCAAATAATTTTCAAATTAAATGTTTTTCATATCACATAGATAATTATGTCAAATATTTAAAAAAGAATTTATTGATGTTTTCAAATAATTTTATAATTACAAAAATTCGTAATTAAATGTATTGGAAGAGTTTTTGAGTATCTAAAAAGTTCCAAAGTGAAGCAGAATATTCTTTAGGGTCAAAATTTTGTCTAAAAATTCTGCAAAAGTCAGGGAAATTCAGCAAGTATTTATTTTAATAATATTCTAACATTTTTATTATGATTATAATCAGCTATAACTATAATAATTGTTATTATAAGCTTTATTGCAAATTTCTTTGCAAGATTAGCTGTTTAATTAATCATAATCCTCAGTTTTAAACTGTATACTGAACATGCTACAAATACAAATTTTAAAACTGTATCATTTTCATAGTATAAGCTCTTCAAATCTTATAAATTGTTAATTATTACTGATTATTATTGCTGCGACAAACTGTTTTACGTAATGTATTATGTTTATAATCCTTTAACAGGTCTGAGGACTGTTGGATTTATTCAATAAAAAATTGAAATGAAGATGCGTATTTAATTTAAGTTTTGGAAAAAGAATTGCAAAAAAGCTTGTTATTAGACTCTAATCATAATAGAAATTTAAAAATATAAAACTTGCAGAATTTCCAGGGGATGTTTGCATGGAATTTTTCAACTTGAAAAGCGCGTGACATTTAAAGAGTGAATCAAATTTTTTTCGAACTAAACAGAAAGTTGGAAATAGGTAAAACAAACCAAAAGTCAAAATTACTCTTTTTAAAAATTGGGTTAATTAAAAAAGCTACCATAGGTTTTCTAAGTTTATCAAATTGAGACAATGAAAATGTTGCAACTTCGCAACATTTTTTACTCGATTCTTGTATCAATTTGATATCCGTAGAAAAACCTGTGACCGTATTGTTACAAAATACAACCAAAGTTGTAGAAGAACCAAACTTGTTAATTGATTTTTTTCTCTCTGCAAATTTAGAATACAGGAAAATTATTCAGATATCGGATATTTTTGAGAAAGAAAAAGGATGATGATGAAGAAGAAGAAGAAATCCATGGTCGTTTTCGCTTCAGTGACTCGAGTCTTGGTTCAGCTACTCTGTTGGATTCCTTTGTTTAATGCCTTATTGCGATATTTTAACACGGTGCACCCGGTCTTGTTGCTAAGCGCCTCGTCTCTTTTCGCGCTCGTTACAAGTAGTCGACGAAACTGCAGCAGCAGCTGTCGACTCTGTCATTCTCGACCTAAAGCCAAATATTCCTCTCCGTTTGTCGTCTTCGTCGTCATTCTAAGTCTAAAAACTCGAGACTCAAAAGACTCGCGTGTTCCTGAGTCACACACTGTCTTTTGCTGCCAGCAGCACTGACCTAACTGCGACACAGTGTAAAAACCCAAAGACGAAAACTTCAGGGTGGTCCAAAAATATAACATAACTTCAAAAATTATCATTTATTACTTTCTTAAAGTAGTTCTCCGGCTGCTACTCGTGCAAAAATTGATTTTCGATCCATATTCTTCCAAATTTTTGAGAAAATGTTGTCTTGGATTCCCTTTGAATGTGGTAAAAAATTCAAAACCCTTTGCAACATTCAATTAAACCCTTTGCGATACTAAATTTCGAGTTATTCAAGTTCAAACTTTCACTTTTACATTCGATTATGTTAAAAATGAAAAATGTCAAACACAATATCTCGATTTTTGACATTGTAAAGGATTCTGAAATTTTTACCACAATTAAAGGGCACCCGCAGAAATATTTTCCTAAAATTTAAAGAAAATCTAACGATAATTAATTTTTATAAGAGTAGCAGCCGAAGAACTGCCTTAATATTCATAAAAACTGCAAATTGCTAAACTATTATAGGAGGTGAGCTAAAATTTGGTTCAAATAAATTATTTTCAGATGTAGACTCTCTAAGTCGATGAATTAGTATTTTTTTAGTAATAAAATAGTGCGGATTCGACTACCAATTGAATTACTAACATTTTTTACTAATTTTTAGTAGTTTTAAAACGATAAATTTAATAAAAAAAAATAAAACTATCAATTTTACTTAGTCGTATTTGTACTATGTATAAAATTAGAAAACTGATTTACTACATGAATTATTATAGGTGTTTTCTACTACAGACTTCGTTCTCGATAATTAGTTTTAAAAAGTAGCTTTCAAACTAAAAAAAGTAGTAAACTTCACGAAACTGACAAAATTTCCATTCTATATTTTATTTTCCTGACTTTTTTCCTAGCTTTCATAAAAAATTTTGACTTCCTTCTTATCTCCTGCTAATAAAATTAATTCCTGCAACGAATTTTATTATTAATAAAAGGATTTCAATATTTATAACAATTATTTAATTCTTGTGAAGAATTTTGTGAAAATTTTTAAATAATTAATTTCCTTCGACTAATTTTATGCAAATTCTAATTTAAATAATTCAATTCTTCAATTCTTGACCAATTTTTATTATTCATGAAAAAAATGGAATTCTTACGAAGATATTTATTTTAAAAAAATTTTATTTATTGAATTCTGTTTGGAAATTCTTTGAAAATAGTAGCTATTGAAAGTCATTGAAATGCAAAAAGTATTTTAAAATAATTAAATTTTACAAATAATTCTATTAACATTCTTGTGAATAATTGAATATCTATGTAGCAGTCTATTCAATTTTTTTTAATAATTGAATTCCAACAAAGCATTTTATTATTTATGGAAATAATTGAAATCTTGGTGAACGATTTTATTACAATTTTTTAAATTAGTTAAATTTCCAAGAGAAAATGTATTACTTTGAAAAATAATTGAATTTTGCAAAGAATTTTATTAAAATGCAGCAAAGTAATCGAAGTTTTGAAGATATTTTTTTGTTTTTTATTAACACAATAGAATATTTTCAAAAAAATATTTATGTAAATAATAAATTGAATTCTTATAGTAAGAATTTTATTAAAATCCAAAAAAATAATAATATCGAACAATTTTATTAAAATATTTGAAAATACATGAATTCCTACGAAAAATTCCAATATTTTTGTAAATAATTTAATTCATTTAAATAAATTTAAAAATCTTTTTTATGAATAATTGATTTCTCGGAGGGATTAAAATTAAATTTTTAAGAATAATAACAATTTTTTGAGCAATTCCTGTGAAATTGTTATGAAAATAAAGGTCAATCTTACAATGAATTTTATTATTTATGAAAATAAATGGATTTTTGCGAAAATTTTTTTTTAATAATAATTAATTAATCAATTTTAAGAAATTTTAATTATTCCTAAATTCTTTTATCAGAAAACAAAAACTTCAAATAATATTTAAAAAATTCAATTAAACTTTTTCAAAAACATCAATTTTAAAATCCAATTATTTCCAAAAAGTTCACTCTTTATTTCTTTTAATATTCAATTATAATCTAAAATTTTAACTGAAATTCATTTTTATGAAATTAAAATCAATTTTTATTAGAAAATTCTACAAGAATTTAATTATTTAAATGCAAAAGTAAATAATTTATTGAATAATTGAATGTTTCTCAAAATTTAATTCCCATGAAGAATTTTAGTAACTAAGTTTTTAATAATTCAATTCTTTTGTCGAATTTTATTAAAACTTGCATAAACATAATTACTTTTTTCAAGGAATTCAATTATAATTGTATGAAAAATAATTGAAACGCTGCGATGAGTTTTATGAGAATTTTAAAATTTATTCCTTTACAATTCAATTTTACAAAATTTCAATTATTCGGAAATTCTGCTACTAAATATATATTGAAAAATAAAAACTTGAAATATTTTTAATAAAAATCCTATATTAAACTTTTAAAAAGAATTAATTTTACAGAATTTGTTGTCAAAAATACGAAAAATTAAGAATTTCAATGATTGTAATTTGGAACTTTATTAAAAATTTAATTATTTCTAAAAATTCACGTTATAATGCCTTTAATGCTTAAGTATAATCTAAAATTTTAACTGAAATTCATTTTTAAAACCATTTTTCTTAGTAAATTCTACGAGAATTCAATTATTTAAATACAAAAATAAATAATTTATTAATTTTATGTTTATTGAAATTTAATTCTCATAAAAAATGTTATCAACAAATTTTTTAAATCATTAAATTCTTTGGACGAATTTTAATAAGATTTTTAAGAATAATTACATTTTTCGAGGAATTTGATTAAAATTGCATTAAAAATAATTGAAATTCTGTAATGAGTTTTATTATTTATGAAAATAATTGAATTCCTAAAAGAATTTTATTATTTATAAAAATAATTGAATCCCTGTAGAAATGTTATTATTTATGAAAATAATTGAATTATTGCGGAGAAATTCATAAAAAAATTTGTAAATAATTGAATTCCTGTAAAAATTTTTATTATTTATGAAAATAATTGAATGATTGCGTAGAATTGTATTCAAATTTTTTTTAATAATGAAATTTCTGTTGGAAAATTTTATGGAAATAGTAGATATTGAAAATTATGAAATTTTAGAAAACTTTTGACAAGAAATTGAAATTTTGACAAGAATTTGATTAAAATTTTGTAAAATAATTGAATATCAGAAGAGAATTTTATTATTTATTAAAAGAATTGAAATTTTTAACACAATTGAATTTACTAACTATGTTACTAAGTTAGATAGTAAGTTAGCAACTATTTTAGTAACTAACTTACTTCCTGGAGTAATTTTCTCATAAAAAATGTTATCAACAAATTTTTTAAACCATTAAATTCTTTGAACGAATTTTAATAAGATTTTTAAGAATTTATTTTTGAGAAATTTTATTAAAATTGCATTAAAAATAATATTGAAATTCTGCAATGAGTTTTATTATTTATGAAAATAATTGAATTCTTAAAAGAATTCATTATTATGTTTTGAATTCTCCCTGCACTGAAAAAAAATTTATTTGATTCAAATAACCGATTATTTGTCTATAATCAAATAAATATTTACTTGAATCAATTAATTTTTATTTGAATCAATTAATTAGTATTTGCTTCAAATACTGAAATATTTGATTCAAATAAAAATTATTTGATTCAAGTAAATATTTATTTGATTATAGACAAATAATCGGTTATTTGAATCAAATAATTTTTTTTTTCAGTGTGGAGAAGCTAAAGTCGTTGAATTTTTACAAATCGTTGACTTTGGTTTTTTATTTAAAATAAAATTTCATTCCTTGTTAAAAATAACACCATAATAGATTATTTTAATCCTTTTTGATGTTAATTTTATTCTAGAGGAATGGTAGTTAAATTGAAAAAATAATGCTCTCTAATTTAAAAGAGAATAATTGATCTAGAGTGATTTTTCCGATATTTTAATATCCGTCTCAAAAATAGACCCTCTTTCCTTCCGAATAGGCACACGAATGAACGAATCGCGAATATCCGGCGGATATCCGCAAAATATGGTGTACATGGATCTTCTTCGAACGACACCCTATCCAATCGCGTGGCTTTCATATACACTATATGTGCATATATATATAAAATGCAGGGGGGGAGGTCTTTCGAGCGTAGGCGCACTTACACGTGGTTACGCCTGCAAACTCAAGTGAAACTTTACCTCACTAAATGAAAAAATTCCCTCCGAAAAGATTTATTTCATCGAATGAAAAATAAAATTTATTGAAATTCACGCAGGAAGCGATAAATATAGTTTGTAGTTCCCAACGCTAATAAATACCCCCCTCCCCAAAAAATACTCTTTTGCAAAAAAAAAAATTAATAAAAATAATAATAATTCACCAATACATCCAAAAACTGACAGTTTTCCTAACAATTTCCCTGATTAATGACAATATTTTCGATTTTAATGTGAAGTTCAGTTATAATATTTTTAATTACATTTTTTCGAATGACAATATTCTCGATTTTAATGTTAAGTTCAGTTATAATATTTTTAATTACATTTTTTCTTTCCAAATAACGGTAAAATTGGCCAAAGAACAAATTATTTGTATCTATTTTTGTTTTCACAAATAACAAAATTCTTCGCAGAAATTTGCAAAACAATTCAAATAAAATTTTTAGAAAGAATTGAATTATTTTTAATATTTTAATAAATTTTTATAGAAGCGAATTGAATTATTTTCAATAGAAATTTTAATTAAATTCGTCTAAAAAATTTTCACAATTCAGTTATTTTCATAAATAATAACATTTTTCAGAAGAATTCAATTATTCTTGACAGAATTTAAATTGAATTTCTAAAAAGAAATTTAAAAAAAATGTAATAAAATTTTTCGCAAGTATTCAATTAATGTTAAGAATACTAAATTTTCGCACGAATTGAATTATTTAAAATGCAATTTTCTGAAAAAATTTATCGAAAGTAATCAATTAATTAAAATATTTTAATAAAATTTTGTTTAAAGTAGTTAAATATTATTGTAAAAAATTTTGATACCTAAAATTTGTTTAGAATAATTAAATAATTTTCATAGAAATAATTAAATTCATTGCAAAAATTAAATTATTCGAAGTAATTGAATTATTCTTTTAGATGAAAAGAAAATGTTTTACAAAATTTAACTATTTCCAGAAGCTTTAATATAATTCTTCACAAGAATTTAATTACATTTGCAAATAATAATTTTTTTTTAATATATAAAAAATCTCTTCGCAAAAATCAAGTGTTTTTACAAATAATAAAATTTCTTGCAGAAAATTCAATCACGTGCAAGACAATTTTAATCAAATTTTTAGAAAGAAAGAAATTTTTTTTAAGTATCTTAATAAAATTTTATACAAGAATTGCATTATTTTCAATACAATTTTAATTAATTTCGTGTAAAAATTCAAGAATTTAATTATTTTTACAAATAATAAAATTCTTCAGAAGAAATTAACTATTTACAAAAACTTTTTGGAAAACTTTCGTAAAAATTCAAAAATTTTTAATACAATTTAAGTTGAATCTCTCAATGGAATTTAATTACATTTCAAAAAAAAAAAATTTCAAAAAAATTTTTTTAATTCTTCGCATGTATTTATTTTTAGAAAGAATAAAATTTTTTGCAGGAATTCAATTATTTAAAAAAATGTAATAAAATTCGTTGCAAAAAATTAATTATTTTTATAATAAAACTCAGCGCATAATTTCCATTATTTTAAAAACATTATTAATTAAATTCTTTGAAAAATACAATATTATGTATATTCTTAAACATTTTATGAAAATTAATCAAAATAATTTCAATTATTTTTAAAAATATTGATCAAATTACAATTCAATTTCAATTATATTCTTTGAAATAATTTAATTATTATGAAATTTTTTAGAAAATTTTTGTAAGAACTCAATTATTTTGAATACAATTTTTACTAAATTTTATCGGAAAAATTTAATTATTTAAAAAAAATCATGAAAATCTTTGCAGAAATTCAATTATTTTCAAATACTTTAATAATAGTCTTCATAAGATGCAATTATTTTTAATAGAATATTTCAATAAAATTTCTCGAAAAGTTAAATTATTTTCAAAGGTTTTTAATAAAATTCTTCAAAACAATTTCATTGTTTTCAAAGGTTTTTAATAAAATTCTTCAAAACAATTAAATTATTTTCTAAAATTTAAGTAAAATTCTATGCAAGAATTCAATTAGTTTTGTTAGTAATAAAATTTTATGAAAATTCTTTAAAAGAATTTCAATTATTTTTAAAAATTTTGATCAAATTACAATTCCATTTCAATTATATTCACCGAAATAATTTAGTTATTTTGAAATTTTTGATAAAATTTTTGTAAGAATTCAATTATTTAAAATACAATTGTTACTAAATTTTATCAGAATAATTCAATTATTTAAAAAGAAATCATGAAAATCTTCGCAGAAATTCAATTATTTTCAAACACTTTAATAACAGTCTTCATAAGATGCAATTATTTTAAATACAATTTCAATAAAATTTCTCGAAAAGTTAAATTATTCTCAAAGGTTTTCAAGAAAATTCTTCAAAACAATTTAATTATTTTCAAAGGTTTTTAATAAAATTCTTCAAAACCATTAAATTATTTTAAAAAATTTAAGTAAATTTCTATGCAAGATTGCAATTATTTTTATAAGTAATAAAATTCTTTATAACACTGAGAAAACAATATATTTGAATCAAACAATCCTTGTTATACAGTCAACAAAAAATTATTTTTGAAGTAAACAAAATAATTTTGATTCAACATATAATAAATACGATTCAATAAAAATTGTATTTAATTCAATTATAAATTACGTTTAATTAAAATATATTTTTTTGCTTGACTATTTACTTTTTAATTTAAAAAAATTGTTTCTCACTAAAGATTTTCATTATTTTTATTGTAGGTAAATTATATTACATTACAATTTTTAAATGAATTCCTCCAAAAATGTAAAATTATTTTTAAAAAAAGCAATAAACAGTAGATTTTAATAGTTAAGTGCGAAGCCTGCGCAAATTGTTACTGATAATTTATATAAAATTCAATAAAACGTTTTTAAAAAAAACAAAAAATACACAATTATTTCCTCCCGGGCGTGAATTAATTGAATTGCAAAATTGGAATGAACGACACGAAATAAACCCTCGTTGTTTGTCTCTTGTTAATTGAAAATAAACAACTCTTCGGAGGACTTGTACGCTCGTAAGTTCTTTCGACAATCTTGAAAATAAATAATGTTTAAGAGTGCAAGTGCCAAGGGAACAGTTACGACTCAAAGGAGCCCATTATGTTAAATTTCAAATGTCTTTTAAAATTCTCATGTGATCGTTAAATATCCAGTCCCACGAGAGAGAAGGGGAAAAAATGCGAATCAAAATTATTTCCAAGATACTAAAAAAAAAAATTAAATTGACACTTTATTTTCAAATATTTATTTCTTCCCCCTCAATTTATCGAAATTAATATCAATCAATTCAAATTCGACGATAATTTAATATTTTTATTTTATTATTATTTAAATTTTTTATATTATTTTATTATTATTTAAATTTTATATATTATTTTATTATTATTTAATTTTCAATAGTTTACTTAGAAATTAACTTCAGGCATTTTTTTCAATTCAACATTAAATAGTAGTAAAATAAAATAAATAATTTTTCTTATATTCTAATGGTTTGAATTCAAAATTAAATAATTATAAAACGAAATAAATAAATTCTCTGATAGCCTAGTGGTAAGTGTGTTAGACTGCGGCGCGTTGGGTCAGGTGTTCGATCCCCGTGAGAGTCAAAATTTAAAAATGGGTTTTTAGCGACAAAAATAATAAAATAAATAAAATAATTAACAAAATTAGTAATAAATAACAAAATAGGATTAATAATAAAATAATTAGCAAAATAGTAAAAATAATAAAATAAGTAGCAAAATAGTAAAAATAATAAAATAAGTAGCAAAATAGTAAAAATAAAAAAAAATAAAAAGCAAAATAGTAGTTATAATAAAATAAATAGCAAAATAGTAAAAATAATAAAATAAGTAGCAAAACAGTAAAAATAATAAAATAAAAAGCAAAACAGTAAAAATAAAAAAATAAAAAGCAAAATGGCAGTGATAATAAAATAAATACCCAAATAGTAAAAATAATAAAATAAATAACAAAAACTGTAATTAATAATTAATAATAAAAGAAAAATTTAAAACTGATTTGCTAATTGATTTTAGCTTTCGATCGTAATTTAAAATGAACTACACAATTTTCTTCAAGTTCTCCGCACTAAAAGGCTTTCATCGCTTTACTTAAAAAGTGGTACCAAAAAGAAAACAATGTATAAATTTCTTGGAATTGCCAAAAAGTCATGAAATAAATCATGACAATATTTCTTCTTATTCTCTTTTTTCTTTGCGTCAAGTTTATCTTTTACTTTTTCAACCTTCTTCATGTTTTGTGTATATATATTTTTAGGGATTCCTCATTTCACAAACTACTGCGCTTGGGGACACGTGTAACGCATTTTTTTTTCATTTCTTTTTTTTCTTGATGCGCACGTCAAAGAAAATTACATGTTTCGCAGTTGCAATTGAAATACGTCCCCACCCCTTTACTTTAATATTCCAAAAACACTTTTCTCTTCAAATCAATTTATGACAAGAAAAAAAATTTTTCGAACCCAATTTTTGAATTTTAAAAAACATTTTTTTCTCACTATTCAAAAAAATCAAACTTTCAAAAATTGCGAATAACAGAAAAATAAGGAAATTTTCAATCATTACTATCGATGAAGAAAAAATATTGACCGAACTTTTAAAAATTGCAAATCAGGAAAATATGGAAATTTTTTAATTATTACTATATCGATAAAGAAGAAACATTGACCAAACTTTTAAAAATTGCAAATAACAGAAAAATAAGAAAATTTTTAATCCTTACTATCGATAAAGAAAGAAACATTGAAATAAGGAAATTGAAAAAAAATTAATTATTTAATGATAAATAACAATTAAATATTTCAAGGATATATTTCAAGAAACATTCATTTTTCTTGGTACCAATTTTCTGATAATTATACATAAGAATTATTTTTAAATCGTTTCAATGTTATCAATTTCTCACGGTCGATAAAAAAGCAAAAAAAAACTTGATTATCCTTTTAACAAAAATTAATAATTAATGTCGATTTTATTTATAATTTTATAAATAAGAATTTTTATTACTTTTTCCAAAATATAACATTTTCGTTCAATTTTCTAAAAAATAAATTGCCGTTCAAAAAATAATCTACTTGCAAATTATTTGACTGTCATAATTTTTTATGGAAAAATTATTATTAAAATAAAATTAACTTTTAAGTAATTAAAAAATCAAAATTTAAAAAAAAAACACTTATTAAATCATTAACCATGAACTAATTAATAATTATTAACTATAATTTTCTGAAATATTCATAAAACTCTTTAGTAAACATTCAATTATTTTTGTAAAGAATATAATAATTCTTTACACGAATTCAATTATTTTCCAATTTTTAATATGCAGATTTGATAAAATTTCATAACAAATTTGAATAATTTGAAAATTTTAATAAAATTTTCTGAAAAAATTCAATTTTTTTTATTTTGATAAAATTATTTACTAGAATTCTTTTACTTTCAATATAATACAATTTTAATTTATGTCCTTGAAAGCTTTCAATAATTTTTAAAAGATAGATAAAATTCTGTAAAAAGCTTTAATTGATTTCAACACAACTTTGAGACAATTTCTCTAAAGAATTTAATTATTTTTAAAAACTGTAATCAAATTTTTTACAGGAATTAAATTATTTTTAAAACAATTACAATTACATTTCAATTTCAATTTCAATTAAATTGTTGTCAAAAAAAATTTGATGAAAATACTTATCAGGAATTCAATTATTTCAATAAATAATAACAATTTTCGAAACAATTATTTTTATAAATAATTTAATTTATTCATAAGAATTTAATAATTGAAAACAATTTTAAACAATTAAATAATTAATTAATTAATAATTCAAAACAATTTTAAACAATTAAACAATTGAATAATTATAATTAATTAATAATTCAAACAATTTTAATAACATTTTTCGAGAACATTCAATTATTTTTAAAAATTATAAAATTCTTTGAAAGTATTTAATTCTATTTTTGAAAACTTTGTTTAAATTCAAATAAATTTAATTATTTAAAAAATTCTAATACAACTCTTTATTAGAATTCAATTCGTTTTATTACAAATTCAATTAAATTCTTTGAAACAATTTAATTACTTGGAAATTTTTGGTAAAATCTTTAAATTAAATTTGAATCTTAAATCTGAAATCTTAAATCTTAAATCTTAAATCTTAAATCTTAAATCTTAAATCTTAAATCTTAAATCTTAAATCTTAAATCTTAAATCTTAAATCTTAAATCTTAAATCTTAAATCTTAAATCTTAAATCTTAAATCTTAAATCTTAAATCTTAAATCTTAAATCTTAAATCTTAATGAAATTGGATTGAAATCTTATTCAATTATTTTCAATACTTGGTAAATTTATAGGAAGCATTTTAAAATATGAATAAAACAGTTCGAAAAAATTCAATTATTTTCAAAACAATTTTTGCTAAATTTATCAGAAGAATTAAATTATTTTTTTGAAAATCCAAATAAAATACTTCAAACGAATTTAATTATATTAAAAATTTTTTGATAAAATTGACAACAATTGAATTATTTTTAAAAATTCTGACAACATTCTTTATTTGCAAGCAATTATTTTTAATACAATTTCAATTAAATTCTTTGGAATAATTAAATTATTTGGACATTTTTTTGTCAATATCTTTATAAGAATTCTATTATTTCCAATACAAATTTTACTTAAAATATCGACAGAATTAAAATATTTTTTAAAAATTTTAATACAATACTTTGAATTATTCTTAATACAATTAAAATTCAATTACTGCAAAGAACATTTTTTATTTATTTAAAGAATTTAATTTTTTCTAAAAATTTTAATAAAATTCTTTGCAAGAATTCATTATTTTTTTATTGAATAAAATTCTTTACAATAATTAAATTACTTGAAAACAATTAAATAAAATTCTTTGCAAGAATTCATTATTTTTACAGATAATAAAATTCTTCGCAAGAATTAATTATTTTTTTATTGAATAAAATTCTTTGCAATAATTAAATTACTTGAAAACAATTAAATAAAATTCTTTGCAATAATTCATTATTTTTACAAAATAATAAAATTCTTCGCAAAAATTCATTATTTTTACAAATAATAAAATTCTTCGCAATAATTCATTATTTTTGCAAATAATTTTCATTATTTTTTTATTTAATAAAATTCTTTACAAGAATTAAATTACTCGAAAACAATTAAATAAAATTCTTTGCAATTATTTCCAAAAATTTTAATAAAATTCTTTGCACGAATTCATTATTTTTACAAATAATAAAATTCTTTGCAATAATTGGTTACTTCTACAAAAAAATTTTCATTTTATTTTTATTTAATAAAATTCTTTAAAAGAATTAAATTACTTGAAAACATATAAAATTCTTCGCAATTATTTCTAAAAATTTTAATAAAATTCTTTGCAATAATTCATTATTTTATAAAAAATAATTATCAATTATCAATTATTTTTAAAAAATGTAATAAAATTCATTGCAAGACTTAAATTATTTTTATAATAAAACTCATCGCAGAATTTTAATTATTTTAAGAGCAATTTTTAAAATAAATTCCTCGAAAAATGTAAGACTTCAAAAATTTTAGTAAAATTCCATGCAAGAATTAAATCATTTTAAATTCAAAATTATGACAAGTATTATTAGGAACTTAATTTGAACTATAAAAATTTAACCTAATTTTAAGCTCAATATTTTTAGTTCATGAATTCGAAATAAAAACCTAGAAAAAATTATTTTCATAGTGAAACTTTAAATCGTGGATCAACTCGTTAAAGAATAATAATCTCTAGAGAAAAAAAATTCCAAGTCGTAGACGGTGAGTGTGCAAATAAAAATAGTCATATATGTTGACCCATTCAACAAAAGTTTCCATTCAAACTAATGTATAAACACGATTTTCTAAACAATATTATAATTTGCAATAAGTAATTTGAAAAAGCGAGAAACTTTAAAAGAAACGTGTGTCGACATGAAAACATGAATAATAATTATATACACGAATTGATAAGAAAAGAAAAGAAAAGAAAAGAAAGGAGAAGAATAAGAATAAGAATAAGAAACTAATTTAAACTACATATACATAATATAATTAAGAGAATTTTTTTTACCCTTCTTCTTTTTTCTTTTGACAATTGATCGCGCGATTTTTGCCGATTTCTCTCGAACAAGTATATATGGAGTTATCAAAGAAAAAGTCGACTCCCGTATAACGAGCTCTCGAAACAAACACACTACCGCGATTCAAAGAACGCTCCACTGATTTTCCATAATTTCTTAAGATTAGTGGTGAGCCGTTTCCCTCTTTAATAAGCCCATTAGTTCCATTCGATCGAGTGTACATTGTTGTAAAATATGATTGCGATTTAATAGCTTCAAAGTCACGAAACAATTTTTATACAAACTTGATCTAAAAATTCTCTGATCCAATTCAAAATTAAAATTGAACGTGTTACTATTATAATTTATTATTACTTGCATATTCATTATTTAGGCATATTCAAAATTCTCCTCAAATCATTACTCAACAGAAATTATTTATTTCCTTTTATAGTAATTTAACTATAATGCTACACTATTTACTATTCAGTTTAATTAATTTAGTTAATTTATGTAATTTAATTCATTGAATTAGTTTATATAATTTATTAATTTATTTTCATTGATGTATTTATGAAAAAGAAACCCAACAGTAAAACTAATAATAGATCCACAATGTAAATATGGTAAGAGATAAATTTATATAATTTAATTAATTTATATAATTAGTTAATTATTACTTTTTATGGGTTCGTTCAAGATTTTCATAGTTTTACATTTTATATAAAAAAAGACAAGTTTACCAAAAAATTTTTAATTCAATTCAGTGGAAGGATGAAGAATTAAATTTTTAACATTTAAATTTTAAACAATTAAAAGTTGTATTTAAATATAAATTATTTTCTACATAGAAATTAGAAATAAGAAATAATTTAAGAAATATAACCCAATATTTAACAAATATTTCTCATTGACAAAAAATGTTCATACTTTTTATTCAAATGCAACTTTCAATTGTTTAAATTATCGGAAATTCTTCTTAAAAACGATTCAAAAATTGTTCTTATATAAAATTCTTTAAAACAATATTATTTTCAAAAATTCTTGGAACATTTTTGGCAAGAGTTCAATTATTTTCACAGAGCATATGAAATTTTTTGTAAATTATTTAATTAATTGTTTACTTTGTTTAAACAAATTTAACAAAATTCGTTTCAAGAATTTCGTTGAAATTCAAATATTTTTAATATATTTTATTTTAATAAAAGCTCTCAAGAGAATTTGATTATTTTTAAAAATATAAATATAATTCCCCTTAAAAATTAAACTATATCATTATGAATAATAAAATTTTCAGAAGGAATTCAATTATTTGAAATACGATTATGTATAGAAAAATTTTCGAAAGAAATCAATTAATCAAAATATTTTAATGAAATTCTCTGGTAGAAATTAATTATTTTCAAAAATATAATAAAATTAACAGCAAGAACTAAATTATTTTCAAAACAGTTTAACTAAAATTTTTCGAGATAATTTAATTATTCCTTAGAATTTTCATAAAATTATGGTTCAAAAAAATTCAATTATTTTCAAAACTTTTTACCAAAATCCTTCTCCAGAATTCTATTTGCAAATAATTAAATTTTTCACAAGAACAAATTTAACAAAATTCGTTTCAAGAATTCTAAATACAAAATTAAATAATTTATTGAATAATGGAATAAAATATGTAATTCCTGCTAAGAATTTTATCGAAATTTCTGAAAAGCAATCGAATTCATGCAGAAAAATTTCACTGCACAGAAAATACTGAGTGTCAAGTTTTTCTCTATGTAAACTTTTGAAAAAAAATAATTGCCTTTTTCGAAGAATTTATTTAAAATGTTAAAAATAATTGTATTTCCTGCAAAGAATTTTATTTTTTATGGAAATAATTGTATTCGTTCATAGAATTTTCTTATTTATGAAAATATTGGAATTGTTGCAAAGAAATTATTAAAATTTAAAAAAATAATGAAATTGCTTAGAAGAATTTTATTATTTATACGAAAATAATTGAATATTTGCAAAAATTTTATTAAGAATTATTTAAAATTGTTTTTCCATTAATTTATTTAAAATTCTATTAACAATAATTGAAATATAAAAAAG
The DNA here is from genome assembly GCA_032873175.1 of Leptopilina drosophilae. Taxonomy (NCBI): domain Eukaryota; kingdom Metazoa; phylum Arthropoda; class Insecta; order Hymenoptera; family Figitidae; genus Leptopilina; species Leptopilina drosophilae. The sequence goes on from CM065483.1 coordinate 21,968,180, forward strand.
AATTTATTATTCATGAAAATAATTTAATTCTTGCATCGAAATTTATTAAAATTCAAAAAAAATTTACTCTTTAAAAGAATGGTATTATTTAAAAAAATAATTGAGCATTTGCAAACAATTTTATCAAAATTAAAAATAAATAATTTTCCAAGACATTTTTTTGAATTTTTACCAATGAAAATTAAAATAATCAAAAAAATTTATTACTTATGAAAATAATTGAATTCTTCTAACGAAATATATTAAAGTTTTTGAAAATAATTATATTCCTTAGTAGAATTTTATTATTTATACGAAAATAATTGAATATTTGCAAAAATTTTATTAAAAATTATTTAAAATTATTTTTTTATTAATTTATTTAAAATTCTATTAAAAATAATTGAAATATTAAAAAGAATTTATTATTCTAGAAAATATTTTAATTCTTGCTTCGAAATTTATTAAAATTAAAAAAATGTATTCTTTAGTAGAATTTTATTATTTAAAAAAATAATTGATCATTTGCAAACAATGTTATCAAGATTAAAAATAAATAATTTTCTAAGAAATTTTTTTGAATTTTCATCAAAAAATTGAAATAATCAAAAGAATTTTATAATTTATGAAAATAATTAAATATTTGCAATGAATCTTATCCAAAATTTTTGAAAATAATTCAATTTCTTCATAGAATTTTCTTATTTATGAAAATATTGGAATTGTTGCAAAGAAAAAATTTAATTTTTTTACGAAATAATTAAATTACTTACAAAAATTTCATTATTTAAACAAAAATAATTCAATATTCGTAAAAAATTTAATCAAAAATTTATTAATGAAATTTATTTAAAATTCTATTAAAACTAATTGAAATACTCAACAAAAATTTGCTATTTATGAAAATAATTGAATTCTTGCAACGAAATTTATTACAATTTTTTAAAAATAATTGTATTCCTTAGAAGAATTTTATTATTTACGAAAATAATTGAATATTAGCAGAGAATTTTATCAAAAATTTCTAAAAATATTTCAATTCCATAGTAGAATTTTATTATTTAGAAAAAATATAAATGTTTGCGAAAAATTTTATCAAGAATTTTGTAAATAATTGATTCCTTTTGGGAAAAATCTTTAAAATAGTAGATATTAAAAAAATGGAATTTCAAAAAGTCGTCTTTTTAAAGTTTTACTAAAATTTTCATTAAAATTTTTATTAAAATTTTTATTAAAATTTTTACTAAAATTTTTATTGAAATTTTTATTAATATTTTTACTAAAATTTTTATCAACATTTTTACTAAAATTTGTATTAAAATTTTTACTAAAATTTGTATTAAAATTTTTACTAAAATTTGTATTAAAATTTTTACTAAAATTTGTATTAAAATTTTTACTAAAATTTTTGAGAATAATTTTTCTATTTCAATAATTAGCGAATTTAAACTATTTAGAGTAGTGAAAATTGTAGAAAATCATAAAGAAAGTAGTAAATATAGTCATCACAAGTTGTCTTTGAAATTTTTTTCTCAACTAAACTGCCACCTAGCGGCAACCTTGACGTTCGCAGGTGGAGAATATCATCTTCATATTGAATCCCAATATTTTCGTCAATATTCATATTACTATTATTATTGCTAATCAAATTGTAACAGTTTGTCAATTAATCTTACATTCTCCAATTTTTCTAGTCATAGAAATTAAAAAATATTTTTAATTCATGGCGTTTTCCTAACAAAATAAGTGTCATTAGTCACAGGTCGCTCATAAATTACGTCACGCCTTCGAAGAACGTAACGTTTCCTTAGAAACAATTCAATTACTTTCCAAAAATACAATTTTTTGAAATTCCTTTTATTTCATATCTACAATTTTAAATAATTTTTCCAACAGAAATCAGTTATTTAAAACATCATTTGACAAAATTCTTCGCAAACATTTAATTTTTTTCTAAATATTTTTATTTTCTAAATAGCTAATTCTAAAATTAGCTAAGTATGATAATCTGTAGAAATAATGTCCCCAATGTATTTAATATTTGTGACAAAAGATGGAGGCAGGGGGGGGATAGTGCAAAATAGCGTGACGTAATTTATGAACGACCGCTAACTTATAAAAATAGTTGCTAAATAGTTGTATGAAGTGAAAAGTATCAATTGTCACGTGAGTTCGAGGCCTACAAACCAAGAGGTAAACTTATATAATTTAATTAATTTATATTTAACATACTTTGTTATTGCACCGAATTTAATTATCTACTTCAATTTAATTTATTCAAAATTAAATTTTTTTAGAGATAGAAAAAATGAATAAAGTAGAGAATTAAAAAAAGGAATTTTTAGGAAAAAAATAGCAGGAGAAGTATATACTTATACAATTCTTATATATAAGAATTGAATTTTAGATCAAGTTCTATAAAAGAAACTACAATAGAAACTGTGTCAACGTCCTTGAATCTGATCACAGATTTTTTTCCATGCGAGTGATTCAACGTTATTGTACCGAATCCCCAAGACCAGTGGAATTGAACTCTTAAAGTAAAACACTCCCGGACGTTTGATTACGTTCCTGCACGAAGAGTGAAACACAAGTCACGTTTATATATACACGGCACATGATTACATGTTCACCACAAAATCAAAGAATATATATATATATATATATTTTTTGTTTTTTCAAAGAATATTGTCATCTCTCTTTCTCTCTCGCTCCCTCTTCTTAAACCAAGGGCGTCGAATTCGCAATTCCAGAACAAAACCAAAGAAAAGAAAAAGAATAACAATAATAATAATAATAATACTGCTAAAAATAACGGATTCGCATATATAAGATATTCGCTTCGCATTATTAATTATATATCATTATTCCCATCACGCGATCCTTACGCTCTTATTTCGCCCAGCCGGAAAGTATTCTTTCTTTTAATATTTAACCGGTAGCAAAACTTTTTAACAAAACGATAACCGAAAATTAGAAAACGAGAAATACCGAAATTAAATAATATGTGACACGCTCTGGAGAATTTTACGAATTACAGGTTATGTTTTGTGTGAGAGCTTTCAAAAAAATGCAAACATGTAACTTTCAACTTTTTTTTGCCTATAACAATTTTCTATTTAAATATATGGCAAATAACGAAAGTTAAACTATAAAAGTTATGTCACATTATTTCTTTTTTAAAATCACTTTTTCCTTATGGTTATAAAAGTATGAAAAATTCGGCCATTCAAAGATTTTAATTTATAAAAACCTTTTCAAAATTCAAATATTTTAGAAAATCATAATTCTTTCTCAATTTTTTATGCTCCTACTGAAATAAATTTAAAAATTAATAATTAATTTCTTCTTTTCATATATAAAAAAAGAAATGATATTGGACCAATTTTTGTTATAAAACTGAAGATACCAATATTTTCATTCACGCAAATCGGGAAGGAAAAGAGAATAGTTATTACAAAAATTAAATTTCCTTTTTTTTTGTCGAAGTAAACGTCGATAAATTTAGTTTTCCATAAAATTTTTCGATAACAATTAAATTACAATAAATGTTAATAAAATCATTCGCAAGAATTCTTTATTGTCATAAATAATCAAATTTTTCATAGGATTTCGATTATTTTGATTATTGATTATGATTATTTTTAACAAAAATAACGATTAGTTTTAAGGGCATTTGAAACATTATGACGTCACAATTTATGCAAAGCATTAGTTTTTAAACTGTGACGTCATATTGGTTTAAATCCTCTTAAAATAAATTCATCAAAAAAAAGGAATTTTTTCAAAATTTTTCAAAGAAATTCCATTATTTTCATAAATAATAAAATTCTTCACAGGATTTCAATGATTATTAATACAATTTTAAATGATTTTCTCGAAAAATATTTTTTTTCAAAATTTTGTTGCAAGCATTTAATTATTTAAAAAAAAATATTAAAAAATTCGTTGCAAAAATTCAATCATTTTAAATACAATTTTTAATGAATTCCTCGAAAAATGAAATTTTTTTGCAAGAAATAAATTTTCTTTTACAAATGATAAACTTCTTCGCAATAAAATTCAAATATTTTTAAAATCTACTATTGTAATCAAATTTTTCAAAAGATTCAATTATTTTTAAAAAATGTAATAGAATTCGTTGCATGAATTCAATTATTTTTATAAGTAATAATAATATTCTACGCAGGATTTTAATTATTTTATCAAAAAATAAAAAATTCTTTGCAAGAATTAAAATATTTTCCTAAATAATAAAATTCTTCGTAGCATTTGATTTATTTTCCACACAATTTTCACTAAATTCTTCGATAAATGTAATTATTTTTAAGATTTTTATTATAATTTTTCAAAAATTTTAAAAAATAATTACATTTATCAAAAAATTGACTGAAAATTGTGTGGAAAAAAATTTTTTGCACTGATTTTAAGAAGAAATTAATAATTATTAATTTCTTCTTAAAATTAGTGCAAAGTTTCCATCCGAATTTTTAAATCCATTTGTTTACAATTTAATTTTACGGGTAATTTCGATTATTCGGAAATCCTTCAATTAAATATTCAAAAAATAAAAACTTAAGATAATATAAAAAAAATTCAATTGAACTTAGTCAAAAAAATTAATTCTACAGAATTATTATATGTGACGTGCCGCGACAAAAGGGACCTTAGCTGCTTAGAATTTTAGGTTATGTTTAGAGTACTTTTAACTTCATTAAAAATTTATTCTTGATTATTTAACATCAAAAGCATATTTTTCTGAAAATATTGCACATAATAATGAATTAAATATTAATAGTTTGTAAAGAAAATTGGTCATTTTTATTTATTTATACTTCTAATTTTAGGTCTGTCAAAAACAGCTAAGGTCCCTTTTGTCGCAGCACGTCACATATATTGTTATATTTAAAAGTATGAAATATTTTTGTCTTCAATGATTCTAATTTAAAACCTTTTTAAAATTTAATTATTTCTAATAATTTCATGCTGTAATTCTTTTAATATTTAATTTTTATCTAAAATTTTAACTAAAATTCATATTGAAATCAATTTTTATTGCAAAATTCTACGAAAGTTTAATTATTTAAATAAAAAAATAAATAATGTATTAAATACTTATATCTTTCTTAAAATTTAATTCTCATAAAAAACCTTATCAACAAATTTTTAAATTATTAAACTCTTTTCACGAATATTAACCACATTTTTAAGAACAATTACGTTTTTCGAGAAAATTTATTAAAAATAATTCAAATTCTGCTACGAGTTTTATTATATATATATGAAAATAATTAAAACCCTGTAAATATTTTTGTTAATCACAAAAAATTGAAATTTTGTATTTTTTGAAATTTTATCTCAACACTTCAAAATAATTATTTTCAAATAAAAAATTTAAACAATAAGTATATAATATATTGAGGATGCTAAATGATCTTAAAATAAATACATTGTTTTAATACATAAATATATAATTATTAAAAATAATGCATATTGTATAGAAGAAAATTAGTTAAAAATTGTGAAAAAAATTCTTGAATTTTGGAGAAGTTAAAAATTACTTTTATATATAAAAAAATTGTTCTGCAAAATTTAATTATTTTTAAAAATTCTAATAAAATTCTTGTCAAAATTTCAACTGTACTTTCAAAAATTTTCTAAGTTTTAATTTTCTAATATTTTAATGGAAGACATGAAAAATCATTGGACTTTTAATATCTACAATTTTAATAAAATTACACAAAAGAATTCAATTATTTAAAAAAAACATTGTACAAAATTCCATAAAAAACAAATTATTTTCATAAATAATAAAAAATTATAAGAAATTCAGTTATTTAAAACACAACTTTAATAAAATTTTTTCAGAAAAATCAATTATTAAAAAGATTTTTATAAAACTCTTCTCAAGAATTCAATTTTCAAAAAAAATTAAATTAAATTCTTCGTAAGAATTCAATTATTTTTATAAATAATAAAATTCCTCTCAGTGATTCAATTATTTTCAAAAATTGTTTTTAGGAATTTAGTTATTTTCATAAATAATAAAATTCTGTTCATGAATTCAATTAGTTTTAAAAGTAATAAAATTCTTTGTAAACATTCAATTTATTGTATTAAAAAACAAATTTATTAGAATTCATGAAAGTAATTCAATTATTTAAATATTTGTTAATAAAATTCTTTATAAAAATTCAATTTTATGAAAAATGCTTTTATTCAATACTTTTATTTATTATTGTATGTAAATAATTGAATTCCTGTAGTATAAGTAACTTCTTCTAAATTTAATATTTTCTATTAGGTACTTTAATAAAAATTCAGGACTTTTCCCTGTTCTGCGTCAACTCTGTGAAACAAATTATTTTTAAGTAAAAATTTGATTGAAATTATGATAAAAATACACTGAAAGAAAATGTATATTAAATTTTGTAAAAGTATTTTACAATTTAGGGAAAAAGTGTAACAAACCGAAATTTTGATATAAAAATATTAAACTTAAAAAAAAAATTATGTCGAATTTAGTATAATTATATCAAACATCAAGAATATAAATTCAATTTTAAATATTTTAATATAACTTTACTAAATTCTACATACATTTTTTTAAAGTTTAGTATTTTTTATATCAAAATTTCGGTTTGTTGCACTTTTTCCCCAAATTGTAAAATACTTTTACAAAATTTAATACACATTTTCTATCAGTGTAGAAACGTGCCTTTATATAATTCATAACAGCCCCAGTTCTTTACGCAATGAAAATTGAAATAGCAAAAATAACAAAAAAAGTGATATTTTGTCGCAATATTTTGAAAGAAAAGTTAAATAAAAATCGCACTTTTTTTTAAAAAAGAATCATAAAGTCATATACAATCCAAGGCATGAGAATAAAAAGGAAGAACTTACATCTTTAATTTTCGTGTTCAAAAAAATAAAAAAAAAAATTCATAAATTGCGAGAAACATGGTTGAAGAGAAAAAATCACTCCCTTTCAGGTTTACTTCCTAGAAGCCATAAACTTAAGAATCAAGATATCGACAGGATTGGTTTCCCATTAAGACTTGCCTTATAAAGCGAGGAGATTGAAAAGTGGATAAACTAAATAAACAAAAGGTAAAGACTCCTCCAGAAACTCATTTTACGTAGTTCTTAACGAACTCTTCTCAAGTGTAGACACTTGAGCTACTATGAGATTAAAATCGAAGGAAACTACCATCTTCTCTTCACCCGATTAAACCGCAAGCATCGATGAGAAAGGAAGTGACGTCACACGGAAATTTATCCACATTCTTTCATTTTCTTTTCAACGCTGCAATTTTTTCTTCTAAATCGTCTTTTATCTTTATTTTTACTCTCTTACTCTATTTTTCCTTCTTTATTTTTATTAAAATCACTAAATTTTTTACTATCCTAAACTTAAAACATAATTTTTTACATTTATGATGTAAAAAATCTCAAAAAAATAAAAAAATTTTATTATCTTCTGACGTTTGTTGTTAATACCCCAAGAAGAAAATAAAAGCAATTCAATATTATTTTCTAAAAATAGATGACAAGAAGGTAACCAGCAATAATTATAAATACAATTATTAACTTTCTACTTTTTGTTTTGATTATTATTATTTATAGTGAGAAGAATTTATTCTGGTCAACACCAAAATACATCTTTAAATATTATTATTTATAAATTAACAAAATTCATGGCGGGAATTAAAGCACTTTGATAAATTTTAATCAAATACAGCAAAAAAAAAAATTCAATTCTCTTTATAAATAATAAAATTCCTCACAAAAATACCAATTTATTAAAAAAACTTTAATAAAATTCTTCTCAAAAATTCAATGATTTTCATAAATATAATAACATTTTTTACAAGAATTCAATTATTTAAAAACAATGTAATAAAATTCGTTGCAAAAATTTAATTATTTTTATAATAAAACTCATCGCAGAATTTCAGTTATTTTAAGAACAATTTTAATTAAATTCCTAGAAAAATACAATATTATGTATATTCTTAAACATTTTATGAAAGTTCGTCAAAAGAATTTCAATTATTTTTAAAAATATTGATCAAATTATAATTCAATTTCATTTATATTCTTCGAAATAATTTAATTATTTTGAAATTTTTGATAAAATTTTTGTAAGAATCCAATTATTTTGAATACCATTTTTACTAAATTTTATCAAAAAAATTGAATTATTTAAAAAAAATTATTAAAATCTTCGCGGAAATTCAATTATTTTCAAATATTTTAATAATAGTCTTCATAAAATGCAATTATTTTTAATAAAATTTGAATAAAATTTCTCGAAAAGTTAAATTATTTGCTAAGTTTTTTAATAAAATTCTTGAAAACAATTTCACTGTTTTCAAAGGTTTTTAATAAAATTCTTCAAAACAATTAAATTATTTTCTAAAATTTAAGTAAAATTCTATGCAAGAATTCAATTAGTTTTGTAAGTAATAAAATTTTATGAAAATTCGTCAAAAGAATTTCAATTATTTTTAAAAATTTTGATCAAATTACAAAAAATATTATTTATATATAATAATATTATTATTATTATTATTATTATATATTTATTATTTCAATTATATTCCTCGAAATAATTTAGTTATTTTGAAATTTTTGATAAAATTTTTGTAAGAATTCAATTATTTTGAATACAATTTTTACTAAATGTTATCGGTAAATTCAATAATTTTTAGAAAAATTATGAAAATCTTCGCAGAAATTCAATTATTTTCAATTACTTTAATATAATAGTCTTCATAAGTTGCAATTATTTTTAATACAATTTCAATAAAATTTCACAAAAAGTTAAATTATTTTCAAAGGTTTTTAATCAAAAAAATATAATAAATATATAAATATATATATTTTTGTTTCTTCAAAACAATTAAATTATTTCCAAAAATTTTTGTAAAATTCTATGCAAGAATTAAAAATAAAATTAAAAGAATTAAAACTCATAGCAGAATTCTAATGATTATTTTTAACAAAATTGTAATCAAATTTTCTCAAAAAAACGTAATTATTCTCAAAAATGTTGTTAATGTTCGTCAAAAGAATTTAATAATTTAAAAATTTGTTGATTATTATTATTATTATGAGAATTAAATTTTGAAAAAAATACAAGTATTTAATACATTATTTATTTTTTTATTTAAATAATTCAACTTTCGTAGAATTATGCAATAAAAATTGATTTCAAAATGAATTTAAGTTAAAATTTTAGATAACAATTAAATATTAAAACCATTACAGCATGAAATTTTTAAAAATAATTTAATTTTAAGAATGTTTTAAATTGAAATCATTAAAAGTGAAAATGTTTCATACTTTTAAATAACAATTTTGTAGAATTAATTTTTTTCATTAAGTTTAATTGAATGTTTTTTTAAATTATCTCGAGTTTTTATTTTTTGGATATTTAATTGAAGAATTTCCAAATAAATCGAAATTACGTACAATTATATTGTAAACAAATGGATTTAAAAATTCGGAAGGAAATTTTGCACTGATCTTAAGGGCATTTGAACCATTATGATGTCATAATTTATGTAAAGCATTAGATTTTAAACTATGACGTCATATTGCTTCAAATCCCCTTAAAAAAGAAATTACTAATCGACATAATTGATTTTTTTTGACAAAATAATAATAAAAATCTTAAAAATAATTACATTTATCGAAAAATCCACTTAAAATTGTGTAGAAAATAATTCAAATGCTACAAAGAATTTTATTATTTAGGAAAATATTTTAATTCTTGCAAAGAATTTTTATTTTTTGATAAAATAATTAAAATCCTGCGTAGAATATTATTATTATTTATGTAAATAATTAAATTCATGCAACGAATTTTATTGCATTTTTTTTAAATAATTGAATCTTTTGAAAAATTTGATTACAATAGTAGACTTTAAAAATATTTTAATTTTAGCGAAGAATTTCATCATTTGTAAAAAAAAATTTATTTCTTGCATAAATAATTTCATTTTTTGAGGAATTAATTTAAAATTGTATTTAGAATGATCATTAAAAAATATTCGTTATTTTAGAAGTTATACAAATTTTTGTAAAACATTAAAAATGCCATAACTTTTAAAATTTCTAAATAAAATATTGACCATCACAGTAAAATAACTGCAAAAACAAGCATCTTAAAATACATTATAATCACTTTTAAAAAACGTCTTAAAAAAAAAAAAAAAAAAATTAAAATAACAAAAAAAAATTATTAGTTATTATTAAAATTAAAACGTCTTATTTTTCCATCTTCTGTCTTAGAAACTAATGCATTTTAGGGATGCTTTAGATAACTGTTTGTTATCTAAAAAATAACAAACAACTTAAAAGTGACTACCAAAGTATCTTAAAATAAGATGCCTTTTTTTACAGTGCAAATGACTTGTAAAAGGTCTTATTCTTTTAGAAGTTATTAAAATTTTTGTAAAACATTAAAAATGCCAATTCTTATAAATTTCTAAATAAAATTCGGCCAAATGACTTGTAAAAGGTCTTATTCTTTTAGAAGTTATTAAAATTTTTGTAAAACATTAAAAATGCCAATTCTTATAAATTTTTAAATAAAATTCGGCCAAATGACTTGTAAAAGGTCTTATTTTTTTTAGAAGTTATTCAAATTTTTGTAAAACATTAAAAATGCCAATTCTTAAAATTTCTAAATAAAATATTGACCATCACTGTAAAAACACTGCAAAAACAAACATCTTTAAATTCATTATAATCACTTTTAAAACGATTAAAACATCTTATTTTTCCATCTTCTATCTTAGAAACTAATGCATTTTAAGATGCTTTGGATAACTGTTTATTATCCAAAAAATAACAAACAACTTAAAAGTGACTACCAAAGTATCTTAAAATAAGATGCCTTCTTTTTACAGCGCAAATGACTTGTAAAAGGTCTCATTCTTTTAGAAGTTTTTCAAATATTTGTAAAACATTAAAAATGCCAATTCTTATAAATTTCTAAATAAAATTCAACCAAATGACTTGTAAAAGGTCTTATTCTTTTAGAAGTTATTAACATTTTTGTAAAACATTAAAAATGCCAATTTTTATAAATTTCTAAATAAAATACTGGCCAAATGACTTGTAAAAGTTCTCATTCTTTTTAAAATTTTATTATTTTACAAAACTTGTACTGAAAAGAACTTTAGTTTTCATTAGACCGTTACAGTATTGCAATTTGCATAAAATAATGTCTTTTAAAATTTAATTTATTTGATTGGATCACTTCACGTGGAAATCGCTCTACTATTTTATGAACCCAAACGGAATAAATGTTGCAAAAAGAGAGTGAGCGAAAGAGAAAAGGTGGAATTTATGGAATCTTTCGGATATAAATTTTGCCCACTATAATGAAGGTAGGTCTGCGAAGATCTCAACAAATCAGTCGGATTTCTTTAAAAAAAGTCATCAGTCAAAAATTGTGTACGGAGAGTAAATTACTTACAAGTGCGTAATAGAGAGAATCACTCACCGCAATAACAGAGAGTGAGAGAGAGTGAGAGGGATGGATGAAAAATCAGCAACAGCAATGAAGATAAGGTAGCAACAACTGGCAGCGCACAATATCCTCTATCCTTGTCGACACTATATATGAGGCACTCTGAGAATCTTCCAATAGTACACGAATAAAGCACTATATAGATGAATTCAAGAATGAATCTTGCACGAATGGAAGGCGCACCAGCGGAATAACTATTATATTTCGATTGTAATCGTTTCGATTCCCTCTATCTGGTTGGACGGATGAAATATCCTCGCAGATGTGGATCTTTGGCAGTAACTATTAATACCCATCAATCGTTGGCTTGAGAGAAACGAAAGCGAGTTGAGGCACAAGACTTCGGGGCAATTATCTTCAGTTTGTCCAATTCTGCGTTAAGAAATTGAATTTCTTTTCTTTTTTTTTTCCAATCAATCTATTCAATGAATTTTCATTGAATTATCGGCAATAATCGATTGTTGACAATTGACGGATGTGGAGGAAAAGAAATGGCTACTGTCAGCCAACTTGGCAAGCGAATGACGAACGAGTGAATGGTCTGGACTCGTTCGCCCTAGGAAAAACGAAGAGGAGGGCAACACTAGTGAGCAGTGAAGCATGCCCTCGGAGAAGTGCGATGCACCACTATTGCAGTTCATTTCAATTCATTCCCTCTTTGCTTCTAATCTATTCACCATGAATAAACTCTATTTTTCTTCCAAAAAAAAACTAGAGCTTTTGCGATTTAAATCAAAATTTTACTTAAAATTGGATTTTTTTAATCAAACTTAAAATTTTCAATTACAGATACAGACCAAATACAGAGTTGCCACAAATATTTAATTTTATTTTTCCCTGACTTTTCCCTGATTTCCAGACAAAATTTTCACTTTTTCCCTGACCCTAAAGAATATTCTGATTCACTCTAAAAATTATTAGATAATCAAGAAAAAATGTTCTATTACATTTATTTACAAATTTCATTAATTGTAAAATTATTCAAAAACATCAATAACTTCTTTTTTAAATAAATATTTAATCATTATTATTTTTCTATAGGAATTAAAATTCTTAAAACATTCAAATTCAAACCTTTTTAAATTCAACAACTAATAAGAATGTTTTGTAACAATTTAAATTACCATAACATTTTTCAGAATAAGCTAATTATTTACAAAAATTCAAAAAAAATTCCTCGCAAGAATTCAATTATTTTTACAAGCAGTAAAATTTCTCAAAAAAATTATTAAATTATTTTTTAAAAATGTAATAAAATTCGTGGCAATAATTCAATTACTTTTATAAATAATAATAAATCGATTATCCGTTAATTCATTTTTAAATCAATTTTTAATAGAAAGTTCTAGAAAAATTCAATAATTTAAATTAAAAAATAAATAATTTATTAAATAATAGAATGTTCTTTATTAAAATTGAATTCTCATAAAGAATGTTATGAATAAATTTTTAAATATATGAATTTAATTTGACAAATTTTAATAAAATTTTTAAGAATAATTACATTTTTCAAGGAATTTGATTAAAACATATATTGTATAAAAAATCATGAAAATTCTGCGTTGAATTTTATTACTTATGAAAATAATTTAAATTTTCTTAAAATTAACATAAAATAATTGAATTTTGAAGAAAAATTTTATTATTTATAAAATTACTTGGAATTTTGACAGGAATTTTTTTTTTAATTTTCGAACACAATTGGATTTCTGCAAAGAATTTTATTACATTTTAAAAGTAATTTAATTCTTCCAACGAATTTTCTTCAAATTTATAAAAATAATTGTACTTATGTGAAGAATTTCATTATTTATATAAATAATTGAATTCTTACAAAGAATTTTTTTCCAGTTTATAAAAATAATTGAATTCTTACAAACAATTTTATTCCAGTTTATAACAATAATTGAAATTCTGTGAAGATTTTTTTAAATAATTTATATTTTTCGAAAAATTTTATGAATTTTTGTATTTTAAATAATTGATTTCCTGTGAAAATTTTATTACTTATGAAAATAATGGAATTATTTTGAATTAATTCATTAAAATTGAATTCCTACAAAATTTTGCCAAGAATTTTATTAAAATTTTTAAATATAATTGAATTTAGATGAAGAATTTTTTTATTTATAAATATAATTCAAATTTTGAAAATATTTTTTTAATTCTTGAGAATAATTGAATTTTTGCGAAGAATTTTATTAATTTTGAAAATAATTGAATTCTTCCAATGAATTTTATTCAAGTTTATATAAATAATTGAATTCTTACAACGAATTTTATTCAAGTTTATAAAAGTAATTAAATTTCGGTGAAGAATTTTATTTTTTATAAAGATAATTTTATATAATTGATATTTTTCAAAAAATTTTATTAAATTTTGCATTTTAAATAATTGATTTCCTGTGAAAATTTTATTATGAAAATAATGGAATTATTTTGAATTAATTCATTAAAATTGAATTTCTATAAAATTTTGCCAAGAATTTTATTAAAATTTTTAAATATAATTGAATTTAGATAAAGAATTTTTTTATTTATAAATATAATTAAAATTTTGAAAATATTTTTTTAATTCTTGAGAATAATTGAATTTTTGCAAAGAATTTTATTAATTTTGAAAATAATTGATTTCTTCCAATGAATTTTATTCAAGTTTCTATAAATAATTGAATTCTTACAACGAATTTTATTCAACTTTATAAAAGTAATTGAATATCGGTGAAGAATTTTATTTTTTATAAAGATAATTTTATATAATTGATATTTTTCAAAAAATTTTATTAAATTTTGTATTTTAAATAATTGAATTCCTGTGAAAGATTTTATTACTACTTATGAAAATAATTGAATTATTTTGAAGAAATTTATTAAAAATTGAATAATTGAATTTTTGTGGAATTTTGTCAAGAATTTTATTAAAACTTTTAAAAATAATTGAATTTTAATAAAATATTTTATTATTTATAAAAATAATTGTAATTTTGACGAGAATTATTTTTAAATTTTTGAACATAATTGAAATTCTGCGAAGAATTTTTGTAACTTTTGAAAATAATTGAATTTCTGTAATCATTTGTAACTTTTCCAAAATCTAATTTTTTTAAGTATTTTTAACTAAAATTCTTTTATCAATCTAGTATTTATGAAAATTGTAAAAAATATTCATTAAATAATTTATAAGTCATAACTTATGATAGTTATTAAAAATTTTATTTAATTATTATTTATTTATTTATTATTAATTATTAATTTTATGATAGTTTTTGAAAATTTAAGTTATTTAAAAAGAAATTATTGTCAGGAATAGAAAAAATTGAAGGTTTGTATTGAATTTTGTAAAAGTATTTTACAATTTAGGGAAAAAGTGCCACAAACCGAAATTTTTTTATAAAAAACAGTAAACTTTTTAAAAAAATAAGGGAAATTTAGTATAATTATATCTAATATCAAGAATTTTAATTCAATTTCAATATAAATTTACTAAATTCCACATAACTTTTTTTAAAGTTTAGTATTTTTTACATCATAATTTCGGTTCGTTGAACTTTTTCCCAAATTGTAAAATACTTTCACAAAAATTAAAATTAACTTTTTGTCAGTGTAACTAACCATTAAAGGCCAATTTTTCGTATAGATTTGCATCAAAGACACTATAAATCCTTTTCTGCAAAAAATATGGCTAAATACAGTGAAAAATTCATAATTATTTATCTAACAATAAACTATTACCAGTAATAATTGTACGATAGTTTTTTGAAGAATTATGTTATTTAAATAGAAATTATTGTCAAAAATGGAAAAAATGGAAGGTTTTGTATTAAAATTCGTGATAATTTCATATTTTATAAGGCAAACAAAAAATTTTGTTGTAAATTTTGACATTCTCCTTCCTAGGAGAGAGAGAGGAGAGGGGAGGGGGATAAAGCGTGACGTATTTTGTAAACGACCCCTAACGGTTAAAATATTTTAATCCTAATTTATTATTTACCGGTGTTAACAGATTTCTCTCCCAGACGATTTACTTCCGGGAAGTAATGTTCTATTCAGTGGCACTGAAATTTTTATTAAAGTCGTAAACTTTCCTGAAAACTTGAGTTGCATTATATGTACAGAGTAGTTTTCTAGAAAAAATCATGTTTCTAGGAAGAGCTCAAGGAACGTTAAAATAATATTTTTTTTTCATGAATAGAGAACGAACGAGTCAATGTGAATGTAAAAAAGTGAATAATAAAGTCTTATTCATAAGTTACATAAATTACGCCAACGGAAGCGATTATTTTATCTTCCGCGCTCTTAAATGTGTGACAATAGTTGAATAATTCCAGGTAATTATTGTTTTTTAATTTAAAGAGAGAAAAAAATAACAGCAACGTGCCGTGCTGCACAAAAGGAACCAAAGTAGCAAAATTTATATGTTCTGTTAAACTCTGTTTATTTTTCTTATTGTTTTCAATAAAGTTTTTGGAATGAAAAAAGAGTTTTTTTTATTAAAAATGACGAAAACAAATGTAACCCGAACAATATATTACTTTCAAAAATTTTCCTCAATTCATTAATTTTCAATTTGAAATATTTTCAAAAAATTTTCGAAAGAATTCAATTATTTATAACAAAAAAAAATAAAATTCCATAAAAAACATTTAATTATTTTTTGTAAATAATAAAAATTTAACATGAATACAATTATTTAAAAAACAATTATCATACAATTTTGCCATAAAAATCAATTTAAAAAGGTTTTTTTATAAAATTCTTCTCAAGAATTCAAATTTATCAAAAATAAAATACCGTTCTTTGTAAGAATTTAATTGTTTTTATAAACAATAAAACTCATTGCAGAATTTTAATTATTTTCATGAATAATAAAATCTTCGTAAAGATTCAATTAATTCATAAAATTTTTCTATAAAAATCAATGATTTAAAAAGATTTTTATAAAATTCTTCTCAAGAATTCAAATTTATCAAAAATAAAATACCGTTCTTTGTAAGAATTTAATTGTTTTTATAAACAATAAAACTCATTGCAGAATTTTAATTATTTTCATGAATAATAAAATCTTCGTAAAGATTCAATTAATTCATAAAATTTTTCTATAAAAATCAATGATTTAAAAAGATTTTTATAAAATTCTTCTTAAGAATTCAAATCCATAGAAAAATTAAATAATGTTCAACAAAAGAATTCAATTATTTTTATAAATAATAAAACTCATTGCAGAATTTCAATTATTTTCATAAATAATAAAACTCTTTTCATGAGTTCAATTATTTTCAAAATTAAAAAAATTCTTCTCCGAAATTCAATTACTTTAAAAAATTTTAATAATAAATTCTTGTCGACATTTCAATTATTTTCAAAATTTTCCTCAATTCAATGATTTTTTAAAAGGATTCAATTATTTTTAAAAAAAGTGTTGGTAAAATTGTAAGCAAAGTATTCAATTATTTTCATCAATAATCAAAATTTTACAGAAATTAAAATCTTTACAAATTTTTTTTTCGATAATTTTCATGTCAATAACTCAACTATTTACCTAAATTATAAAATATTTCATCGAGATTTAACTATTTTCATGAATAATAAAACTCATAAAATTGTAATTATTTTTAATGCAATTTTGATTTTATCTTTGTATTTAAATAATTGAATTCTCGTAGAATTTTACTTTATATTTTTATAACATTATATTATTTTTATATTATTCTTATATTATTTTTATATTATTTATTTTTATATTTGTCTTATTATTGAGAAGAATAATTTAATTCTACCAAAGAATTTTTTTTAATTTTTTAAATAATTGGATTTCTTCAAAGCATTGTAATATTTATGAAAATAATTGCATTTTTTCAGAAATTTTATTAAAATAATAGATTTTGAAAATATTTGAATTTCAGCGTAAAAACTCATTTGTTTAAAAAAATATTGAAAAACATTGAAAATAATCAATTATTTTCGAAAATTGTTCTGAATTTAATTATTTTCGAAAATTTTTCTCAATTCAATGATTTTGAATAGCTACTAATGTAATAAAATTTTTCAAAAGATTTAAATTATTTAAAAAACGTGTTGATAAAATTCTAAACCAACCATTAAATTATTTTCATAAATAACCAAAATTTCACATTAATTCAATTATTAACAAATTTTTTTTATTAATTCGTAGGCAATAACTAAATTATTTGCATACATAATTAAATTTTTTATGGAGATTCAATTATTTTCATGAATAATAAAACTCATTATAGTATTTTAATGACTTTCAATAGGTACAATTTTAATCAAATTTGTTTGCTGAAAATTTTGTTAATTTAATTCTTTATAAGAATTCCATTTTAAGAAGCATTCAATTATTTAATAAATTACTTATTTTTGTATTTATATTGAATTCTCGTAGAATTTTTTAATAAAAGTTGATATAAAAGTTAATTTCAGTGAAAATTTTATATGAAAATTGAATATTAAAAGCATTATAGCATGAATTTTAAAAAAATAATTGAATTTTGAATATTTTTGAAAATAATTAAATTTTTCGAATAATTTATTTAAAGTTGTATTAAAAATAACTAAGAACATTTATTATTTTTTTAATAATTGAAATTCTGAGAAGAAATTTATTATTTATTAAAATAATTGAATTCTTGCATCGAATTTATTACAGTTTTTTAATTAAATTGAAATTCTGTAAAGAATTGTATTATTTATTAAAATAATTGAATTCTTGCATCGAATTTCTTACATTTTTTAAATTAAATTTAAATTCTGTAAAGAATTATATTACTTAATAAAATAATTTAATTCTTGCAACGTATTTTATTATATATTTTTATAAATAATTGAATTCATTTAAAAAAATTTTTTTAAGATAGTATATTTTGAAAATATTTGAATTTCGAAGAATTACATTACTTGTCAAGTGCAATTGAATTCTTTGCAAAAAGTTTTGAAAAATAATAACAATTTTTTAAGAATTTTTTTAAAATTACATTTAAAATAATTAAAATCCTTCATTAAATTTTATTATTTATGAAACTAATTGAATTCTTACAACGAATTTTATTACATTTTTTTAAAAATTAAATTCATTTTTAAAATTTCATTATGCTAGTAGAAATAATTGAATTGTTGAGGAAGATTTCATTAAAATTTTTGTTAATAATTAGATTTTTGTTTGAAAAATTTTATGAAAATTTAAATTGCTATAAAACATGCAGTTTCAAATTTTCGACTCGGAGTGATTAATACCTTTGTGTTTCATAATAATTTTCTTAAAAGTTGTTAAATTGCAAAAAAGCTGAAAATTGAAATTTTTGAAAATCATAATTTCTATGGAAAGATAATTATGATTCAATTTTAATTTAAAAAAGATGTTATTAATATTTTCGAATAATTTTATAATTAAACAAATTCGTTATTAAATCATTATTTAAATTATTATTAATAATAATAATAATAATAATAATAATAATAGTATTTCATGCGAATATAATTATTTTTAGAGGAAATCAGAATATTCTTTCGAGTTCGGGAAAAATTAAAATTTCTTTCCGGAAATCAGGGAGAGTTCAAAGAAAAATTTTATTTTTTATCGCAACCTTGAATGAGACGAGATTTTCAAATTTTCAAGAAGGCGCGATAATTGAAAAGATACTTAAAACTTATTTTGGAAAATAAAAATGATCCCCAAGTTTTGAACGTTCAAATGAACGAAATATTTTTTATTGAACATATTTTAATAACTTTCTAATCATAAGAAAATTTAATAATTAAACATTTACGTTTACAAAGTCAGTAATTATTTTTTTGGATAGTGAAGCAAAATAATTGCAATAAAAATTTAAGTTTTCGAAAAAATAAATAAATTTCGTTCATTTGAACGTTCAGAACTTTAGGATCTTAAATAAAAATTGCTGTCGAACTTTTTTGATTAGTTTGCAAAGTGTGTTGAGTAATTTCTCACAGAATTTTTCTTTTTTTCTCACTGAATTTTCGAGGAGGCTTTTCATTTCCAGCGGCCTGATTACTGTCGAAACACGAAACTTTCCTGATTCAAGAGCGCAGCTTTTTGGCACATTCTCTAAAAATTCTCTCTAATTACGTTTCGACGGGGGGTTGAGAAAAGCGATTAGGACAGAAACACACAGAGGAGAGAGAAAAGGGAATTAGTGTTCATTGTTTTGTTGAAATTTCTCGTTTTGCTTCGTGTCTAGACCTATATTCGCTATACATGTATGTAGTCACATTGGCGAATGAGAAAAACAACAAAACGAAAAAAAGAAGAAAAAAAAAGAGAGGCGTGTCGCCAATTGCTTCGTAAGCTCAATTATTATCGAGGATGAACTACATTGTGGCACGCGTCAACACCAGTCATTATGTTATTCAAATGACTATTCATCAGCCACGATGACCGGTTCATTATCACTTTTTAAAATCCTATTTCAATTCCAAATACAATTCAAATTACAAAAAAGAAATGATTATTAAAATATAATAATTATTATATTAATTAAAATTAATAATAATTATTATATTAATTAAAATTAATAATAATTATTATATAAATTAAAATTAATAATAATTATATTAATTAAACAAAATATATTAATTAAAATTAATAATTAAGGGCATTTGAACCATTATGACGTCACAATTTTAAAACTCGTGCTTTTCACACATTGTGACGTCAAAGTGGTTCAAATGCCCTTAAAATATTTTTAATTAAATAAAAAAAAACTCTTCTTTAAAAATGTCTCCATGTTCTAAAAATTGCTAACAATTTCTAAAAATTTCTATTAAAAATAAAAATAATAAACAGTCTTTCAGAAAAATCAATTTTCGACTCGGATTTCCAGAGCTAATATTTTCATTTCAAAACTTAAAATTACGCACTTTTTTAGTTTCTCCAGTAGTTAGTTCACTGTCAATATTTAACTAACAAAAAGAAACGTTAATTTTCCCCGGTGTAAAGTGGAGAAATTTCTGAATTGAAAGTCACGCCACTGACCACAGGTATTTCCTTCTAAATCCGACCCTGTAGTCAAGATACAGAGCGTAACTTAACTACAGAAGAACGCTTAACACAATTCTGCCATCAAAATGAAAAATATACTACAAAATATCTGTTTCCTTTTTTCTATTAAGAAACAGGCATTCTTATTCTTACAAACATTTCGTTATTTCGAAAAATTATTCAAAAAAAAAGTATCAAATTTTACTGAAACTTGCAAATATCATCAAAATTATCAAAATGATTAACGATTTGAATTTGATTAACGAAAATGATTTGAATTCATTTTTTTATTTACTATAATTATTATTTACTTATTTAGAAAAAAGGGCAAATTTTATACTGAAAATTGTAAATAATTGTCAAAAATAAAAATACAATAAGACGAAAAGCAAATAAACCCGAAAAGGAAATTAATAAAAAGCAATTAGCCCCGTAGGAAATATTAAGAAAAATATTAGAAAAATAGAGAAAAATAATGTTTACTGTTAAAAAAATTTTTTTCCAACTCCATGACCAGCGATTTTAAGGTATTTTTCTTGAGAAAAAAAAACAATTATACATTGTCCCGATTCTCACGCAATTCTAAGTATTTCATTGTTTATTAATATTTGTATTTAAATTTCTTAAAAGTGTAATTATTTCATTAAGTATACTTTCTTAAAATGTATTAAAATTTTACAATTTCTTTTTGCATTTCATTATTTTTCTCTTTTTTCTAAAGATAAATTTCACTATTATTACTGGCTTCGCACTCAAAAAATTATTTTAAAAAAGTAGTTGGCTAGAAGACTGAAAAAAGTATAGCAATCGAAAAATTAAAATTAAACGTTTGAAAATAATTTAATTTTATGAAAAATTCTATTGAAATTACATTAAAAATGATTACACCTTATAAAGAATATTAAAGTGTTTTGAAAATAATTGAATTTCTGCGAAGACTTTTATTAATTTTTTTTAGTAATTGAATTTTTCTGATAAATTTCTTCAAAATTGTATTCCAAATAATAGAACTTACATAAAAATTTTATCGGAAATTTCGAAATAATTAAATTATTTCAAAGAATATAATTGAAATTTGATAAAAAGCAGTAAAATTTCAAAAAAGAATATTATCACAATTTCTAAAAATAATTGAATTTCTGCAAAACAATTTATTAAATTAAATTAAAATAATTTAATTCTTTCAAGTAATTTTATTAAAATTGTATTTTTGTACAAAAAATTTTTGTAAAAATTCATGGAAAAAAATTTTATTATTTTTGAAAATAAGTGAATATTTACCATTTATTTTAATGAAATATTTTAAAATTCCTGAATTTTATCAACATTTTTCAAAATAATTGACTTCTTTTCAAGAATTTTAAGAAAATTTTTTTAAAAAATTACCTTTATTTTTCGAGAAATTCATTTAAAAATTGTATTAAAAATAATTGAAATTTTGCAACGAGATTTATTATAAAAATAATAAAATTCTTGCAATTAGTTTTATTATATAAAAATAATTCAATTTTTGCAATGAATTTTATGAAATTTGTTTTTAAATGATTGAATTCCTGTAAAGAATTCTATTATTTGTAAAAATAATTAAATTCTTGCAAAGAATAATTTAATATTAAAATTTTTGGAAATAATTATATTCTTTCGAGAAATCAAATTTAAATCGTTTTAAAAATAATAATTGAATTTTTAGAAAAGTTACATATATAAAAAAGTTTTGTAAATTATAATTGAGTTCCTCTGAAAAATGTTATAATTTCTGAAAATAACTGAATTCTCTAAATGTTTTAGACAAATTTAATAAAAATTTGAATTTTTAAATTTAATTTTAATTAAATTAAAATTTTATTAAAGAAATTAAAAGTAATTTAATTTTTTCTAAAAATTCGATTAAAATTTTATTAAAAATATTAAAATTAATTTAATTTTTTCTAAAAATTCGATTAAAATTGTTTTGCAAATAATTGAATTTCTACGAGTTTATTATTTCTTGAAATACTCGATTTGTGCAAAGAATTTTATTAATTTTTTTAAATAGGTGTAATTAAATTGTTTAAAAATTTGTATAGAAATTTATGAAAATAATAGAATTATTGCAAAGAATTTTAAGAAATAATATTCAAAATAATTTATTTCATCTGAAGAATTCTATTGTTTATAAAAAAAATTGATTTTCTTTGAAAATTTTTGTTGTTTGCAAATATAATTAAATTCTTGTGAAGAATTTTACTAAACTTTCTGGAAATAATTACATTTTGTGAACCATTCTCTTAAAAAGAACAATTCAATTATTTCAAACAATTCAATTAGAATTGTATTAAAAATATAATTGAATTCTTGAAATGAATTTCATTAGTTATGAAATTTTTTTAATTCTTTTAAACAAATTTTATCAATATTTTTAACAATTAATAAACAAATTTTATCAACATTTTTAACAATTAACAAACTTATTTTAAAAGAATTTTTTTAAAAATATTTCAAGTAATTGATTTCTTTCGATAAATTTCCTTAGAAATATTTTCATATTTTAAAATTTTATTAAAATAGTAGCTGTTGAAAATTATTGCACTTTAGCGAAAAATTAAATTATTTACGAAAATAATTGAAATTTTGTAAAAAAATTAGAATAAAACTTTAATAAATTATTTTTTCAAAGAATTTTATTAAAATTTTTTGAATTCATCCTAAAGAGTATTTTATTAAAATTTTTGATGATAATTTTATTCTATTATTTGCGAATTTATTTTAAATTCAAATGAATTTCAAATAGTGCAAATTTTCCGAAAAAAAGTATTTGAGTGCAAAGCCTACTATTTAATGATTTAAAAATTGTCGTTTACAATTAATATTAAAATTATTTTTCAAAATTATAATTTATATTTAATTTATAATAAATTATTTATTATCGAAGCTTAATTTTTGATGGCAGAAATTATGCACCTACATATTTCTCTTAAAATATTGTGAAAATTCGTTATTTACGAGAAAAATATAAACAAAAGAGTTGATAAAAAATAATTAAATAAATTACTCACGTGAATCCCTCTCGATTAATTCATAAAGAATAGCGGCAGCTTTTTTCTCGTCAACGCAGTCCCAAAATCCATCGCAGGCTATTATCAAAAAATCCTCGCTTCCATCCAACGGAATTTTAAGGATTTCCGGTTCACTTGAAATGCATGGTTTATATTGTTTGTCACCTGAAATAAAATTCACGAATTATTTTCCGTATGTTTTAAATGAAAAATGTAAATAAATTGCGGGCTTCTAAAACTTCCCTTAAATTTTTTTATTCACATCTATTTTTATTTACATTATTTATATTTATTCGCAACTTTAAGGAAAAAAATGATGTTAACGTTACCGTGAATGAAAACTAAATCAATGTTACATTATAATACGCGGGGGGAAATTAATATTAATTGGAAATATTTCATTTAATTAATGAGAATAAACACTTTGTGCCAGTATCAACAAAAGGTGCTTTTAGAGGAGACTATATCTCTTACACACTTTTGAAAACACGCAAGTAACGTAGAATCAGTATTCAAGACAGTCATAATTAAGTTTAATCACCTAATTAATGAATGTGAGGCTGATCTACATAATGGCGCCAAAGTAGCGTGGGCGCTTCCGGTTATTACATTACATATTTCAACACACTTTTTTTTCTTTCTTTTTCTATATTTTTTTTTATTTTGCCGCACTTTGATAATAGAATTTTTTTCGCGCGTTAAATAATGTTATTTCATTCTAAACTTGGCAAACTACAAAGTTGCATTTTTTATTCTGCTCTGGAGACTCAAATATGTGTAAAAGAAATCTTGATCAGTAGAAAAGAATTTCTAATAAAGAACAATGTATAAATTTAATTTTACATCTCGAAAAAATTACATTATTACAATATTACATTACATTACACATTATAATAATCGTAAGTTTCTTTTCCGTTAGCAAATTTTCTGCATTCAATTGTTTTGAAAATTAATTTTTGTGGGTTATTGTCATTTTTATTTTTTTTTTGTCAAACTTTTTGATGGTTACTGTATAGACTTTACAAGACGCATTTCTGTTCCCAATATTTAATTCTACATATATACAATTCATTGTATTGAATTAAATTTTTAATTAACTAAAAAATATCATTTAGTCTAAAGGTAGGAGTCTATAATTTAATATTACTATTATTTCAATATATTGTTAAAAGATATTTCATCAAATTTATTTTAATTCATTTTTATTCTTACTATTAGATTTTTTATGTATAAAATTATTATTAAATAAACATTATATTATTATTAGTTATTAATTTTAAATAATTATTTTCATTTGTATAAAAATCTATTTATAAATATGTATATAATTTTTAACTTGCAAAATTCCAAGTAGGTAATATTTCTAATTACAAAAAATATTTATTTTTCATCATTTTTGTGAAAAATTAATATTTGTATATTTATATCGTTGAAATATTATTTTACTTAATAGCAATTTAATAAAAGTTTTATTGCCTAGAATTATTATCTAATGTTTATTTTATAATCTATTAATATGTTTTAATTTAAAAGTCACCAAATACGTGATTCATAGAATATTCCACAAATCAATGAAAATAATAAAAAAAAAAATAAATAATAAATAAAAAAATAATAATAAAAATAATAAATAATAATAAAAATAAATAATAATGTCAAATAATGTCATTCTTGCGAAGAATGTTATAAAAACTTTTAATTTTTAAATAATTGATTTCTTTCGAATAGTTTTATGCAAATTCTAATTTAAATAATTGAATTCCTGAGAAATTTTTATTATTCATGAAAAGAATTGAATTCTTACAAAAATCTTAATAAAAAATTTTCAAAGTAATTGAATTCTGTTTGGAAATTTTATGAAAATAGTAAATATTGAAAATCATTGAATTGCGAAAAGTTTTTAAAAATAATTAAATTTTACAAAGAATTCTATTAAATTTTTTTACAATAATTGAATGTCTGTTGGAAATTTTATTAAATTTATTGAAAACAATCGAGTTCCTAAAAAATATTTTACTATTTATGAAAATAATTGAATTCTTCCGAACGATTAATTAGAATTTTTCAAAATAATTGAATTTCCAAGAAGAAATTTATTACTTCTAAAAATAATTGAATTATTGTGATGAATATTGTTATTTATGGAAATAATTGAATTTTGCAAAGAATTTTATTAAAATACCTCAAAATAAATGAACTTTCGGAAATAATCTTCTAATTTATCGAAGTAACTGAATTCTTTTGAAGAATTATTTATAATAATAATAATTATAAATAATAAAAAGAATATCATTCAAAAGAATTCAAAGGAATAAGTAATTTATTAAATAATTGAATGTTTTTTAAAATTGAATTTTCATAAAGAATTTCATCAACAAATTTCAATTTTTTCGACGAATTTCAATAAAGTTTTCAAGAATATTTACATTTTTCGCGGAATTTGATTAAAATTGTACTACAAATAATTAAAATTCTAGGATTTTTATTATTCATAAAAATAATTTTAATTTTTGAAAATAATTGAATTTTGGAGAAGAATTTTATTATTTATAAAGATAATTGAAATTTTGACGGGAATAAAAAGAATTTTATTTATGAAAATAATTTAAATTCTGCTATGAGTTTTATTATTTAAAAAAATAATTTAAATGCTGTTCTGAGTTTTATTATTTATAAAAATAATTGAATTCCTAAAAAATTGTATATTTTAAAGTTTATGAAAATAATTAAATCAACTAAGAAGAGGAATTTTATTATTTATAAAAATAATTTGAATTCTTAGGAAGAACTTAATTTAATTTTTTTTTGTAAATAATTCAATTCTAGAGATGAATTTTATAAAAATCTTTTTATATAATTCACATTTATGGAAAAATTTTTAAAAATAATTTATTTTTATTAATTTATGTTTTAAATAACTGAATTCCTATGGAATTTTTATCACTTATAAAAATAACTTCAAAAGAATTCAATTATTTCCATAAATAACAGTATTCGTCACAATAATTTAATTATTTTTAGAAGTAATAAATTTCATCTTGAAAATTATATTATTTTAAAAAATTCTAATGAATCGTTTGCAAGAATTCAATTATTTTCAATAAATTTAATAAAATTTCCAACAGACATTCAATTATTGGAAAAAATGTTAATATAATTTTTTGTAAAATTTAATTATTTTTAAAGACTTTTCGCAAAGCAACTATTCAATTATAATTGAACAATTGCTAAAAATGTTATTAAAATTTTCAAAAATAATTCAATTCCATCGAGAAATTTTATTATTTTTGAAAGTAATTGAATTATTGCAGGAAAAGTTTATTTAAATGTTTAAAAAAGAAATTAATTTCTTTGAAAAATTCTGTTATTTTTAAAAGTAAATGAATTCTTCATAAAAATTTTATAAACATCGTTTTAAATAATTAATTTTTTCGAAATATAATGAATATTATGAACATTTTATTAGTTTAAATAATTAAATTCTTGTGCAAAATCTTATTTGTGAAAATAACTGAATCTTTCAATAATTTAAAATAGTATGAAAATAATTGATATTCTTCAATGAGTAATATTTATGAACAAATTTAAATTCATGCTTAGAATTATTTTATCAAAAAATTTTTCCAAAAATTCATTTTTCATGAGAAATGTTATTATTTTAGTGAAAGTAATTGAATTATTGTAAAAAATAAATTGTATCAAATTTTGTTAAATAATGGATTTTTTTGAAATGTTTTCGAAAATACTATTTTAAATTAATTGAATTGTTTTGCGAAATTTCATGAAAAAATACTAGATATTAAAAATAATTGAATTTCGAATCTTTTTTAAAAATAATTAAATGTTTTTAAAGAATTTGATTATAATTTTTGAGAATAGTCTTTCTATTTCTAGTATTAGCGAATTTACAAAAATGAAATTTCTCTAAGAAAATTATTAATTATATTCTTTGTTCAAAAAGTTGCATATAATAATAATTTTTTTACCTCCTCTATTCTTCAGAATAATTCAATTTTTCGTAATGAAGATTATTTTTAATTTGAAAATAAAAGTATCAAATAACAATTTTTTCGAAATTCAATTTTCTTCGTACAAGAAAGTAAAACTGTTTTAAATTTAGAAAACTGATGTCAAATTTGAAATTAGTATTAACATTTGTTAAAGATTTTTTATATACTTTAAAGTTTTAAAATAATATGTGACGCGCTTCGAAGAAAGGTACCTAAGAAGCAAAAAATTGGAGGTTATGTTTTTAATTTTTCAAGGAAAAATACAGAAAGAAAATCAATTATTAATTAAAAGTTATTGATCTTCAAGTCTTCATTACATCAAAAATATTCAATAAAAATTAGTTTCAAATTCAAATAAAATAAAGATACACTTTTAATCAAGAGAAATCTAACACGACCCTAACCTATAATTTAGTTTGCTTTTCAGGTACCTTTCTTCAGAGCGCGTCACATATAAATAGAAAATTTAATTCTAATTAGTTTTTCAGTTATGTCTCGTAATAATTATATCTTTAAAAATTACTGAAATTAAAATGACTTGAAACTGTTCACAATAACTAGTTTCTCCATCGATTATAGTGAATTTTTATACACTCCCTATAATCGATGAAAAAAAAAAGTTGAAATTAATTTAGTTATTTTTTCGAGATGTAAAATTGAATTGAAAAGGAATAAAATTTTCGTGTGACAACTGGTGAAATTAAATAACCTAATAAAAATTTAATTAAAGTATAGTCGCACGTAGTATTGTGTCAGCCGGTTGCAATGCCAACAGCAGCCAACAGGATACTCGACACGCGTCCAGAATTTTCACGCGACCCTAAATGGTATAGTGGACGATTGTGTTTGGTCCAATGGTTACCCTACTTGGTTGTCACTTCCTCGTACGGTTGTTTCAAACAAAATCATTGTTCGAGGGCTATAGCTGACTCACAATTTGTGTCCCCCTTTCTCTAATAATTAATAAAGAACTTACACCTCACTTGTAATAAACACTTGCTAAGCACTCTCTATCAATTTCGTAAATCTCATATATTACATCAATAATTATTATTATATTCGCATCTATTCTTTCGTTTGTCATTTTATTTACTTTCAATTTTCCGCCTAATTCGGAATTCTATACAGATTGCTCAACTAAATACACTAAATTTAACGCTCAGGCTAATTTTTTTTACGTTTTTATGTCGATCTGGATTTTACCACTTTTGCCTTAATTAAAAGTTTCTGTTTAATTACGTAAAACTACCAACGTAAAAAAATTATTAAAATTATTAAAATTATTTAAAAATTAACAAAAAAAATTATTCAAAAAAAGAATATTAAAAAAAAAATTTATTCCAATTATTTAAATTTCATGGAAATTCCATAGATATTCTACAATTTTTTTTTAATATTACTTTAACATTTCTATTATACTTCGAGTCTAATAATAAGATTTTTTGCAATTTTTATTGCAAAACTCGAATAAAGTACGCATTTTACAAACAAATTTGCAACAAAGTTTATTATTACACTCTAATCATAATATAAATGCTAAAATATTATTACAAAAAAATCCTTACAGAATTTCTATAAAAAAAAAATCCAAACTTGATATTCGGCTCCAAAAATTGTTAAGACCAGTGTAATTTTTCAATATTCAAATTTTTTTCTGAATCGAAAATAAATTCTAAAAAAAAATTCGGAGTACCTCTGTTTTTGGTCTATTATTAGCCTCTAATCATAATAGAAATCAGGGTTGCCACAAAAAAATTAACTTTTCTTTACCCTGCTTTACTCTTTTTTTTTCTTCGTTTACAAAAAAAAATTTTAATTTTAATTTCCCCTGGCCCTAAACATTATTCTAATTCACTCTGAAAATTATTAGAAGCTCAAGAAAATTTTCCAAAACATTTATTTACGAGTTTCTTGAATATTGCAAAATTATTCGAAAACATCAATAAATTCTTTTTTATACATAAATATTCTAAATATTCCACGGGAATTAAGATTTTTCCAAAAATTTCCAATTCAAATCTTTAGGTAATTCAAAAACTTATAATAATTAAAATTTCCATAAAATTTTTCAGAAAAAAATTAAATTACTTACAAGAAATTTTAATGAAATGCCTCCCAAGAATTTAACAGTTAGTTTCATGAATAATACAATATTCTTTACAGGATTTTAATTATTTAAATGAAAAACTTAATATAAATTCGTTGCAAGAATTCAATTATTTTTAATACAATTTAAAACAAATTTTTCGAAAAATGTAATTATTTTCAAAAAATATATTGTTAAATATAATTATTTTTGAAAAGTTATGCTACAATGGTACAAAATTATTGTGCAAGATTTTAATTGTGATTCATTTTTAAATCAATTTTTATTAGAAAATTCCACGAGAATTCAATTCTTTAAAAACAAAAATAAATATTTAAATGTTTTTTGACATTTACTCTCATAAAGAAATTTATCAAAACTTTTTTGAATGAATGAATTCTTTGAAAAAATTTCATTAAAACAGTAAATATTAAAAATCATTAAATTGCGGAAAATTAAAAAAAAATTATTGAAATTTTGACAAGAATTTTATTAAAATTGTCAAAACTTCTACAAGAATTCAATTATTGAAATACAAAAATAATTTATTGAATAAATGAATGTTTTTCAAAATTGAATTCTCATGAAGAATTTTATCATCGAATTTGAACTTTTTCGACGAATTCTAATAGAATATTAAAAAATATTTACATTTTTCTAGGAATTCAATTAAATTTACAAATGATCAAAATTCTATGATGAGTTTTATTATTCATGAAAATAATCGAATCTTGGTTAAAAATTGTATTATTTATGCAAATATATGAATTATTTCCAAGAAATCTATTAAAAAATTTTTAAAATAATTTAATTCCCATAAAATTTGTTTTTTAATTTTTAAAAATATTTGAATTTTGGAAAAGAATTTTATTATTTATATAAAGATTATTGAAATTTTGATTTTATTTTTAAGCAAAATATTGAATTTTGGCGAAGAATTTGATTGCATTTGAAAATAATTAAAATCATAAAAAGAATTTTATTTATGAAAATAATTTAAATTCTGCTATGAGTTTTATTATTTAAAAAAATAATTGAAATTCTGCTATGAATTTTATTATTCATAAAAATAATTGAATTCCTTAACAAATTTTATATTTTAAATTTTAGGAAAACAATTAAATCAACTAAGAACTTAGGAAGAACTTAATTTAATTTTCTTTAAAATAATTAAATTCTTAGGAAGATCTTAATTTATTTTTTTTATATAATTTATTTCTGGGGAAGAACTTTATAAAAATCTTTTTAAATAATTCATATTTATGGAAATATTTTATAAAATAATTTGTTTTAAATAATTGAATTTCTATGAAATTTTAGTCACTTATGAAAATAATTTATTGAATGTGTTTGTAGAATTTTATCAACATAAATTGAATTATTTTAGAAAATTTTTTTATTTTAGTAAATGAAAAATTGAATAAATCATTTTTTGAAAATGATTGAATTGAGGAAAATTTTTGAAAATAATTGAAATTTTGACGTGACATTTTTAATAATTGAATATCTGCATAGAATTTTTTTTGCAACTTTTGAAAATAATTGAATTTCTAGAGTAATTTGTAACTATTTCCAAATTGAATTTTTTTCAGTACTTTAATAAAAATCCACGATCTTTTCCTGACCGATTCTTTTGTTCCAGACTTTTTCCTAAATTTCCCGTTTCCCTGACCTATGACAATCCTGGAAAAGTTAAAATATTTTAAAAATAAAAAACATCACGAAAATTTCATGGAATTTTTCAAACTATGATAAAATCAGTTTTTATTAATTATTTTGTTTGCAATGAAGACACCATAATAGAGAAGTGGCTAATAATATTTTTGGAGAATTCAAAGTTTATATTAAAAGCAAAGGATAAATTTATTTGACAGGCGAAAATTCTCTGAGGCTAAATAATTTCTGAATTAAGTTTTTCAACTTTGAAAAAGTTTAAGAGAAAGGGAGAGAGAGAGGGAGATTGTCGAGGGACCGGTGAGGTTTGAAAAATGGATCTCATGTTCTTGTATAAAGTTACAATTTCCTCGAGAGGAATTACTGAAACGTAAAATAATAAAGAGACAGTGTCTTAGGAAGTGTCAAAAAGTATCGTAAACCACAAGACCGCAAAAGATGAGAAAGAACTTGTTGAAAAAAAAATTACATTTTAAAGTATAAATGTATCAACTTTTCAACTGCTGTCGAAATTAAAATATCTACAACTTAATAATAATCATATCAAAATAATATTTGACAATTATCGTATAATATAATTATTATAATTCTAATTCTAATTACAACAATAATAATAACAGGCTTCGCAATTGATAAATAATTTTTAAAAAGTATTATTAGGACTGAAAAAATAAAAAAAAGCAGATACGGAAAAAACGACGACTCAATTTGTTCTTAGTTTCTAAATTAAAAACAATTAATAATTAATTAATAACTAACTAATTAATTTATTAATCAATTAATTAAAATCAAGAAAGAATATCAAAATTTTTCTACCAAAAACAAATATTTAAATGCCTGTTTATTTTTTCACAGAAATTAAAATATTTAAAATAATTTCAAAGTAAAGCCCTCTTGAAATTAAATTATTTCGAAAAATTAAAAAGATAATTGTTTCTAAATTCATAACATTTTTATTGGAATTTTTAAATAAAATTATTTAAAACTTTAATAAAAATTTTACAGGAAAATCATAAATTAATATTTTTTTTAATATAAATATTTTTAAATATTATCAGTTTTATAACAATTTAAATGTTAAAAAAAACTTATGAAATTGAATTATTTCTAAAAATTCGCTTTTAATATTCAATTATTCTGAAATGACAACTGAAATTAATTTTTAAATCAATTCTTGCTTGAAATTTATAGAATTCAATTTATTTAAATATTTAAATAATTGATTATTTCTTAAAATTGAACTCTCATGAAGAATTTTTATTTTTTAAAAATACATAATTGAATTCTTTCAAAAAATTGTAAAAAAAATTTTTAAGAATAAATTGTAATTTTTTGATGATTTTATTTGAAAATTGATTTAAATAACTGAAATTATTGCAAAAATTTTAGAATTTACAAAAATAATTGAATTCTTGCAAAAATTTTAGAATTTACAAAAATAATCGAATTCTTGCGAAGAATTTTATTATTTGCAAAAATAATTGAATTCTTGCAAAGAATTTTTATTAAAATTCTTTAAATTAATAAAATTCTTTCGAGAAATTCAATTTATATTATTTTAAGAATAATTGACTTCTTGTAAAAGTTTTATAAAAAGTTATAAAATAATTGAATTTCTCTAAAGAATTTTATTATTTTTAAAACTAACTGAATTCTTGAAATATTTGAGACAAATATAATTCAAAGTATTTTGAAAATAATGCATTCTTATATAAAATTTAAATAAAATTTTCAAAATAATTTAATTCTTTCTGAAATTTTTATTAAAATTGTTTTACAAGTAATTGACTTTCTGTGAGGAATTTTGTTGTTTTTGGAAAAACTTGATTTTAGCGAAGAATTTTTTTAATATTTTTAAAAATAATTGAATTTTTTTAAAAACTCTATGGAAATTTATGAATTTATTAATTCATCTGAAGAATTTTGTTGTTTATGAAAATAATTGAATTCCTGTAAACAATTTTATTATTTGCAAAAATAATTGAATTCTTGCGAAGAATATTCATTAAAATTTTAGAAAATTATTAAATCCTTTCGAGAAAATCAATTTAAATTACATTAAGAATAATTGAATTCTTATAAAAGTTTTGTAAAAAGTTTTGTAAATAATTGAATTTCTCTAAAGAATTCTATTATTTTTAAAAATAACTGAATTCTTGAAATTTTTAAGACAAATTTAATTAAAAGTGTTTTGGAAAATAATGCATTCTTATATAAAATTTTATTAACATATTCAAAATAATTTAATTATTTCTAAAATTTTTATTAAAATTGTTTTACAAGTAATGGACTTTCTTCGAGAAATTTTGTTGTTTTTGGAAAAACTTGATTTTTGCAAAGAATTTGATAAATATTTTTAAAAATAATTGCGAATTTTATCGAAATTAATGATATTGATAATTCATCTGAAGAATTTTATTGTTTATGAAAAGAATTGAATTTTGTAAACCATTTTTAAAAAATTTTAAAAATAAAATTCAATTATTTCGTAGAATTTAATTAAAATTGTAGGTATTAAAAATACTTGAATATTTCACATGAATTTAATTATTTATAAAAATAATTTAATTCCTATGAAAAAAGTATAATCAAATTAATAATAGAAACTACAAACAATAAAAATTTAAGATGATATTTTTTTAGATTAACCAAATTCTCAATTAAACTTAAAAATTAAAAATTAATTAATTAATGAAATAAAATTAAAAATTTATTTTTCCTTATTTTGTAAGTACTGCAATAATAAAAAATCGATATGAAATAAAACCTGTGTTGCCATCTGTCGAGTAACTGAAGTTTTCTCAAGCCAAACGGAATGCACAGGGAGTAAGTACTTCTTTTTTTTAAAAAAGACAAACAAAACTTGCATCACAATAAGACAAATACGCAGCAGACGAGAACTCTTAAATTTTGTCTTCACAGTATTATGATGAAAATAAATGTCATAAGAACCGTATAAAAGTGAATTTGAGAGAGAATATTTTAATTTTTTAAACACGAATATTCGTGATCAATATTCCTTTAAAGTGAAAGAAAGGAGTGCCGCTTGTGAAATTGTATAAAAGGAAGCTTTAAAAGTGAGTTTACGATTTATTGTTTCAGAAATGCAACAGGTTTTTCTTTCAAACTAATTTCTCATCTCTTCTCTTTCTCTTTATTCCATTTAAATTTATTTACTAATCTTACTTAAAAGTTATTTATAATTTGAATTAATTTTCTTTATTGTAATAAAATATAATTTACAATGTAAATTAATTTATTTCATTAACAATAAAATACAAATTTTCGAAAAATAAAATGTTTTCAAGATAATTGAATTAGTGAAAATAATTTTAACAAATTTAAACAATAATTGGATATTTCGTCAAGTTTAATTGTTGTAAATTTTATATTTTACAGAATTTGATATATTAGAATTTACTTGAATTACTTTATTAATTTTTACTGATTAGTTTTTACAAAAAATTATTTTTAAATGCTTATAAACGTATTTTTAAAAAATATTTTTCGTAAATTTAAAAATCAATGGAATATTAAAATAATTTGTAATTAAAGTTAGAATAAGAAAATAACTTTTTGATATTTTCTTGTTTTGTTAATTAAAAGAGTACGAAGTCTGCTTTTAGAATTTATTCTGTCAAAGGAAAATTAAGAATAAATTACGTAAATAAAAATTATGTGCGAAATTACTATAAAATGTAACGAAACACCCAATTTAGAAAGGAAAGAGGAAGAGTTTTTAATTCATAGTTTAAAACAGACAGTTCAACGGCACTTGTTCTCATATTAAGTCTGCTTTAAAATTATCTAATAGGCTTTCATTTTACAAATTCACAAAAACTACTAAATTACAAGAAAAATATTTCACGAAGTTACGAGTCACGGAAATGATGAAGATTAAAATATTTCTTTCTTTACTTTTCAAGTCAGTCAAAAAAAAAAATAATTAAGAAAGAAAATAAAGGAAAAATTATCTCACCTATTGACCTCGAAACATTGAGATGTCCATTAACTCTCCAAACACCAAAGTGCATAACGAATCCCCCTAGCTTTTCGATTCTTTCCCTCTCATCCTGAAAAAGAAGACAAAAATTAAAATTTGCTCTATAATAATAGTTTTCTTAATTTTAAATTATTTTTTCTTAATTTTTTAAAAATTATAAACAAAGACTTGTGTATTTTAATTTACAATTAAAAATTAAATTACTTTTACCACAAAAATTTATTTTTTCCTGACTTTTCTCCGATTTTCGGACAAAATTTTGACTTTATTCCTGACGCTAAAAAATATTTATATCTATAAAATATTTATATCTCTATAAATAGTTAGATATTAAAAAAAATCTTCTATTATATTTATTTAATAAT
This sequence comes from Leptopilina drosophilae, assembly GCA_032873175.1. Classification (NCBI taxonomy): domain Eukaryota; kingdom Metazoa; phylum Arthropoda; class Insecta; order Hymenoptera; family Figitidae; genus Leptopilina; species Leptopilina drosophilae. The sequence goes on from CM065483.1 coordinate 22,003,896, forward strand.
TTTCTTAATTGTAAAATTATTTGAAAACATCAATAACTTTATTTTTAAATAATTATTTAATCATTATTATTATCTTCGAATATTTTCAAATCCATTTGTTACAATTCAATTTTACGAATTTTCGATTATTTGTAAATTCTTTAATTTGATAGAACTCTTAATTAAAAGTATCAAAGACTTAGATTTTTAAATATTTTAATTTAAAGCCTCTTCAAAATTTAATTATTTCAAAAAAATCAAAATTAATTTTAACTTTTTCAAAAATTCAATATTTTTTAGAGCTTTCAAAACTAAAATTCTTCTCAAAATAAAATATTTTGAATAATTAAATTATTAATAACAAAAACTATATATTAAAAAATTCAACTAATTTTTACATAATTGAAATTAATATTTGCAAAACTATTTCTACAGAATTGTTAATTTAAGGTATGAAAAATACAGATTTTCAAAGATTTTAATTTGAAACCTTTTCAAAATTCAATTATATCAAAAATTCGCGCTGTAATATTTTTAATATTCAATTATAAACTAAAATTTTAACTGTAATTAATTTTCAAATCAATTTTTATTAAAAAATTCTACGATTAATGAATGTTTTTTTAAAATTCAATTGTCATAAAGAATTTCATCAACAAATTTTTACATAATTAAATTCTTTCGACGAATTTAAATAAAATTTTTAAGAATAATTACATTTTTCGATGAATTTAATTAAAATTGTAATGTTTACTAATTTACCGTTAATGAACATTTTTGAAAATTTCAATTTTAAAATAATAAATTTATAATAATTAATAATATAGAATAATTTTTCTTTCTAAATCTTTTCAATTTCGAAATTAATGTACTGAAAATCATTTAATCAAATTCCGTAAAAATAATGAAATTTTTGAAAATAATTTTTACAAATAATTGAAATTCTGTGATGAATTTTATTTTTTATAAAAATAATTAAATCTCGATAAAAAAAGTTTATTATTTATGCCAATAATTGAATCTCTGTAAAAAATGTTATTTATGAAAATAATGGAATTATTGCGAAGAAATTTATAAAAATAATTGAATTTATAATTTCAGAAGAATTTTATATATTAAAATTGTTTCAAAATCTAAGCACTTTAAAATTTCTAATTCAATTTTTTCAAAATTAAAATTTTTCAAAGTTCATCTATTGGACTGTTTTTTAAAATTACAATTTTTATTCTTAAAAATTCCACAGGCTTGCTAAAAATAATTGTTTTAATCAAGAATTTTAGTTAAAAATTCTAGTAAAAAATTGAATTTTGCAAAATTTACTCATGTAGTTTTTTTTAGAAATAATCCAATTTCAGAAATTTAAAATCGTATTTTCTTAATTTTAGTTCTTGTGGAAAAAAATAACAGTAAGTATTTAAAATCATTTAACAAAATTACGGAAGCATTGAATAATTTAATTTAGAAATTCTCAAAATATTATATAGTAAATATATTATTAATTTAAAATTTCTTCAAGAAAATTTAATTTCCAAAAACAATTCATTGAAAATTTTGCTAAATTTACGTGAAATAAATTTTCTATTTTTAAGACATTTTTTTACAGTTATTGGAAATTTTTCAATTTTTGAAAATTTTAATTTTACAATAATAAATTTATAATAATTAATAATATACAATAATTTCCCTTCCTAAATGTTTTCAATTTTAAAATTAATGTACTCAAAATCATTTCATTAAATTACGTAAAAATAATGAAATTTTTTAAATAATTTTAATTGTAAATTTTAAAAATAATTAAAAAATAGCAAGAATTTTATTAAAAACTTATGTGAACAGTAATTGAATTGCTTAGAAAAATTTTATTACAATTTTTATAAACAATTGAACCTGTTAGAGAAATTTTATTAAAATTATCTTGAATATAATTGAATTTTTTCCAATTGTATTGAAAATCAATGAATTTCTCAGAAGAGTTTTATTAATTACAAAAATAATTAAATTCTTGACAATAATTTCGAAATTTATAAAAGTAATTTTATTGTTTCAAAGAATTTTATCAAAATTGTTGAAAATTGTTGAAAAAACTCTTAAAAAATAATTGTACTCTTTTGGAGAAATTTTATTTAAATTGTATTGAAAATAATTGAATTGCTCCAAAGAATTTTTCATTTATGACAATTATTATTATTAATAACATAATAATTAATTAATTTGAAAGAAAAATATTTAAAATTGGAAAACAATTACTTAAAAATCATTAACATTCAACTGTCTTTTGACGGTTTTCGAGTTTTGTTTTTTTAGTTCTTTCCAAAACAGCAAAATTCGAAAATGCCTAATTTCAGGTGTGGACAGAATGAATTAATTAAGGAATTAATTATTATAAGTAAATAAAAATAATATTAATAATTTGCTGCGAAGTAAAATGGCTCTATTAGGAACGCAAATTTACAACGACCGTGATTTACTAAAATTCAAAAATTACGAGGAATATTTAGACTCCCTGGTGACAGATGCTGATCTCTTTTATCTAAATGACAAGAAAGTCGCACGTCAAATAGTCGAGCTTGGTTATCGCAGTATTCAAGAAACACTATCGAAATCAAATTTCCAGAAACGTCGCGAAATTGTTCGCAATTTAGAATATCCAATTTACAAGCCATACATTTTATGCTCGGAATTAATCACACCCACTAATTTCCTTCAGTCCGAATTGGCACTTCGCGAGCGTGAAAATCGCCTCGGGCACATATCGACAATAATATTTCTCCGCTACTACATCAAATCGAAAATTGAAATTTCCGGCTACATTGATTACGCTCATCGTTTAGAGACTGAGAATTGGACAGTATTTTTTCGGAATGAAAAAAAATTACAAGTTCGTAGCGACGATTTGGCTTATTACAATAGTAAACGAAGAAAATCAATTTTGAATAAAACTAAAAATTACCAACCAATGATTATTAGTGATTCAAAACGAAAACTTGCCTTCAAAAATACTCACGATCGTCAATGTATTTATGTCAATGAGAATAATTATTCTTTTCCCGGAATCGGAACTTTTAGGAAAGTAATTTGTAGCCAAGGATACGAGGATATCGTTTTGTATGATCATCATCTTCGCAGTAAATTGTAACTTTTTTTTCACAAAATTTTCCCTACGTGAGTAAACTTTATACAAATAGTGTATTTGAAAAATTTCGATCAGGGAGAAAAAAAAATGTAAAATCGAAAAAACTACAAAAGTTATTAGAACAAGAAAACAAATAAATTCGCTTCAGTCGATTAAAGATACAAAAAGGTAGTGTTGTCACAAAATTTTCTTTTTTATTTCCCTGACCTTTCATTGATTTCAAAGTTAAACAATTTTGTTACATAAATATTTAATTGTTATTTACTTTTCCACAGGAACTAAATTAAAAAAATTCCAATACCTTCTGAAAAATAATTTTTAAAAATTTGCATTTTTTACCCAAAAAAAAGTGATTGCAATAATAGAAAAATTCGTATTTTTGGAAAATAAGTCGAGAAAAAGACACCTTTTTTAAGTATTCGGAAAAAGACGAAAGAATCATTCTAGGGTTGTAAGGTTTATTTTTAAAATTATTAAATAAATTAAATAAAAAAAAGACTCACCTCTCTGTTTGGTTTGTGTGAATTGACGAGTTGCACGCCACTACCGTTTTTTATTAGGGCCGCTTGTGAATCTCCAGCCCAGGCTATGTACAGGGTTTTGTTTACTAACAAAGCACAAACGGCGGTACTTCCACTATTTATTTCCTAAAAAATGCAAATTTATATTCATTAAATGCACTTCTTCGTTGGGGATTATTTGTTTACACCTAACTGAATGCCGATTCCTCAAAGTCAAAAAAGCTAAAAGGAAAGCTAAAAAAACAGGGTTGCTACAAAAATTTAATTTTTCTCTGACTTTTCCCTGATTTCCAGACAAAATTCTTTTTTTTCAAAAAGTTTTTAAATAATTTTCAAATTTCATTTTTTTATAAACCAATTTTACGAAATTTGGATTATTCGCAAATTCTCCAATTAAATATATCTAAAAAAATAAAGACATCAAATAATTTCAAGAAAAATTCATTTCAAATTTTTTCATAATAATTAATTATCCAGAATTGTTAGTTAAAAGTGTGAAAAATTCACATTTTCAAATATTATAATTTGAAATCTTTTCAAAATTCAATTATTTCTAAAAATTTAATGCTTTATTACTTTCAAAATTCAATTTTTAATACGTTGGTAAAGTTTACAACGTTTATAGTAAACAATTTTAGAAAAGAATATTTTTTAAAGAAAATTTTTATAAATTTTTGTAAAGAAAATAGTGCGATTAATTTTTATAATAATTATTTGCAAAAAAAATATTTGTGAACAAAAAATATTATTTTTTTAGTAGGAAAATAATTTTTTTCTTTCAATCGTTGATCATAAACGTTGCGAATTTTACCGACGCTTTTTAATAGACATTTAAAAAAACACAATTATTTGAATAGAGAATTAAATAATGTATTGAATAATTGAATAATTTTTAAGATTGAATTTTCATGAAGAATTTTATCACCAAATTTTTAAATAATTAAATTTTAATAAAATTTTTAGGAATAATTTTATTTTTGGAAAAATTTTATTAAAATCCAAACTAAATAACATCAAAATAAATATTTGATTAAAAATGTATTAAAAATAATAAAAAATCTGCGATAAGCTTATTATTTATGAAAATAATTGAATTGCGAAGAAAATTTTAAAAAAATTATACATAATTGAATTCCTGTGGAAATTTTAATAATTTACGAAAATAATTAAATTATTTCAAAGAATTTTATTAAAATAATAGATATTAAATAAAAATCATTTAATTTAGGATATATTTTTAAACGAATTGAAATTTTGACAAGAATTTTATTAAAATTTTTGAAAAAAGAATTTTATTATTTATGAAGATACTTAAAATTATGGCGGGATTTTTTTTTAAATTTTTGAGCATGTATGGAAAAAATTAAATTCCAAAAAAATAATTTTATTATTTATGAAAATAATTAAAATTCTACGATCAGTTTTGTTATTTACGAAAATAATTTAATTCCTAAATAGAATATTATAATTTATGCAAATAATTGAAATGTTGAGAAGAATTTTATAAAATTAAATTAAAATTGAATTTTTCAAAAATCTAAGTTCTCTAAAATATCTAATCAAATTGATTTAAAATTGAAATTTTCTAAAATTTCAAATTGAAACCTTTTCAAGATGATTTACTTATGAAAATTTTAAACTCAATTTTTTAGAAAATTTTCAAATAATTTTAAAAAATTTAAATAAATTCTAATTTTGTTTAGTATTGTTAACTAAAATTCTTCTATAAATCCAATATTTTTAATAATGAATTTAATAAATATTAAAAAATTTGAGATCAATTATTTATTAATTATTTAAATACCAAAATTAAATTTTTTATAATAATTGTCAAGGTCATTATCAAGTAATTATGAAATAATATTTTCTAAAAATTATAATAAACCAACAAATGTTACGTGCGGAACGAAAAATTCAATTTGTTGTTTATACAAATTACAAAATTTTTTATTTTCAAATATAAATTTTTTAAATAATTTCATAGTCAAAATTTAAAACATTCACTTATTTAGTACAAAATTAATTATTACTGTTCATATTTTAAAAATTTTAATAAAAGTTCACCAAAGAATTCAATAATTTTCTAAAATTTTAATAAATTCTTTCAAACAATTCAATTATTTTTTTAAGTCGTAAAATCTTTACGAAAATTCAATTATTTTTAAAACAATTTTAATTGAATTCTTCGGAAGAGATCAATGTTTGAAAAAAATTTTAAACACACTTCGAAAGAATTCCATTTTTTCTAAAATTTTAATAAATCCTTCGAAATAATTAAATTATTCTTATAAATATAGTAAAATTCTTCGCAAGAATTCAATAAATTTTATAAACAGTAAAATTCTTTGCATGAATTTAATTATTTTCAAAACTATTTTAATTAAATTCTTTGGATGAATTCAAATATTTTCATAAATTTTATTTATTTCCTAAAATTCTAATAAATTCTTCGAAACAATTCAATTATTTTTGTAAATACTACAATTCTTTGAAGAAATCAAATTATTTTTAATCCAATTTAAATAAAATTACACGAAAGAATTTAATTATTTTCAAAAATTTCCATAAAATTCTATTTCAACAAGAATTTTAAATTCTTTAAAAGTAATTCAATTATTATCAAAATATTTATAAAATAGAAATTTTTCCAAAATTTTAATAATTCCAAAAAAGTAAATTTAAAAAAATGTTAATTTACTTTAAACGAAGATAAGTAGTTGAATTTAAAAAAAAACATGACTTAAGATTTTGAGAATTATTTCTTTAAAAAATTAGAATGCAAAAATTCAGTGAATTACTTTCTTCAAAAATATTTTAATATCATTTATGGAAGCTAATTTTCATTCATTTTCATTTTTAAATTTAAACTTGAATTTTTTTTTGATTTTTGAGAATTCAAACATTTTCAAAATTTACAATCAAAATTCTTTAAAAGTTGAAAGATGTGTTTAGTTATTCTTCATACTATAAAAATTGAAACAAGTTGTAGGTATTTTATACCAAATTCGCATACTTTAAAAAATAGTCGAAAACAGTTTTTTAAGTAAGTCATAATATTCGAGGCTTGTAAATATTAAAAATTAAAATTTTACATTTAAAAAATTTCAAAATAAATTTCTTTGACAGTGACGAAAAATGATTGCAATAAAATTTGAAGAAGAAATAAATAAATTTCGTTCATTTAAACATTCAGAACTTTAGGATCATAGAAAATTACAATATTGAATAGAAAAATTAATTAGAAGAAATAAATAAATTTTGTTCATTTAAATATTCAGAACTTTAGGATCATGGAAAATTGAAAAATTGAGTCGAAAAATTAATTAGAATTCTAAAGCATCCCTTGGAATTATATAAAAATTGAATAGAAAAATTAATATTAGAATTCTAAAGCATCTCTTGGTTGAATGAAAAATTTTATTTTCTACCTTTTCAATGAAGCGAGCGTCAGTTACTGAGAAAGCATCTCTTAAGGCATTTTCTGGATCCTTAGGATAATGTGGGCTTTCCACTAAATACTGATGAAGATGTGCTGCACAATATACAGCCGCATCTTGTCCACCGTGTCCATCAAATACTGCGTAGTAATTTACAATGGAATCATCCTGTAAAAGAAAAACATTTTTAGTAAAAAGAAACATTTTTTTGTTTGCATAAAAAAGCAACAACTTTTTAGTAAATTTTTTTTAAACACAAAGTTTATTAGAAATAAATTTTCAGTTGCTTTTTAAAAAATGTAAAAAGAATCATCAGCCCAATCAACTCACTTTAATACTGAACATTGTGTTTAAGTCATATAAAACAACGGAACGATCTTCCATTTTTCTTCTCGTATTCTTGATAGCGTAACATGTCGTCAAAGGCAATGGGGTTGAAGGCGGTGGCGGTAATAAGGCCAAACGACTATTGTCCAAATATCGAAAGCAAATTTCGTTTATTCTGCTTATCACTGCTTGCATCAATTTTAGAGGTCCGTATGCTGAAAAAAGATTCATTAATTTATTCATTGCAATTATTCCTAAACGACAGGAAGAACAGTATTTTTTTTCTCAACACAAATCGGCGAAAAGGTGAATTATTCTACGAAAATAGTTGACAAAAAAATAATATAATTATAATTAGTATAATTATGAATACAATTAACTAATTAAAAATTATTCCCTTTTATTTAAAACCATTTTAATAAACTTCTTAGAAATATTTCAATTATTTAAAAAAATTTCAATAAAATTCTTCGCGAGAATTCCATTATTTTCATAAATATTAAAATTCATCGAATTTCCATTATTTTCAATAATTTTAATAAAATACTTGACGAGAATTCAATTATCGTCATAAATACCAAATTCTGCGCAGAAATTCAATTATTTAAATTAATTCTTTATCTTCTTCTTATCATTTTCAATAATTTTATTAAAATTCTTGACGAGAATTCAATTATCTTCATAAATACCAAATTCTGCGCAGAAATTCAATTATTTAAATTAATTCTTTAATTTTAATTATATTCTTGACAAGAATACAACTATTTTCATAAATATTAAAATTTAATTATTCTCCAAAAGTTTAATAAAATTAAAGGCAAAAATTAAATTTATCTTCAACGAGCAAAAAAAAGTTGCTTTTTAGTCGATTAAAAATATTTAAAAATTTTCAAAACAGTCGTTTATTTAATTCAGTATTGTTAAAAAATTTCAATTTAATAAAAACTTGTATAAATTTACCAAATAAATATTTAAATACTTCTTATTTCTTTATTCACGCGGGAAATAAAATTAATTTAAACCGTCCATTTTTCTTTTTAAGGATAAAAAAATAATGAAATTCGTAAAACTAACTTTTTAAAAATATTTCTAAATAATTTTTTGAAATGCAAAAAACTTTACAATTAAATATAATTATAAAATGACCAAAACATTTAAATTTGGTAAAATCTTTTCAAAAATAATTAAAATTTACCAAAACCTTCGAAAAATAATTCAAAATTTGACAAAATTTTTGAAAAATAATAGATGAGTTTTTTAGAAATATAAGAAATGTTTCAAAGAATTTTAATTGTAAATAAATAATTTCTGAAAAATTCTAAAAATAGTAAATTAAAAAAGTTTTTAATTTATTTTATTCGAAGATTATCTAATCTTAAAAAATTATAAGAAAACAATATTCTAAGAATTAGTTTGTTATAAATATTGTAATGAAATTTTTTTTAAAAATTTTAATTGAAAATTTTGAATATATAATTATTTTCTCCAAAATGTGAACAATTCTGACAAATTTTAATTTTATTATTTTCTGTATGAATTTTTGGAAATATTGAAAATATTGAAAATATTGAAAATATTGAAAATATTAAAATTTTGGAAATATTGAAAATATTGAAAATATTGAAAATATTGAAAATATTGAAAATATTGTAAATATTGTAAATAATTGAATTTAAAAAAATTTGAACGTAATTTAGATAATTACTTTATTCCAACATATTTTAATAATATTTTTAAACGCTAGTTTTCATTTATTTTCATTTTTATTGAATTTACAATTGAAAATTATTCATTAAAATTTTTGGGAATTTAATATTATTTCCAAAATTTTCAATTAAAATTCTTTAAAAGTTAATTTTTAAAAATTTTAATAAAAAACTTGAAAAAATACACAAATAATTGAATTTTCAAACGATTGAATTGGTAATTGATTAAAATTTTAAAAAATTGTTTAAAGTTTGGAAAAATTATAATTTGGATCAATTAGAATTTGAGTTCAAATAAAATATAAAAATAAAATTAATTACAAAAATCAAAAGAATTAAAATTTTCACGATTTACAGTCAAAGTCAATAAATATTTTAATCGATGAAAATTTCAACAATTTAGAATTTTAATTTATTGAAATATAAATTATAATTAAAAAATTTTTTATTTAAATTAAAACTGAATTTTAATTTTTTTATATTTTATAATAACGAAAGATGATCAAGTCATAAAATCATTATTTTATGTTATAAAAATTTTGTTACTGTAACTTCTTCCAATTATTACCATCCTTTCAATGCAATTATTATTTTCTAGAAATTTACCTGAAAATCATTTTTAAATTCATTTTTATTAGAAAATTCTTCGAGAATTTAATTATTTGAATATAAAAATGAAAAATTTGTTTTGAATACATGAAATATTTCTTAAAATTGAATTCTGATAAATAATTTTATTAAAAAATTGTTAAATAGTTTGTTGTATTCTTTGGTCGAATTTTAATAAACCTGAAGAGCAATAACATTTTTTAAGAAGTCTGATTAAAATTGTATTAAAAATAATTGAATTCTTAAAAACAATATTATCGTTTATAAAAATCCTTGAGTCCTTGAAAAATATTGTTTTCAGTATTTAACAAACTAATTGAATTATTGCACAGAAATTTATCCAAAAAACTTGTAATTAATTGAAATTCTGACGACAATTTAAAAAATAATTGTACTTCATAGAAGTTTAGAGAAGAAATTTATTACTTTTGAAAATAATTGAATATCTGTAAAATGAATTTTATTATTAATAAAAATAATTGAATTTTTGTAAAGAATTTTATGAAAATTGTATTAAAAATAATTGAATTATTTCGAGGGTTTTTTATTAATATTTTTTGAAACAATTGATTTAGTACGAAGAATTTTGTTATTTTTTAAATGTAATTGAATGATAATCAAGATTTTACTCAAATATTTTTGAAAATAATTTAATTCTGGCGAAGTAATTTATATTATTTATAAAACTAATTGAATTCTTGCGATAAGCTTATTGTGTATGATAATAATTGAATTCCTTTTAAAAATGTTCTTATATTTATGAAAATAATGAATTATTGGGTAGAATTTTTTAAAAAATTTGTAAATAATTGAATTTCTGGGAAATGTTTATTATTTTTGAAAATAATTAAACGTTTGTGTAGAATTTTACGAATTTTTTTGTTAAATAATTGAATTCTTTTGGGAAATTTTATTAAAATAGTAGATATTGAAATGCATTCAACAGAGGAAAATTTTTGAAAAAAATTGAATATTTGCTAGAAATTTTATTACTTTTGAAAATAAATTGAATTTCTGCAATCATTTGTTACTTCGTTCGAAATTCAATTCTTTTTAGATTTTTTAACTAAAATTCCTCCATAAATCAATTATTTTTAATAACTAATAAAAAGTCAATATGTCTAATGAAATATATATATATTAAAAAAATTAATTTAATTCAGAAGAATTTTAAGTATCAAAATATCAAAATTTTTCAAAAATCTATTTTGACATTTATGAATAGTTAAATCTTTAAAAAGGAATTAGGATTAAATATTAAATTAAATTAAATAGAATTAGTAGATTAAATAGAATTAGGATGAATAGAATGAATAAAAGAAAAAAAAAGATTCAAACTTTACCTTTTAATAATTTGAATTTGAAGTTTTTATGAAACATTTTGACGAATTAAATTTTAAAATTAAATTAAAATTGTTATCAATGAAAATTTGTGAAATGAATAAATGTTGGTGTACAGTTTTTCTAAAAAATAATTTCTAAACCTTTTTTTTCTAATAAAGTTCGATTTCTAAAAATTTTTGTTTCTAATTATCGTCCAAATTTGGATAAGTAATATTTTGCATAGATTAAACTTTGGATAAATTCAATTTTAGTTCAATTAAACTGAAAATGAAAAAATGTTTTTGTCTAAAAGACAAAGGTTCTTTTTTTTTACAATTTTCAGTAATTGATACTCACTATTTCCATAAGGTTTCAGGCCACAATCTTCGGGTTGCTTTCGACATATTGACTTCACTTCATCTATCACTAATCGAACCATATGAGACTGCAAACTTGGTGGACAGAATCTGAAAGAAAAAATTAGTTAACAATCATTTTTCTTTTTTTAATTTTTCTTTTAGATTATCGAAAAACTATTTTTATTTTTCGTTTATAATCTGTAATGTTTCACGGAAATTGCATATATCAATTTAAATACTGATATACGTAATTTTATATGTAATATCTTTCAGATAGCAGAGATAAAAATTTGCTAAAGTGGATTGAGAAATCACTTTGCAGCAGAAAAAACAATTTTTCATTTCTATAAAAACGCCTCTTCAATATTTATTAAATTCAATTATAGTTCAGATTCAGTTCAATATCCAATAAAAGGATAATAATAAATATTCAATAAAGAAACATTTTTCAACAATATAGGGAAGAATATGGCGCCGAAAGAAGGAAAATATCAAAACGAACGGAATGAAAATTTGGATGAATATTTCAAAGCCATTGGTGAGTAGGGGAAAAAAATATAAAAAATACGAAAAATAAAAATTGAAATTAGTCGCAATAAAAATTTGTTTACATTAACATTGCAGGAGTTCCTTATATTCCGAGAAAAATGATACTGACTTCAAGACCAACACTAGAAATAAAGCAAGACGAAGACAATAAATGGACGATTAAAACTATTTCTCTATTTCGCACTGCGGAGCTTAGTTTTACCTTAGGAGAGGAATTCATCGAAAATATGCCGTCAGGAGTTACTTTAAAAGTACTTTCAACTATTTTTTATATTTTATTTCCTATCTTTCATTTATTTATTTTTATTTTCATTATTTATTCTTTTATTTAATTTATTTTTTATTTCATTTATTTTTATTTCATTTATTTTTTATTTCATTTATTTATTTTTATTTTCTCTTTTTTCAACTATTTTAATTTTTTACTTATTTTCCCCCATTTTTGGTAAATGCTTTTGTCTCTTTTTAACAGAATGTGGCAAAAATCGAAGACGACAGTATTGTCATCTCTTCATTAGGACCAAATGGTGAAAAGACTGAACGTAAATACGAGTTTAAGGAAGACGAAGTTATTTTGGTAGGCATCAAAAAAGAAAATTACTTATTTTAAAATCGTTTCATTTAATATTTCAAATTTTCATTTAGGTATTTACCTGAAAAAAAATTTGATATATCGTAAATAAAAAAAAGTGCTTAAAGAAGCGTTTACTTTCATTTCAGAGCATGACACATGAGCAGAGTGGTCAGGTTGCAAAACGTTACTTCAAGAAGATTCCATAATACCACATAAAACAAGAATATATACACACACGTTTCAAAGCTATATTATTCTAACCATATTTTGTAAATAAAATTGTTACGCTCACCGCTCATGCACAATGGCCGTTTGTAATTATTTTATATTTCCAGAAATTAGTACTAACACATATTTTTTACAAAAAAAAAAAAAATAGAAAAAAGAAAAAACAATTCCATTCCTTCAACTAATTTAAATTCTGTAAAAGTTTTCACAAAAATAATAAACAAGTGTTAAATAAACATAGACTTTTTCTCTTTAAATTCCAACTTTCTTCATTCTAATTAAGAAAGTATTATTTACATAATTATTCAAATTTTCTTAAAGGGAGAAAACACTCTAAACGCAGGTTTCGCACTCTCAAAAATTTATTTTGAAAAAGTATTAAAAAAATAAAAATTAAATTTTTCGAGGAATTCAATTAAAATTTAAAAATAATTGAAATTCTGCTATGAGTTTCATTAGTTACAAAAATAATTAAATTCTTGCACAGAATTTTACTCAAATTTGAAGAATTTTATTAAAAACCAAAAATTTAATTTTTTTGAGGAATTCTAGTGAAATTGTATTAAAAATAATTGCATCTTTATATAAAGAATATTATTAAAGTGTTTGAAAATAATTGAATTTCTGCAAAGATTTTTATTAATTTTTTTAAATAATTGAATTCTTCGGATAAATTTCTCAAAAAATTGTACTCGAAATAATTGAATTCATATAATCAATTATAATATAATTATCAAGAATTTCGAAATAATTAAATTATTTCAAAGAATAGAATTGCAATTTGATTAAAAATAAAAAAATTCGAAAAAATAATTTTATGACTATTTCTAAAAATAGGTAATTAAATTTCTGCAAAACAATTGATTAAATATTCAGGGTGTCTACTATTTTTATTCAACAAAATTCACGATTATTTCCGGTTATGTCCTAAATTTTTCCCGGTTTTTTTCTCATCAAATTAAAATTTATATTTGATTTCGAACATGAATAAATCTTTAACATTTTGAAAATAATGTTTTTTTTTAATAATTTTAATTATAAATTATAAATAATTTTAATTGATAATTTAGAAAATAATTGAATTAAACAAAGCATTTTCTCAATTTGTTGAAAATAAACTTGTCTCTTTATAAATAAAATTGAAAATATGATTTTTCAATTCTATTAAAATTATATTGATAATTGAATTTGTGCAAAAAAAAAATAAAAAAAAAATAAATAAAAATAAAAGTAATTCAATTCTTCCAAACAATGCTATTATTTATTAAAATAATTTAATTCTTGTGATGAATTTTATTAAAATTTTTGAAAATAATAAAACAGATGATCCTCAAGTTTTGAACGTTCAAATGAACGAAATATTTTTTATTGAAGATATTTTTATAAATTACTAATCATAAACAAATTTAAAAACTAAAATTTTACGTTGAGAAACTCAGTAATTCATTTTTTAGATAGTAACGCAAAATAATTGCAATAAAAATTTAATTTTTAGAAGAAATAAATAAATTTTGTTCATTTGAACGTTCAGAACTTTAGGCTCTTTAAAACAGTAATAATTAATTATTTATTTAATAATTAATAAACATTTAATTGGTTCAAGAAATAAATAAAAACAGTTTATAAAAACATTCAGAAATTTGAAATTATAATAAAATTTAAGGGAAGTTCATTAATTATAATTATGTATTGAATAGAATAATATAATTTTTATAAGCAAAAAATTCATTTAAAACTGTAAGAGGGACTTTAAATTTAAAGAATAAAATTATAATTACGTGATTTGTTAAAAACAAATTAAAGTAATAAAACTTTTTTTAATTTTAGTGAAAAAATTCCTGGTTTGGTAAAAAATTCCCAGTTATTTTCCGGTTTTCATGTATTTCCCGATTAGTAGACATCCTGAATATTACTTTAAAATAATTTAATTTATTTTAAACAATTTGATTAAAATTGTTTTGCAAATAATTGAAATTTTTTCTAAGAATTTTATTACTTGTGAAAACACTCGATTTGTTAATTTCGAATTAATCTCGATTTGATAAATTTCAAAGAAATTTATTAATATTTTAATAAATAATTCAATTGTTTTTAAAAATTTATGGAAATTTATGAAAATAATTTAATTCATTTGAAGAATTTTTAAAAAATTATATTTAAAATAATTTAATTCATCTGAAGAGTTTTATTCTTTTTGAAAATAATTGAATTTCTGTGAAAAAATTTATAATTTCCAATTTTATAACTGAATTCTTGTGAAGAATTTTATTAAAGTTTCTGTAAATAATTGAATTTTGTTAACTACATATTTTTTAAAAATTTGAGAGAATGATTAATTTATTTCGAATAATTTGATAAAAATAATTTAATTTTTGTAATGAATTTAATTATTTATGAAAATTATTACATTCTTAAAAAGAAATTTTATCAAGATGTTTGACAGTTATTAACTTATTTGAAAAAAAATTTATTATAATATTTCAGGTAATTGATTTCTTTCAATTTGAGAGAAAATTGAATTGAATATTTGCGAAAATTTTATTAACATTTTAAAAAAAAAAATTGTATTTTTTAAAGATATTTTATTAAAATAGTAAATATTGGCAAATAATTGCATTTCAATTAAAAATTTCATTATTATTTATGAAAATAATTGAAATCTTGTGAAAAAATTTTGAAAATTTTTGATAATAAAAGTGAATTATGTCAAAGAATTTTATAATAATTTTTTGAATTGTTCCTAAAAAATATGTTATTAAAATTTTTGATAATATTTTAATTTCAACTGTTTGCGAATTTAATATAAATGGAATTTTCAGGAAAAGAAGAAAGGTAGCTTTTAGAATCATAAAAATAATTAAATAAAATTCGAAAATTGTCCAATTGACACTAGAATTTTCCCTTTTCGTCTATTTGACAGTAGACATAATCAGAATTAAAAAAAGACTAAAACATTCCGTGCAATTAAAATTTAATTTGTTATTAGTAATGTAAATACTCTCATTGTGTTCATTAGCAAAAGATCTGTAACAAAGATGAGTTTTGCTCTTTGATACGTAAAAAGCACACGATGAGTCAAGTTATAGAACAAAAAAAATGTTTTATCGCAATGAATATAATTTACTGGGTCAATAGTGTTACTTACTTTTGATTGAGATACTGAAGAGTCATATCAATGATCTCACCCACAATTTCGCCTTCAGTAACATCGTATCCACACATTTTTACAGGGAGTTGATCATCAGGATTTAAATTCGAGATGAAATCGTTGAAAAAGCATTGATATGAGCCAAGATAGTCGCCCTCTTCAATAACCGCAGACATTTTAACCAAAAAAAAATATTTATTTCACACTCACAAATTGAATAGTCAGGAAAAAAGCGCGAAAAATAGCAGCTTATTAATTTTACTCGAAAATAAAGAAAACAGGTCACTTGTCACGCTTGTCACAGTTTACATGTGCTTACACGTATTCGCTTGTTTATTTAACAATATCACTTCCTTATCGTCACTATATTTTCACCCACAGTCAATTTTTAAGACTTTAATCAAATGAAATGAAATAGACGCTTCGAGTATATTACTTTTTCTTTCCTTTTACTTTGCCAACAAACTGTGAAAATAAAACACCAAGTTTATAAACTATACGAGAGACGAGATGTTTTTTTTAGGTTACGTCACTCATTCATTGACGCGAAAAGAACATACACGATTCTTCTCCAGCGTGAATTTCATCCAAAGTATTAAAAGTCCGCGTGTTTTCAACACTAGTACGAAATACTCAGTCAAAACAACTCACATTTACTTTTTTTCCTACTTTTTTTTCCTTATATTTTTACGAAAGAGAGAGAGAAAGAGAAGTGGTGGTGATGCCAAGTGTTGGGCGCGCGCTAAAAACAGTTTTCAACTGTTACGTTCACTTACGTGCGTTACGATATGTCGCGGTAACTTTCAAACACTTGATTTACGTGAATTCCACTAAATTACGAATTATTCAAAATTGTTTTAAATTATTTGTCTCAATATGTATTATTTTTCTATTTGTAATACTTATCGAACGTGTGCCACGAAAAAATATTAATTTAAATTACTTTTTTGGGAGGAATTTTAATAGAATTTTTAAAAATAATTTAAATTCTCCTAGGAGTTTTATTATTAACGAAAAATATTACAAAAAGATTTTTTAGATAACTCATTGTCTTTCAATACATTTCAATTTTTTTTTAATAATTGACTTCAGATTAACTTTTCATTATTTACGAAAATAATTAAAATTAGTTAATAAATTATTAATTAATTTATTAATAAATTTAATTAATAAAAATAATTAATAAATTTAATTAATAAAAATAATTAATTATTAATTAATTTAAAAATGTAATTAATAAAAATAATTAATAATTAATTAATTTAAAAATGTAATTATTAAAAATAATTAATAATTAATTAATTCATAATTATTAATTAATAATAAATTAATTTATTATTAATTAATAAATTTTGACTATAATTTTATTACAATTTTTAAAAATAGTTTAATTTTATAGAAAAATTTTATTAATATTGAAAATATTTGTTAAAATTTTACTAGAATTTTTTTAAATTTGTTAACATAATTGAATTTCAACGAAGAATTTTATAAAAAGAATTTCTAAATAATTAAATTCCTGTGAAAGTTTTAATATTTGTTAAAGTAATTGAATTATTGCGAAGAATTTTTAATTATTTGTGAAAACACTCGATTTGTGCAAAAAAATTTATTCACATTTTTAAAAATAATCCAATTGTTTTTAAAAATTTATGGGATTATATGAAAATAATTTAATTCTTTGGAAGAATTTTTTAAAAGTTACATTTAAAATAATTTAATTTATCTAAAGAGTCTTATTCTTTTTGAAAATAATTGAATTTCTGTGAAAAGTTTTATAGTTTGCAAATATAATTGAATTTTTGTGAAGAATATTATTAAAGGTTCTGTAAATAATTGAATTTTGTGAACTATTTACTAAAAATTTGAAAGAATAGTTCAATTATTTCGAATAATTTAATAGAAATGTATTTAAGTTTTGGAATGAATTTTATTATTTGTGAAAATAATTCAACGAAGAATTTTATAAAAAGAATTTCTAAATAATTATAAATTCCTGTGAAAGTTTTAATATTTATTAAAATAATTCAATTATTGCGAAGAATTGAATTAAAAGTTTTTTAAATAATTAAATTCTATAGAAAATTTTATTAAAATAGTAAATATTAAAAATCGCATTCAATGAAGAAAATTCTTTTTAAATAATTGAAATCTTATTAATAAATTTTTTATGTTTTTGTAAATAATTGAACTTAGGAAAAAAATTGAATTTCTGCGATAACTGTAAAAAAATTAAATAGTTGAATTTCTATTAAATTTTAATTGCTTTTAAAAATAATTGAATTCTTATGATAAATATTATTTTTTATGAAGATAATTGAATTTCTTCTCATCACATTTTATTCAAATTTTTGAGAAGAATTTTAATATTCATTAGAATAATTCAATTATTGCGAAGAATTGAATTAAAATTTTTAAAATAATATTCAATATATATTTAGAAATTCAACTAATTTCACAAGAATCGAAATAAAAATTTTTTCAAGTATAATTTATTCCACTGAATTGTTTTTATTTAAAAAAAAGTTCGAAATTTATTTGGATAAAATACTGTTTTAGTTTATATAATTAAAATTTATTCAAGATTTGTTGTACTTCGAGCAAAATGCATACAATTAATGCACTCATACAAATCCAGTCATTCGTCCCTAAAATTACAATTAGAACTTATTCCAAATTAATATTTACAATTATAGATTATCTAAATTAGAAAATAGTAATCCTAAACACAAATTATTCACTGAAAACACATTTACTAAACGCAAATAAAAAAACATTTGATAATCCTTGTCACACTTTAATTTGTTAATAAACAAATTAAAGTTTACAATCACAAAATAATCTTGTCGATTATATTCAATTAATTAACTAAATCTCTGATGCGTAAATAATATTCGGGTATTTTGACAAATTTTTATAAATTTCCACTTGTGTGTGGCCTTTTTTGTTTTCCTTCATAATTTTTCCAATCAGAAATTTTCTCTTAAATACATTATTTATGGGATCGCACGAAGAAAATAAAATACAATGTTTTATTTCTTCGCGATACCCGTGAAAAAATTTGCACAAAAATTTACACACTTCAACGTGTGCAAATTAATAATTAATTTGCAAAAATTAATTAATTAATTAATTAATAACTAATAATTATATTAAAAAATATATAAGTGGAATTAATTTAATCAGTCTTTAAACGTTTCGGTGTTGGTTCACTGTTTTGTGAATTAGAATCTTCTGAAAATCCTAAATGCGATGAGAATTCTGTTATTCCTTGAGAATCACTGACTGTTGAGAAACCTGGAATGAAAAAATAAATGAATGAGAAGATTATTTCTTCTTTTACGAAAATTTCTGAGCGCATTTTTGCAATTACTTACAAGTATTTGAGTCTTCCGTGAGTCCGAAATTCGAATTCGAAGAATCTAAACCTCCTTTTCTTGGCAAACCGTTTTCCTTGTCAGCAACTGTTTTTCCCTTCTTTTTCTGGATTTGAAAACGAAGAAAAAGGTAAAAATATTGATTTCGTAAAGAAAAAATTCAAAAATCTCAGCATCACAGATAATTACTCACTCACCTTTTGTAATTTAAGTTAAATTTTGATATATTTAGTCACTTTCTTCTTTTCTTAATAAAAAAGCACTTTTACTTTCATTGAAAAGTTTAATGAACTTACAAAAATCGATAGTATTTAGAGTAAAGTGTTACAATTTCGAATTTTGCCAGTAAATGTTTCGGAAAAATTCAATTTATTCTAATTTAGAAAAATTTTAACTTCTTGATTAAAAGAATGAATTTTTTACATATTTGGCTTCGCACTCATCGACTAAAACCTACTGTTTGCTATTTTTTTCTGAAAATTTGCACCACTTTTTATTCACAAACAGTTAAAACAACAAAATAATTATTTTAATAAAAAAAAAAACATTTTAGGAACAATTCAACAACTTTTAATAAAATTCATTAAAATAATTCACTTACAAAATTTTTTTTTAATTCCTTTGCAAAATTTTAATTATTTTCGAAAATAATGGAATTTTTCCCAGAAATGCAATTGTTTTCCAATAATTACTTTTTTAATAAAATATTTCAAAAGAATGCAATTTTTTTTATTATTAATAAAATTTTTCGCAATTCACAAATAATTAAATTCATTACAAAAATTCAATCATTCTTAATACAATTCTAATTTTATTTATTTGAAATAATTGTATTATTCTTTCAATTTTTTAGAAAATGGTTCACAAAATTCAATCATTTCCAAAAATATTAATAAAATTTTTCGCAAGAATTCAATTATTTTCATAAATTACCATAAAATTCTAACTAAATCTAATTAAAATTTTATATAAGAATTACATTATTTTCGACACAAATTTAATTAAATTCGTCTAACAAATTTCAATTTCAGTTACTTTTATTAAAAAATAACATTCTTTAGGGGAATCCAATTATTTACAAAACTTTGATAAGAATTCAATTTTTCTTATTACAATTGAAATTCAATTTCTAAATAGAATTTAATAATTTCCAAAAATTGTATTAAAATTCTTCGCAAGAATTCAATTATTTTAACAAATAATACATTTTTTTAAAGAAATTCAATTATTTAAAAGAAATTAATATAATTCGTTGCAAGAATTCAATTATTTTTACAAATAATAAATTTTTTTCAAGGAATTCAATTTTTTAAAATAAATTAATAAAATTCGTTGCAAGAATTCAAATTAATTTTATAATAAAACTCATCGCAGAATTTTAATTATTTTTAATATAATTTTTGAATGGATTTTTTGAAAAATATAGGTAATAATTTTTAAAATTTTATTAAAATTCTTTGGAAGCATTGAATTATTTCTAAAAATGTTAATAAAATTCCTGGTAAATATTCAATTGATTTTAAACACTTTAATAATATTTTGTTTAAAATGGGATTATTTTTAATACATTTTCAATAAAATTCCTAATTATTTTCAAAGGTTTGTAATAAACTTCTTCAAAACAATTCATTTATTTTCAAAAATTTTAGTAAAATTCTATTATTTTCGTAAGTACAAAAATTCTTTGCAAGATTTAAATCATTTTTAAGTTTCAATTTTTAAATAAATTTTACGAAAAATGTTATTATTTTTAAAAATTTTATTAAAATTCTTGGAAAGAAATCAAGTATCTTGAAAAATGTTATTAAAATTCTTTACAAGTATTCAATTTTTAGAAGTAATCAATTATGTTGTAATTTATTTATTTTTGTATTTAAATAATTGAATTCTCATAGAACTTTCCAAAAAAAATTGATTTAACAATGAGTTTCAGTTGAAATTTTAAATAATAATTGAATATTTAAAGAAACTTATAAATACTTTTTTAAAATTAACATTTGAGTGCGAAGCCTGTGAAAATTTTTAATTAAGAAAATTCTTCTTATCTTAAGTAAATACTGTGATCACTGTACTTTTGTTTTCCTCCTCTCTCTTCTTATTCTTGCTTTTCGATTTTAAAACAAAAATTTCTCTTTCAAGTATAAAAAAATTATAATAAAATTATAAAATTCCTCACAAAATTATTTGAAAATAATTTCGAAAAAAAATCAAAAGTTAGAACAAAAATTGATAAAACTGTTCGAACTATATGTTAAAAAATTATAGGTTATAAAATCTAAAAACATTCTAATTTTACAAAAAAAGAGACACTTTACAAAAAAATGTCTCTAGAAAAATTTGAAAACGAAAAAATAGGTATTAAAAAAAATAAAAAGCGAAGAAAATAAGAAATACAAATAACTCACTTGCTCGAGCGTTGAAATTGGAACCCATTTATAAATTTTCATAGTCGTCTCTCCTATAGTCACCCATTTTTTTTCCCTAGAAAAATTTAACCCATTACAAATAACAATAATATCGAAATTCTGATTAATTTTTAAAAATAAAAAAATTACGAAAGAAACTCTTCTTTTTTTTTATAAACAATTGTTTTCATTTACCAGTGTCTGACTTTGTCCACAACTTGCATAACACGTTTAACATCATCTTTAGCTCGACTTCGAGTTTCCGCGCGTACAGACCGAGACATCATGATATTAATTGTCGAAAATTTTATAAAACACAATAATTTTTTACACTTTTATTATATCCACTTGTTAATAAATTCGATAAATTCCAAGAATGAAGAGGTTAGAAAAGTGACAGTGCTTGGAATTCGTGGTTCTCGTCTTTCGCCATCGGCCATATTCACAGTTTTCACAAATTCACTTTCTCTATAACCAATCACAGGCGGGGATTTCTTTTAGAACTTGGTTCCGATTGGATTATTATAGAGGAAAGGGGGAACGGCGTCTGTTTTATTGTCGAATCGAGCAACGCTCCTAATTCGAGTCAGAGTTGGGTAGTTCGATCGAGATACAATTGCGTAAATACGAAGCAGTGGTGCCAACGGTGCCAACTATTTATCAGCGCGGGCTTTTTTGAAATTAGGTCCCTGAAGTTGGCGTCGAAAATATTTTTTTATATTTTTAAATAAATAATCGTTTTAGTAAGTATTAATTTTACGAAAAGGATTATAAATTCGCTACTTTTGAAAACGTTATTTTACAAGTTTCTGTAAAACACTGTAAATGTACAGAAAAGTTTTTTTTACAGTGTTTTTGTAACACGTTCCGTGCACGTTCCAAAAATATAAACTTAAGAGGCGAAAATTTTGAGGTTATGTTTATAATTTTTGCAATAAAAACAGATTCAACCCTAAATATAAGCCGCACTGATTTTTAAGTCTTCCTTACATCTAAATTAATTTCTAAAAACTTATTTTAACTGACATAATGAAACTACATTCACAAGAAACGAAAATAAGAAAAAACGTGTAAATAAAAAAATTAAGTAATTGTTTTCCCCCACTGTTTGTAAAAGAGAAACAATGAATTGATTTTTTTTCTGTTGTAATTAACTATACATACCTGTCTACTTAAGCATGAGTGGAAATTTACATATATTATAAGTTTCTGCGCCGACTCACTTGAATTTATTCACTGTTCTACTTAAAAAAAATCGCGCCGTTTCCTTGGAAACACTTTGTCATTATAGGACAAAACTCTTCAAAATAAAGTCAAACGAAAAACAAAGCCGAAAAATTAATTTAGAATTTTTTCTTTTGGTTTTTGGGGGGAAAGGTAAAATTGTTTCAGCAAAACAAAAAAAAAAAACAAAATGTCTATTAACACGACACCGATTTTCTATCTCAATTTGGGAGGAGAGATGTTGTATATTTTGCGACAAAGATTAAAAGCTCAGAGGATCGATGTCGAGAAATCCATTCAAGGCTAGAAAAATAAATTATTTATCAAAAATAAAAACGCACCATTTGCACGAAGATAAAATGGTTATTGCACCATCACTAATCGTATTTTTCTATTATTTTCCTTTTCCTAAAGAAAAAGTATTTACACGATTGTCATTATATTATTATTATTATTATAATCGACATAATATGTCCTCACGTGAAGTTAGTGTTGTTTTGTTCCAATTTTTTATTTTAAACTTCGAATTATTATGACAAAAGTTTTACAGTTAATTCGTAAATAATAAAATAAGTGGAGTTAGAAAATTTAACCCAAATTTCACAAAACTCAATAAAGTGGTACAATTGCAATGTTTTAAGAATAATTAATTATTCTATGAATTATTAATTTTATTTAGATAAAACTGTAGAAAATAATTGCAAGTTTTAAAGTAGGATTATTTATAAATAATTAAATTTCAATCTTTGAAATTTTAATTGCTGCAAAACTATCACAATATTTAAATATATATAAAAATTATTAATTTATTAGCTTCCTTCAAAATTAAAAGTTTTCAATTTAATATTTTTCAAAAATTCTAAAAATATAATTAAATTTAATTTTTAAAATATAATTTTTTTTTAAAGACGTGCACAATTCAAAGTCTCATAAAAAATTTGTCCAATCGTTTAACATGGAAAGTATTTCGAAATTTTAAGCAAACAAAAAGTATGAAAAATTTAAATATTTTTTTTTTACAAAAATGATTAAAATTTGAGAGATTTAATTTGGAAATTCTGAAAAAATTAGGTTTTTAAAAAGTAGTCATTCGAATTTTTTCAAGATATACTTGAATTTCTGAAAATAATTTTAAAAAATTGAAACAATTGGAAATTTTGTAAAATTTTATATTTTAAATAATTTTATTTTTCCATCTTTAAAAATTATCTACAAATATAATTGTATTTTTGAAGAAACAATATTTTATAAATTTACAAAAATTGCTCCATTCAAATAAATCAATTTTGGTCGTTAAATTCTCATAGGAATTGATTCAAAAAAAGCATAGTTAAAATTTTTAGAAAATTAAATATTTAAAGCGTTACAATACAAATTTTGGAAATTAATTCAATTTGAAAAAAAATTTTAATTAATTTCTTTAAAAATTTAAGAAAAGCAAAAGTATTAAAATTTTATTTTAAAATATTGAAATTTTTATTTTGAAATATTAATTACATTATTTTTCTTTCTTTTAAAGTCATAAAGTTTTTCGATAACTTTATTCAAAAAATTTTAATTTTGGTAAAATTACAGTTGCAATTTTTAGAAATAATTAAATTTCAAACGGGTTTTCATTGAAATTTTAATTCCTGTCGAAAACTAAATAAGAATAAATTTTGAATCTTTTGTTTAATAGAAAGTATTTAAATTTTCTTGAACAATTTAATTTAGAAATTCCGAACAAATTTGTTTCTTAAAAAGATGTAATTATAATTTTTTTTAAATATTAATTTTATTTCCGAAAATACTTTTAAAAAATTGAAAAAATTGAAAATATTGTCAAATTTCATTGAAATAAATTGAATATTTTAATGAATTCAATTCTCGTAGTTGAATTTTGATAGAAGTTTATTTAAATAAAAAATTCAGTTAAAATTTTAGAAAATAATTAAATATTTGAAGCGTTATAACAGAAATTTTTGAAATTAATTAAATTTAATAAAATATTTAAAATAAATTCTTTGGAAATTTAAGGAAGTATAAAAACATTTAGATTTTTATTTTAAAAAATTGTAATTTAAATTTTTTTAAAAATAATTATTGAATTATGGAATAATTTAATATAAGAATTCGAAAAAAATGATTAAATTTTTGAAGAATTACGTACAGTTGCAATTTTTAGAAATAATTAAATTTTATAATGTTTACTATTGAAATTATATGAAATTTATATTTCTATGGGAAAATAAAGAGGAATAAGTTTTTAAATTTTTGTTTAACAAAAAGTATTGACGTTTTAAATCATTTTATTTAGAAATTCCGAAAAATTGTTTTTTGAAAAAATATAATTAAAATTTTCTAAAATTAATTGTATTTCCGAAAACAATTTTTAAAAAATTAAAACAATTGAAAATTTTGTCAAATTTCATTGAAATAAATTTTATAGATATTTGAATGAATTGTAGTTCTTTACTATTAAAAATTATTTTGCAATATGATCGTATTTTTCAATAATTTTAATTGGAAATTTGAAAAGTAATTTAATTTTAAAAAAATTTTGAACTAACTTATTACCACGAAAAGTTCAATTATTTAATAAAAAATATCTAACATTCAAGTTGCTGTTAAAAATATTTTGTCGATTTCTACATAGGAGTTGATCTAAAAATTAAATTTAAAGAAAACTTAGAAAATTTATATTTTTAAAAAAATGAAGAATTTTCATTAAATTAAAATTTTCTAAAAATTTAATTTAATTTTCTAAGAATTTAGTATAATTTTCTAAAAATTTAATTTAAAGAAAACTTAGAAAATTTATATTTTTTAAAAAATGAAGAATTTTCATTAAATTTCAAAAAGCAAATTTTTTGAAGTAACAATGTCAACGAAAATTTCACGAAAATTAGTTTTGCTAGTTTGTAAATAATTTGGGAATTAGTTTCCGCCTACCAACAATTTTGGTAATACTTGTTTATTATATTATATTTTATTATTATTATTATTTATTTGTTATTTTGTTTATTGAGAAATTATCCTCTTCTCACAAATTAATAAAATCAATGGACAAAATAATTTTATTTAAGTTGAGAATAATTTTGGAAAATACGTTTAGTTTGAATTTTCTGAAATAAAATAAAAAAAATTCTCGAGTTTGCTATGAATTGCAATTCACTAAAGTATAATAAGCAAAAAAAAAAGAGAAAAGAAAGTGAAATTATTTTTTTTTGCTAAAGAAAAACGTATTTATTTGCAGTTCTTGACGATGTAACTCTTGCTTTATTGGATCCAAAAACGCTTTCGTTAATTTTCGAAAAAACCCCACTAATGGACACTTCATCGATTCGATCAATTTTAGAGAGAGTGGTTCTCTGTTCAATAATGAAATTAGATGGGAACAGTATGAATAAATTATTCGAATTAATGTACACAATGGTGAAATATCAAATGACAGTTGCCACTGGACCAAGGGAAGTTATTCTCATTACGTTAAATCACACAGATGCAATGCGAGATATGGTGTCTGACGAAAATGCTCACCAGTGCGTTAGTTTAGTCCATCAAATGATTGTTGACGTGAGTTTCACAATTTAATCTCAATAAGAATTTGTTTAAATAAATAAATAAATTCCTTTCAATTTCAAATAAATAAAGATAAATAAATTCTCAATAAGAATTTATTTAAATAAATAAATAAATTCCTTTTAATTTCAAATAAATAAAGATAAATAAATTCTCAATAAGAATTTATTTAAATAAATAAGTAAATAAATTTCTTTTAAATAAAATAAATTTTTCTTTAAAGAAAAAATAAATTTCATTTTGAATCCGGAAAAAAATTTTAATTTGAAACAATATTTTCAAATTGAAGCTAAAATTCTTTATTGAAATAAATATTTCTTTTTGGATAAATTAATTGTTTTAATAACAATAAAATAAAATTGAAGTTAGAGGAACAAAACTATGGAATTATTTCAGTTATATTCAAATTTAACGTACGAGGAAATTTGGAAAGTGAGAAACGAATGTTTAGATGTTCTCAAGTCAATAAATGTAAGAATGACAATTCTCCTGAGACTCGGTCTTCAAAATGAAAATGCAACATTCAACGTTGGAAAACAAACTTACAACGAACGGTACGACCAACAAAAGGCAAAAGTTGCCCACTTAAAATTGACAGATGTCAATTGTGATAAATCCACATATGGCTCTTTCAATCTCTTTGGAGATCGAATTACTTTATTGGGAAGAAATATGTAAGTAAAGAAAAAAAAAAAAACTAAAAAAGAAAAAACTAAAGAAGAAAAACAATACTTTTTTGATTTGATAAAATAAACATGAAACAGTCTGAAAAAATGAACCTTAGAGGGAAACGAATTAAACCTCATCAGAGTTGCAACAAAAAATTCATTTCGTTTCCTATAAAAAAAATTTTCCAACGGAGATAAATTATTAAAAAAAAGAAAGAAAAAAATGTTTGTTACCTATTTTTTTCTCTTTCATTTCCTAATAGACATTTTTGATAATATTTCCATGTAAAATTTTTTCAATTTAAAAAATAATTACCTTTTTTATAATAATTCAAACCTATCGAATAATTTTATAAAAACTTGAATAGAAAATAATTAAACTCTGAGGAAAAATTTTCATAGTATTATTTGCAGAATATTTTATTAAAATAGTTTAAAAACAATTGAATTCATAAATAAATCCTGTAAATAAATATTTGCAGGATATTTTATTAAAATTGTTTAAAAACAATTGAATTCGTAA
This sequence comes from Leptopilina drosophilae, assembly GCA_032873175.1. Lineage (NCBI taxonomy): Eukaryota > Metazoa > Arthropoda > Insecta > Hymenoptera > Figitidae > Leptopilina > Leptopilina drosophilae. The sequence continues at coordinate 22,031,547 of CM065483.1, forward strand.
AAAAAATTTTGAATTTTTGAAAATAATTGAATTTTAGGAATATTATACAAAATTATCAAAATTAAACTTTGTTTATAATTTAATTCAAATTTTGCAGAAAATAATTAAATTCCTTAGAAAAATTTTGTGAAAACTGCATTAAAAATAATTAAATTATTATAAAGATTTTATCGAAACAATTAAATTATTTAGAAGCATTTTATTAAAATTTGCGAAAGTAATTAAATTGTTGTAAAGAATTTTATTATTTTTGAAATTAATTATATTCTTGCGAAGAATTTTTAATGTTTTTAAAAAAATAATATAGTTGCAATTATCGATTATTTAAAAAAAATAATTAAATTCTTCAAATAATTTTATCAAAATTTATGATAATGATTGAATTTCTGCAATGTAAAGTTTAAAAATAGGTATTTCAATTATTTTGAGATATTTTATAAATATTATATTTAAAATATATGAATTCTTCAGAAGATTTTTAATATTTATGAAAATATTTTGAATTATAGCAAAGAATTTTATCATAAGTTCTGAAAATACTTGAATTGTTCCCAAGAATTGTATTAAAATATCTAAAAAAAAGTGATTTTAATAATAAATTAATAATATTTAATTAGTTAATAAATTAAGTCTTTAGGTTGAATCTAAAATGACTCAAAAATTAAAATTGATATTTGAAAATAAAAAAATAAAAAATTCGAATGTTTGGAAAATAATAAAATTGTATCAAAGAATTTTATTACAAACTTTTCATAATAATTGAAATCTTTCAAATAATTTTAAAAAACTTGAATATAAAATAATGAAACACTAAGGAAAAAATTTCTCAGAATTATCGAAAATTAAATTATTTCAGAAAATTTAATTAAAATTCTTTTAGAAATAATTGAATTTATCGTAGCATTTTATCTAAAATCTTTTAGAAATAATTGACTTTCTCGTAGAATTTTATCTGAAATCTTTTAGAAATAATTAAATTTCTTGTAGAATTTTATCTAAAATCTTTTAGAAATAATTGAATTTCTCGTAGAATTTTATCTAAAATTTATGAAAATAATTGAATTCCTGCGAAGTAAAATTTAAAAATATGGATTGAAATTCTTTCCAAAAATTGTATAAAAATTGTATTGAAAATATTTGAATTATTGCAAAGAATTTTATTATGTTTGAAAATAATTATAATAATTAGTAATTATTTAATTAACTAATAAATGAATGTTTTAGATTGTATCTAAACTTATTCAAAAACTAAAGTTGATATTTAAAAAATAAACTTTTTGTAATTTTACATAATAATAATAAATTGAATACGTAACTTTTCTTAGTTCCTTAATCATTTTTTTTAAATTTAAGTATCTAAAATTACATCAAATTTAAATAATTTTTAAAATAAATATTTAATTATTAGTAATTTTCTTCAAAAAAAAATTAAATTTTTTACAATTTTAGTTTAAAGTCTTTCGAAATTTAATTATTTCTGAACATTTCAAATAAGAAGAATTATTAATATTAAATATCATTGTGATTGTAAAGTTTTTAAACTGTAAAAAAAATTCTAGAACAATTAAATGTTAAATGTTTTTACGAATGTTTTTTTACACTAAAAACTAGAATTTTTGTAGGAATTCTAAAAAATTTGATATTTTTACAGTAATAAAAAGTAAAATTTCAATAAAATTTCTCAATTTTTCTAATCAATTTTATTATTTCTAATTTTTTTCCGATTCTCCTGTTTTTTCCTTCTAAGGCTCCTTTCTTCAAATTGCTTCACTAATTAATTACAAAACCAAATTTACAGATATTCGCCAACTTATGGAAATGTTCCAAAACCATGTCTAAAGCGAAACAGCCGACAAGTACTTGTTGACAGTCGACAATTATTAAAAACCGACTCTGGATGTAAAGCAGAACTTGGAATGCTCGCATTACAATTGGGAACTGAAGAAACCACCTACGAGCGTCCCTTCAGTTTAAATCTCTACATAAGCGACGAGAACATGAATTCCCATACAGATCAAAATCACAAGGAGCTAAAAGTAAACGAAGAGGAGAGTAAAATCGAAAATAACGCCAGTATCGATAAAGAATACAAAAATGAATTGGAAAATTTATGTGACTTACAAGATGAATCGACGAACATCAAACAAAGCATGGACCTACTGAAACTTCTCGACGAAGTTTAAAACAAAAAACATTATTTTTCTCCCCCCTCTCAAAAATCATTCAATTCTTTCTTAGACTACTAGATTTTTTCCAAGAAGCTTAATTTTTAAAAGCAATACATTCGTAAAAGAAATAATTACCTTGTAATTTTCTTTCATTCCTGTTCGATAATGTGCATTCAGGAAATTTCCATAATAACAAATGTATTTCGAGAAATGAGAAGATCTGTTTTGTAAAATTTGCGACTTTTTAATTGCAAATATTATTGTACTCTATGTACACTTGTACGTTTGAATAAATGCACGTGTAAACTTATATTTTTCTTTTCCTTGTTCTTCCTTCAAAAATTGACTATTCTTTGGAAAATATTTTTAATTTTTCTCCAAATCGAGAATATACTTTAGTCCTTGTTTACCATCGAGATTCAGAGCATTCTCAATTGCTTCCTTATAATTTGAAAATGGAATTATTTTGTACGGTGGTGCAATTAACTTTTTATCCTTGAAATATTTTGCCAACTCTTCATACATATCGGTTCTTTCCTTTGAATTTAGATTCCTCTTATTCCACGCGGTCATCCAAAAACCTTTCACTGATACATCCTGTAAATATCAATTCTTTATTTTATACTTTCTTTTCCTTAAGAAAAAAAGAATTGTTTTTCTTTTCTTTTATTAAAATTTTCCTAAAAATAGGAGTTTTTGGCAAATTTGAATATATTTTTTTTAATGTTTCAAGTTTTGAGAAGTGAAAAGGAGGAAAATTATGAGAATGAAATTTTTAAATGGAAAATACCTTGAATATTAAAGCTGAAGTGGGAACAGTGACGGGTTCTCTGGACATTCCGCCATAAGTGACCATAACACCTCCGTGACCAAGTTGTCTCAATACTTCAAGAGCATTCTGTCCACCAACGCAATTTAAAGCTAATTTTGGTTGGGGTAATTTTTTGCTTTTAAATAAATCCGTTTTTCGCAATTCGGCTTCGGTTAAAACTTCAGTCGCTCCCATTTCTTTAAGTTGACACTGAAATGAAACAATTATATTATTCGTTGCCAAATTATTCTTATTATTATTCTTACTAACAAATTTTTCGGGGTAATAAATTTTTTTTAATTATTATTAGGTATGCAAATTGCATAATTTTTTATGTTCAATAAGTTTAGATTTAAAATTTAAATAAAAAATACCTAATTAATTGTATTAAATATTTTAACAATTTTAATAAAAATTTTCGAAAACATAATTATTTTCAACTAATTTTATAAAATGCTTCGCAAGAGTTCAATTGTTTTCTAAAAATAATCAAATTTAATTTTAAATACAATATTTTACTAGAATAATTCTTAAAAGAATACAATTATTTTCGTAAATTTGGATAAAATTCTGCGAGAAATTTTAAATTATTTTTGTTTTAAATTTCTTTAGAGAATTAAATTTATTATTTAGCTAATAAATTTTAATAAAATTCCTTGCAATAATTCAATTTTTAAAGTAAAAAATCTTTTCAGAAATTCAATTATTATCAAAAATTTCAATTATATATTGTTTGCTAAAATTCAATTATTTTTAAAACCTTTGACAAAATTCTTCAAGAGAATTCACATATTTTTAAAAAAATTTTAAGTAAATAAATTATTAAGTAATTTCAGACTCAAAAGTTAAAAATATTCATTAATCAACTAATTAATTAATATTATTTATAAGTTTTTAAATTTTTATTAAAATCCTTCGAAATTTTTAAATGTTTTGTAAAGATTTGAAAATAATTTTTTGCAAGAATTCAATTATTTTTATAATTAATAAAATTCTTTCCAGGAGATTAATAATTCTTATAAATATAATAAATTTTGATTAAATTCTTTGAAAAAATTCAATTAAATTTCTTGACGAAGATTTCAACTATTCTCAACTATTTTTATAAAACATTTCGCTAAAATTTAATTATTTAAAAAAAAAATGAAATAACCTTCGAAACAATTCAATTATTTACAACAGAGTTTTAATAAAAATTCTTTGTGCTAATAAAAACTTAGAAAATTTAAAAATTTTTAAAATTCAAAATGATATTTAAATTGAATTTTCCGAAAGAATTTAAATATTTTCAAAAATTTTAGTAAATTCCAGGCAAGAATTCAATTATGTAAAATTTTTTATAAAATCCTTCAAAACAATTTAATTACTTACAACAGAATTTTATGAAATTTCTTTATATGTGAATAAAAATTTTGAATATTTAAAAAATTATATTTTAATTGAATTTCCCGAAAGAATTTAAATATTTTCAAAAATTTTAGTAAATTCCAGGCAAGAATTCAATTATGTAAAAATTTTTATAAAATTCTTCAAAAGAATTTAATTTTTTACAACAGAATTTAAAAAAATTTCTTTATACCAATAAAAATTTGGAATATTTAAAAAATTTAAAAATTTAAAATTATATTTTAATTAAATTTCCCGAAAGAATTTATATTTTCAAAAATTTTAGTAAAATCCAGGCAAGAATTCAATTATGTAAAAAATTTTATAAAATCCTTCAAAACAATTTAATTATTTTCAATACAATTTTACTAACATTTCTCGACATAGTTAAATGAGTCTCAAAAAATCTAATAATATTCTCGTCAAGCATTTAAATATTTTAATAAATAATAAAGTCCTTCGCAAAAATTTAATTATTTGCAAAAATATTGAAGAATCAAATTATCTTTTTAAATAACAAAATTTTTCACAGAAATTCAATCATTTTTTTTAAAATAAAATTCTTGACATGATTATAATTAATTTCAAAAATAATAAAATTCGTTAAAGGAATTTAATTATTTTTGAATATTTCAATAAAATTAGTCGGAAAAAATCAATTATTTTTTTAACTTTCAATAACATTTTTTCTTAATAATTCAAATATTTTCATAAATAATAAATTTTTTTTTTTTTTTGCTGGAATCCAATACAATTTTTATTAAATTCATCAAAAGATTGCAATTATTTCAATCAAGAAGCAAAAAGAACGGAAAGAAAAATTGAAACAATCAGTTTCTATTACCTAAGATAAAAATTAATTTTTTTAAATTTTTTAAATAAAAATTTACACCCAAAATTGTGTGAAATAAAATAATTTCTAAATTCTTCTCTTGAAACAATTGTGTCAACAAATTTATTCTCTAAATCTGAATTAGTAAAGAGAAACAAAATAATTTCGTTGAATTAATTTTTCTTACTATTTAATCAACAAAACATTAAATTGAGTAAATGGAAAATAATTTCAAGGAAAGTCATTACTGTACCTTGAGATCTGAAATGTCAGGTCTATCTCTAATAACACTGACATTTGGAAAATTCCATATTTTACAAAGTTGTGTCACTAATTGTCCGACTGCGGAATTACCACCGTTTTGAATGACAGTATCTCCACAATTAAGTTGAACAAAATCTTTTAACATTCTATACGCCGTGCAAGGATTTACATTTAACATACTCGCTTCCACGGTTCCAATATCCTTCGGAATCTGCGAAGAAAAGAAAAATTATGTTGTTACCTATTAATTTTATCAAAAAATCAAATATTTCGAATTTATTATTTTGAATATGCAAAAATGTTGTTGCTTTAAGATGAAATGTTCGAAATTTTAGAATACAAATTTTGAATCATTAAAATACAATATTCAGGTCTCGATTCGAATTTAAAGAGTAAAAAAGTTGCTTTAATTGATTGAAAATCTAAAAAGAAAGTTGAAAAAGTCGTTTATATAATTAATGTTGTACGAAAAATTTAATTTTGTTTGCCTCTGAAATCCAGACAAAATTTTGACTTTTTTCTCACCCAAAAAAATATTCAGATTCACTCTAAGTTAATAAGATGCTGAAAAAATGTTCTTTCGCATTTATTTTAAAGAATTTATTTATTTGTAAAATTATCCAAACACATTGATAACTTCATTTTTAAATCAATATTCAATCATAACGATCATTATTATTTTTCCATAAGAATTAAGATTATCAAAAATTTCAAATTCAATCCTTTTGAAGTTCAATAACTTATCCGAGTGATAAAATCATTATTTTATATTATAACAATATTGTTACTTAAATTTTGTCAAAATTATTTTTATCATTTTAATTAAATTAGAATTTTCTAGAATTTTTAACTAAAATTATTTTTTAAATAAATTATTTTCAACAATTTTTTAAAAAGGTCTTTGAGAATTTTCAAATCCACTTGTTTACAATTCAATTTAACGAAATTTCGAATATTCAGAAATCCTTCAATTGAATATAAATTAAAAAACAAAAACTTGGAATGAATTCAAAGAAATTCAATTAAAAATTTTCATATAGAATTGAATCGTGAATTTCCAAAAGGGCTCAACTCTGAAAATCGTAAGAGTCACTTTCACTGCTGTTTGTTATAGAAAAATGAATTAGAATTAGAATTGAGCCCTTTTCGAAATTCACCATTCAATTAGTTTTACAGAATTTTTAGTTAAAAGTACAAATTCAGATTTTCATTGTTTTAAATTTGAAACAATTTCAAAATTAAGTTACTTCTAAAAATTCACGACCTAATACTTTTAATATTCAATTATTATCTAAAATTTTAATTGAAATTCATTTTTAAATCAATTCTTATTAGAAAATTATAAGAAAATTCAATTACTTAAATATGAAAATAAATTTTTAAAGAATTGAATTCTTTCGATGAATTTTAATAAAATCTTTAAGAATAAATACATTTTTCACGAAATGAAAATGAATTTTAATTTGAAATTGAATTTGAAAAATTTCAGCAACAAATTTTTAAACAATTGTATTCTTTTGATGAATTTTAATAAAATTTTTAAGAATAAAATACATTTTTCAAGAAATTAAAATTTCATAAAATATAATTTAAATTCTGCCATGATGAGTTTTATTATTTTTGAAAATAATTGAATTCCTGCAAAAAATTTGATTATTTATGAAAATTATTTAAAATTTTACGAAACATTTTAGTAAAATTTAAGTAAAGAAATTCATTCGAGACATGTAATTTAAATTTTATTCTAAATCATTGAATTCGCATGAAAAATTTCATTAAAATATTTGAAAATAAACTTTTTAAAGAAGTTTTATTAAAATTGTATGGTAAATAATTGAATTGTTTTGAAGGATTTCATTAAAATAGTTTTAAATAATTAAATTTTATCATTCAATTTTGTAAAAATATTTTAAACTAATTAAATGTGTGCGTAGAATTTTGATAAATTTTTTTTTAAATAATTGAATTGTTTCGAAGGTTATTACATTTTTTTTAAATAATTAAATTTTAGCGAAAAATTTATAAAAATAATTGAGAATGGTTGAAATTATTATCAACAAATTTAATTGAATGTTTTCAAAGAATTTCATCAAAAAATTTTATTAACTATAAAAATAATTGAATTCTTGCGTAAAATTATTTTCAAATCTTTACAAAATATTTAATAATTTTGAAGGATTTTTATAAAATTTTTAAAAATTATAAATAACAATTCATTAGTTGATTGGTGAATATTTTTAAATTTTGAGTCTAAAATTATTTAATAATTGATGTAATTAAAATTTTATTAAAAATAAGTGAATTCTCATGATGAATTTTATCAAAGGTTATAAAAATAATTGAATTTTAACAAATAATATAATTGAAATTTTTGATAATAATTATGGTAAAGAATTTTATCCAAATTAACGAAAATAATTGTATTTGTTTAAGAAGTTTTACTAATATATTGTATTTAAAATTGAATTTTATTACTGTAAGAAAACAATTGAACTCTTGCGAAGAATTTGATAAAATTTGTGGATAATAATTGAATTTTTCAGATACAAGAATTTTATTAAATTATTTGAAAATATGTAATTGGATTTTGGAGAAGAATTTTATTATTTATTACTTTTGGAAAGAATTGAATTTCTGAAATCATTTATAACTTTTCTAAAATTCTTCTATGAATCCAATACTTTTAAGGGGAGATTCCACAGAAATTAAGGTTTTTTTAAAAAATTTTTTTATAGGTAGTAAAATAAATATTTCTTAGTTAAACTTTTTTTACAATAAAATACTTGTGTTACAGTAATAAAAACCATTTTTTATTTATTTATTTTTTTAATGGAGTCTTAGAAAATGGCTGCCGAAAGTGGTCCCCTCTAAAAGTTGTTTACATTTTTTCTCGGCGACAATTAATCCAAACTAAAAAAGTCAAAAATTTTCTTAATCTATACCATTATGGCTATCGTGTAAACTAGAACAAAAAAAATTTATTGAAAAATAACCAAATGGCAGACTTTTTAATTTTTCGGCCATAATTTTGCAACTTAAATTGTTAATAACTTTTATAAATATTAATGGATCTGAAATATCCTAGTTTACACGAAAACTACACATTCAAGGAGCATGCTGTCCAAATTGCAAGTTATTTCGTAGAAAATTGTAAAAATGAGAGTGTAAACAAGTTGAAAATGTGTAGTTTCGAGAAAAACGCGTTTAAAGTTTGAAGGACCAAAAATACAAAAATTTAAATTAAAGTTATATACATAACATTTGATACGTAACAGTAGACATTTCTTATTACTTAAGAACTACTCTTTCAAGCGGTGCGAAAAGAAAAAAATGTAAATTTAAAAATAAACAAATTGCAGTTAGGTAATTAATGAAAAAACATGAATTTTCGAGGTGGAAAGGTGATGTTATTCCTACTCTCCTGCTAGCGAGTCTATTCTTATCGCTTCAGACTATTTTTCTCGTATTTTTAGATAATCATACTAACCAAAAATTAAAAAAAATAATTTTGGTATTCAAAAAAAAAAATCAGTGGAATCTCCCCTTAATTATTAGTTAAATGTATAGATATTATAGAATTGAACTTATTTTAAAAGAATTTAAATTATTAAATTTTTTAAAACATTCAAGTTCATTAAAATTTCTAATTAAATTAATTCAAAATTAAAATTTTATAAAATTCTAAATTCTAATGTTTTGAATTTCATCTGTTTATGAAAATTGTAAACGCAACTTTTTTAAAATTAAATTAATTTTTAATTATTTAAGTGGTTATTTATTAAAAAATAAGTTATAGGTAATAATTGAAAAATTGTAACTATGAAAAATGAGAATGGAAAATTTATAAGAATTACTTTTTTAAAACTATTTTAACAATTTTTAGAAATTAATTTTAACTACAAGAACTCTTTTAAAATTAAATTAATTTTGAAATTTTTAAGTAGTTATTCATTAAATAGTAATTTATAATAATTGAAAAAATTTAACTATAAAAAATGAGAATGGAAAATCTCAAAGAATTACTTTTTAAAACTATTTTAACAATTTTTAGAAGTTAATTTTAATTTCATTCGTTGTTAATTTACACTTGAAGGTTTAAAGTTAAGTTTTGTTCTCAAATATGCATATTTGACAGTTTATATTTAATTTACACTTAAAGATTTTACAACATTCAACAATAATTTTTGAAAGATTTGTCTATAGTTATTTTTCACACTATAAAAATCGAAGCAAGTGCATTTTACACGTTAAAAATGTGGTATTTTGTTGCAATATATAAAAAAAGTCGTAATTTTTGAAAAAAGGGGAAAAACTAGCATTTTTTGAAAATACTCGAAAAAAGTCATAATATCCAAAGCCTGAATATTCGAAATCTTTAAAAATTACCTTCATAACATCCTCAGATTTGTAAATTCCTTTCGTTCTCCACGTTCCAATATTGGAAGCATTTGGAACAACTCTATCGCCAACTTGTAAATTCTGAACATTCAATCCCAAGGCAACTATTTCACCGACTCCCTCATTTCCTGGTACCGCTGGCAAAGTCGGTTTACTGGGATATTTACCTTGAATAGTGTTAATATCAGCCGGGTTGACCGGCGACAATAACCATTTTACAATCACCTGAATTATTCAATTTAATCGAAATATACATTAAATTGTTATCAATTTCAAAAATGACATCAACATTTTTACCAGTATTACCTGATTTGCCTCTGGCTTATTTACTTGATCTGTTTGACATTCAAGAACATTGAAAGGTTCACCATATTCTTTGTAAAGTAATGTTTTCGCCGAAACGGCACTCATATTTCGAAAAGCAAACAATTTTGTCGTGAATGTTGATTCCGTTAATTTTGACAATAATTTAGAAGTAGACATTTTAACGTTACTGGTATTCTGTTAATAGTGATAATAAATAAAAAAAACATGTAAAATATACTTTACAAAACATTAACTTTGTGTTTGATTATAACGAGACGCGTGTGATGTTTCATTTTGAGGTTAGGTTAGGAGGTATCGACAGACGAGGTTCTTATGTCTTTTGTGTTGCGAAAAAGGCTTTATTTTTATAATTTCCAACGGAAAATTCAAATATTTAGTTAAATAATCTTTTTGTATTAAAAACTAATTCAATTATAAATATTATAATTATTACTTTTAGTTGTCGAATCAGCAATAAATAGATCTTTCAGAGTGCAGTCCCATGCTGGTAGAATAGTGGAGTAGTGTAATAGATTTGACCTATCAAAATAAGTGTTAAAAAATCCAGTCATCTGATTGGTCAAAACTGTTCCACTATTCTACTAATCTACCACCATGGGACTGCACTCTCACGTTCGATTTTTCGATTTCGCGCGCGCAAAAGTATAAATTACACACTGTGGACACAGCTTTATGTAATGTTTTTGGAGACATTCGATCAACAGTTTCCCAACCCTGACGAAATAGAATGTATACAATATCAGAAACATTTACTCATAACTAACGGCCATATCAAGTTAGCGTATACCGGTTCTCGTCCGATCACCGAAGTCAAGCAACTTTGAGCGCGGTTAGTACTTGGATGGGTGACCGCTTGGGAATACCGTGTGCTGTTGGTTTCTTTTTTTCGATTTTTTATTTAAAAAAAATAATTATAATTGTTAATATTATAAAAAATTGTACGTTATTTTTTTAAAATTCCTTGCGTATACTGATAACAATAAATGTAAATAATAAAACAAATAATAATAATAAACAAAAAATAGATAATATAATAAAATAATAATAAATAATAATATTTAAACAAAATAATAAATTTTATCAAAATTATTATTATATTATTATTATATCATTTTAATTAAATAATAAATAAATCCTTTGTATTATAACAAGCAAATAAAATAAAATAAAAAATAAACAATTCAATAAAATAATAAATAATAATAATAATAATAATAATAAAATAATATTAAAACAAAATAATAAATAAATACTAATATAATAAAATAATAAACAATAATAAATAATAACAATATTGTAAATAATAATAAATAATTATATTTGAATAATATTTTTAAACAATTTAATTTTAATCAGTTCTCTTCAAGTATATTTATTAAAGTTTCTGAAAATAATTTCAATTAATCCATTTCTATCCATAAATTTTCTTCTTATAGAAAATTGTTTTTTTTGTGCGAAAAAAATTAGTACTCGTCCCATTAATTTGCAAAAAATTTTATAAACAAATTTTTCTTTTAATTGCATTATTTTGATTAAATTAATTAAATATTATTAATTAAATATTAATTAAGCTAATTAGTTGAGATAAATAATTGGAACTGTATAAATGAACGGCTCAACTAATTAGTCTGATTTTAATTAAGCTTACGTCTAAAACTAAAATATTCATAATATCAATAAAAAATAAAAACTGCATAAATTGAAATTTTTCCTTTTATTTAAAACATTTTTCATATTTAATTACATACTACTTGCATTTATATTACTTATTGAATAAGGTTTATTAATATTTAAAAACGTAAAGAAAGAAAAGATATGTAAAGATAATTCTAGAATGTGAAGTTATATTATAAAAATATGCTAACAGTGTTCTCATCAGCAGTCTTATTTTAATAATATACAATTTAAGTGACTCGAATTATTTTTGTTTCCATTTCTCAACGTTAGAAACGTTAGAGTTCAGAATTTGTTTTTTTTTCTTCTTTTTTTTGGAACAAAAATTTGAAAGAGAAAAAAGTGTTTGAAATTTCTTATCAAACTGTACAACAATAACTTATTATAAATCTTATTCTAGAAATTTAATCGCCAAATTTTACTATAAGTCATACAAATGTTCGCCAATGTCCGCAGGATTATTACCAATTATTATTACTAACCAGGAGTCATGCCCTAAATTTTTTTCCTCTTCTATTCTACATAGTATTTTTCAAAGTACTACAAAAGTGATTTTTTTTCTTCTCGAAGAATTAAGATTATTTTTTAACATCTAAAAACTCTGAATATTCAAATGAAGAACTTTTTTTCCTTCTTTAAATTCAAATTTTAACATAGGCGAAAAATAACAATGAAAATTATAATCAATTCAATTTTTTACCAAACTTTTTCAATACAAACTCAATATTTATCGTAAGACAATTTGAATTTAAAAAAGAAATAAATTTGAACGTCCAGAGTTTCTTCATATTTTTTTCAAAAATTCATAACGTTAATTTTCTTTCAACAGAAACAAATCTTTACTAAACATATTTTCGATTTGAATATTTTCAATAAATTTACCACTGAAATGAGAATAAAAACAAATAATTCGAAAACTCGATGTATTATTTTCTACTATCATGAATTTTTCAAAATAAATTTTGAAACAGTTATAAATAAATTTCGTCGATTTTGAATCTTCACGAGTTTTTTCCATTTCCAAAAATTTTGAATTAAAATTCGAATTAAAAATCTGATTTTCTTCAAGTTTGCAATATTCAAATGAGGGAAATATTTATTTTCTCCAATATTTCTAGAAATTACTAAATTCAAATGAAAGTACTGTAAAATTAATTTTTGAAATTACAATGTGTTAAATTGTGAATTAAATAATAATTGTAATAATAATTGTGTGAATAAAAATCAAATTAAAAAAATCGTAAAATTATTGTCGATCAGATCTTCAAAAACTTAGAAAAATTAGTTGAATTTCAAGAAGAAAATAAATTTCGTTCATTTGAACTCTCAGAAACTTAAAGAATGTTCTTTAAATTTTAATATTAATCATTTGATATTTCGAATTTTACATTTCAATGTTCAATATTTAATATTTTAATTATTTATATTATACCCAATCAACTGGGTCAAATTGGAAACGAATTTTTTAATAAAAACTAATTCATCACGTATTTTCATAGAACATAAATTGAAAATTGAAACTGAAAAATTGGAGAGTAGCAGAAATTCGGAAATGATAACAAATTTTTTTAAAAAATATTTTAATTTTTTAAGCTAATTTTAATTCATTTTCCTTTGGTTTTTCATTTCAATTTATTTAAAGTTCGCATATTTTTCAAAATTTTCAAATTAAAACTACAAAATGCGATTTTCAAAAAATTTTTTCTAAATACATGTTTTCAAAGTTAATTATTATAAACTTTTTTCCAATTATTCTTTTTTTCAATTATATTTAAAGTATTTTTTAAAAAAATAACACCTATTAATTTATACTACATGGTAATTCAAATATTTCCAAAATAAAAGCAATTTAATAACAATTTTCAAAAAATATTTCAATTTATTCAAAAATATTGATAAGTTTTTTTCTAATACTCGTTTCAATTTTTTTTCTTATTTAGAATTTTTAACTTAGAATTTAGAATTTTTAATTTAGAATTTAGAATTTAGAATTTAGAATTTAGAATTTAGAATTTAGAATTTAGAATTTAGAATTTAGAATTTGGAATTTAATTTAATTGAATTTGAATGTTTACCGAAAAATTACAATTTGCAATTAATTAAAAATCAGTTTATTGAAAAACCGAGAAACTTGAACATTTACATGAATGAATATAATCTTTTTTTTTTTGTTTTTCAAAAATTATCATTCTGAGATCAAAAAGTAACGTAACGCTTATTTACAGACTATGGAGAATAATATTTTTCGAAAACCGTATTTTGAGATGAAATTCGAATTAAAATTTATTTTTAAACGACGAACGACTTTCATAGTCGTTTGTCGTTTAATTTGAATGAATTTTTAGGAAACGTATTTAAATTTATTTAAATTTAAATTCATTCATTTGATCTGATTGTTTGGAATTTGTTTTCGAATTTCAATGATTAATGTTTGAACTAATTGAATGGCAAAAAAGAAAATTTCACAAATGGAAAAGTGATTCAATGTATTTTCATCTGATGAAAATAAATTGAAATTGCAAGTGAATTTGAAAAATAGGAGAGTAGAAAAAATGCGAAAAGACTTCCCTCGAGTGTTGGTTTAAGAGTCGTCGGTCTCGTAAGCTGGCGATGCTGGCGAATAGGTGGGACTTGTGGGCGAGTATCCTGGAACTGGTGGCGAGTAAGTGGGACTCGTCGGTGAATAACTGGGACTTGTGGGCGTGAAAGTGGGACTTGTGGGAGAATATTTGGTGCTTGAGGGCGAGTACTGTGGACTCGAGGGCGAATAAGTGGGACTGTTTGGCGAATAATTGGGACTGCTCGGCGAGTAGCTTGTGCTGTCGCCAGGAGTGCGTTGGGGAGAGCTCGGCGAGTAGGAAGGACTCGTTGGCGAGTATGAAGGACTCGTTGGCGAGTAAGTGGGACTGGCCGGCGCGTAACGCGGTGATGTTCCAGCGAACGATGGAGATGTTGGCGAATATCTGGGACTCGTTGGCGAGTACTTTGGTGAACTCGGCGAGTAGCTTGGACTCGCCGGCGAGTATTGAGGGGAACTCGGGGAGTAGCTTGGACTCGTCGGCGAGTAAGATGGAGAAGCTGGTGTGTAGTTTGGAGAATTCGGCGAGTAACTCGGACTTGTCGGAGAATAACTCGGACTTGTCGGTGAGTAACTCGGACTTGTCGGAGAATAACTCGGACTTGTTGGCGAGTAACTCGGACTTGTCGGAGAATAACTAGGACTCGTTGGAGAATAACTCGGACTCGTTGGCGAGTAACTCGGACTCGTTGGCGAATAACTCGGACTTGTCGGAGAATAACTCGGACTCGTTGGTGAATAACTCGGACTCGTCGGTGAATAACTCGGACTTGTCGGAGAATAACTCGGACTCGTCGGTGAATAACTCGGACTCGTTGGCGAATAACTCGGACTCGTCGGTGAATAACTCGGACTAGTTGGCGAATAATTTGGACTTGTCGGTGAATAACTCGGACTCGTTGGAGAGTAATTTGGACTTGACGGTGTGATACTTGGCGAAGTCGGCAGGAAGGCTGGCGATGCTGGAGAATAACTTGGAGACGCGCCGCCCGCTGGTGACATTGGATAAGGACTCATACTCGGTCCTGGACTGCCGGGACTTCCAGGTTGTGGAGAGTAACCCGAATATGCTGGCGACATTCCTGATGCGTCCGATGCGCCCGAAGGTGAGAAGCATCCAGCTCCTGGTGTCATTCCACTCTCCAGTGCTGTGAAAATAAGGAAAACGTTGTAATGAAATATTTACACACTTAAAAATATGTTTTTTGACAAGTAAATTGTTTTCTTCTTCTTTTTTTCTTCTTCTTCGTATTCTATTAGAATAATTTTACTTGTAAATTGTAAATTTGAAAAACTCGAATTTACCTGGCGACATACTGGAAGCACCGTAACCTGGAGTCGCTCCTATCTGGTTCCAAGGAGTCATGCGAGGACTCATGCTCGATGTGGCTGCAGTTCCGTAGAACATTCCAGTTCCTCCCATTAAATTCGCTCCGGTAGCCATTGGAATTTCCATACCAGATTTACACTTGTCGGCGTCGAGTAATAAATCAAAGCAACCTGGAAAAATTAAAAAACAAGATACAAAACTGAATATTTTGAATTCGCCACAAAATTTCTTTTTTTTCTCATTTTCACCTGTATTCAATTCAATTTTTCAAAATGCTTAGCTATTTTAGAATTTAAAATTATTGTTATTATTATTATTGCTATTATTTAAAATTATTTATCTAAAATTATCTAAAATTTATGGCCTTTTCAAGGTTTTCAAGAAAGAGAAATAAATTTCTTAAAGCTTTACTGTTAACCCAGTTTTAAATCTAAATTTTATTTCCTTTGGTTCTTTTCAGGACTGCGGGAAGTATTTTTCTAAATAAATAAATAAAATAAGTTGAGATAAAAATAGAATTAATTTACCTGTGCCAATTCGAGGTAATTGTCCCATAATAATGTTTTCAGAAACACCTCTCATAGGATCAGTTTCTGCATGAGAAGCTGCGTCCAACAGAACGTCGACTGTTTCTTCGAAAGAACATCTGTAACAAGAATTAAATTAGTTATTTAATGAAATACAATTCCTTTAAAAAATTATTTATAAAACTTAATGCACTTTAATTTTTAAATATAATACAAAAATATATAACTTTATTCATTGAAATAAAGAAATAAAAAAATAAGTAGACATTTATTTTACTTAAATAAATTAACTACTTAAATACATAAATGAATAAATAAATTTTTTGACATGGAAGAGTTTTCACTTTTTTAGATTTAGACAGTAAAGTAAATTAATTTACACTTCAGTCAAGTAATTTTCTTTGTGAAAAAAAATTTTATTTGATATATAAAATTATTTTTCATTGAGAAAGTAAACACACGTAATAAATTCAAAAATAATTTTAAAATATTTTACTATACAGCTATAATAAAATATTTCGAAATGAGATTTAATTCGCTATAAAAGCAAAATAAGTTGCATTTTATACAAAAAAATGTTATTTTTAAATTTTTGCAATATTTTGAAGTTGAAAGTTCGATTTTTTAAAAATTGTAAATCGGAAAAAATCATTATTTTTGAGAACATTTTATTAAAATTTTTGAAAATCATAAATAAATTCTTTTGAAGAATTTCCTTCATGGAAGAATTTTAACATTTTATTAAAATTTTAGAAAATCATAAGTACATTCTTTTGAAGAATTTCTTTCAATTTTTTTCAATAAGGGAAATTATTTTTAAAAAAATCATCTATCTTAATAATTAAAGTGAAATATTTGATTATTGAATTTTATTAAAATTTTTACAAAATAATAAAATTCTTCCCAGAATATTGTTACAATTTTCTAAAATAATTTAAAAAATTTCAAGAAATTTGATAAAAACACTGACAAAAATGGAATATTTTTGAAAAATAGATACGATTAAAGATTCTGAAAATAATTCAATTTTTCCAAAAATACACAACTTTTTAAAATAATCGTATCTGTTAATATATATAATTAAAATTTTTATTACCAAATTGTATTGAAATTATTTTAATTCTTAACAAGAATTTTAATTCCATTGTTTCAGAGGATTTATTCAAATTTTAGAAAACAATTGGATTCTTTCGAAAATTAAAAAAAAAATGAATTCATTTATGAAATTTTATTGAAATTGAATTAAAAATTATTGAAATATTTCGGAAGATTTATGAAAATTTCAAAAAATAAATTTCCTTTTCTAAACATATAAAAATTTAAAAAAAAAAATAATTCATTTTTAAAAATTTATTAAAATTAAATTAAAAATAATTGAATTGTTTCGGAGGATTTATTAAGATTTTATAAAATAATTGAATTAAAAAAATATATTAAAAATTAAAGAAAACCGGAATTCTTTCATAAAATTTTATTAAAATTGAATTAAAAATAATTGAAATGTTTTCGAGAATTTATTAAAATTTTAGAAAATAATTAAGTTTTTTTGAAAAATTTAATAATTAATTAAGAAAAAATTCAATTTATTCGTAAAACTAGCAAAACTAAACGCACGTGAAATTTTCTTTTCCATTTTTACTTTCAAAATTTGCTTTTACAAATGTAATGAAAATTCTTAATTTCTTAAAAAATATCATTTTTCCTACAGTTTTTAATGTTTTAATTTTTTAAAATTATTTTCTGAAATAGAGGTATTTTTAAAAAATAATTTTAGTTTCTTTTTTTCAAGAAACAATTTTACGAAATTTGTGAATTAAATTCTTCAAAACTTTAATACTTTTTTTGTTAAACAAAAATTTAAAAACTTATTCATATTTATTTTTCCTGAGGAATTAAAATTTCAAATAATTTCAATGAAAAAAGTCATGAAATATAATTATTTCTAAAATTTGCAACTGTAATTCATCCTAAATTCTTTTTTTTAAGAATTTTTAAATAAAATTATTGAAAAACTTTAATAATTTGAAAGAAAAATAATGTTTTTAATCATTTTTTAAAATAAAAATTTAAAGATTTTTAAACTTTTGATTCTCTTAAATTTTCAAGAAATTTAATTTAGAAACCTTTTAAAATTTAGTTCATTCCTAAAATTTCTGTTATAACGGTTAAAATATTTAATTATTTTTTAAAATTTTATCTAAAATTTTTGTTAAATCAATTTCGATCAGAATTGAACTACGAGAATTGAATTCTTTAAATAGAATAATTTTTGTAAATTCATAAAATGATATAATTTCAAAAAATATAATTATAATTATAGACAATTTTTAAAGAGAAAAAAGTAAAATTCGTTAAAATATAAAATTTTACAGAATTTCAATTTGTTAAAATTAATATTGTGAATTCAAGTACCTTTTTCTTTAAAAAATTTCAATTACTTTTTTTCCAAAAACCTAATTTTTTTAAAATTTCCAAATTAAATTTTTCAAATTTTAATAACTTCTGTAAAATAAATATCTAACTAATTATTGTTCTTTAATTGCTAAAAATTTCATAATACTTTAAAATTTGAACTGCAAGTCTTCCAAAATTCAATTAATTTTCTAGAATTTTTGAATAATATTATCGAAAACAATTGAATTTTTGCAAAGATTTTACTATTTAAAAAAATAATTGCATCGTTTTTTAGGACTTCTTTAAAATTTTAGAAAATAATTGACTTCTTCCGAAGAATACTATTATTTGTCAAAATAATTAAGTTCTTGCGCAGAATTATGCAACACTTTTGTAAAAATATAAACAGTTAAAATTATATTCTTAAAAAGTGTATTTTTCAAATTTTAATTGTGAAATTGTTAAAAAGTGTATATTTGAAAATAAAAAATGTAATTTGCATTACTTTGAGAAAACGATCTCTTTAATTCAAACATATTATTTTGTCTGAGTCGAACTTAAAATATCTAACGAAGTTGAAGTCCACAACGTTTATCAACGAAAAAAATTTCATTAATGTTAATAAAATTTTATTTTTAATTGAATATTTGATTATACAACAATTATCATCAAAACATAAACATCAATATTTTGGTTTAAATATTTTTCTGTCAAAATTGATGCATTACTTTTAAATAATTTACTTAGTGAACAATTTTTTTTCGTTAATCAACGTTGTGGACTTCAACTTGGTAATATTTATGTTATACAATCAAACATATTTAAGTTTAATTAAAACGTATTTTTCTGTTCATTTAACGAAATAATGTATTTAATTCAAACATAAGTTATGGTTGATTTTAAGTCATCTATAATCAACTTTTAAATTTGAATCAAACGTAAAATTTTTAAACATATTTTTTGTTTGAATCAAAACAGAAAACATGCTTGAATTAAATATAATTGAATCGCGAAATTCGAAAAGGGCTCAACTCTAAAAATCGTAAGTGTCATTGTTCTATAACAAAAGGCAGTGAAAGTGACTCTTACGATTTTCAGAATTGAGCTCTTTTCGAAATTCGAAATTCAATTATTCAAAGAAATAATATTTTTGAATCAAAGCAGTAGACATTTTCTATACATTGAGATTAAGCTTACAAACTAATTTCAATTAAACAAAATCACTTAAAATTATTTTTCTATTTGAATTAATTATAATGTTTTCTCAGTGTATCAGAATTAATTGAAGAACGTGTTTCCCACGCTAGAAATATTAGAGAAGAAGAAATATTAGAGATATTGACAAAAATTACCTCATAAGTGCTCCAGTGTCTTGTCTGTTAATACCGTGACGAGTGATGGCCATAAGATGACCCTTCGCCGTCATGACGTCACAAAGTAACGCAAGATGTCGATAGTTGACGTAAAGTCCATAAAACTGCAATACAGTGTTCATTTCCTTCTCAATTGACTTTCGCACAGCTTCAATGCCGAGAACTTCGAAAGTCTCACAAATATCGTTACTGAATGTCCTCACTGGATCGACGTCCCTCTCACTCAGGACCTTCATCAAACTCGTACCATCAGTTTCCAGCAACCATTCAGCAATGGCCTTGAATTCACCCGAATCAGTGACGACGATCCTCTTCTTCGCGTCAGTTTGCGGCAAGTGCATGTACACTTTACCAATTGCCTCAACCCCCTGCAGTGTCATTTCACTGAGCATGTTCGATTCAATACACCTCAGGAATGTATCGTCCTCCATCTTGTCAATCGACTCCTTCTCCGTATCCTGGAATTTATTGTCATCACTGTTCATGATTCTTATTCTCAGAACCAATTTCTCAGCGTTGTCGTCATTGAAAATACAATTGAGATCGTCGCCAAAGCCGGCGTTGATCTTCTCGGCAATCTGCTCCATACTGAGTTTCTTGTCCGTCATTCTCTTCCGGTCGAGTTCGATACGAAGCAGCCAGGGCGAAATTCTCGTTGGATCGAAATCGGGCATTTCATAGTAGACATTCACGAATTCTTGATCCTCGGCGATGACTGTGTTTTGTGGATCGGGATCGTAGTAAATCGCCGTGTTGGCTGTGACTTTTTTCAGGGTCGTGTGCTCCAGACGGCAGAGGACGTTCTTGGCCTTTTCGGCGTCTCGGGCCGCGGCTCCGGTTAGAAAAACGGTTAGCGAGGGAGCTTTTGGTTTCTTACTGATGTTGATGATTTCCTTGAGTCTCGGCACACCGAGGGTTACGTTCTTCGAGGACACACCGGCAAAATGGAAAGTGTTGAGCGTCATCTGAGTGGCGGGCTCTCCTAGAGACTGGGCAGCGAGCGCTCCCACCATTTCGCCAGGCGAGACTTGCGCCTGATGGAAGCGAGCCTCGATTTCTCCAATCAACCACTCGAAGGCCTCGTTCGATAGTCGGAAGTCCTCCGACACGCACTTGGTGCACAGGGTCGATCTCACCAGGCACTGGAACAAAAGAGTCGCATTCTCGTTCGCCTGCTTACTGAGTCTGTCCTCACCGGCCACAATCACACACTTCTCCAGCAGGTCCTTCACGCCCTGGATCACTCTCATTGGACTCAAATCAGTCGGCGCTCGTTTGTTAATGTGAAAGATCTTCTGCACGTTCCAAATCATTCTCTGCAAATTGCAGGGCAATACGACCTGTAGAAAAATAAAACCAAATTAATATATAAATTACATTTCAAATCATCAGTTAATTCATCCATAAACATTTATTTGTAAAATAAAATTTATCAAGTAGTCACAATACAGGGTTACCACAAAAAATTAATTTTTTCTTTCCCTGAATTATAAATATATAACAATCAATTACGAACTTTTTATCCTTTTTGAATGAAATTACGGACCTTTTTTAAAAAAAACGGATTTTTACGGACTTGAAGCAAATCCATAAATCCTGAAAAAGTCCGTAACTTTGCTTCAAGTCCGTTAAAGTCCGTTTTTTTAAAAAAGGTCCGTAATTTCATTCAAAAAGGAAGAAAAGTTCGTAAATTGTACGTTATAATTTGGAGAATTGTAGAGAAACTCCAAATGATTGCAGAAAGTCAATTATTTCTAAAACTAATAAAATTCTTCGCAAAAATTCAATTATGTTCAAAAAATTTTTTAAATTCTCGTCAAAATTTCAATTATTTTTAGAAGTATTAAAATTCTTCTCCGAAATTCATATATTAAAAAAAAAACTGAAGAACATTGTAAACATTTCAATTATCTGTATAAATAAATAGCAAAATTCCACAACAAAATTCAATTATTTTCAAAAATTTTATGAAAATTCATTAAAAAATTTCAATTGTTTTCATAATTAAAAATATTTATCACACGAATTCAATTATTTTCTAAAGTAATAAAATTCAATTATTTTCAAAAATTTAAATAAAATTCATAGCAAAATTTGAATTATTTTCAAAAGTAATAATATTAGTTGCAAAAATTAAATATTGTTCAATATCTACTATTTTTATAAAATTTACCAAAAGAATTTAATTATTTACAAAAAAAAATTAATAAAATTCTACAAAAACTTTTAATTATTTTCAAAAAATAATAAAAATTTCACAAGAATTTCATTAACAACAAATTTTTTTTTATAAATTTCTTCGCAATCATTCAACTATTTTCATAATTAATAAAATTTTACAGGGATTCAATTATTTTCGTAAATAATAAAATTCTTTTTAGAAAATCAATTATTTTTAATACAATTTTAATCAAATTCCTCGAAAAAATTCTTAAAAATTTTATTAAAATTCGTCCAAAGAATTAAATTGTTTAAAAATTTGTTGATAACATTTTTAATAGGAATTGAATTCCAAGAAACATTCAATTATTCAATGAATTATTTATTTTTGTATTTGAATAATTGAATAATAATAATTGAATTCTTGTAGAATTTTGTCATGAACATTGATTTAAAAATGGATTTCAGTTAAAATCTTAGATTATAAAAAAATAATTGAATTTGAGATTTTTTTTAAATTGTCTTAAAAATAATTGAATTTCACGTTAGTGAAGTTCACAACGTTTATAATCGACGATTTCAGAAAAAATTATTTTTTTCAGCAAATTTTGGTAAAGAAAAATAGTAAAATTATTTTTTTAAATAATGATTCACAAGAAAAAATATTTATGAACAAAAAATGTCATTTTTTGGTAGGAAAATAAATTTTTTTCTTTCAATCGTTGATCATAAACGTTGCAAACTTCACCGTCGTTGAATTTCTACCAAAAAAAGTTTTATCAACATTTTTTTAAATGTCTGAATTTCTGCTAAAATTCTAATATCTTTTTAAAATAATTGAATTCTTGTGAAGAATTTTATTAAGACTATTGGAAATAATTGATTCCCTGCAAAGATTTTTATTATTTTACGAAAATATTAAAATTCTTGCGAAAAATTTTATTAAAATTTCTAAAAGTAATTAAACATCTGCTAAAAATTTTGTTATTTTTAATTTATGCCAAGAATTTTATTAAAAATTTTAAAAATAATTGAATTCATGTTAATTTTTTTACTAGAATTTAATTATTTTTGAAAATTTTAGTAAAATTCTTCGCAAGAATTCAATTATTTTCATAAATAATAGAATTCAATGCAGAATTTCAATTATTTTTAATACAATTTTATTAAAATTCGTTAACAGAATTCAAGTATTTGATAATAATTTATTGATAACAATTTTTTATGGGAATTGAATTTTATTTTTATTTAAATTAAAAAAAATTAAATTTCTTGTAAAATATTTTAATAAAAAGTGAATTTTATTTCATAAAAATGAATTTCAGTTAAAATTTCAGATAATCATTGAATATTAAAAGTAATATAGTGTGAATTTTAAAAAATAATTAAATTTTGTAATTAATTTTTTTGAAAAAGTTTAATTGAGTTTTTTTTAATACTATTTTCAGTTTCTATTTTGAAATATTTATTTAATTAAAGAATTTAACTTATAATTGAAATTTCTTAAAATTAAATGTTGTCAAAAAACGAATTTGAAAATTGTCAAAGAACTATTTTGAAAATTTATTAAAAATAATCGATATAAAGAATTTTAGATAAAAATTCTGAAAAATAATAATTAAATTGATGATTTTAATTATTATAAATTATTTTTATTAATAATTAATATTAATTATTATAAAAGATGAATTTCTAGTTTTAAGTAAAATGTTCTCTTATATTTGATTCGGCCTGATTCTATTTTTGTCAGTTTAATTTAATTTAATTTAATTTTTTTATGTATCCTTCAAAGAATTAAATTATTTTTTAATGTTTACTGTTTAAAAAAAAATTTAACAAAAGAATTCAATTACTTAAAAAGAAATTTTAATAAAATTCGTCTCTTGAATTCAATTATATTCAAAAATTTTAATAAAATTCTTGACAGAATTTCAATTATTTTTAATATAAAATTTTTAATCTGATTTTTGCGAATTATTTATTGCTTTTAAAAATAATTGAATTCTAGAGACTAATTTTATTAAAATTCATTTTAAATAATTGAATTCTATTGTAAAATTTTAGTAAAATAGTAAAAATGGAAAATATTTGAATTTCGGCAAAGTTTTGAAATTAAATTTCTACGAAGATTTTTAATTAAATTTTTAAAACTAATTTAATTCGTTCAAGAATAAATAAAAAAATAAAATAATGCAATGTCCGTTAAGAATTTTACTACATTAAAAAAATTTTATTTTGACGACAATTGTAAATTAAAAATAATTGAAATTTTAACAAGAATTTTATTGAAATTTTTCAAAAATAATTGAATTTCGGAGAAAAAATTTTATTATTTGTAAAAATAAATTAAATTCAGCCAGAAATTTTATTAAATTTTTTTGTCAATAATTTAGTTTCGGTGAAAAATTTACAAAAATTCTCGTCAAAAACTCAATTATCTTCAGAAATAATAAATTTTCTCTCTGTAATTCAATTATATTCAGAAATATTAATAAAATTTTTTCATGTTTTGTAAATATGAAAAATTGAATTTCTAGTTTTAAGGAAAATGTTCTCTTATATTTGATTCGGTCTGATTCTATTTTTGTCAGTTGGTCCGTAAATGGTCAGTAATTTTTAATTTTTTGTCAGTTGGTCCGTAAATGGATAGTAATTTTTATTTTTTGTCAGTTGGTCCGTAAATTGTCAGTAATTTTTATTTTTTTGTCAGTTGGTCCGTAAATGGTCAGTAATTTGTAATTTTTTGTCAGTTGGTCCGCAAATGGACAGTAATTTTTAATTTTTGGTCCGTAAAGTCCGTATTTTTGAATAATTTCACTGCTTCGAGCCTTGGACATAAGACATACCTTTGATTCTCCACTCGGGAAAATCTCCCTCAACGCTGAACGATCCCGACTTAGCTGCTCCCACTCCTTCTCCAATTCGGAAATCACTTCCCCTGAGCCCATCATTTCTCGCACGATATCCTCGTTGAAAATCCTGCGCAAGTACCGCTCGTTCGTCGGGTCGAACTTGAACCTCTTCTCAAAGGCCTTGTTGCTGAGTTTGATAGTCGGGAGATTCTGGAACTCGACCGCCTCACCACAGAGGCCGTCCTCGCCGTATCGCAACTGGATGAGTTGTCCCACTGAATTCCTCACCGTTCCGTCGTAGTGCACCATAACAGACTCCATAGCCTTGATCAGACGTCGCTGAATGTACCCGGTCTCGGCCGTCTTTACGGCGGTATCAATGAGACCCTCTCTTCCTCCCATGGCGTGGAAATAGAACTCCGAGGGCGTCAACCCGGCCAGATAGGAGTTCTCGACGAACCCCCTCGACTCAGGACCATAATCGTCCTTGATAAAGTGAGGCAGGGTCCTCTTTCTGAATCCAAACGGAATTCGCTTTCCCTCTACGTTCTGCTGTCCCACACAGGCGATAACTTGCGAAATATTAATATTCGATCCCTTCGAACCCGACACGACCATAGCCTTCAGATTATTATACTCCGTGAGCGACTTCTTAGCCGACCCGCCCGTCTTGTCACGAGCGTCGTTCAAAATCCTGTTCACCTGATTCTCGAAAGTCTGCCTCAACGTATTACCAGGCGTAGGCTCCAGCTCCATGTTGTGCGCCTTCTGAATCACCTCAATGACATCCTCCTTCGCCTTCTTGATCGCCTTCTGAATTTCCAAATAGGTCTGCGGATCCGCAATAGTGTCGCCAATTCCAATCGAATGCCCCTCGAGCAGCAACCAATTATTAATCACCGTCTGAATATTTCCGTAAAACCTCCCACAAACCTCGTGTCCCAACTCCAACATACAAATATGCAGCAATGATCCCGCCGACGAACCCAGCGTCTTCTTACACAAAATCCCCATCACAAGTTCTCCGTGTTCCACCATTACCTTCGTGTCACCGGGCGAAATCCACTTGTAAGGCCCATCGTCCTCTTCGTCCGGATGTGTACTGTGCGTCCTGATCATGTTCACATTCCCCGGGATAATCAACGAAAAGATCTGCTTTCCAGTCCAGAGGGGCTTTGGCTTCAAAATACAGGGTTGAGGCATTTTTCCATCCCAACTCGGCAAGAACATGAGGATATTCATCATTTGCTCCTTCTCGATAAACACATCCCTCTTGGTCATCTTCCTCACCGCCATGAGTGTGTCCTGCACGATACCCATGACAGGCTTGTTCGCCTGCGGTGTGATAATCTGCCTGGGCGTCACGTGAATATTCTCCACCTCGGCCCTCGTCTCCATCGACTGCGGAACGTGCAGATTCATTTCGTCGCCGTCGAAATCGGCATTGTACGGCGATGTGCAACTGAGATTCATCCTAAATGTACTCCACGGCAGGACCTTCACTCTGTGACCCATCATACTCATCTTGTGCAAAGTTGGCTGACGATTGAAAATCACCAGATCCCCGTCGCGAATATGCCTCTCCACCTGAAACGATATTCGCTTATTAGAAATTATCATTGGACATATTTTCATGACAATTATGATTTCAGACCAGGGTTTCCCACGAATTTCTCCTTATAAGACTCCATAATTTCCAGGTGATAAATGATAAAATTTCCATGACATATACAAAGAAAACTTTTGTCAGTTAAGTCAAAGGGTTTCCACGCTTTTACGCTTTTCAAATTTCCTGACTTTTCCAGGTTTCCCAGGTTAAAAAACGGAATTTTTCCAGGTTCTTAAGACTACATTTATTATTAATTAGAAAATTATTAGAAAACTCAAGAATTCGATTATTTTCAAAAGTAACATAATTCTTCGCAAAAATACAATTATATTCCAAAATAGGTAAAAATTCCAGTCAAAATTTAAATTATCTCTATAAATAATAAAATTTTTCTCCAAAATTAAATTGAATTGCGAATTTCGAAAAGGGCTCAAACTCGGTTTTTTTAAATTTTACAGGAGAGACAAAAAACGTTTTATTTCAAACAGCTTCAATTAAAATAAACCAATTTGTTTCCATAGTAATTAGATGCTATTTTGTATGAGAAAATGATAAAATAATTGTCTTCAATTAAAGTTAGTTGGAGAAAATTGATATTATAGTTGTCAGAGTTGAGCCCTTTTCGAAATTCATGAAAAAAATTGAATCGTTTTAATAATAAAAATATATTAATTAAATATTTTACTATCGAGAATCAATTCAACTATTTTTTTATTTAATTTCAAAATGTATTAACTTTTTTTTGGACTTAAAAACAATTCAGCAATAGGTTAGAAAACAAACAATCTTAGGTTAAAAGTCAAAGGAAAAACAGTTTAATACATTTTTCTCCGTTAAAAGTATCTCAGATGAAATTTTCCTTTTAAGAAAACGTCAATGAATATATAATAATGCTAAAAATACAAAAAAGTGAAATTTGAAAAAAAATCCGAGTTGAGCCCTTTTCGAAATTCGCAATTCAATTATTTTCAAAAATTTTAATAAAATTCTCATCAGAATTTCAATTATTTTTTATATACAAAGTGTTCATTAAATTTCTCGAAAAATGCAATTATTTAAAAAAAAAATTATTAAAAATGTTTAATAGAATTCAATTATTATTTAAAAATTTGTTGATAAAGTTCTTCATAACAATTCAATTTTAAAAAAGTTCAATTATTTAATAAAATTTTTATTTTAAGAATTAAATAAATTAATTCTCGTAGAATTTTTAAATACATAAATATTTTTGAATATAACATTCAATTATAATCCAAAATTTTTTCTGAAATTTATTTTTAATTCAATATTTATTTGAAAAATTCTAAAAGTAATTAATTCTTTAACTGTGAAAATAAACAATTTATTAAATAATTAAATGTTTCTTAAAATTGAGTTTTCGTGAAAAATTTGATCAAAATTTAATTTTTATGTTTCTTATTATTATTATTATTATTATTATTATTATTATTATTATTATTATTATCATTATTATTATTAATATTATTATTATTATTTATTGTCAAGAGACAAATTTAACAATAATTTCATTTTTTGAGAAATTCGATAAAAATCTTGTGTATTAAAAATAATTGAAATTCTGCCAAGAATATTATTAAAATTTTTTGAAAAGAACTGAACTTCAGAGAAAAATTTTATTATTTATAAGGAACATTTAAATTTTGACAAAATTTTTTGTAAATTTTCAAAAATAATTAAATTTTTGCGAAGAATTCTTCAGACTAATTTTATTAAACTTTTGGTTTAAATAATTGAATTGTTTCGTGAAATTTTATGAAAATAGCAAACATTAAAAATAATTGAATTTTGAATAATTTTTGAAATGAATTATATTTCTACGAAGATTTTTATTAAAATTATTTTGAAAAAAATTAAATTGTTATAAAAGAATTACATTAAAATTTTTGAAAATAATTTAATTCTGTAAAGAAGAAATAATAAATAATTTTAGAAACATAATTGAATTTCTGAAGAGAATTTTACTTATTCTTTTAAAAATAATTGAATTTCTCCAATTTCTATTTGTTTTAGTGTTTTTAACTAAAATACTTCTATAAATCAGTTATTTAAAATAATTAAATATATATTAAAAAATTTTAATAATTTTAGAAAAATTTTAGTTATTAAGGTTCATTAAAAATCCAGGTTTTTAAATTTTTTAATGGCATTCAATTAAAATTGAAATGAAAATCTTTTCAAGTTGAAGTTATGAAAATTGTAAATACAATTCGTTTAAAATTGAATTAATTTTGAAATATTTAAGTAAAATTAGATTTCAAGAATAAATACAATTAGAAAACAACAATTTTCCAGGATGTCTATCAAAATTTCCTAACTTTTCAAGAGTTTTTCAATTTTTATAAAATTCCCTGACATTTCCAGGTTTTCCAGGTTGCGTAGAAAACCTGAGTCAGATAAATGACGTGAAAAAAATTGTTTGTTAAAGAAATTAAGAAAATCTTAACTTAATCTTATTAAGATAATCTTAATTTCAAACATAAATAAATCTTTAAATCTTATAAATATAATGTTTTTAAAAATAATTTTAATTGAAAACTTGGAAAATAATTGAATTAAACAAAGAACTTTTTCAATTTTTGAAAAATAATCTCGTCTATTTATAATTATAATTAAAAATTTATTTTTTCAATTTTACTAAAATGTATGAAGAAAAAAGCAGTAATAATTAATTATTTACTTAATAAATAATAAACATTAAATTTTCTCAAGAAAGAAATAAATATATGTCATTTTTTGAACGTTCAAAAATTTGAAACAATAAAAATTTAATATAAGTTAAATAATTTTATTTATTGAATAATAATTAAATTTTAGAAGCAAAAAATTGATTTAAAACTTTAAGATGGACTTTATGTTTTAAAAATAGAATTACAATTACTGTCACTAATTTCCCTTGATTATTTTCGAAAAATTTTAATTATTTCAAAAATTTTCAATTAATTGTTTAGAAAAATTCAATTATCCTGAAACAATAGAATTGAAAAATTTCAAGAATTTTATTTTTCAGAATTAAGAAAAGAAGCTTTTGCAAATATTCAATCTTATTAAACAATTTTAAGTGTGTAAATTTTTAAAAATTTCCTAATAAAAATTTTAATTATTAAGGCTCTTTATAAAATCCAATTATTAATTAATAATTAAATTAAAGTACTTTGAAAATTCTGTATGGTAAAAAGTTTCTAATAAAATTCTTTAACAAATTTAATTACAAATTTTCAGTCGGATTTCACATTATTTATATTAACTTCATAATTTTTTAAAATTTATTTACATAACACATTTGAATTGGTGACTGATTTTTTACTATCAAATTAATTAAATTTTACCAAATTTAAAGTAAGAGAACGGTATAAATATTTATAAAAATGGAAATAAAAAGTAATTTAAAAAAAAAAAATTATAATAATAAAACTTTTTAAATTTGGTGAAAAAATTCCTGGTTTGGTATAAAATTCCCGGTTTTTTCCGGTCAAATGAAATTCCAGGATTTCCCGGTTAGTAGACTCTATGTAATTATTTGTGAAAATAATTAAATATTCTTGCTTGTACTGAAAAAAAAATTTATTTGATTCAAATAACCGATTATTTTACTATTATCAAATAAATATTTACTTGAATCAAAAATTAAAAAATTTAATTTACATTAAAAATGCTATTACTTGTCAAAATAGTTGATTTAAGTATTTTTGTATAACATTTTTTTGTTATTTTTGTGAAAATCTCATTCTAAATTAATTAAATTCCCCGTGGAAATTGTATTATTAATGAAAATAATTGAGAGTTTGCAGAGAATTTTTTAAATATTTTTTAAATAACTGAATTCTTTTGGGAATTTTTCTTTTCAAATACAAGAGATTGAAAATAATTGAATTTTGAATATTTTTGGAAAATAATCGAATCGTTTTAAAGAATTTGATTATAATGTTTGAGAATAGATTTTTGATTTCTAGTATTAGAGAATTGAAACTAAAGACCACGTTGAAGTCCACAACGTTTATCAACGAAAAAAATGGTCAGAATCTTTTTTTTTGTCACGGTATTTCTTCATGTGAAATGAAAGAAAATCGTTACACACCTTATAACCACACTGGAGATGCAGATCGGAAGCCTTCGGGTGAAATCGAAGATCGATCCGTTCGCCACTGTCCCTGACGATGTACTTCGCTCCCGGGTATTGCGAATTCCCCCTTCGCACTAGTTCCTGCATTTTATCGATATTGAACGGAGTGACAATCTCCGGGAATGTGAGATTCTGAGCGATACTCCTGGGCACGCCGACCTGATCGATTCGGAGATTTGGATCGGGCGTGATGACCGTACGCGCTGAAAAGTCAACCCGCTTACCCATGAGATTACCACGAATTCTCCCTTCCTTGCCCTTGAGTCGCGCCTTCACGGCCTTCAGTGGTTTTCCCGACTTTTGCATTGCACGCGGCAAACCCGGCAGATCGTTGTCCACCAAAGTGGCCACGTGGAACTGGAGCATTTTTATTATCTCCGACACGATGTGCGTGGCGGCGCCCTTCTCCTCACTTCTCATGAGCTCGTTATTCGTCTTGATAATGTCGGCCAGCTTGTGTGTCAAATCGTCTTGATTCCTGGCCGAGCCGTACATTATGACAGCGGGACGGACCGACAGTGGTGGCACGGGAAGAACAGTGACGATCATCCAATCGGGACGAGCGAAACTTGGATCCATGCCTAGAATAAAAGACTCCTCGTCTGTTATTTGCTTGAGAATTTCGTGCGCTCTTTCGGCGGTTAAGGGCATTTTTTTCTCCTGTGAATCTTCGTTGACTTGCTTCCATTCGGCGGAAATGTCGAGGCCGGATCTCTTCAAACTCGGTTGATAGCGACCGCAACCACCGTGACCGGGCTTTCTGTCGGCGACCGGAATTTCTGTGCCGTCCTTGTTTAAGTCCATTTCATCGCCGCCCTCGCAGATATTTTTACTTTTGCACAAATCGTAGACAAATGTGAGACGCTTACGGGGCTGTCCTTTTGTCTTCATGACGATTTCTTTGATTTTTGGATTATTCTGAAAGCAGAAAACAGTGAGATAGGAGAAATGAAAATTAGATTACATTGCTGAAGTTTACGACGTTCAGGGCTTGAATCGGTAAAAGTATTTAAAAATACATTTTTAAACACTTAATAAAGTAATATTTGTATACGAATCAAAAATATAACCACTCCGAGTCAAATAAGAGAACCTACTTAAAACTTTAAAGTAAATTTTTCCGAGTAAAGAAAAGAACAATTGTATGTAAACACAGAATAAAAACTTTGGGTATTTCTCTAACTTTCACACCATTGGAATACTTTACGCAAGACTTCTGTTAGATAAAATATAATCTCTTACCATACTGAAACTTTTTAATTAAAAATTTTGAACTTTTGACAAAATCACATATATAATTTAAAATTTAAATCCCAGTATCTTAAAGTCGATACTGTAAAGAGTTCTAGAATTTTAACCAAGTAGAAGAATAATAAAGAATATTTACCAAAAATTATATTACAATAATCGACATAATCTATCCACACCTGAAGTTAGCGTTGTTTTATTACAATGTTTTGTCTTATAATTTAAATTTATTTCTCGAAAGATAGAAAGTTAATTTATAGACTGTCTGTAAAGAATATGTAGAAAATTGTATAATTTAAACAATTGGAAATTTTGTAAAATTTTATACTTTAAAGAATATAAAAATAGTTATATTTTTTAAATTATATCATTTTATAAATTTACAAAAATTATTCTATTTAATTAATTCAATTCTCGTAGTTGAATTCTGATAGAAATAGATTCAACAAAAAATCCAGTTAAAATTTAAAAAAATAATTGAATATTTAAACCATTATAACAGGAATTTCAGGAATTAATTAAAATTTAAAAGATTTTTAAATTAAATTATTTGAAAATTTAGAGAAAGCAAAAGTTTTAAAATATTTAGATTTTTATTTTAAAAGTTATTAATAACATTATTTTTCATTAAAAATTATTAAAGTTTTTCTATAATTTTATTTAAAAATTCTAAAAAAAATAATTGAATTTTGGATGAATTACTGTCGCAAATTTTATAAATAATTATATTTTATTAGGTTTATCATTGAAATTTTTTGAGATTTTAATTTCTCAGGAAAAATAAATATGAATAAGTTTTTTAATTTTTGATTAACAAAAAGTATTGAACGTTGAAAAAATTTAATTTCGTAAAATTGTTTCTTGAAAAAATGAAACTAAAATTTAAAAAAAAAATTTTTCCGAATATATTTTTAAAAAACTAAAGCAATTGAAAATTTTGACAACCTTTTTTGAAATAAATTTTGAATTGTAATTCAAGTTGCTGTTAGTAAAATTTTTGCATTTACTATACGAGTTGTGCAAATAATTAAATTTAATGAAAAACCGTAAGACATTCTGTTACTTTTGAAAATAATTGAATTTATGTAACCAATTTATAACTTTTGAAAAATTCATTTTTTAAGTTTTTTTAACTTCAATTTCCAATTAATTTCGTTCAACAATTATTTCATAAAATTTCAAACCTTTTGAAGTTTATCCATTTACAAAAATTGTAAACACAATTCTTTTAAAATTCAATTAGTTTTAAAATATTGAAGTAAAATATTATTCATTAAATAATTTCTAAGTAATAATTTTATGATCATTCTTTTAGTATTAAGTTATTTAAAAAGAAATTATTGTTGGAAATTTAAAATGTTATTTCAGAATTCGTAGTAATTTCATAGTTTATGAGGCAAATTAATAAGACACAAAAATTCAGAAATTTCTTATGAAACCTAAAAATTTTATTTTTTTCAAAAAATTTTAATAAACATCCCCGACGTTTCCCTGATTTTCTTAACCAGTAGCAATTCTGTTTTGTTTTTCTTAATTTATTTATATTTCAATTAGCAAAGCTAAACGCGCGCGTGAAATTTTCTTTTTCATTTTTACTTTCAAAATTTGCTTTTCCTTTTTTTGAAAATTAATAATTTCATAAAAAATATAATTTTTCATACGATCCTTCATTAAATGTAATTATTTGAACAATTCGTATAGTAAATGTAAAAATATTTCTAACAGCAGCTTGAATTAAAATTTAATATTTATTTCAATAAAAGTTGGCAAAATTTTCAATTGTTCCAATTTTTTAAAAATATTTTCCGAAATAGAAGTATTTTTAAAAAATTTTAGTTTCATTTTTTCAAGAAACAATTTCACGAAATTTGTAAATTAAATTTTTCAAAACTTAATTACTTTTTCTTAAATAAAAATTTTAAAACTAATTCATATTTATTTTTCCCGAGGAATTAAAATCTCAAAAAATTTCAATGAAATACCTCATGAAATATAATTGTTTCTAAAATTTGCAGCTGTAATTAATCTAAAATTCAATAATTTTTTTTAGAATTTTTGAAAAACTTTAATAATTTTTAAAGAAAAATAATGTTATTAATAATTTTTTTAAATAAAAATTTTAAGATTTTTAAACTTTTGCTTGCCTTAAATTTTCAAGGAATTTAATTTAAGAACCTTGTAAAATTTAATTAATTTCTAAAATACATGTTTTAACGGT
The DNA here is from genome assembly GCA_032873175.1 of Leptopilina drosophilae. Taxonomy (NCBI): domain Eukaryota; kingdom Metazoa; phylum Arthropoda; class Insecta; order Hymenoptera; family Figitidae; genus Leptopilina; species Leptopilina drosophilae. The sequence goes on from CM065483.1 coordinate 22,065,837, forward strand.
TTAAATATTTAATTATTTTTTAAAATGTTAATTGAAATTTTTGTTAAATCAATTCCTATCAAAGTTCAACTACAAGAATTGAATTACTTAAATAGAATAATGTTTGTAAATTCATCGAATGATATAATTTCAAAAGTATAATTATATTTATAGACAATTTTTAAAGAGGAAAAAATAAAATTCTTGAAAATATAAAATTTTACAGAATTTCCGATTGTTTCGATTCGTGAAAATTATTATTGTGAATTCAAAGTATACCTTTTTCTTTAAAAAGTTTTAATTACTATTTTTCAAAAACAAATTTTTTTTTTAATTTTCAAATTGTAATAACTTTTGTAAAAGAAATATTTATCTAATTATTGTTATTTATTTGCTTAAAATTTCGAAATACTTAAAAATTTGAACTGCAAGACTTCCAAAATTTAATTAATTTTCTAGAATTTTTAAATATTATTCCAAATTTAATTTTTAAGGAAGCTAACAAATTAGAACACTACACGCATTTAACACAATTTTTTACACAGACTAAAAGTTAACTTTTTTAAATAGAAAAACTCAATTAGAAGGATTTTTTGTTGCCTGCAATGAAAACTCAGGCCTCGGATCGACTTTAACGAACAAAAAAAGTCGCTTTAGTCGATTAAAAATAGAAATAAAGTCGATTATTTAATTACTGGCTCTCACAAAAATTCAAATTAATCAAAACTTTTATAATTTTGCTAAATAAATATTCAAATACTTCTTACTTCTTTATTCACAGAAAATAAAATTTTAGAAATTTCAACTTTTCAAATTTAATAATTTCTAAAAATTAAAACTATAACCCTTTTATAAATTTAATTACTTTCTACAATTTTTAACTAAACTTCATCTCTAAATCAATTATCTATATGAATTTTTAATCATTAAGTTTTCTAAAAATATAAAAAAATAAATCAAATTTTTCAAAAAATTGTAATTATAAATAAATTATTTCTGAAAAATTCTAAAGTAGTAAATTTAAAAAAAATTCTCTTTACTTTATTCGAAGGTATTTGAATCTTAAAAAATTGTAATAAAACAATTGTAAGAATTAATTTTTTCTAAATATTGTAATGTATGATTTTTCAGAAATAATTGAAAATTTTTTTTATAATTTAAAACAAAATTATTTTCAAGAATTTTAATTGAAAATTTGATATATATATATGATTATTTTCTCCGAAATGTTGAAAATAATTTTGAACAATTTTATTTTTTTTAATATGTGTACGAATTTTAATTTTCGGAAATATTGAAAATAATTGAATTTAAAAAAATTAGAACCTAATAATGCAGGGAATTATTCTTTTCTAAACTATTTTAATATTATTTTTAAAACCTATTTTTCATTAATTTTCATTTTTATTGAATCTACACTTGAAGATTATTTATTATAATTTTTGATAATTTAATATTATTTCAAAAATTTTCAATTAAAATTCTTGAAAAGTTAAATTTGAAAAATTGGAATAAAACACTTGAAAAGATGATTTAGTTTTAATTAAATTTTACAGAATTTTAATTATTCAAAATCTTTTTAATTGTAATATTTTGAAACATTTAATTAGAAAACTGATTGAAAAATAAACAATCGAAATAAGTTTCATTTTATACCAAAAATATTGTATTTTGGCGCAAAATTTGAGAGAAAAGTCGAAAAAGTCGTAATTTTTTAATAAAAGTCGATAAAAGTTGCATTATTTGAAAATAGTAGAAAAAAGTCAAGAAAGTCATAACATCCAAGGCCTGAAAACTGAATCGTTGATTATAAACTATGTAAACTTCACCAAAGTACTAGATTAATAATTCTTTTTTCAATTAATTTTCTTTGAATATACTCACAGGACTAACTAGAAGTTTGGAGCAGAAAAAGCAAACGCATCTGAGAATTTTCATGGTTTTTGTGATGAAACCAATGTGAAATACTGGCTTTGCTAAATTTATGTGACCAAAATGTCCAGGGCATTCTGTAAGATTTCCAGCGCAAGTTTGACACCGTGAATTTCTGTCAATTACACCTTGCCTCGGATCCATGAGTCCGCCTTGTTTTGGCCGGCCTCCCTCCATAGTTTCAGAGAAACGAATTCCGCCATCAGTGACGGACATACGCCGCTAAAAATGCAATTTTTAATTCAAATAAATCACAATATAGAGAAAAAAATACAAAAATATCGCTACAAAGTCAAAAAAGAAGTTGTTTCTGAAAATTTTCACGGATACCTAACCTCATTATGCATCAATTAGAATCATTACAATTTTCCTATTTAAAAGTTTTCCTACTTATAAGTGGAAAAAAGATTTATAATTAAGTTCCAGTGTTTTTATTTTCTATATTTTATTGTTTTAATGGTAAAAGTTTTCAGTTTGATCATTTTTACTCCGTTTTTTAAATGTGTGATTTTTTTCCTTCTCTCTTTTTTTTGAAATTATCTTGTGGTAGTGACGATGTCATGTTATAAGGAAAAATGGAGGCTAACTGCGATTGTACCATAGCGTTAAAAATTTCGTCAATTTCCTCACGAGTAAAGTGAAAAACTTACAATTTCATCGGGTGAAAGTATACCAAATTGCACTCGCTTCACCGAGCGAACAGGCATTTTTGATTCGAAAGTAGACATCGTGATTGATTTGATAAAAACTTTTTAGACAAATAATCCGAGGCCTCATCGGCCTCTTCGCTAATGGCCACTGACTACTAGCTAGCTGTGAGCAGCATCATAAACTACTGGAAAACATCTAGAAAGCACAGGCGTCATGCGTCCTTTACACCAGGGTTGGGTAGTTAACCTTTTCCATCACTCTCCTCTTCTCACGTCCACTAATTTTATCTCCAGAATAATTATTTACTTCGTTATCTTTTCCTTATTAAAAATAAACAAGTTTGATACATTTTTCTAATATTTCCGTAATTTCTTTCAAAATTATCATTTACTTTTTTTTGCTGTTTCGAAGAAGCGAAAGTGTGAAAGCACCTTAACAAAAAAACGCTCTCTGATTGGTTACTTTTTCCTGCTGATGTAGACGCAAGTATACACACAGACACATACAAATAATGCACAATTGACATGTGTCAGTGAAAGTCTTGTGAAATTAAAAATATACGAAATGGCGACTTCCAAAACATCAAATACGTATAATCGACAAAATTGGGAAGATGCGGTAAGTATATTGCATTATATCGACAATATTGATGTCTATTAATTTGAAAATTATTCACTGTGTTCATTTTTCTTTGTTTCATGAAGGAATTTCCAATTTTATGCCAAACATGCCTTGGTGACAATCCGTACATTCGAATGGTGAGTAATTTCATTTATTTAACATTAATTGTTGTAAATTGTAAAGAAGTGGACAATTTTACTTTTATTGTATTGTTTTCACTTTACTCTATATTGTTTAATGTGCGACTCGAATTAAATCTATAAGGATAAATGTTGCTCAGTTTTGTTTACATAAAATTGCTCTTTAAATTCCTTTGACATTCAGTGATTTTAGGCTGCGTTCTCATCAACTAAAAGCTACTAGTTATTACTTTTCTACGATTTAATATTAATATTTAGAATATTTATTTAAATTTATTTAGAATATTTTTTTGAAATTCGTGACACTAACAGCTAGTTTTTTCTCTTTTTCCTTTTTTTTACTTTAAACATGCTAATCACATTGAAAGCAAAAAGCTTTCATAAGTACTTATTTTTTCACAATGATAAATTTTTTTAAAAATAATTGATAATTTATAATAACAGTTGACTATTATTTATTTTTATAAAGTAAATTAAATTTCAGAATATAATTAAATATTATAAGAATTATACTAGAAATTTTTTGAAATTAAATTGAAATGATTTAAATCTTCAAAAATTCGAATTACTATAGAATTTTAATAATATTTAAATAAAGATTGTAAGAGATGTAAAACGAAATTTGTAGCGTCAAAAACTAAATTCTATTTTATTCTAATATTTAAATATTTCTTTTTGAAAATTATTAATTTATTTACATTCTCCAATAAATTGAGGTTTTGAATAATTTTCTCAATTAAATTCTAGAAAATATTCGAATTTTTAGAAAAATTGAGTTTTTCAAAAGTTTTAATTACAAATATTAGAAAAAAAAATTGATTACTTTTTTTAATTATTGTCGAAAAATTTCTTTGCGAAATTTAATTATTTTCAAAAATTTACATTATAATCTATTGGAAAAATTCATTTCCAGAGATATTTGTATCATGATCCTCAAGTTTTGAACGTTCAAATACACGAAATTTTTTTTATTAAAAATATTTTAATAATTTACTAATGGTAAAAAAATTTTAAAACTGACATTTTACGTTTAGAAACTTAGGAATTTATTTCTTTGTTAGTGACGAAAAATAATTGGAAAAAAATTTAATTTTTAGAAGAAATAAATAAATTTCGTTCATTTGAACGTTCAGAATTTTAGGATATTTTTTTATCACAATTTTATAAATTCAAGTATCTTGAAAAGAATAAATAAAATTTTAATAAAAATGTACTTTTTAAAAGATTCACGACGGCAAAGTCCGCAACGTTTATCAACGAAAAAAATTATTCACTTAATAAATAAAAAAAAGCAGCAATATTGCCGTAAAAATATTTTTAAAAAATATATTGATGCTTATGTTATGATTATAATTGATATACAAATAGATATTAAATTAAAAATAATTTTGGAATAAATTAAACAAATTATTTTCGTTGATCAACGTTGTGAATTTCAATTTGGTAAATTTTTCAAATATTTTTACAAAATTTTATTTATTATTTAATTACTTTAAAAAATCTTTACTTACTTTCAATTATTATTCAATTTTTGAAAAATTAAATATTTTCCTATTTGTATTTAAAGTTTTTCAAAAGCTTAATTATTTAAATAAATTCAAGTTGTTTTTTACAATTTGTATAAAATTCTTCAGAAAAATTTAAATATATCTATTTTCAAAAATTTTGATTTAATTCTTTATAGGAATTGAATTATTTTCAATACAAATTGAACATGTTTTCTAGAAAGAAATTTAATTTTTTTCGAAACAAAAGAATTATTTTCGAAAAGTTTAATAAAAGTTTTTCGAAAAAATCAATTATTTTCATAAATAATAGAATTTGTTGCACTATTTTCAGTACAAAGTCAAAACAAATTTTATTTTGGAATTAAAATATTTTTAAAAAGTTTAATAAAACTCCACGAAAAAATTCAATTTTTTTCTTTAAAAAAAAAAGTTCTTTAAAAATAAAAGTTTTCCGAGTGTTTAAAATTATTTTCAAAAAACTTTCAATAAAATTTCTTAATGTAATTAAATTATTTTTATAAATTTTAATAAAATTTTATAAGGCAATTCAATTATTTAAAAAATGTTAAATAAAATTTCTTGAGATAGTTTAATTATTTTAAAAAAATGTTAAATAAAATTTCTTGAAACAATACAATTATTTTCAAAAAATATATTTTTTAAAATTATTGAGTAGAATTCAATTCTATATTTTCAAAAATTTTGATTAAAATAATTGAAATAATTTTTTCAGAATTTTTAAATAAAATTGAAGACAGATAACATCAATTATTATAATATAATTTTAAGAAAAAAATTTCTTACTGAAATTAAAATCTATTTTAAGAAAGTTCAGGCTTCGCACTCTTCTACTAAAAGCTACTATTTGCTACTTTTTTGATTCGACGCTACTTTTTGGCTATTTTTTTGAGCCTAATGCTACTAAAAGCTACTTTTCTGAACAAATAGTCAAATTTAGATTTTTCCCTGTTTTATTTTCTCATCAAATTTCAATTTATTTCATTTCGAACATAAATCTACAATTCGGAAAATAATTGAATTAAACAAAGAATTTTTTCAATTTTCCAAAAAAAAATTTGTCTGTTCATAATTATAAGGGAAAATTTAATTAATTCAATTTCATTAAAATTTATTGATACTAATTAAATTTCTGCAAAGAATTTTACTATTTATAAAAGTAATTGAATCCTTCCAAAGAATGTTATTACATATTTATGAAAATAATTAAATATTTGCGAAGAATTTTATTAAAATTTTTGAAAATAATTCAATTGTAGAGAACAATTTAATTATTTATAAAGATAATTGAAATTTCGAAAAATTTCAAAAAAATTCTAAACATAATTGAATTTCTGCGGAGAATTTTATTACTTTCGAAAATAATTGAATTTTTTTTAATTTTATGGAAATTTATGAAAATAATTGAATTCTTGTGAAGAATATTTTTCAAAAATAATATTCAAAAGAATTTAGTAAATCGGAAAAATTTTGCTATTTATAAAAATAATTGAAGTAATTGAATTCTTTAGACAAAATTTAATCCATTTTTTAAAAATAATTGCATTTTTCGACGAATTTGATTAAAATCGTATTAAACGTAATTCAATTTCTGTAATGAGTTTTACTATTTATGAAAGTAATTGAATTATTGCGAGGATTTTATAAAAAAAAGTTTAAAATAATTGATTATTAAAAAAAATTTTAGATAAACTATTTTTAATAATTCAATGCCTATGAAATTTTCATTCTTTTAGAAAATAATTGAATATTTGTGTAGAATTTTGTAAAAATTGTTTTTAAATAGTTGAATACTTTTTGGAAATTTTATTAAAATATGAGACATACAAATTATTAATTTAAGGCGGTGTCAAAGTCGATCCGAATTTCCCATTGAAGCTCAATGCAAAAATCTAATCGACTATGGGACCCCCTTAAGAAAATTTTTTGAAAATATTTGAATTCTTGTGGTGAATATAAATGAATTTTTGTTATTTATAGAAATAATTGAACTTTTACAATGAATTTTAATAAAATTCCTAAAAGTAATTTAATTTTGTCCAAGTTTTACTAAAGAAAATTATTGAATGTGTTGCGAATAAATTTTTAAAAATAAAATTATAATTATACGATGACTAACTTCCATTGATTATTTAGAAAAAGTTAAATAAAATTCTTTAAAAGAAATAAATTATTTTTATAGAATGTACAGAAATTTAAATTACATAAAAAATTTTCAATTATTTGTTTATAAAAATTCAATTATCTTGAAATAACAGAATTAAAAAATGTTATTTTTCAAAAAAAAACTGCGAAATTTCAATTTTATTAAAAAATTTGAAGTGTGTATTTTTTTAAAATTAACTAATAAAAATTTTAATTATTAATCTTCGCATCAAGAAACGTGAGTACATTAGAATGTGACTCCTTATAAAATTTAATTATTTTGTCAATTATTGAATTGAAATACTTTGAAAATTCGATTTTAAAAAAGTTTTTAATGAAATTCTTTAATTATTTTTTTTTGTCATCGAGGCTACTATTTCCTACTTTTTTTTGTCATCGAGGCTACTTTTTCCTACTTTTTTAAAGCTCATATTGGAGTGCGAAACTTGGAAGTTTAATTAAAATTTCTCGAATTTAGTGTTTAAGAAAAATGAAATACAAAAGATTGAGATTGAATTTAAGAAATGAAATTGAAATCGTTTAAGTATTTGAAATGATTTTCTTCTCCGCAGATGAAGGAGAAATACGGCAAGGAGTGCAAGATTTGCATGCGTCCATTCACAGTGTTCCGCTGGTGTCCAGGCGCGAGGATGCGTTTCAAGAAGACCGAAGTCTGCCAAACTTGCAGTCGTTTGAAGAACGTCTGTCAAACATGCCTCCTCGATTTAGAATACGGATTGCCAATTCAAGTGCGCGACGCTGCCTTGAAAATAAAAGACGATCTTCCCCGATCGAATGTCAACAAAGAATATTACGTGCAGAATATTGACAATGAAATCAGTAAATTGGATCACACATCGCCAGCGGGAGCTGTGGGAAAATCGGCAGCCGCAAGCGATTTACTGATGAAACTCGCAAGAACAAGTCCATATTACAAGCGGAATCGTCCTCACATTTGCTCATTCTACGTGAAAGGCGAATGCAAAAGAGGCGAGGAATGTCCCTATCGTCACGAGAAGCCAACCGATCCCGACGATCCTCTCGCCGATCAGAACATTAAAGACCGCTACTACGGCGTGAACGATCCAGTCGCCGATAAACTAATGCGACGAGCGGCGGCAATGCCAAAATTGGACGCGCCCGAGGACAAATCGATAACGACACTCTACATTGGCAATTTGGGCGAGGCAATAACCGAGAAGCAATTGCGTGATCATTTCTATCAGTACGGAGAGATTCGCTCGGTGACAATGGTCCCGCGACAGCAGTGTGCCTTTATTCAATACACGCAGAGAAATGCCGCCGAGGCCGCCGCCGAGAGGACTTTCAATAAATTAATTCTGGGCGGACGACGACTCACCATCAAGTGGGGACGATCTCAGGGTCGTCAGGCAATATCGGCTGCTGAGGGAAGTCGAGAAATGTTGGAACCAGTTCCAGGGCTACCGGGCGCCTTACCGCCGCCGCCGGCGCGCGCTATTGGCAGCGATTTCTTCAATTTGCAACCGACGGCCAGCATGATACCGCCGATGATGATTCCTCCGCCGCCAGTCGCTCCGCCTTTCATGTTCCCACCGCAAATTGCGGCAGCCGCCGCCGTTGCTGCAGCGGCAGCTCCGATATTCCCACCTGGAACGGCGCCGATTCACTATCCCAGTCAGGATCCATCGAGAATGGGAGCCTCTCAAGGTATCGGGAAACCTTGGCCCGAGGAATAATTCTATCATAATACATACCTTGTATATGTAAATATGCGCATTGCATACAATAAACTTAATTTAGGGATAAAAATTAATCTTTTCTTCGTTTATTCAGCGTTGCGACAAAAAAAATCCAAATCAGGGTTGCCACGCAACCTTGAAACCTGGATGTGAGGGAATTTTATAAACCATGAAGGCACCTGGAAAAGTCAGGGAATTTTTTTATCGAAATCCTGGAAAATTGCTGTTTTCTAATTCTATTTATTCTTGAAATCTAATTTTACTTAAATATTTCAAAATTAATTCAATTTGAAAAGAGTTGCATTTATAATATTCATAAGTGAATGAACTTCAAAAGCTTTTAATTTGAAATTTTGTGAAATTTCAATTTTAAATGAACTTCGAAATTTGAAAAGCCTACATAGATTTGAAAAAAAAGTTCAATAACTAGAATTCATTTGAAATTAGTTAAATTTTTTAATACGGATATATTTATTTTATCCGTATTAATTTATTGTTTAATTTAAATAAATAAATACTTAATTGATTATTAAAGATAGTCGATTTTTAGAAAACTGCTAGTTAAAAACACTAAAATAAATTGAATTTTGTAGCAATTAATAATTAAGCAATTATTTTCAAATGTAGTAAAATTCTTCAAAGAATTAAATTATTTTCAAAAATTTTAATGAAATTCGTTCGTTCGTTATCCGGTAATTTGTTCGCAGTTTGAAGTTAGTTGTTTGTTTTTTGTTTCTTAACTTTTTTTTATAATTTTTTTTTTCAAATATTTTCAATTTTAAAATGAATGTATTGTAAATCATTAAATTATAGCAAAGAAACTTATCAAAAAATTTGATAATAATAGAATTCCTTTTAAAAATGTTATTAAATTCTCGTGAAGAATTTTATTAAAAATTTTAAAAATACCAAATAAATTCTTTTGAAGAATTAAAAAAAAATTTTTTTTAAACTAATGGAGTTTCTTTAAAAATTTTAATTGAAAATTTTGAAAGCAATTGGATTTTATAAAAAAAAATTTTATTAAAATTGTATTAAAAATAATTGAATTCTTGCGAAGAATTTTATTACTATTTATAAAAATAATTGAATTCTTGTGAAGAATTTTATTACCATTTATAAAAATAATTGAATTGTTTCGAAAAATTTATTAAAATTTTAGAAAATAAATGACTTTTATGTTAATATTTAAAGATTAAAATTCTTTCAAGAAATTCTATTAAAATTGTTTTAAAAATAATTAACTTTCTGCAAAAGGATTTTTCTATTTATAAACATAAATGAATTATTGCAAAGAATTTCACTATTTATAAACATAATTGAAATGTTTCGAAAAATTTATTAAAATTTTGAGAAATAATTAAATTGTTATGATGAATTTTATAGAAATAATTGAAAATCATGAAATTTTTTTCTTTTTTATAAATATTTTGACATTAATTGAATTATTTTCAGAGAATTTAAAATTCTTGTTGAAATAGAATTTTATGGAAATTTTTGAAAATAATTAAATTCTATCGTGTAATTTTATTTAAATTGGATTAAAAATAATTTAATTTCTTCAAAGTATTGTAGTATTCATAAAAATAATTGAATTGTTTCGAAGAATTATTAAAATTTTAGGAAATAAATAAAATTTATAAAAATAATTTTAAAATATTTGAATTTATCCGAGGAATTTAATTAAAATTGTTTTGAAAATAATTGATATCCTGCAAAAAATTTTACTATTTATAAAATTAATTGAATTCTTGGGAAGAATTTTTCTATATTTATAAGAATAATTTAATTATTTAGAAGGATTTATTAAAATTTTAGGAAAACATTAAATTTTTTCTAAGTTTGTTAAAAATATTTCTAAAAATTGATCTCTTCCGAGGAATTCAATTAAAATTGTTTTAAAAATAATTGAATTTTTGTAAAGATTTTACTACTTAAAAAAATAATTGAATTGTTTAGAAGGATTTATTAAAATTTTAGAAAATTATTGAATTCTTTGGTGAACTTTTATTAAAGTTTTTAAAATATGAACAGTAATAATTAATTTTGTACTAAATAAGTGAATTTTTTTAATTTTGAGTATGACATTATTTTAAAAATTTATATTTAAAAATGAAAATGTTTGTAATTTGCATAACAAAAATTTAATATTCAAAAAATATATTTTCACGGAATTGAAATATTTTTCAAAACTTCAATTATTTTTAAAACAATACCAATAAAATTTCTTGATTTTCAAAAATTTTTATAAAATTATGAAAAAGAATTGATGTGCTTTTTTAAAAAAATTTTGATTCAATTCTTTATAAGAACTCATTTATTTTTTAAATAATTAAAACTGAATTCCTCGAATAAATTCGTATTTTTTTAAAAACAATAGAATTATTTTCCAAGTTTTAGATAAAGAAAAAACACTTTTATAAAAGAATGTAATTTTTTTTAATGTCCTGTTTATTTTTGTGCAGTTTTTTCCATTTTAAAAGATAAAATTTTTTATAACTGTTTATAATAATTTTTACATTACCTATTTTTCCTTTTTTTAACTTCTTATAATTGTAATACTGAAATAATTTAATTTTTGCATAGAATTTAAGTTTTTTTTTAGAATTTAATTGCTTCGAAAAATATTATATTAAATTTTGTAGAAATAATTAAATTCTTTCGAGAAATATAATTGAAATTAAGAATATTTGAATGGTTATAAAGAGTTTTAAAAAATAATTTGTTTTGAGAAATCTAGTTAAAATTATAGTGAAAATATGTCAACACTCACAAATTTTTACGGCGGATTCAATTAATATTGTTTTAAAAATAATTCAAATCTCATACAGAACTTTATTAAAGTAGAATTTTTTTTTAATTTTAAATCTGAATAATATAATAATAAATTATATATTACGTTTCACGCAATTCTGCAAAGTTAATAAAAAACATTTTCTACTTAAATCCACAATTTTTTTTATTCCCAACAGAAACAGTTTTCAAAGAAAGTAAAAAGAGTATTTTCCAATTTTTATAGCATTTACTAAAATAAATTTCTTTTTTTTGTCATTATCATTTACTAATCTAATAAAATAAAAAATTAAAGTATAAATTTGTATATAAAAATTACAAACTATTTTTGAAAAAGTTCAATATTTACTTACAATTATCCATCTCTTTGACCATACAAGTGTTAAGTAAATACATTTGAAAAATTAAAGACGAAAAAGAAAAAAAGGAAGTTGAAATTATCAAATTAAAAATATATATATTAAATATGAGTGGGAAATGTTGTCAAATCTAGTGTCAATACTTTGCTTTCTAGACATTCGCCAACCTGAAAAGAAATTTTAATTAATATTTAAACATTTTTTCTCGATTAGACGATAAAAATATTGAGTTGTGACAGGAATAATAAAACTTACGTCAGGACAAATGCCAATAAGAGCATCGGCATGAGAGTAAAATTCTTCTTTTAGAGAAATAACGATAGTTTGAAGTGAACTTGTTTTATCTCTAATATAGCTGGCGACTTTTCCAATGTTTGTATTATCCAAAGCCGCATCTATTTCGTCCAATACGAAGAACGGCGCCGGTTGGAAACTGAAGAATCAAAATATTTTCATAATTTTCTAATAAAATTCTTCGAAACAATTGAATTATTATTAAAAAAAAATTTTGTTAAAATTTCTTTTGCAAGAATATAAATAATATAATAATATTTATAATATAATAATATTAATAATATAATAATATTAATAATATAATAATAATATTTATTGTATTTTTTGAAAAGTGATTTCAAATTGAAATGCAAACATTAAACTTACCTGTGAATTGCAAACAATAAAGCCAATGCAGCAACAGTTTTCTCTCCTCCCGAAAGATTAGACATCGGCTGGAATCGTTTACCAGGAGCGACACAATTATAATTAATTCCATCCAAATAAGGCTCTTCCGGATTTTCTGGTCCCAAGAATGCTTGGGCAGATTGATTTTTTGCCAAGCTCTGATAACAGCAAATAATATATTTAAACCAAATTGGAACTTTGAATAAAAATTGTTTTCGATTTTATAAAAATTTACTTAATTTTGAAAAGAAAAATATTTCATTTCAATATTTTCGTAAATATTTATAAATCTCAAATGGGAATCGCACATTATTTATTAAAAACAAAAATAAAATATAAATAAAAGAAAAAAATTACCTTATAAATAGGATCGATTTCGTTAGCAACGTGTTCGAAACATGCCATAAATCTGTCGTGACGTTCCTTCTTTACTTTTTCGAATTGTGTTTTTGCTTTTTTCGCCTTTTTACGCGATTGCTCGAACTCTTCATTTGTCTCGTGTAGTTTCTCTTTAGCCAAATATAATTTTTGAATCGCCTAAAACATTTATTTCTTTATTTTTTTAGATTTATGGAATTTTTTTCTTGGATTTAAAAATGAAATCAAATGCAAACTTCATTAATGTCAATAAACAAGTATTTTTATGCTTCACTAATTATAGTCACAATTTACCTTCATGTTCGGAGCTTGAATACGTTGGATCGTATTCTGAAGATCATTGATAGCTTTATTTAATTTATCGTATGTCTTCTTATAATCGTCTTCATCGATATCTTTCAAATGATCCGAGAGTGAAGAATAATCAATTGTAATTCTACTCTCACGCTCGTATTGTTGTTGGGTACTAACATTCGCATCATTTGTCGTATCATTGTTTGTCTCGCCAGCAATATCCTCCATATTTCCGTAAAGCATCGGAATTGCAATATCCTCCATCTACGAAAAGCAGTAATGAGTTGGAAAAATTACATTTTCTTCATAAAAAAGGAAATAAATGACAATTCGACAATTTTTCTCGACGTAGAAAGAATTTTTGTAAATTAAACTAAAATAACTATAAACGCGTGAACTTTTAAGAGTGTTACCACAAAAATTTAATTTTGTTTTTCTCTTATTTCCGGACAAAATTTTAACTTTTTTCTGTCCCTAAAGAATATCAAGGTTTTCAAAAATTTTAATTCGAACATTTTGAAATTCAATAACAAATAAGAATTTTTCTTTACGTTCTAAACTAATTAAAGGTCACCGACTGATAAAATCATAATATTTTATATAATTTTTATATTATTCTAATTTATATAATTTTATATTAAATAATATAAGAATATTGTTTTTGTAACTTCATCAAAATTATCTTCATCCATTCAATTTAATTATTATTTTCTGGAATTTCAAACTAAAATTCTTTTCTAAATCAATTAATTTTAATATTTTTTGAAAAAGTTGTTTGAGAAATTTGAAATCTTCAATTTGATGAAATTTCGCTTATTCGGAAATTCTTGAATTAAATATTTAAAAATAAAAACTTGAAATAATTAAAGAAGTTCAAATGAACTATGTATTTAAAAAAAAATTGCCAAAATTAATTTTTCAAGAATTGTTACTTAAAAGTATGAAAATTTCAGAATTTCAAAAATTTTAACTTTAAAAATGAAATCTCATTAAAATCCAATTGTTTCAAAAAATACACACTATAATGATTTTAATATTCAATCATTATTATTATATAAAATTTTAACTGAAATTAATTTTTTAATATTTTTTTAATAAATTTTTATTCGAAAATTCTACAAAAATTGAATTATTTAAATGTAAAAATAAATAATGTATTAAATATAACTGATTGTTTCTCAAAATTTAATTCTCATACAGAATTTTATCAACAAAATTATAAACAATTGAATTCTTTCGATAAATTTTAATAAAATTTTCAAAAATAGTTACATTTTTCTAGAAGTCGATAAAAATTATTGCATTAAAAATAATTGAATCTTGTCGAATATTTTTTTAATTTTATAAAAAATATATAAATTTCTGTGTTGAATTTTGTTATTTATAAAAATAATCGAATTGTTGACAAGAATGTTATGAAAAGTTTTTAAAATAAAATTTAATTTTGTCGAATGATTTTTGCTATAAAAATAACTGAATTTTTCACAAGAATTTTACTAAAATTTTTGAAAATAATTAACTTACTTTGAGAAATGTTATTAAAAAGTATTTGAAAATAAATAAATTACTGATTACAAAGAATTTTATTATTTCTAAGAATATTTTAAATTTTCGAAGAATTTTAGTAAAATTTATGATACCAAAATTTTTTCAAGAAATTTAATTCAAAATTGCATAATTAAATTTCACTAATCATTTGAAACTTCTCGAAAATTCAATTTTTTTTAATGTTTATTATTCTCAGGACTTCAATTAACTTCAAAAAAATTTTAAGTACAATTCTTCAAAAGACTAATTTTTTGCAAAATCTCCAAAGTACATTATTCAAAACTTCAACAACAATTTTTTGTTAAACAAATATTTAAAAACTTGTTATTTATTTTAATTGAAGTCAAATAATTTCAATGTAAAGTCTTTTAAAATTGAATTACTTCTAAGAAATAAAATATCAATTTTTGCACAAATGTATTATTTTTTAGAATTTTTGAAAAAAATTATTCAAAACTTTAATAATAATAATAATTTGTAAAGGAAAATATAATCTATTAAAATAATTTTTTGAAATAAAACTTTTAATCGTATTATAATTTTACTGTTATTAAATGATAAAAGAGAATTAAATTTAAAAACCTTTTGTAATTTAATTATTTCTATAAATTACAACTGCAATTTTTCCAAAAGTCAATTATTTTTCAGAATTTTTTAATTTAATCATAAAATTTGAAAATAATTAAATTTTTTCATTGAATATTATTGAATTTTTTAAAAATGCTTTAATCAAAACATGTTTTTGCAATTGTATTGAAAATATTCCGATGAATATTATTATTTTTGAAAATAATTGAAGAATGCAGAATTTTATTCAAATCATTGAAAATAATTTAATTTCAACTTTCAATTATAAATCACTTGAAAATAATTAATTCTCACTAAAAAGTTTAATTTTGTCAGAATTTTTTTAAAATAATTAATTTCTTACAAAAAATTTCGTTAACATTTTTATAAATAATGTATTCTTGTGTCAAGAAATTTCAGTAAAATTGTATTAAAAATAATAATTCTAAAGAATTTCACTACATTTTTTTAAAGTAATTAAATCTGTGCAAAGAATTTTATTATTTATGAAAAGAATTGAATTATATTAGAATTTTTGAAATTATATGAATTCACTCAAAGTATTTCATGAATATGTTTTTAAATAATTTATTCTTGTCAAGAAGTTTTTAAAGGTTTTTTTTAAAGAATTTTATAACAATTTTTAAAAATAATTGAATTTGTACAAAGAATTTTATTTTTTTAGGAAAATAAAATTGAATTCCTAAAAAGAATTTTATTTTTTAGAAAAATAAAATTGAATTCCTAAAAAGAATTTTATTTGTTATCAAAATAATTTAATTCTAGCGAAGAATTTTACTATTTATAATAATGATTGAAATGTTTCGAAAAATTTATTAAAATTGAATTGAAAATAATTGACTTTCTGCAAGGAATTTTACTTTTTAGAAAAACAATTTACTTCTTCCGAGAAATATAATTAATTAGAAAAATAATTGAATTCTTCCGAAGAATTTTATGAAAATTTGAAAAAATAATCAACTGTAATAGTTAGATAATTAGTAAATTAGTTTATTATTGTTTGATAATAATTTTAAAAATTACCTTGCAATTCATGAGAATATTGTGTCTCTCGGCTTTTCTTTGTTCGATTTTATTTTCCACGGAATTGAGTTGCTTTTGTGCAGCTTGAATGTCTTTAGTTATTGAACCAACTTCCCGTCGACATTTACCAATTTCCTCATCTTTAGAATCGACTTCCATTTTTTTCGCCGTTCGTTGTGATTTCAATTTTTCCATTTGCGTCTCGTCATTTTCTATTTCTGCCTTTTGATTTGATTCCGTTTGTCGTGCCGATTCTAATTTATCCTCAGCGTCTTGAACCGCGCGTTCCCATCTTAATACATTACCTAGAAAAAATTGCGTTTAATTTATAAATATAATTATTTAATTATAAACAAAGAAATACAAACAATATACAAAAAAAAATTTTTTTGACATAAAAATAAACTAAATTTCAATTTACTTTCTGTATCGCGTTGTTTTTCAAAATCCAATTGATTGTAAATTCGATTACACTGATTCTCAAATTCCATACGTTTTTTCGCTCGTTCTTGCTGCGATCTAAAGAAACATTTTTTTTTAATAAATAAGTTTAATTTATTTACTTTTTTGGGCTGGGGGGAGATTTTATTTTCTATTCACCTCAGTTCTCGTTCCTCATATTGACGAATATTTGAAACGCCAATTTGTTCACAGAAACTTGCAAATACGTCATCTTCAACGTTATTCATTTTCTCCTTAACATTTTGTATTTTCTGATCTCTCTCGGACATTGTATTCTCAATTTCGGTAATTTTTGGCTAAGAAAATAAGAAATAAAACCATGTTAGTAAAAAAAATGCCAAAAAGGATAGAAATTTAGAAAAAAACAGAATTTCTTACCCCGAATTTATCCATTTCATTTTGCAGTTTATTCAATTCAGTTTCCAATTCAGAAATTTGTTTTTTCTGAAAGAATGACAGAAATAATGAGAAAATGACAAATTGTTTAGTATTTTAAAAAAGAGAATGAAAAAAAAATTTAATCACTTACAGTAGCAACTAAATCGCTTTTATTGTACTTCAAACGTGTTTCTAAACCTCGAATTTGTGACTCAACAGTGTTAAGTTCAGACTCCTTGCGTGATTTTTTAAGCATTTCTCTCAATTCTTCTGTTAATCGTTCCTAAGAATGAAAAAAATTTGTTAAGTAAAAAAAACTAAAGTATTGAGAAATAAATAAATAAATAAAGTGGAGAAATTGTTATTTTTGAATACCTTTTGCGATTTCAGTTGGGCCATTTGTTTTTCGTCCCATCTCTTGGCTTTCTTTGCCAAATCTAAACTACCACCGGAAATAATGCCGGCCTTTTGATAAAATGTTCCATCGAGAGCGACACACTGTGGAAAAAATATTATTGAAAATGTTAATTTCATTTTATTAAAATGTTTGTGACAAAATTTTGAAGATTCACAACTTACATCGTATCGGGCTTTTTTATCCATTTCGTAAGCGACTTTATTTGCGTCTTCGGGAGTTTCACAAACGAGAGCATTATTCGTCGCGAAAAGAACAGCTCTATCAATATCCTTTGGCGAAAAACGAAGTACGTCGTAAAGTAATTTGACATTTCTTGGCTCTTGAATGTTTCTAGAAGAAACAAAAGGAGAAAATTGTAATTTTTATCTTTATCGATTTTTGGATAAATACTTCGCAAAAATTATTTAAAAAGTTGGGAAACAATGAGGCAAACAAAAAATTAATTTCAAACTGCAAAGAGATTATCGGAATACAACAATTATTAATGTAGATTATTATAATTATTATTATTATTATTGCTTACCGAAGACGCTCTTTGAGAGGTTTCGCCTGAATGTAATCTAGGGGTAAAAATGTTTCCGGCTCGAGATATTGCTCCTTCAAATATTGAATACATTGTCTAGCGGTCTTCTCTGTATCCACAACAATAGCTTCCATGTATTTTCCAAGAACTTTCGTAATTGCCACATTGTACCGCTTGTGAATCGGCTCGCACATATTATACATTCGATCGTACTAAAAAAGTTATAATAAATTATAATTTTAAGTTTAAAAATCGAAAGTAGATTCGATTTAGTATGCATTTTGATTCTTTCTATTAAATTTCATTTAGTACTGGAATTCAATTTTAGTAAAATAGAGTTGAATTTTAATGGAGTAGAATTCAATGTTAATAAACTAGAACTTCATTTATAAAATTCAAATTTATAGAATTTAAATTTATTACAACCTAATTTTAATAGAGTAGAATTTAATAATAATAGAATAGGGTAAACACGAAGAAATTTAACATTGTTCTCCCTGATTTTCAGACAAAATATCAACTTTTTCCCTGACCAAAAAAAAAAAAATTCATTCACTTTAAAAATAATTAGATGCTCAAAAAAATTTTCTATAACATTTATTTACAAATTTCTTCAAAAGTAAAATTATTTGAAAACATCAATAACTTCATTTTAAACAAAATATTTAATCGTTATTATTTTTCCATGAGAATTGCGATTTTCAAAAATTTAAATCGACTTCTTCATGTTTCATAATAATTAAAAATAACCGAGTGATAAAATGATTATTTTATATTATAAGGATAATATTCTTATTTTAATTTAAATTTGTAAATATCTAAATTTTTTCAAATTTTTTTTCAAATAATTGAAATTTTGACAAAATTTTTTAAAGATTTTTGAACATAATTGAATTTCTTAGAAATGAATTTTATTATTAATAAAAATATCTGAAGTTTAGTGAAAAGTTTCATTAAAATTGTATTGAAAATAATTAAATTATTTTGAAGGATTTTATTAACATTTTTTGAAAAAATTGATTTTCTACGAAGAAATTTGAAATTTATGAATGTAATTGAATTCTTAGCAAGAATATTATTAAAAATCTTGAAAATAATTGAATTTTTGCAAAGGAATTTGTTATTTAGAAAAATAATTCAATTCTTTCGAAGAATTTCATTATAATTATTGAAAATATAAAAATTTCTGCGTAGAATTTTGTTACTTATTAATATAACTAAAAGGGCTTTGTGCCTGTAAACATATTTTAAAAATAAATGAATGCTTATCATGATTTTACTCAAATTTTCGAAAAGATACTTGAATTCTCGACAAGAATTCTACTATCATTTGCTGAAAATAAAATTGAATTATGTCGAGAAATGTTTAAAATGTATTGAAAACAAGTAAATCTCTAGTTGTGATGAATTTTGTTATTTTTGAAAATAATTAAATTTCTGCGAATAATTTTAATAAAATTTTTGATAAATAAATTCTGTGGAGAAATTGAATAAAAATATCATTCTGAATAATTGAATTCTTTCGGAAAATTTTATTAAAATAATAAATATTTAAAATCATTGAATTAAGAAAGATTTAAAAGAAATTAAAAAATTCACTTATTAAGAACGAAATTAATTATTACTGATCATATTTTAAAAATTCTAATAGAATTTTACGAAGGAATTAAATAATTTTCTAAAATTTTAATAAATCCTTCTAAACAATTCAATTATTTTTTTAAGCAGTAAAATATTTACAAAAATTCAATTATTTTTAAAACAATTTTAATTGAATTCCTCGGAAGAGATCAATTTTTAGAAATATTTTTAACACACTTCGAAAAAATTCAATTTAATTGAATTCCTCGGAAGAGATCAATTTTTAGAAATACTTTTAACACACTTCGAAAAAATTCAATTTTTTCTAAAATTTTAATTAATCTTTCGAAATAATTAAATCAATCTTATGAAATAGTAAAATTCTTCGGAAGAATTCAATTAATTTTATAAATAGTAAAATTCTTAGCAGGATATCAATTATTTTTAAAACAATTTTAATTAAATTCCTCGCTTGAATTTAAATATTTTAAAATATTTTCATAAATTTTATTTATTTCCTAAAATTTTAATGAATTCTTCAAAACAATTCAATTATTTTCAAAAATTTCCATAAAATTCTATTTCAACAAGAATTTAAAATTCTTTAAAAATAATTCAATTATTGTCAAAATATTTATAAAAAAGAAAAAAATTTCATGATTTTCAATTAATTCTATAAAATTCTTCACACCAATTTGAGAAATATCTCAAAATTTTAATAAATTATTCGGAATCATTCTTCATAAAATCCAATTGCTTTCAAAATTTTCAATTAAAATGTTTTAAGAAATTTCATTAGTTTCAAACAAATTCAAAGAAATTCCATAAAAGAATTTAATTAGGATTTAAAAATTTTTTTTTTTAAATTCTTCACGAGAATTTAATATCATTTTTAGAAGGAATTCTATTATTATCAAATTTTTTAATAATATTCTTTGCAATAATTCGATCATTTTCAATACATTAATTTTAAAATTGAAAATATTTGAAGAGAACAAGGATAAAAAAATTAAGAGTTTATTTTAAAATATTTGAGTAAAATTATTTATAAGTTATAATTTTTTGTTAGTTCTTCAGGAATTATGTTATTTAAAAAAATTATTGTCAGAAACAGAAAAAAATGAATGTTTTGTATTAGAATTCGTGGTAGACACAAAAATTCAGAATTTTCTTTATGAATTCTAAAATTAGATTAATAGAATGTAGATTAATAGAATAAGTAATTTAAAGTAAAAAGAAACTTACGACTCCAGGAAAGAGTTTCTTGAAATTCTCAACAATTTCGGTCTTCTTCTTAGTTCTCGACACTTCATGCTTGTCAACTTTCGCATCTCCCAATTGCTCGGAAATATTTTCCAATTCACGTTGAAGATTTTGAATTTTATCCTTCGATGTTCCAACATCACTTTGCAAATCGGTCCTCATTTTCTTTTGCTCCTCTAAAGCGGCTTCCGATGTTCTAATATGTTCCTCCAATTTCTCAACTCTCTTCACTGCCTCGTCGCGCATATGTCTCTTTTGTTTTATTTTATTTTCAATGTCAGTTTTCTTTCTCCCCTCATTATCAAGTTTATCTTGATCCGACTTTTGCTCACGATTAATGGAATCAAGTAATTGAAGATATCTCGCTGATTGCTTCCCAGCTTCTTCCTTGAGACGATTATATTCTCGAACTTGTTCGTCTTCAAGTTGAACGTCTCTGCCTTGCGATTGTGATTGTCCGGCAATGCTTGCCTCATAAGCGGCCTTTGCCTCTTCAACTTGACGCAATTCCTCCTGTAATTCGTTTATATCTTTCTTGTGCGCCTCGTCGGCGATTCTTGCCTGTGCAAGTGATTTACGTGCAGATTCAACTTTTTTCTGCATATGCGCAACACGTTCTTTTGCTTTAATGAATGTTGGTCTTTTCTTCGTTATTTCCACTTCCATTTCGCGAATGTCCTGTTCAATTTTTGCGAGATCTCTTCCCAGCTTACCAGCCTCCTTCTTTTTATCTTTCAACACTTCCTCGGCTTTCTCGCGTCTTTTTTCAATTTTTTCCACCTCGTGTTGCTTCTTCTTTTGCGTCACTTCTAAATTCTCGATTTCTTTCTCATTGTGGAATAAACGAAAGAGTTGCAATTCTATTTGTTTTTCTCCCTGTAAAACATTGGGAAATAAAAAAAAGGAAATTCTTTTAAAAATGTGTTTGAAAGTAAAATAAATTGTATATTACGTATTCTTCTTTCAAGCGCTGATATTTTTCGGCTTCCTCTTTCTCAAGTTTTGCTTCCTTCCTTTCAGCGGCGATACCTTTTTTCTTTTGATAAGAAAATTGTGTTTCTTCCTCTGCCCGTAACATTTCTGTTCGTAATCTATTTTCATCGAATTATTAGTTAAAAGTATCAAAAAATGAATAAAATGAAAAGTAAAAAAATAATTAAAAACAAAAATCGAAAATATAAAATAAGTAAATACATTTACCGTTCGTATTCAGCTTTCAATAAACCGGAATTGCTAATTTCTTCAAATAATGCAGTTCTTTCTTTTGGATTTTTCATAGCTATTGATTCGACAGCACCTTGGAATACAAGGAAATTTTTTGCCTTTACGTTTATTCCCAATTGTTCCAATTCGGATAAATAGTTCTGACTGGTTACAACCTAAAAGTTTCGAGTCATAAATATATATTTGTGTTAAATGCATTAAATTAGAATTACAATTACAGAGTTCATAGAATTTTTTTTTCAAAATAGGTGAAAAAATGAATTCTTGTCTAAAAATAGAAGACAAAAATATTCTATTATTATAATTATAAATATAACAATTAATTACTATTTTACCGTTTTCAAACGTTTTAATAAATTTATTCGAAACATTCGAATTATTTTCAAAAAGTTTTATTAAAATTCTTTGCAAGAATTCAATTATCTCCGTAATTAAAATCAATGTTTACACAAATGTTATTATTTTAATAAAATAATAACTTTTTTTATAAAATTTAACGTTAAAATTAAATTATTAAAAAAAAATTTAATGAAAGTTTTTGAAACAATTCAATTACAATACAATTTTAATAAAAAATCTGTATATCAATTAAAGTATGTATAATGAAATTTTAAATGAATTTATTAGAAGAATTCTTTGCAAAAATTCAATTGTTTTCAAAAATTTAAGAAAATTTCAGGTAAAAATTCAATTATTTATTTTCAAAAATTCTAATAACATTTTTGTCAAGCATTAAATTATTTTAATAAATAATTTTCTTCACAAGAATTTATTATTTTTGAAAAATTTAGTAAATTTTGTTCCATGAATTCAATTATCTTTATAAGTAACAATTTTTTTGCCGTAATTTAATTATTCTCAAAAAATTTAATAATTCCTAACAAGATTCAATTATTTTTAAAAAAATTACGGAAATTCATGGCAATATTTCAATTATTTTCAGAAATAACAATATTCGTCACAAAATTGATAGTAAATTCCTAGCAAGAATTCAATCATCTCTATAAATAATAAAATTTTTAAGTAAAAATTAAATTATTTTTTAAATAACAACATTTTTCCAGGAATTCAATAAATTTTTAGACAAGATAGTAAATATTGTAATAAATAAAATTCATATCAGGTGAAAATTCAATTATGTTGACAATTAATAAAACTCATCCGAAAAATTCAATTATTTTTAGAAAATTAAAAAAATTCTTTGACACTATTTCAATATTTTTAGTACAACTTTAATACAAGTTGTCTAAATAATTTATTTTTTTCGACAATTTTAATAAAATTCTATGAAACAATTCAAATTATTTCAAAAATTTTACTTAATTTTTCACGAAAGAAGTAATTAATGGTAACGTTAAATATAGTTCATTGAAATTTAATAACTTACAAAGGTTTGAATAAAATTCTTTATGTTAGAATTCAATTATTTCTAGTGCATTTTAATTTAAATTACTTATGAGAATTTAATATTATTATCAGATCGACTGAATTTAAGCTCAATTAAAAATAAGATGAATTACAAACTTTAAAACATAAACAGGGCTCGAAGCAGTGAAAGTTCGATGACAATTTTCAAATTCACTTCTTTACAATATTTAATTTTACTAAATTTCAATTATCAGTTAAATTCAATTATTAAATAAATATTAGAAAATAGAAACTGAAAACAATATTAAAAAAACTCAATTAAACTTTTTCAAAAAAATTTATTACAAAATTCAATTATTTTTTAAAATTCACGCTATAAGTATTGTTTTTAATATTCAATAATTATCTAAAATTTCAACTGAAATTCATTTTTATGAAATTAAATTCCATTTTTATTAGAATATTCTACTAAAATTCAATTATTTAAAGAAAAATAGAACGCAATTAAAAAATTTATTGAAGAATTGAAGGTTTCTTAAAATTCAATTCCCCAACAAAATTGTTATCAACAAATTATCAAATACTTGAATTCTATTAACGAATTTAAATAAAATTTTTAAGAATAATTACATTTTTCGAGAAATTCGATTAAAATTGTATTAAAAATAATTGAAATTCTGCATTGAATTTATTATTTATGAAAATAATTGAATTCTTGCGAAGAGTTTTATTAAAATTTTCAAAAATAATTAAATTCTTGTTAAAAATTAACAGGAATTAAATTACTTTAAAAAATTTTTATAAAATTCTTGGTATAAATTAAAAAAAAACAAAATTCTTAGCAGATCTTTAATTACTTTAAGAAATTAAAAAAAAAATTTGAAACAATTTAAATATTTTCGTAAAATAATAAAAATCTATGCAGGGAATCAATTACTTTTAAATAGTCTTAATAAAATTCTTCGCAAGAATTCAATTATTTTAAAAAATGTTAGAATTTTAGCAGAAATTTAGACATTGTAAAAAGTTTTGACAAAAAATTTCGTTGGTAGAAATTCATTTATTTTTAAGACAATTTTAAAAAAAATTCCCAAATTCAATTTTTTTTTATAATCTAAGATTTCAACTAAAATCTATTTTTAAATCAATTTTTAAGAGAAAATTCTACCAGAATTCAATTATTTAAATAAAAAAATAAATAATTTATTGAATAATTGAATGTTTCTTGGTATTCAATTCCTATTAAAAATTTTATCCACAAATTTTGAAACAATTAAATTCTTTGGACGAATTTTAATAAAATTTAAAAGAATTTTTTCGAGGAATTCGATTACAATTCTATTAAAAATAATTGAATTCCTAAAAAGAATTGTATTATTTACGAAAATAATTGAATCCCGGTAAAATTTTATTAATTATGAAAATAGTTAAATGATTTCGAAGAAATTTATAAAAAAAATTTGTTATTAATAAAATTCTTGTGAAATTTTTATTATTTTTTGGATAATTAAAAGTTTTTGTAGAATTTTATTTATTTTTTTCTAAATAATTAAATTCTTTTGGTAAATTTTACAAAAATAGTAGATATTGAACAATATTTAATGATTAAAATTATATTGAAAACAATTCAATTATTATATAAAGAATTTCACTAAAATTTTGTTAAATAATTGAATTCATGCAACGATTATTATTTAAATTCTTTAAAATAATTGAATTCCTGAGAAGAATTTTATTATTAATAAAAATAATTGAATTCTTGCGAACAATTTTATAAAAATCAATTTAAATAATTGATTTATTTAAATATTAGGAAAAATCTGTTTTAAATAATTGAATTATCTGTGAACATTTTTTTGTTTTCTGAAAATACTTGAATGTTTGCGAAGAATTTTATAAAGTTTTTTTCTTTAATTATTCAATTCTTTTGGTACATTTTTGATTAAAAGTAATAGATATTCATAATAATAAAAATAACAAAAAAATTTTTTTTTATTTTTACTACTAACTAATGTTAAGTATTGTAAATTCTCAAACATGGAAAAAGTAGCTTTTTGTGTAACAAAAAAATAAAGTATCCAAATAGTAGCAAATCATAAAAAAAAGTAAATGGAAGGTTTTAGTAGATGAGGTGCGAGGACAGAGGTTTGCAAAAAAGTGATATAAGCAAAAATTAGCGGAGTACGTGAAATAGGTATAGAAAAATTTAAAAATAGTTTTTTTGTTTAGTAATTGGTAATTAGTAAAATAGAAGTAACAAGTTTTTACTTATTTTTAATCAATGTATTGACTTACACTTCCATTTATTCGATGTTCAGAGGAAGAGCCTTGCACGGAACGCATGAAACTCTTTTCTTTACCGTCCTCAAGTAAAAATACAGCTGTTACTGAGGCACTAAAATAAATAAACACCTTCAATTACAAACAACAGTCTCGCAATAAATTTTTAGTTATAAAAACAGTTAAAAAATATAAAACACGAGTTTACAAAACGTTACTTCATATGATAACCAATACTGATAATAATTATCAAAAAAAGTATTTTAATAACAAACAAAAGCATTACCTTCGAGCAACTGGCATTCCAATAGATGCTCCATGAATAAGTTCACTAAATCTTTTTACTCGTAAACTGCTTGTTTTTTCACCCATAACAAAACTGATAGCGTCCATGAAATTTGATTTTCCTTAAAATTACCACCAAATAGAGACAATTAATAACTAAATAAACGATAATTCAGGTGAGAAAAACAACTGCAATTTGGATGATAACCTACCGGATCCATTTGGTCCCACAACCGCTGTAAACGGTTTCAATGGACCAATTATAAGTTTTCCTTTATACGATTTAAAGTTATCAACTTCAATATGCTTTAAAACTGCAGGCATGATGAAAAGTGCACCCGCAAAATCACTAAATTCAGAAAAATAATTTGATTCGCGCCATAAACTGATACACAAAATATCTACCAAACACCATAAAATAAATATTAACAAATAGAACAGTGTGATGACAAGAGAGTACGAAAAATGTACAGAGCTGGGAATTTGTTAATTTACTTTTTGAATAGTTCCTTACTTTCACCGCTAGGAGTCTGGAAATAATTATCGCCGTGGGAACGCACCTTTATTAACCTAAAAATTGATTTAAACCAAAACTAAACAAATAGCTAAACTAATTAAAAGACACAAATCGTAAATTCGTAAAAATTACACTATTTAGAAAAGAAATAATATTTCTATCCTTTTTTTCAGGCAATATTTTACGATTTTCAGAATTCTAGTTACTTTTTCTTTTTGACGGACCTACTGAACCCTGAGTGGAAAGCAATTGTTGTCAAGTATCTAGTGAATAGTAACTATATCTAGTAACTAAAAAAAAGTAGAATGTAAAAATACATACTATTTTGCTTTTATTGCCAAGCGAAAAAGTAATATTGGTGGAATAATTTGTCGTTTAATTATACAAATTATTATTTTAATAATTCATTACACAATTCATTAATAATGTACGAAATAGATATTGAGAATGAATATTTGTTTTTGCTTGAAAATGTGGGTCAAATTTGTCGAGTGTGCCTCGATTTAAATCAGAATAACCAATGCATTTTTCCTGCAAGCGACAATGACCCCGAAAATACAAACGCTTTAGGTTTGGTTAAGAAATTAATCGTCCAAGGTGGCATTGAGGTATGCATTTCTTTTATTATTTATCTTTTCATTTCAAGGGGAATAAAATTTCACAAAAAGGCCAAATGAAAATATTACCCTTGAAACTGAACTTTGCAAATCTTATAAACATAAGTTGCTTCGTCACAAAAGAGACAAAAAAAATTTCTATTTCACTTTGTTTTCATTCTTCATTAAATAATTTAGTGTTACCGCAGGTCAGGGAAAGTAGAATTTGTTGTAGGGAATGAAGGGAAGAGTGTAGGATTTTTATTAAAAAAAAGCATTAGATTAAAATTACATTTTTAGAATTAATATGAAAATTATTAATTTTGGCCTTTTTTGTTTTGTCTCATAAACTGTGAAATTACCACGAATTCTAATATAAAACATTCATTTTTTTCTATTTCTGACAATAATTTCTCATATTATTATAATTATTATTATTATTATTTATAAATAATTTTAATCAATAATTTTACTTAAATATTTGAATAAATAATTTTACTTAAATATTTTAAAAGTAACTCGATTCAAATTTCAATTATTTTTATAAATAATAAAATTCTTGAGACAAATTCAATTATTTAGAATGAAATTTTAATTAAATTTATCGAAAGAATTTATTTATCAAAAATTTTGCTAAAACTCTTCTCAAAATTTGTTCTTAAAAACCGTTTCTCGACAGAATTTAATTATTTTCAACAAATTTTAGTAAAATTCTTGTCAAGAATTCAATTATTTTTCTAAATATATTCTTTCGCAAGAATTCAATTATTTTTCTAAATAATATATTCTTTCGCAAGAATTCAATTATTTCCAAAAATTTTAATAAAATTTTGATAAATATTTGATTATATTGATAAATAAACAAATTCTCTGAATAGAAAATAAAATATTTCCAAAAATTTTCATAAAATTCTTCACAAAATTCAATTATGTTAAAATTTCTTTTTAAATTCTTGTCAAAATTTTAATTATTTTTGTAAATAATAAAATTCTTCTGGGAAATTCAATTTAAAAAAATTTTAATAAAATTCTTGTCAATATTTTAATTATTTTTGTAAATAATAAAATTCTTCTCGAAAATTCAATTCAAAAAAATTTTAATAAAATTGTTGTCAAAATTTCAATTTTTTCCAAAAATCTTTCTTAATACAATGATTTTAAATATTTATTATTTTAATAACATTTTTCGAAGGAATTAAATTATTCAGAATAAAATTTTTATTCAATATTTCCAAAGAATTATTTTATCAAAAATGTTGTTTCATTACTTTGTTAGAAATACATTCTAAACATTTCTCGACATAATTCAATTTTACTTTCAGTAAATATTCGTAAAATTCTTGTCGAGAATTATTTTTATAAATAATAAAATTCTTTAGACACTTTCAATTATTTTGAATGAAATTTTAATTGAATTTATCGGAAGAATTTATTTAACGAAAAATTTTGCTAATAAAATTCTTCTCAAAATTTCTTTTTAAAAACTGTTTCCCGACAGAATTTAATTATTTTCAACAAATTTTAGTAAAATTCTTGTCAAGAATTCAATTATTTTGATAAATAATACATTCTATGTGTAGAAAATTAAATATTTTTAAAAATTATAATGAAATTTTTCGAAAGAATTGAATTATTTTTATAAATAATAAATTTCTTTGAAAAAATTCAACTATTTTCAAGACTTTTTATAATATTCTTGCTAAGAATTCAATTACATTCAAAAATATCAAATTTCTTCGCAAATAATCAATTTTTTTTAAAAATGTTATTAAAATCCTTTAAAATAATCAAATTATTTTCAATAGAGTTTTCATAGAATTGCTCAAAAATTTTTTAATGATATTCTTTGCAAACTTTCATTTATTTTCATGATAATAAAATTTCTTTCGCAGAAACTTAAATATTTTCAAAAATTTTAGAAATTTTTTCGAGAAAATTTAATTATCTTTATAAGTAAAAAAATTTCTCTCAAGAATTCAATTATTTTCAAAACTTTTAATATTATTTTTGTCGACAATTACAAGTGATTGCAGAAATTCAATATTGCTTCCTTTCAAAAGTAATTAAATTCTTCTTTACAATAGACAATAAACAATTAATAATGTTGAAGTTTTATAAGTTTAAAATGTTCCTAATGTTTTATATTTTGGTACTATTTGAAATTAAGTAAAATTAAGTTTTTGATTTTTTATATGTATTTTATTTTAATTTAATTGAAATTATTAAATAAGTAATCTAAAGTGTAAGGTAAAGGAGAATGCCGGAAGTTCGTTCAAAGCCGAAAGGCAGGAACTATGTATAATAAATAATAAAATAAATAATTAAATTCTTCTTTGAAATTAAATTATGTTTAAATAGTTCAAAAAAATTCTTTTCAAGACTTTAATTATTTTTATAAATAATAAAATTCCTGTTCCAGAATTTAATACTTTAAATACAAAAAAAATTAATTTATTAAATAATTGAATGTTTCTTAAAATTTACTTCTCATACACAATTTTATCAATAAAGTTTTAAATAATTGAATTACTGTGGAATTTTTATTATTTATAAAATAATAAATAAAATGCTTGTGTATAATTTTTAAAATTGTTTTTGAATAATTAAATAGCAAAATTTCAATTATTTTCAAACCTTTTTCTCAGCTCAATTATTTTCAATTTTTACTACTTTAATAAGTATTTAATTAATTTATTGAATTTTTTAAAAATAATTTAATCTTTGTGAAAAATTTCTTGGAAAAATGATATTTATTAAAATAATTCATATCTTTTTGAAGAATTTTATTATTTATAAAAATAATTATATTCTTTGAAAGAGTTTTTTAAAAACTTTCGAAAATAATTGAATTTTGCAACAAATTTGATAAAAACATTTAAAAATGAATTTTATAGAGAAACATTTATTAAAATATTACTTAACTTCTTTTGAAAAATGTTATTAAAATTTAAGAAAGTAAATGAATTTCTTCAAAGAATTTTATTATTTATGAAGATAATTGAATTATTAGCTAAATTTCAATTATTTTCAAAAATTATTCTCAGCTCAATGATTTTCGATTTTTACTACATTTTAATAAAATTTTCCAAAAGAATTCAATTATTTTAGAATAAATTTGATAAAATTGTACACAAATATATAATTATTTCCAAAAATAATAAAATTCTTTTGAGGAGTTCAATTATATTTATAAATAATACAAGTTATCTCACAATTTCAAGTATTTTTAATACTAAATTGATTTCGTCGAAAGAATTCAATTATTTAACAATTGATTGATAAAAATTCTTTATTAGAATTTGATTTTAAGAGACATTCAATTATTCACTAAAATGTTTTATTGTTGTATTTAAATAATTCAATTCTCGTAGAATTTTATAATGAAAATTCATTTAAAAATTAATTTAAATTAAAATTTCCAAAGAGATTTTTATTTTTTTAACATATTTTTAAATTAATTTTAGTGAAAACTTAATTATTCTTAAAAAATATATATCGAATTCTGCGAAAAAATTAAATTATTTAAAAAAATTTGATATAATTTGCTGCTTAGCGTTTAATAATTATTTTCAATTTACTTTAAATTACATTTCTTGAATGAATTAATGAATTTAAAAAGATTTGATTTTCAAAATTTTGTTACGAAATTAAAGTCCACAATGTTTGTGAACGAAAAACATTTATTTAATTCATCCAAATATTATTTTTAATTTAATATTTTATTGTAAAATAATTATTATCAAAATGTAAACATCAATCTTTTTTTCTAAATAGTTTTGTGTCAATATTGTAGCGTTGTTTTTACTTAATTTACGTAGTGAATAATTTTTTTTCATTGATCAACGTTGTGGACTTCAATTTGGTAATTTTATTAAATTTTAATTTCTATGAAAAAATAGTGATTAAATAATTCAATCTGTTTAAAAATGTATTTAATATAAAATTTACGAAATTGGTTGTAATATTCACAATTCACAGGTTCAAGAAAATGACGGCCTTCCATCAAATATCTGTTTAACATGTACTTTAAAAGTAAATGCCGCTCACGAATTTAGAGAGCAGTGTCAATTGTCAGACAAGAAATTGAGGAAAGCTTTCGAAAAGTTCCAAACTTACAACACATGTTCAACATTACAAAAAGTAAAGTATCTTAAACAAATATTTGAGTATACATTTTATGTACTTTCTTCATTAATTATTTTCTTAATGTCAATTTACAGAATTTGCGTTCACAACAAGAGGATAATTTACTTCCCAAAACGGAAGAGCTTCAGATTGAAAAATCAAATTCCGTGAATGACGATTACTCTGAAGGTAATTCGAAAGCAGTCAGTGAAATTGAAATTGAAAAATTCGATTACTCCTGTGACAATGAAATTAATATTAATGAAGCGTCTGTTGCGAATGAAAAGGGGGAAATTTCACAAATTGAAAAAGAAAATGCTCCCTATAAAAAAGAAGGTTGTAAGACGAGAAAAATGTCCGTTTTCAAACGAGTGACATCGATGGAAAATTTGAAGAATTTTAAAGAAAGACAGAGGCAGTATATTAAGAAAAATGTTAAATCCGATCAAAATGAAACTGAATCTCCAGTGAAGAAACGAGTACGCGGTACTAATCAAAGACTGACAAATGAAGAGTCTGAAATAAATTTCGAATGCACTGTGTGTAATTCCACATTTCCCAGTAAGAGATCATTAGATAAACACTCATTGACACACGATGAGAAAAAATATAATTGTGACAAATGTGACAAAGAATTTTCCACTCACGATAAACTTTTGGAACATTCTAAATTACATCAACCGAAAGAGAAATCCAAACCCGTAAGTTTCGATAGTAAAAAATTGAATTTCAATTAACAACCTATTCCGTTAATTTTCACCTATTTTTTAAACTCTTTAATAACATTTTCAATCAATAGTTTTCAAAATTGCTTCTTTCATTCATAATTCAATAAATTAAAATTTTACTTGTTAAAACTTTCAACGATTAAAATATTAATTGACTGTGAATTTCGTTGTATTTTAGAAAATAATTCACTTATTTTATTTTGGAAAAAATTCCCATAAGAATTAAATTCCAATTAAATTAAATTTAATACTGATTTAATATATAGAAAGAATAAAATAATTCTTTTGTTTTCCTAGGTTCGTTGCAAGATTTGTGAGAAGAGCTTTAAGAAAACTGATACAATGGTAAGACACTTGAACATTCACAAGAGGGCAAATCCAAAGGAAGTATTTTCAATTCTCAAGGAAATCAGAGATAAGAGAAAAATGGAGAATTCTGCGGAAAATAATGAACAAGTGAATCTTTCGTTAAGCAGTGAATTTATAAATCAGGAAATTGAAGAAGAAACACAAAAAAGGGATAATATTTGTACGAAGGAATTGAGAAAGCGTGTTCCAAATGCATTGCCTAAACAAGAAACACGATCGGATATTTTTCATTCCGATTCAAATAGTGAAAGTGATCATTCTGTAAGTGATGTGTCAGTTTTTCGTTGTAAACATTGTACAAAAAGTTACACCACCGAGAAATCATTGCAACGACACATGCTTATTCACGATGAGAAGAAATTTGTCTGCAATGTTTGTAATATGAAATTTTTCCGTCCCGACAGACTCAAAAGTCACAGAGACAGGTATTTATATGTTTATTTCTCATTTTCAATTTTTTTTCTCCTTCTATTTTTCAATTATGGGCCAATCAATTAATTATATTTTGACTAAAGTCAGTTGCTAATTTTAAAAGAGGTAAAGCAAAATATTTATTTAATCACAGAACTGACATA
Source organism: Leptopilina drosophilae (assembly GCA_032873175.1). Classification (NCBI taxonomy): domain Eukaryota; kingdom Metazoa; phylum Arthropoda; class Insecta; order Hymenoptera; family Figitidae; genus Leptopilina; species Leptopilina drosophilae. The sequence continues at coordinate 22,098,908 of CM065483.1, forward strand.
AAAATTTTATTTCGCTTTTCTTCAGATTTTCAAAAATAAATGAGGCTGAAGTCCGCAACGTTTTTAAAAACGGAAACAAAAATATAATGGGACGGTACTTTTATTTTTGATTGTAAATAATGTTATTTTTGGACAATTGAATCCTTAGTAACAACTGATTTCTTAAAAATTAAGGCAGATGAAAATTAGAGATGAATTCTATTTGAAAAAAACTCTTTAATGATTTTTCGTTTTTAAAAACGTTGCGAACTTTAACTTCGTAAAAATAATCTAAATTACTCTAAAAATTGTTTGAATTTTGATATAGTCGAAATTTTCATATTTCAAAATTACTCTAAAAATTATTTGATACGCAAGAAAATATTTATAATACACATATTTGTGAATACAATCAGTTTTAAAATTAACCACAAAATAAATTTTAATTTTTCGAAAATAAATATTTAGGTAATTAATATCTACCTACTTTTTTAACAGGTATTAGGATACAAATAAAATTTTTAATTTTCTGAAATTCAACAGTAAAAATTGAAAACAAAATTTTTCCGAATTTTGAAACGGAAATCTAAAATTCAATTGTTTTTCAAGATTAAAATCACAAAAATCTTCCAAAACTCAATTACTTTTTCAAAATTAAAAACACAAATCTTGCAATTATTGACTGAAAATTTTTATTAAATTTGTAAATTTGACAGAAATTTAATTAGTTTTCAGAAACATTTTTGACAAGAATTAAGTTATTTTCTAAATAATAAAATTCTTCATGGGAATTCTATTAACGTCAAAAATTTTTAGAAACTTTTTTTGAAAGAATTGAATTATTTTCATAAATAATATAATTCTTGGCAGGAATTTAAATATTATTAAACATTTTAATAACATTCTTGTCCAGAATTCAATTATTTTAATAAATTTTGATTTTTTTCATAAATAATACGTTTTTAGCAGAAATTCGATTATTTTCGAAAATTATGGAAACGTTTCTTGAAAAAATTAAATTTTTTTTCTAAATTACAAAATTTTGGTAGGAATTTAAATGTTATCGAAAGTTTAAATTAAATTCTTGTTCAGAGTTAAATTATTTTCAAAACATTTAATTTTTTCTTGAATAATAAAATATTTTGTAGAAACTCAATTCCGAAAATTATAGAAACGTTCTTTCGAATAATTCAATTATTTTTATTAAAACGTCTTTGTTACGTTTTGAATTTTGAATATAAAATAATTTAAATTTTGCAAACAAATTTTTTTTTGGCAGAACTTTATTGAAACTGCAAAATAAATAATTAAAGAACCAGTGAAGAATTTCGATAAAAATAAATAATATTTAATAATTAATTAGTACTTAATAAGTGGATTTTTTAATTAAATTTTTAATTTGAAATTGTGTAGTAATTAAAGTTGATACGTATGTACGAATAAAACTTTTATAATAATTTATTTTATTATTTTTAATAAAAATTCTATGCAGAAGAATTTATTTAATATCATCGAAATTTTATAAAAATTGTACTTAAAATAATTATATTCCAGCAAAGAATAGATTTATTTTAAACTTTTGAAAATAATTGAATTATGCAACAAATTTTATAAAAAGTTTTAAAAATGAATTTTATAAAGAAACATTTAAAAAATATTACTTAAATTCTTTTGAAGAATGTTATTAAAGTTTAAGAAAATAATTGAATTTCTTCAGAGAATTTTATTATTTATGAAGATAATTGAATTCTTGCCTCGAATGATATTAAATTTTTTAAAAATAATTTAATCCTTACTAAGAAGTTTGTTGTGTATAAACATATTTCAATTCTTTTTGAAGCATTTTATTGAAATTTTAGAAAGTAATTGAATTTTTTCAAAGAATTTTATTAAAATTTTAGAAAATAATTAAATTTCTTCAAAGAATTTTGTTACTGATGACAAAAATTGAATTCCTACGAAGAATTTAATTATTTTTTCAAATAATTCAATTCTTTTCAAAGAATTTTATTAGAATTTTAAAAAATAATTGAATTTTTTCAAAGAATTTTATTACAATTTTAGAAAATAATTGATTTTCTTCAAAGAATGTTATTTCTGATGAAAATAATTCAATTCTTACTAAGAATTTTGTTGTTTATGAAAATATTTTAATTCTTTTTGAAGAATTTTATTAAAATTTTAGAAAACAATTGAATTTCTTCAAAGAATTTTGTTACTGATGAAAATAATTGAATTCTTACTAAGAATTTTATTTTTTATGACAATATTTTAATTCTTTTTGAAGAATTTTATTAATATTTAGAAAACAATTGAATTTCATCAAAGAATTTTATTATTGACGAAGATAATTGAATTCTTATGAAAAATTTAATTATTTGTTAAAATAATTCAATTCTTTTTGAAGAATTTTATTAAAATTTTAGAAAATAATTAAATTTTTCCAGAGAATTTTATTAAAATTTTAGAAAATAATTGAATTTCTTCAAAAAATGTTATTTCTGATGAAAATAATTGAATTCTTACTAAGAATTTTGTTTTTTATAAAAATATTTTAATTCTTTTTGAAGAATTTTATTTAAATTTTGGAAAATTATTGAATTTCTTCAAAGAATTTTATTATTGATGAAGATAATTGAATTTTGTTTTTGTGAAAAGAATTTTGTTATTTATTAAAATAATGTTATTCTTTGAAAAAATTAAAAAAATATTTATTAGAACCATTTATGATAATAATTCGATTCTTTTGAACAATTTTATTATTTATAAGAATAATTAATTTTATGGAAGAATTAAAAAAAATCTGCAAGTAATTGTATTTTTGCAAAGATTTTTATTGTTTATGAAATTTAATTAATGCCTAAGAAGAGTTTTATTAAATTTTTACTAAATATTTTTATTCTTTTGAAGAATTTGATTAAAATGTATTGAAAATAATAAATAATAATAGATTTGTACTTATTGACTTAGTTTTGTATTGTTTTATATCTGAAAGTATTCAAAAAGTAAAATAGATTCATATTTAAAATTATTTCGCAACGACTTTAATCGAAATATAATGTATTGATCTAAAAATAAATAAATAAGCCCTAATTTTTGTTCATTATTTCAAATATAATTTCTCCGCAATCTTTAGATACGGACACAACGAGGGAAATGTTTCGGAGCCAGAAAAACCGGCAGACGACAAAACGGCGATAAAATTAATCAACAGTTGGATACGAGAGGAATTAGATTCAGACAATGAGGGTAAAGGTTTTCCCTGCGATCTCTGTGGAAAATCTTACGTAACAAAGAAATCTCTAGCGAAGCATCGTGCAAATGTTCACGAGTCACAGCAAAATTTCTGCAGGAATTGCGGTCCAGAATGCATCTGCGAGGAGAAGGGGAAAATTTACATTAAACCGGAGAAAACAAAAATTTACACCTGCGACGAGTGTGGCAAATCATTCGAAAAAGAGAACAAATTACAGAAACATTTGAGAATACACGAGAGAGCTAAGGAACAACAGGACTCGAATTTCAAGCGTTTCCTCTGTCACATTTGCAGCAAAACATTCCGTCAAAATACCGGCTTGATGTTTCACATGAGAACACACACCGGCTATAAACCGCATGTTTGTAAATATTGCGGACGTGGTTTCACATCAAATTCAAATTGCATCAATCACGAGAGAACTCATACCGGCGATCGACCATTTGTCTGTCATTTTTGCAGTGCCGCTTTCGCAAAGTCGTGCACATTGAAAGCACACATTACAACGCATACTGGCGAGGCGAACTATCATTGTAAAACATGCGGGAAATCATTTAGACGTTTGAAATACTTGAAGGAACATAAATTCACGCACACCGGTGAGAAGCCGTACGCGTGTAAAATTTGCGGCACTGCCTACAGTCATTCGGGAAGTTTGTTTGTTCATGAGAAAAAATGTAAGGCACAATTTAATAATTTTCAACCAGCAACTTCGCAGGGTGCTCAGAATTTTTGTCAGCAAACAAATATTGTCACGACACCGACGGTTCCGCCTTTAATTACAACTCTACCATCGACAGCTCATCATCAACATCAACATCATCATCATCATCATGTTGGTAATATCAATACATCATTGGGATTGCAAGGTAATAAAAATTATATTGAAAGTGTACAGAGAATGAACGCTGCTGCCGCTGTCGCTGGGAATACGGGACTGCACGTTCATGCGAATAATGACGTCTCCGATATGGCATCGGCTGTCAGAAATTTTGCCATTATCGGCCAAATGTTTCACTGAGATTTCTATAAAAATCGGTAGACTTTTAAAATCAGCCGCTATTAAAAATCAGTGGGCGGACTTTTGGATTTAAGGCACTTGGCAGGAATCATAGTATTTTTTCCACAATAAGTGAAAAAAAGAATTATTTTCTCAAAATAGGTGAGCCAAGAAGTGAAAAAATATAATTATAATTATTATAATTATAAATACAATTAACTAATTGATTATTTTTTTTATTTTCAAATGTTTTAAAAACATTATCATTTTTCGTAAAAATTCAAATATTTTAATAAGTTCAAAATTTACCGCAGGAATTCAATTATTTTCTAAATCGAAAAAAATTTTTCACAGGAATTCAATAATTATCTTCAAAAATTTTACAAACGTTCTTGGAAAGAATTTAATAATTTTGAAAAAATATAATTCTTGGTTGGAATTTAAATATCATTAAAGATTTTATATAAATTCTTGTTCAGAATTAATTTATTTTTATAAATTTTCATTTTTTTTATAAATAATGTTCGATACATTAATTTAGCAAAAATTCAAAATTATCAGAAAATTTTAGAAATTTCATTCCAAAGAATTCAATTATTTTCTAAATAGTACAACTTTTTGAAAGAATTCTATAATTTTAAAACAATTTTAAAAACGTTTTTGGAAAGAATTCAATAATTTTAAAAAAATACTAAAATTCTCTGCAGGTATTCAATCATTTTTATAATGTTTCATTTCTTTTATAAATAATAAATTTTTTAGAAGATATACAATCATATTCGAAAATTTAAGAGACGTTCTTAGGAAGAATTCAATTATTTTCTAAATAATAAAATTCTTTGAAGAAATTCAATTATTTTCTAAAATTTTAATAAAATTCTTCAAAAAGAATTGAAATATTTTTATAAACAACAAAATTCTTTGAAGAAATTCAATTGTTTTCTAAAATTTTAATAAAATTCTTCAAAAAGAATTAAAATATTTTAACACACAACAAAATTCTTAGTAAGAATTCAATTATTTTCATCAGTAATAAAATTCTTTTAAAAAATTTAAATATTTTCTAAAATTTTAATAAAATTCTTCAAAAAGAATTGAATTATTTTCATAAATGGTTCTTATAAATGTTTTTTTTAATCTCTTTAAAGAATTGAATTATTTAAAAAAAAACAAAATTATTTCCACAAAAACAAAATTCAATTATCTTCGTCAATAATAAAATTCTTTGAAGAAATTCAATTATTTTCCAAAATTTTAATGAAATTCTTCAAAAAGAATTAAAATATTTTAATCAGTAAAACATTCTTAGAAAAAATTCAATTAGTTTCTAAAATTTTAATAAAATTCTTCAAAAAGAATTGAAATATTTTTACACACAACAAAATTCTCAGTAAGAATTCAATTATTTTAATCAGTAATAAAATTCTTTGAAAAAATTCAATTACTTTCTAAAATTTTAATAAAATTCATCAAAATGAAATGAAATATTTCTATAAACAACAAAATTCTTAATATGGATTATATTATTTTCATCAGTAATAAAATTCTTTTAAAAAATTTAATTATTTTCTAAAATTTCAATAAAATTCTTCAAAAAGAATTGAATTATTTTCATAAATGGTTCTTATAAATGTTTTTTTTTAATCTCTTCAAAGAATTGAATTATTTTAATAAACAACAAAATTATTTTCACAAAAAGAAAATTCAATTATCTTCCTCAATAATAAAATTCTTTGATGAAATTCAATTATTTTCCAAAATTTTAATGAAATTCTTCAAAAAGAATTAAAATATTTTAATCAGTAAAAAATTCTTTGAAAAAATTCAATTAGTTTCTAAAATTTAAATCAAATTCTTCAAAAAGAATTGAAATATTTTTACACACAACAAAATTCTCAGTAAGAATTCAATTATTTTCATCAGTAATAAAATTCTTTGGAAAAATTTAATTATTTTCTAAAATTTTAATAAAATTCTTCAAAAAGAATTGAATTACTTTAACAAATAATTAAATTTTTCGTAAGAATTCAATTATCTTCGTCAATAATAAAATTCTTTGACAAAATTCTATTGTTTTCTAAAAATTAATAAAATTCTTCAAAAAGAATTAAAATATTTTCATAAACAATAAAATTCTTAGTAAGAATTCAATTATTTTCATCAGTAATAAAATTCATTGAAAAAATTCAATTATTTTCTAAAAATTTTAATAAATTCTTCCAAAAGAATTGAAATATTTTTATACACAACAAAATTCTTAGTAAGGATTAAATTATTTTTAAATAATTTAATATCATTCGAGGCAAGAATTCAATTATTTTCAATAAAATTCTAATTAAATTTCTCGAAAGAATTCAATTATTTCTAAAGATTTCAATCAAATTCTTTGAAGAATTTAATTAATTTTAATTAAATCCTCGAATGAATTCAATTATTTAAAATAACATTTTTATTAACTTTCTGAAAAGATTATTTTCAAAAATTCTCGATCAGATTCAATTATTTAAAAAATTTTAATAAAATTCTTCCATAGAATTCAATTATTTTGATAGAAAGAAAATTATTTCAAAATTTGAATATGATTATTATTCATAAATTATAAGTTTATATTTCAAAATAAAATTTCGTTATTATTTTATTTATTTTTTAGAAAGCTTGCGTTCAAAAATGGATTTGTTTTCTTGTAACATCTATAATTTTGAATAAAAAAAATATCTTAATTTTTGCACTGACTTTAGAGTGTATTTAAATTTTATTTGATTAAAATATTAATTGAAATAAATAAATTATTAGTTTTTTTTAATTTAAATAAAAAAAATGAAATTAAAAAATACCTCACTTCTTAAAAAAAACTTTGTAAAAATTTTTGAAAATAATCTAATTATTTCAGAAAAATTTATTTAATTTTCTGGAAAATACTGGAATACATTCGAAAACATTGATGAAAATGTTCACAAGTTTACAAAATAAGTGCAAATTAACGGATTAGATGAAATTGGTGCAAAAATTTAAAAAGTTTGAAAGTTTATGATTCCTGCACTAGAGATTTTAAATTCAATCATCCGCCTATTCTTTTTATTAGACACGTAGAATTAAATTTTTTTATATCAAAAAAACTGATAAAAATTGATCTCAAGAAGACGTGAATTTAGTCAGAGAAAAATTATTTTTTCAATTTATAAATGGCAAATAATTCAGTCTCTCGTGTTATATTTGGTTTATTATTACGACTTACGTATAAAATATTATTAGAAAAAAAAAATTGTTGAGAATAGTTGAAATTTATTTAACAAGAAAATATTTTTTAAACTACTTGTAAGTGCTTCTAGATTTTTTACGATAAAGCTTAAAAATGAGAAAACTTCTCTTCCAAAAATAGAACTAATTCTTTTCAAGAAAATGTTAAAACTAATATTTCCTCTTTTTCGTTCTCATTTACAAGTATTTTTTTAACAAAAAAAAAATATATTTAAGATTGCAATATTTACAAGAATAGATATTCTTTATAACTATAAATAAAATATCTAGATATATATATATATTATTATAATAATGAGAAATAGATTCAGAATCAAAATACTTGACAAAAAGAATATTTTCCCTAAAAGAGCGAATTTTTTGAATTATCTTGAATAGTAAATTATCATTTTTGAATGTAAATTGTACAAAAAGAATTACGCAATTTTTGCCTTTTGTAAATAGAGCGAGAAGATCATTTTTAATATAAATATTAAGAGCAATGTAAGCCTATTAAGATCGTTCGAATATTCGATATAGCGTCAAAGTAAAATTTTATTTTATAGAAATAGAAACTTTTTTAGAAACGAAATGTTTTATAAAGTTGGACTTTTTATTTTAAAGAAAATACACTTTTCTACTTCTCTTCTTACATTCTCGCATCGAAAAAAATGTATTTAGATTTCTAATTAACTTCTTAATTGTTACCTTTTGACAATAATTCACTGTATCGAATATTTTATTGTTAATGTCACTTTATCAATAGAAAAGCAAAAGATCATAAATATGCGTAAAATATAATTCATACGATTCATCGGATAATTAAAAATTATTAAATAGAAAAAAAGAGATAAAAATTATTATAGATCTGAAGGAGAAGAAAAAATTCTTAATTCTACTTTATACAACTAAAAAAAATTCGTAGAAATATTACATGTTTATTATATTCATACGATGCTCAAGAAGCAGAAAAGTTTTAGCAAAAAAATTCGTTTGCTTCTATAATTTTGTTCGAAGCGCATCATAAATATTTATGTAAGCAAAAAAAATTAAAAATTCACTACTTTACATTTAGAGTAAAACTTAAAGCAGCAGGATAATATTATATTTTCTTATATAATGTCAAGAGTGATAATTTGTTATAATTCTATCAATTATATTCACAGATTATTATAAATCATTTTCATAAAAGACAATGAAATTTATTGTACGGTCCGTTTTTGTGTGACTGATGATTTTACAATTAGTTTTCTTTTTTGAGAAACAAAAAAACAAATATTTAACTATCTTAACTGTAAATAGACTACATAAAAAAATGTAACCTATTAACGACTGCATCTATACAATAAAAATAATTGTAACAATATTTTTTTTTGTTTACAATAATTCAGTTTCTCTTTTAATTTAATTATTGAAGATACTTCTAACAGCAACTTGAGTATTTTTAAATTAGAAATTGAACTGTCCAGTGGACTCTAGTACCAATCGAGATCTATCCTGGTAATAACTTTATTCAAAATTTTCGTTAAATTACTGTTTTCCAAATTTTCATTCAGAATTAATCAAAACTAGGATTATATTTCAAAATAATTTTTAAAGGATGAATAAAATAAAATTTTTTCAAATTTAAAATTTATTTCAATGTGACATTTTCAGTTATTTCAATTTATTAAAATTATTTTCGAGAAAATAATTATTTTTAGAAAGTTTCAATTACATTTTTCAAAGAAATAAATTTTTTGTGAATTTCTTAATTGAATTATTCAAAACTTCAATACTTTTTGTTAAATAAAAATTTTTAAATTATTAATTTTTGCACAGAAATTAAATTTTCAATTATTTCATTTTTCTAAAATTATTATTAATTATTATTTTTAAGAAATAATTTTTTTTGTAATTTCTTTATTAAATTATTCAAAACTTCAATACTTTTTGTAAAATAAAAAATTTTAAACTTATTAATTTTCCCACAGAAATTAAATTTTCAATTATTTCACTTTTTTTAAAATTTTTTTCAAGAAAATAATTATTTTTAGAAAGTTTTAATTACATTTTTTCAGGAAATAAATTTTTTTCGGAATTTCTTAATTAAATTATTAAAAACTTTAACACTTTTTGTTAAATAAAAATTTTTAAATTTATTAGTTTTTCCACAGAAATTAAACTTTCAATTATTTCAATTTTTTTAAATTTTTTTCAAGAAAATAATTATTTTTAGAAAGTTTCAATATCATTTTTCAAAGAAATTAATTTTTTGGGGAATTTCTCAATTAAATTATTCAAAACTTCAATACTTTTTGTTAAATAAAAATTTTTTAATTTATTAATTTTTTCACAGAAATTAAATTTTCAATTTTTTAAATTTTTTATAATTATTTTTAGAAAGTTTTAATTACATTTTTTTTCAGGAAATAAATTTTTTCGAAATTTCATAATTAAATTATTCAAAACTCCAATACTTTTTGTTAAATAAAAATGATTAAACTTATTAATTTTTCCACAGAAATTATATTTTCATTTATTTCAATGTTTTAAAATTATTTTCAAGAAAACAGTTATTTTTAGAAAGTTTTAAATACATTTTTTCGGAATTTCCGAATTTAATTATTCATAACTTCAATAGCTTTTGTTAAATAAAAATTTTTTAATTTATTAATTTTTCCACAGAAATTAAATTTTCAAATAATTTTAATGCAAAACCTTATGAAATTTAATTATTTCCAAAAATTGCAACTGTAATTTTTCCAAAATTCAATTTTTTAGAATTTTTTAATAAAATTTATTTATTTATTTATTTAGTATACATATACGGGCATATGCCCTTGAGAAAAATTATACATGGTTTTAATTGTTTGTCAGCAGTGCTGTCAAATATATTAATTTAATAATTTTATTTTTAAAATTATTGAAAAATTTCAAGAATTTTTATTGAGAAATATTGTAATTAATAATAATTTTTTTAAATAAAAATTGTTGTTTTGCTTCCTTCAAAATTTTTAAGCAATTTAATTTAAAAAACTTTTAAAATTTAATTTATTCCTAAAAATCCTGTTATAATGGCTTTAAATATTCAATTATTTTCTAAAATTTTAACTGAATTTCATTTTTAAACCAATTTACAGATAATTTTCAAAGATTAAAAATTAAAATTATTTACAGATAATTTTCAAAGACTGAAAATTAAAATTATTTACAGACAATTTTCAAAGATTAAAAATTAAAATTATTTACAGATAATTTTTAAAGACTAAAAATTAAAATTATTTACAGATAATTTTCAAAGATTAAAAATTAAAATTATTTACAGATAATTTTTAAAAACTAAAAATTAAAATTATTTACAGATAATTTTCAAAGATTAAAAATTTTAATTATTATAAAAATAAAATTATTAAATTATTTACTATTAATTATTATTTATTATTAATTATTAATTATTTACTATTCTATTTATTATTTATTTAGTAATTTATAAGTTATTTACAGATAATTTTCAAATATTAAAAATTAAAATTATTTAAAATATAAATTTTTGATTCGTAAATTTTATACGTCCTTCAAAAAATGAAAAAATTAATTTATTATTGAAAAAATAAATTTTATTTTTAAAAATTAACTGTCAAACTTTTGACCTGACAATTCGAATTGTATAAAAAAAGTTGTTATAAAACAATACAAACTTCACGTGAAAAGAAATTACGTCGATTATTAAAATATAATGATAATGATTTTAATTTTTTATTACCATGATTATGTAACAATTGTCCCACCTTCGAGAGTTTTGAATTTTTCCGCCGAGAAAGAAACAGTAACGAACATGCGCGCAATCAGCTGTGTTTGTTCACCAAAACATTCGATTTTTATTCTTGTCATTTGTTCAAATACAATTCTCCCTTTTATGCTATTATTTTTAATGTAACACTAATAATAATAATCAAAAATAATAAAACAAAACTATAGACAAATATAAATATTTACCAAAATTTCGAATCAATAGTTAAAAAAAATTCCATTCAATATTTTACATACTAGAAATAATAGCTCGACTTTTTTTTTATCAAATTTTGATAAAAACTCGGTGAGTTGAAATGTTTTGAGATAAAATTCAAATTAACAATTACACTTTAAACGACAACGACCTCGAATACTTTTTTTCAATTGAAATATTAATGTAATGTAATTGCTGGCCTAACAATGTATTCAAAGTCTAACAAGATTAAATTTTCAAGATTCAATAAGCCACGTAATTGATTCAGTTCATCAAGTCCATGGCCAGAGCGGTGAGAGCTTGAACGTGGTGTGAGTTTCATTTCATCTATATACAATAAATGTATAGATATATGTATATATATTGTAATAACCGGTAGTGCATAGGTCAAAAACTTATAACTATATGACTAATCTCCGTGTCGGTTCTTTGAGAATAAAATAGTGATTCCATTCGTATTGAGAATATTTTCGCAGGTATGAAAAATTCTATCTAAAAAAAAGAAAAGAAGAAATTGACCACGTGATTTAACAATGATCCTGAGATCAAAGTTTTTACCTGTAAAACTGGATATTAGGCAAATTTGGAATTAGATACAGAAGGTATTTATGAATCTCAAATTTTATTATTCGAAATATTTGAATTTGAATATATATTAAGAAGGGTTTTGGAAAAGAATTATTTAACGTGCTTCATAATTATCTACTAAAATTAACTATATCTACTTTTTTTACGATTCTATTTGGATAATTTTTTTTTAGATTTGTAACACTGAAAGCTATTTTTTTCTCTTTTCTTTCTGAGCATTTGTTTTGGATTTTATGACTTTTTCAACGTTTTAGACTTTTTTTTTACTATTTTCAAGAAAGAAACTTATTTTCCAAAAGTGTGACCTTCGACTTTTATTTCAAATATTGCAACGAAATGCCACTTTTTTTATATAAAGTGTTTTACAATTTATAAGTTTGTAGTGTTAAAAATTATAAATCAATAAAAAATTATCAACATTATTTTTAATATTTTTCTTATCAAAGTTAAATTCTAAAATGTATAATTTATTTTTTTAGATTTATTTCTCCGTGTACATCTTTTTGGATTTATACATATTTGTTTACCCACTTTTATTGTATAATTTATTTACTTCAAGTTAATTAAAATGGTTATTAATTAATTGAAAAATTTCGTAAAATTCTATTATTCTATTGTAATAAGTTTTTTTGTTTTTGAAAAACAAATTTTAAAGAAATTTAATTGCAAAATTTCGAAAACAATTAAATTACTAAAAAATTTTAGGAAACTATCTTTAAAAAATTATAAGTATTAAAATATTTTTCGAAAAATTACAATTTTTTTTTAAATTAATTGACTTCTTGTAAAAAATTTTATCGACTTTTTTCAAAATAATTAAATTAGTGTGAATTAAATTTAATCATAAATTGTATTGAAAACAGTTGAAATTCAGCGAAAAATTTATTATTTATTTACTTTATTCATAAAGATAATTAAAATTTTGAGGAGAATTTTTTTGAACATTTTTCAACATAATTGAATTTCTGCGAAGACTTTTATTACTTTGGGAAATAATAATTGAATTTCTAAATCATTTGAAACCACTCGAAAATTCAATTTTTTTAACTAAAACTCTTCTTTCTATCAATTATTTTTTATAATTATTTTCAATAACATTCTAATTCAATTCCATTTGCAAAAAAATTAATAATTTGGAAAAAATTTCAAAAAAAAGTCTTCATAAGATTTTTTTTTTTAATTTAATATCATTTTTGTCAAGAATTCGATTATTATCTTCAAAAATTTTAGAAGCATTCTAAGAAAAAATTCAATTATTTTCGAAAATAAAATTCGTCTCTGAAAAAGTGCAATTATTTTCAAAAATAAAATTCTTCTCAGAAAACATTCAATTATTTTCGAAAATAAAATTCTTCTCCGAAATTCAATTATATTTTCACCAATTTTTATTTAATTCTTATAGCAAAATTTAAATTATTTTCAACAATTTTCCTCAATTCCACTCCATTGAATTTTTAGATAATTTAAAAAACTACTTATTTCTTTTTTTAAAAAATTTAAATTAAATATATTTTGAAATAATTGTTTTCTGTAAAATTTTAATAATAATTCTAAAAAATGATAAAAAAAATTCTAAGAATTAGTTTTTTAAAAATATTTTTTATATTTATTGTATTTATATTCTTCAATAATTTTTAGCTTTTACATTTAAAACTAAAATTTTGATTTGTACAAGAATTTTATTAAAATTTTTAAAAATCTGATTGATTTGATTTGATGATTTTTAAAAATTTCAAAAAATTCTTGTAAAAATCAAAATTTATGTTTTAAATGTAAAAGCTAAAAATTATTTAAGAATATAAATACAATAAATATAAAAAATATTTTGAAAAAATTAATTCTTAGAATTTTTTTTATCATTTTTTAGAATTACTATTAAGATTTTTCAGAAAACAATTATATCAAAATATATTTAATTTAAATTCGTAAAAAAAAATAAGTTGTTTTTTAAATTATCTAAAAATTCTAAGGACATTTGAAACATTATGACGTCACAGATTGTGCAAAGCATATAATTCTGAAAAAATGTGACGTTTTAATTGTTCAAATGCCCGTAAGAAATTCAATAACTTTCGAAAAATACATAAAAATATTTTCCAACAAATAATTTTTAGAATTTTGTTATCAAAATTTATTTAAAATTCAATTGTCTTCAACAAAATTTGAGTTAAAATTTTTTAATTAAATTAAATTCAATTTTTTTCACTAAATTTTACTAAATTTCAATTATTTACCAATTCTTCACTTAAATATGTATAATTAAAAAAGAATTATTTATAATTAAATAATTTTCCATGATTTATTTAAGAATTTCAACTATTTTGTTATTATTTAAAACTATTTTGTTTTTTAAATCAATTACAAAAAATTTTAATAACAGATTTTTTTTAGATAATTGAAATTCCGAAAATAATTTTTGAAAAAATCGGAACAATGGGAAATTTTGAATTTCTTTAAATGAATTTTATATTTATGAAATTATTTTAAAAATTTAAAAATTATTACTCCTTTTAAATAGTTAATTAATTATTCACTTCAGACTTAATGCTAATTTTTTTTTGCTATTTTTAGCAATTCATGAGTAAATTTATTTACAATTTATTTATTTTCACAAAAAGAAAATTATATCTAATTTCAGATCTTATGATGACTCAAAAAAATTGAAATTATCCTACAGAAAAAATTATATATGCGTGAAAAAATGTTTGAAGATTACTTGGAATACTTGAAAGATCCACATTTAGTTGCGAAGATACAAAATTTTTTTGGTGTTGAAATTCACGAGGAATGCCAAGTGAATGAGGACAATAATACAGATGGGAAAAGCTTGACACGAAATGAGAAAAGAGTGGAGAAAATTTACAATGGTATTAATAATATAAAAACGGAATCAAATGGTTATTTTAAGGAAAAAACGAATGACGATAATGACGATGATGTTGGGAAAGAATTTTTAGCTAAAGAAAAGGAGAATATTGACGAAAAGAAATCAACAATTACAACGAATTCTCCGCCTAAGTTTACTATTAGAAATTCATTTTGGTATTATTTGTTTCTATTTGGAACTGAATTGGGAGATGAGATTTTCTATATTTCCTTTATACCTTTTTGGTTTTGGAATGTCGATGGACCAGTTGGAAGGAGAGTTTTTCTCGTTTGGTGTATTATTATGGTGATCGGTGAGAATTTTGACTTATATTTTCTTTTTCTGTTCTTTCTCTTTTTTTAGCCGAGGAAATTAGGATTAATTGAATAATTTCTGTTTAATAGGACAAGCGCTGAAAGATATAATCTGCTGGCCAAGACCAGCGTGTCCGCCTGTTGCGAGACTACAAAATAAATGGTCCCAGGAATATGGAATGCCATCAACTCATGCAATGGTTGGAATGTCGATACCATTCAGCGTATTAATTTATACAATGAATCGATATATTTATTCATTTCCAGTGGCGTTTTTCATTGCGACAATCTGGTAAATGTTTTTTCTTTAATTTAAACATACAGAAATTGTCCTAGTCACCTTTCTTCATCTACTATTTTCACAATTTTTTAAATATCACCTTTTTTCATCATGCAATTCCTTCTTTAAAAATATTTAATAATACAAATTAATTTTTTACATTTAATTAAAATAATTTATATTTTTATTTTATATTTATATTTATTTATATTTTTTTACTTTCATTGAAAATGTTAAAAAATTCGATTATCTTCAAAATTATTCATCAATTTTCAAGAAAACGATGTTTAGAGTTGAAAGTACGACGATCTTTGTTAGAGAAATTATTATTAAGAATGTAAAATAAAAGAAAAGGGAAATTGTGTTACGATCGAAATTGAAGATATTTTAATTTTATTAGGTGTGCAGTGGTGTGCATGAGTCGATTATACCTCGGAATGCATACAGTACTAGACTTAATTGGAGGGCTTGCATTGGCAATTGGTTTGATGATTCCCTTAGTGCCATTAATAGACATAACTGACCATTATTTTCTGACGAATGGCTGGATATTGTCAATTTTAATCATTCTCACTATTGTCACTATCATTTATTATCCAAGTAGTGATAGGTGGACACCGACCAGGTGAGTTTTTAGTATTTAAAAAAAAACTCGAGATGAACGATTTTTCATGTTTTATAATAATTAAAAATGACCGAATGATAAAATCATTATTTTTATATTATAAAAATATTGTTCACTGCAACTTCCTCAAAATTATTTTCATCATTTCAATTGAATTATTATTTTCTAGAATTTCAAACTAAAATTCTTCTCTAAATCAATTATTTTTATTATTTTAATAAATTTTGACAAACAGGGTTGCCACAAATATTTAATTTTATTTTTCCCTGATTTCCAGACAAAATTTTCACTTTTTCCCTGACCCTAAAGAATATTCTGATTCACTCTAAAAATTATTAGATAATCAAGAAAAAATGTTCTATTACATATATTTACAAATTTCATTAGTTGTAAAATTATTCAAAAACATCAATAAATTCTTTTTTAAATAAATATTTAATCATTATTATTTTTCTGTAGGAATTAAAATTCTTCAAAACATTCAAATTAATACCTTTTTTAATTGAACAACAATAATTTAATTAATTTGTTGAAAAATGAGAAGGCTTAGATACAATAATTCAATTACTTTCATAAAGAATAATAAATCGATTATCAGCTAATTCATTTTTAAATCAATTTTTATTAGAAAATTCTAAAAAAATTCAATTATTTAAATTAAAAAATAAATAATTTATTGAACAATAGAATATTCTCTGTTAAAATTTAATTCTCATTAAGAATTTTATCAATAAATTTTTAAATATATAAATTTAATTTGACAAGTTTTAATAAAATTTTTAAGTATAATTACATTTTTCCAGGAATTTGATTAAAATATTTATTGTATAAAAAATCATTAAAATTGGAATCATTAAACAACTGGATTTCTGCGAAGAATTTTATTACATTTTAAAAATAATTTAATTCTTCCAACGAATTTTAATCAAATTTATAAAAATAACTGTATTTATATGAAGAATTTTATTATTTATATAAATAATTGAATTCTTACGAAGAATTTTATTCCAGTTTATAAAAATAATTGAATTTCGGTGAAGAATGTTTTAAATAATTTATATTTTTCGAAAAATTTTATGAAATTTTGTATTTTAAATAATTGAATTCCTGTGAAAATTTTATTACATATGAAAATAATGGAATTATTTTGAATTAATTCATTAGAATTGAATTCCTACAAAATTTTGCAAAGTATTTTATTAAAATTTTTAAATATAATTGAATTTAGATGAAGAAATTTTTGATTTATAAATATAATTGAAATTTTGAAAATATATTTTTTTTAATTTTTGAGAATAATTGAATTTTTGCGAAGAATTTGATTAATTTTGAAAATAATTTAATTCTTCCAATGAATTTTATTCAAGTTTATATAAATAATTGAATTCTTACAACGAATTTTATTCAAGTTTATAAAAGTAATTGAATTTCGGTGAAGAATTTTATTATTTATAAAATTATTTTTGTATAATTGATATTTTTCAAAAAATTTTATTAAATTTTGTATTTTAAATAATTGAATTCCTGTGAAAAATTTTATTACTACTTATGAAAATAATTGAATTATTTTGAAGAAATTTATTAAAAATTGAATAATTGAATTTTTGTGGAATTTTGTCAAGAATTTTATTAAAACTTTTAAAAATAATTGAATTTTAATGAAGTATTTTATTATTTATAACAATAATTGCAATTTTGACGAGAATTGTTTTTAAATTTTTTAACATAATTGAAATTCTGCGAAGAAGTTTTGTAACTTTTGAAAATAATTGAATTTCTATCATTATTTGTAACTTTTCCAAAATCTAATTTTTTTAGTATTTTTAACTAAAATTCTTTTATCAATCTAGTATTTATGAAAATTGTAAAAATTATTCATAAAATAATTTATAAGTCATAATTTATGATAGTTATTATTAATTTTACTTAATTATTATTTAATATTATTATTTATTTATTATTAATTTTATGATAGTTTTTGAAAATTTAAGTTATTTAAAAAGAAATTATTGTCAGAAATAGAAAAAATTGTAGGTTTTGTATTAAAATTTGTGATAATTTCATAGTTTACGAGGGAAATAGAAAAAAAAATTCAGTTTTCTCATGAATTTTTGAAATTCGATTTTTTCCAGTACTTTTACTAAAAATCCCTGACTTTTCCCTGAATTCCCTGACTTCCCTGACCTGTGGTAACCATGACAAAGTTTATTCAGAATTTTTAAATCCATTTGTGTACAATTCAATTTTACGAAATTTCAATTATACGGAAATTATTGTTAAGTTTTGTGTAAAATTATATCAAAAATTTTAAAAATAATTGAATTTTCGGAGAAGAAATTTATTATTTAGAAAAAAATTGTTTTTTTAAGGTATTTGAACCATTATGACGTCAAAGTTTTAAAAACAGATGCTTTGCACAAATTGTGAGGTCATAATGGTTCAAATGCTCTTAAAAACGTTCTTCAAATTTTTTAAGATAAATGAACTCTTGCCAAAAATTATATTAAAATTTTTTGAAAATAATTGAATTCCTTTGGAAAATTTTTTCCCAAAAATCATTAAATTGAGGGAAATGTTTTTAAATAATTAAAATTTAGGCTAGAATTTCATTAAAATTTTTGTAAATAATTGAATTTTGGTTTTCTGAAAGCACTCAAGTTTTTTCTGAATAATAAAATTCTTTTCCGAAATTCAATAACTATTTGTAATTATTTTTTTATAAATTTCTTAGCAAAAATTCCATTATTTTCATAAATTATAAAATTTTTTATTGAATTTTAATTATATTCATAAATAATAGAATTATTTTTTGGAATTTAATTATTTTTAAAAATAAAACTTATCGCAGAATTTTAATTATTATTTATAAATACAATTTTAATTAAATTCCTCCATTAGTGTAATTATTTTTTAAAAATTTTATTAATATTCGTCAAGATAATTCACTCTTAAGAAACATTCTATTATTCAATAAATTATGATTGTTTGAAAATAATTGAAATTTTTGAAAGAATTTTATGAAAATTTTTGAAAATAATTTCTGCAATCATTTCTAACTTCTACAAAATTCATTTTTTTTTTGTAAAATTTAAGTTTTTTATAATTTCTAATTAAATTCATTCGAAATTTTAATTTTATGCATTTTAAATTAAAACCTTTTGAAGTTGATCTATTTATGAATATTGTAAACGCAACTATTTTAAATTCAGTTAATTTGAAATATATGCAGGCTTCGCACTTATCTACTAAAACCTACTATTTACTACTTTTTTAAAGTTACGCTACTATTTGGTTACTATTTTAAAATTTTGTCCACTAAAAGCTACTATTTCTGTTTTTTTAGTATTTTTACTACTATAAATTGGTTCATATTAGAAAACAAAAAAACTATTCTCAAAAATTATGATCAAATTCTTCAAAATGATTCAATTATTTTTCAAAAATGTTCGAAATTCAATTATTTTCAATATCTACAATTTGAATAAAATTTCCCAAAAGAATTCAATTATTTAACAAAAAATTGATAAAATTCATTCAAAATTTAATTATTTTTATAAATAATAAAAATTTCACAAGGATTTAATTAATTTAGAATACCTAGTAATTATTTTCAAAAATCACAAAAGTTTTCACTGAAATACAATTATTTGGAGTCATTTAAGTAAAATTTTTCACGAAATTCAATTAATTTCAGAACTTTATTATTTTCAAATCTTTTAATAAAATTGTTCGAAAAAAATCACTTATTTTAAACACAATTTCAATACAATTTTTTATGAAATAATTCAATTATTCTTTTAGATTTTAATAAAATTCTTCCCAGGAATTTAATTATTTAAATAAGAATTTGCATAAAATGAGTCGAAAGAAATTAATTATTTAAACAAAAAATTTTAACTTTTCGCAAGAATTAAATAATTCTTATAAATATTTAAATTCTTTCGTGAATAATATAATTCGTTGCAGGAATTCAATTTATTAGCATTAGGATAAGAAAAAAGTAAATATTTTTTATAAAAATTAGAAAAAAATGAGGAAAATAAAATATAGAATGGAATTTTTGTCAGTTATATAAAGTTTCTAAAACGAGTTTTTTTGTCGTTAAGTTTAATTTGTCTATAGCTACTTTTTTACTACTTTTTTTTTTAGTTTGAAAGCTACTTTTTGCTACTTTTTAAAATTAATTATCGAGTACAAAGTCTGTTTATAAGTAAAATTATTCAGAATGTTCTTATGAATTTTAAAAATTTAACTTTTTCCAGCATTTTTAATAAAAATCCCTGATTTTCCTAACCAATTCTACTTTCCCTGACTTTTCCCTGTGACAACACTGAAAAAGAATAATTATTTTCATAAAAAAAAATATTAATTTCATACCTAATATTTTTTTAATATTATTAAATTAATTTGTTTTTTTTCTTTCAGAGGAGACACAACAATGGTAGTTTCCGTAACCAGTGGCGTTCACTTTGGTTCATGGTTAAATTTCACAACAGGAGCTTTATCCGAATCACTATTATCACCACCCTATGAAATAAATTGGCCAACATATCAAACATTAGCTTTAATTATTTTTCGCACAATTTTTGGCTTTTGCTGTGTAATATTCTTGAGGGGAGTGTGCAAATCTCTCAGTTATTCGGCAATGTGCGCGATATTGCGAATCAATTCAAAGGAACTAATTAAAAGTGAAAATTCATTGAAAAACAAAAATAAAGTAATTGTCGATCTTTTTTATAAGTACGTAACTTATTTTATGGTTGGCTTCAATATTGCATATTTAATGCCAAAAATTTTTTCAATTATCGGCATTGGAAGAAATTCATTTTACAATGAAATGTAAAAATTAGTAAAGTTTGGAATTTAAATTGACAAAATAAAGGGCGATACCTTTATGCGAAAATAAAATTTTTACGTACTTTTGAATTTTTTTTGTAAATTTGCACAATTTTTAAAGAGATTTCTCTTTATAATGATTTTCATTTGCAGTACTAGTCATCACTTTTATTTTCATCATTTTGACTAGATAGTGTAAATATGTAAGTACAGAAAAAACACTATTGCGTTTTTCATTTATGTAAATATATTTTAAGAAATGTTTCTCTTTGCATTTTTTTTTATATGACTTTGTAGTATTTAAGCATTTTAAATGAGAACGATAAAATACACATTATGAATGTTAAATTGAATTTAACGAAAACGTAACGAAAATAAATCTAATACTGAAGTAAATGGAATATTCTTATTCAAACCTCTCAACACTTCACCGGCAAATTCAATCGCAAAATCTGTAAAATTAAAAATTGGAAATTATTTTCAGAAGTTGTATTTTATCATAAATTCAGGCTTCACACTCGTAACGTTAATTTTTAAAAACTAGCAAAACTACACGCGCGTGTAAAATTTTCGTTGCAATTATTTTACTAGATTTGTTTTTTGAAATTTAATGAAAATTCTTCATTTTTTAAAAAATATTATTCATCTAACAATTTTTCTTTAAATTTAACTATTGAAAATATTTTTAACAGTAATATTAATATTTTTTAATAAATAATTGAACTTTCCTGATAAGTTTATTCTAAATTTTTGTTAAATTCAATTATTATACAAAATTTTAATTACGATTTTTTAAAATAATTTTTAAAAGTAAAAAAATTAAAATTCATTAAAATATCAAATTTACATCAATGAAATTTGACAAAATTTTCAATTGTTTCAATTTTTTAAAATTATTTTCAGAAAAATTTTTAAAAGATTTGAATTACATTTTTTTAAGGAATAATTTTTCGGAATTTCTGAATTAAATTATTCAGAACTTCAATACTTTTTGTTAAACGAAAATTTACAAACTTATTCTTATTTTCTTTCCTACAGAAATTAAAATTTCAAAAATAATTTCAATGAAAATTTAATTTAATAAAAATTTCCAGACCTAGGATTTTACGACCTTTTTGACTTTTTTCGACTATTTTCAAATAATGCGACTTTTTCGACTTTTTTCCAAATATTGCGATAAAATTCCAAATTTTAATAAGTTTTCTATTTAAATGTTTCAAATATTACAATTAAAAAGACTTTGAACAATTGAAATTCTGTAAAATTCAATTCAATCTAAAACATCTATTTTTGTATTTTATTACAATTTTTAAAAATAAACTTTTAAAGAGTTTTAATAGAAAATTTTGAAAATAATACTGAATTCTCGAAAATTAAAATTTTTTTAAAATTAATATTAAAATAGTTTTAAAAAAAGTAATTCTCTGAATTATAACGTTCTAATTATTAAAAATTCAATTATTTTTATTATTTTCATTATTTTCGAAAATAAAAAAATTAATACACAAAATAGTAAACAACATTTTTCCGAATTATTTTTAACATTTCAGAGAAATTATTCATATATTCAAAATTTTCAATTAAATTTTTACAAAAAATTTTGTTTTCAAATTGTACAAAAATTCTTCAATTATTTTCTAAAAATTACATTACAATATTTATAAGAAACTAATTCTTAGAATTGAATCGCGAAATTCGAAAAGGACTCAACTCTAAAAACCGTAATTTTATAAAAAATATTAAATTCTATGATCCCCAAGTCAAATGAATTTCGTTCAAATGAACGAAATTTTTTTATTGAAGATATTTTTATTAATTACTAATCACAAGCAAATTTAAAAACAAATATTTACATTTAGAAACTCATTAATTAATTTTTTTGATAGCAACGCAAAATAATTATAATAAAAATTCAAGTTGTAGAAGAAATAAAGAAATTTTATTCATTTGAACGTTGAGAACTTTAGGATCTTTAAATTCTCAAAAATTTAAATGAATAATCTTCAAGTGTAAATTCAGTAAAAATGAAAATCGATAAAAAATAGATTTTAAAAATAATATTAAATGAGTTTTGAAAATGTGATTCTTTGAATTCTTACGTTCTACTTTTTTAAAATTCAATTGTTTTCAATATTTTCGAAAATTCATTCAGAAAATAATAAAATTCAATTTTTTCAGAATTATTTTTAACATTTTGGAGAAAATAATCATATATTCAAAATTTTCAATTAAAATTCTTCAAAACATTTTTTTTAATTATACAAAAATTCTTCAATTATTTTCGAAAAATTGCATTACAATATTTTTAAAAAACTAATTCTTAGAATTGTTTTATTATAATTTTTCAAAATTCAATTACCTTGGAGTAAAGAATATTAAAGTTTTCTAAAATTTAGTATTTTGGAATTTTTCAGAAATCATTAATAATTAAAATTCTTCGAAAAATTTAGTTAATTTTTTTAACATTTTAAAAAAACTCAATTTAAAAAAAAAATTTTATAAAATTTTGAATTATTTTTCAAAAGTTTTGCTAAATTTAAATTATTTCTTAAAAGATTGGACTAAATTTCCATTTTTTAATATTGTATTTAATTGTAAAACTAGTGTATTAAAAAAAATTATTTAGAAATAATTTTAAATAGTTAATTTTACGAATTTCTTTATTAAAATTTTGGAAAATATTCTACTTTAAATAATATTTTTAAAAAAATGGACTGTTTAAAATTTAAATTATTATAAAAAATTTGATTTTTGTATTTAAATAATTGCATTTTCGAAGAAATTGGAAAAAATTATTAAAAATGCATATAGATAATTTGGAAATGAAGTTTAGTTAAAAATTGTAGAAAGTAATTGAAGAAAATTGGAATACAACAACAGAAACTTCACGTGAGGAGAATTTATCCCGATGATAATATAATAATTGAATTTATTGTATAGAAAATAAATATTAATATTCTGTTTTTCACTGAAATTATAATCGATTCAAAATAATGCAAATTCTCAAAAAAAAAGAATAAAAAGATTAGTAAGTATTGAGTCTAAGTAGATGAATGCGAAGCCTGCATAAATAAAATTTACATTTTAGAAAAGATTTAATTTCTCACCCCTAAATCTGGATCAAATTCAGCAAATCCTTCTTCTTTATTCACTGCGTAAGGAGTAAAAACGTCGACTAAATAATTTGAATCCTTCGACTCGACAATTATACGATCTTCGCCAATTTCTACCGTTATATTTTCAAACACCTAAAAATGATAAGCATGATTAATTTTATTAAATGCCTGCAATTAATTATTCACACATTATTCAGATTGACAAGAAATTTAATATCTTTTCAATATTAGATTTTTACCAATACGGGAATTCTAAATAGAGCAATTAATTTCTTTGGTTTTCCATTCGCTGGCGTTTGAAGAATAACATAGTCAGTCTTCTTGCTTTTATCATTTACTTTCTCCGCTGCGTTTTTAGTTGAAGATTTTTTCTCATCCTTTATTTTAGTCGTTGATTTCATTTTTGTAGCATATTTTGAATTACTCGTCACTTCTTCTATCAATTGTTTTGGATATTGAGGTTTTCTTACTTCGCGTTTTTCAATTCGGTGTTGTTGCAATTTACCTAAAACCTTTTTTTTGCAAGAAAAAAATTGTATTTAAAAATAGTTAAAAATAGTAATTAATAATAGAAAAATATATTAAATACTTCCTCTACATGAGGAAGCAAAATAGAAGAAATTATTTTAAATTTAAAATAGAAAAATATAGTATACAATATACCTTTCGGTTTTTAAGTATTACGCAATTGTCGTATTCGTAATTTTTGGTGAATTTCTTATTTATTGCGTCCACCATTACTTGTGTTGTAAAGACCATAAAAATCTTGTTATCTTGACACTTGAGAAAAAATTGTGTATTTACTGCTATGTCATATGTGGGACATAATGAACCGCCTGGAAAAATTTTTCAAAAGACATCAATTAAATGAAAGGTAAAATTTAAAAAATTTAAATTACCTTTATCAGCCTCGAGTCTTTCTTGGCCGATTGACATTGGAATCACAAAAGTTGGATTATCGCTTGTGGCGACACTAACTAATTTCTCATCGGAAATATCTTCAGGAGCTGGTATATTTTCAGTGTGACAAATGTTTATAAATCCTTTTTCGCCTGATTCTGTTCTCATTTTTGCACAGACACCTTTGAAACATATATTATATTAATAATAAAACAAGCAATAATAAATAATATTATGAAAATAAATAATAATAAATAAAATTATGAAAATAAATAATAATAAATAAAATTATGAAAATAAATAGTAATAATAATTTTAATATATCAATTATGATAGTAAAAAAAGAATAATATAAATAACATACAGGCCACGTATCGATTTTAAGGCGTAAAAAAGTCGCATTAGACGATTAAAAATAAAAAAAAGTACAAAATGTCGTTTATGAAATTCAAAGTTGTAACATGAAAAAAACTGAATTCTTGCAAAGAATTTTATTACAATTTATGAAAATTCTAATTATATTCTTTTCAAGAATTTTTCTTTACATTTCTTTTTAAATAATGGAGTTTTTTTAATAATTTTAATTCTAAATATAGAAAGCAATACAATTGTATTCTATGAAGAGTTTCTTTCGAATTGGTAAAATGATATTTATAAATAATTAAAATTAAACATTATAATTAATTACTTTTATTACAATTTTTTCAAATAATTAAATTCATGCCATTTAAGGAATTTTATTAAAATTTTAAAAATATGTTATATTTAGAAATTTTACAAAAATTGTTATAAATAATTTTTTTTTTGCATAGAATTTTATTGAAATCGATGGAATTTTTTAAAAGTATAATTATTTTCAACATTTCAATTCAATTATTATTTTCTAAAATTTTTAATTAAAATTTTCTTCCAATTCAATTATTTTTAATAATATTTTAAAAGAATCCTTAGAAATTGAATAATTTATTTTTTTAAAAACCGCACCAAAATTCTTTTTGAAATCCACATTGTTTACAATTAAATTTCATGAAATTTCAATTATTTAAAAATTTTTCAATTAAATATATTAGGCATAGATTACAAAAAAAAACTTAGAAAAAAATTGAATAAACATATTTTTAAAAACTAACTTCTTCAGAATTCTTTATTAAAAATTTATAAAATTCAACATTTTTAAAAACTTTAATACTTAAATTTTGGAAAATTTTTGAAATATAATCTACATTATTATTCTTATAAACAATTTTAAAAAAATTGGTTTTTAAATTTTATCTACTGTATGAAAATAATTCAATTCTTGAAAATGATTTCGGCGAATTTAATTCAAATTGCTTTGAAAGTAATTGAATTATTTTTTGGAGATTTTATAAAATGTTTTTAAATAATTGAATTTTTGCTAAAAATTTTGTTAATTAATAAGATAATTGAATTCTTGTTAAGGAAAATTCTGTTTTTATTTCATAAATTTACTTAAAATAAAAATTACTTAAATTTTTAAAAATAATTGAATTGAACATTCTAAAATATAAAAATCGTTACTCATAAATTATTTTTGAAAAACTAATTTTATTCCATATAAAATTAAAAAATTTATATTTCGCAAATTCATATCGCTTTTGTTCTAATTTGTTCCAATCTTCACCAATTTAGATTTATTCAATTTATATATTTTATTTATTCTTTTGTTTTTGATAACTTTTCATATTACTTTCTGTAATTTCTGTAAATTTTTGTAATCTTGAATATAAAATAATTTAGTTTTTACCTAGAATTTTATTGCAATTAATCGAAATTTTTAAAAGTAATCTAATTGGTTTGGAAATTTTAATTGAAATTGTGTGCAAATAACTAAATTCTTTCGAGAAATTTAATTAAAATTCTATTGAATAAATAATTTGAATCTCGTGCGAAAAATTTTATTTAATTCTGTCAAATGATTTAATAGTTTTTAACGTATTTTCTTAAAATTATGGTAAAATATTTCAATTCTTTTCAGGAATTCATTTATTAAAATTACTGTGAGAATAATAAATTTCTTAGAAATTTTATTAAATAATTGATTTTATGCTAAGAATTTTGTTAATTAAAAAGGAGATTTAATTCTTGTTAAGAATGTACTCAAACTTTTCAAAATATTTGAATTTCTGTGAAGAATTTTATTATTTACGAATGTAATTGAATTCTTGACCAAAATGTTTTTCTCATTATTGAATTCTTTTCTGAACTTTACTAAAATCTATGAAAATATTTGAATACCTGCGAAAAGAATTTTATTATTAATGAAAATAATTGTATTCTTAGGAAAAATATTACGAAAATTTTTTTAAAATCCTAATTAAATACTTATAAAGAATTTCTTTGAGTTTTTTAAAAATAATAGTATTTTTAATAATTTTAATCAACAATTTTGAAAGTAATTAAATTTTATGAAGAATTGCTTTCATCGTTTAAAAATATTCATGTCTGTTAATAATTAAAATTTATATTTTATTCTTTTTTTTTTGGATTTGTATTTTATGAAAAATATGGTAAAATATTTCAATTCTTTTCAGGAATTCAATTATTAAACTTACTATTGGAATAATTAAGTTCTTATAAAGAATTTCTTTAGCTTTTTTTTTAAATAATTAAATTATCTTTAGAAATTTTATTAAATTATTTATTGATTTTTTGCTAAGAATTTTGTTAATAAAGAAGACGATCGAATTCTCATCAACAATTTACTTAATTTAAAAAAAAAAAAAGAATTTTTACAAAGACTTTTATTATTTACGAATGAAATTGAATTTTTACCAAGAACGTCTCTAAACTTTCTTGAAATATTATTTTCAGAAATTTAATATAATTTTATTGATAATAAGTGAATTATTGCGAAGAATGTCACTATTTATGTAATTTATAAAAATGGAAAATTATTGAATTCCTGCAAATAATTGTACTCTATTAAAATTGAAATAAGTTGCATATTATACTAAGAATGTGGTATTTTATTTTTACAAAACTTGTAGAAAAATTGAAAAACTCGTAATATTTTCTAAAAAAGGCAAATAATGTGCATTTTTTTAAAACAGTAGAAAAAGTCATTATCCGAGGCCTGATTAATAATAAATACTAATTATATTAACAAATAGTTTTCGTTAGTACAAAATATAAATTTCTATACCTGGCATAGGTTTCACAAGCACAAACGGAACGTCTGGTCTGTCAAATTTTTTAAGTAACTCCGAGAATTCATCTTTTTCATTAACCTTTTAACAATTCGTATTTTTATGTTAATTTAACGAGAAGTTTATTATATTTAATGTTTTTGTTTATAATTGCAAATAATATGTACTATTACTTACGATTTGAAGATTGTTATATAAAAGTGAATCGTCAACAAGTAATTTATTTGGCATGGTTTATTTTTTTTCTAAACTTCTATAAAATATAAACCACAGACAGATTAAAGAACGAAAGGAAAGCGTGTTAATTTAGAGGTTATAAAATGATTTCAAAGATTTTTTGTTGAAGCAAAATGTCCATTGCTGACAACTAATTTACTTCTAATGGAAATGTAAATTTAATACCTAGATTAAAATGTTTGTAATTTTTATATGATAGGTCAATAACTACAATTAATTATTAACGAATACATATAATATTGCAAAACAGTCAAATAATCAACAAAAACAAACTGCAGCCGCAGATCAAATTTTTCGAATTTTTCCTTTTTTGGCAACTTTAAAGGCAATTCTTCAATACTAATAATTTTCAGTCAACTTTAAGGTGAGTTCAGAATATCTACAATTCGTCTAGAGAGATTCTTCTTCCTTTTCTATCTTATTCGAAAGTTAATTAACTATTATTAATTAATTAATTAAATTAAATAAATTTATATTAATCATAATAAATTTAATTACATCTTACAAATTTACATTTCGTGTAATAATTACGACAAAGTTGTGGTAAAAAGTGAAAAATTCGCCTTTTACATTAATGGAACTACCCAACACTGCTTTGTATAATTTGACCTTGGAAGGATATTTTAAGGTTAGAAAATATTTTTTCCTGGAAAAAAAGAATAATATACGATTTAAACTCCTAAAATATATAGTTAAAAATTGCCACATAACAACATGTAAGCAATTACTTAATTTTTTGTCTCTCAGAAGGAGACTATTTTTCATTTTAATCAAGATAAATAAAAATCTGTCGTTGTGGCAGAAAATTAAAAAAATAGGTTAGTTTCCTCGATCAAGTGCTCGAAAAATGGCTATGCAATTTTTAATAAACCGGCTAAAGGCCCTATTTCTTCTTCTACTTGGTGCATTTAGACGTGCCATGTGTTGTTTTCGACGAAGAAGAAGGTCATCTTGTGATTCTATTCCATTGTCTGCTGTCGGAGTTGTTCCTGACCGACCCAATAATAGGGAAGTAAGTTACATTTTTCGTTTGTTTTCTCGGTTTTCTCTTAAGTTTACTTATTTATTTACTTCTTTTTATTAATTTAACTATAATTCTCCATCAAGGATTTAGTGCAATGGGAACAGTGGGAAGAAAATCCAGTTGTCGTTGTTTCAAATAAACCGATAAATCCCATTCAGGAAAAAATAGACCAATACCGACAGCAAGCTTTTAAACCTCCATCTCCAGAAGAAGAGCTGCATCCAAATTTTTTCGAAGTAAGATTATTCTCAAAAAATTACTGGATTGACGAATTTAAGGGAAAAGACAGGGAATTTTATAAAATGGGAAAAAATATTCGGTTTTTAAAATTCATAAGGAAGTCATAGAACTTTGTTTATCACTCTTTAAAAAAAATATTTATTTTACTTTAAACTCTATCTGCTTTCTAACAATAATAGAACTTTACAGATTTTAAATTGAATTTATTTTAAATATTTTAATTCTTCAAAAACTGTCGATAAATTATTATTAATAAATTACTTAGCGATTAATTTTATACAAAAATTAAAAAAAAGAATGGGATTTTTAATTACAATTATTAACAGACATGAATTTTTTTTTAAAAGATGAAAGCAATTCTTCATAAAATTTAATTAGTTTCAAAATTGTTAATAAAAATTATTAAAAATACTATTATTTTAGAAAAATTCAAAGAAATTCTTTATTAGTATTTAATTAGGATTTTAAAAAATTTTTAGTAATATTTTTCCTAAGAATACAATTATTTTCATTAATAATAAAATTCTTTTCGCAGGTATTCAAATATTTTCATAGATTTTAGTAAAGTTCAGAAAAGAATTCAATATTTTGAAAAACTTTCTGATCAAGAATTCAATTAAATTCGTAAATAATAAAATTCTTCACAGAAATTCAAATATTTTTAAAAGTTTAAGTAAATTCTTGACAAGAATTCAAACATCTTCTTAATTGACAAAATTATTAGCAAAAAATCAATTATTTCTAAAGATAGTTCAATTATTTAAAAAAAAAACTTAAAGAAATTCTTTATAAGAAATTTATTATTCTTAAAGTAATTTTAAAAAATGAATTCCTGAAAAGAATTGAAATATTTTACCATAATTTTCAGAAAATACGTTAAAAACTATTAAATTATTTGAAAGAATTAAATAAAATTTTTCGCACGAGATTCAAATTACCTATTTAATAGAATTTTAATTAAATTTCTCAAAAGAATTTAGTTATTTGCACACAATTTCCATTAAAATTTCCAAACCAATTAGATTAATTTCAAAAATGTCAATTAATTGCAATAAAATTCTAGGTAAAAACTAAAATATTTTATATTCAAGATTATAAAAATTTACAGAAATTACAGAAAGTAATATGAAAAGTTATCAAAAACAAAAGAATAAATAAAATATATCAATTGAATAAATTTGAATTGGTGAAGTTTGGAACGAATTAGAACAAAAGCGATATGAATTTTCGAAATATAAAATTTTTAATTTTATATACAATAAGACTTGAAAATAAATAAAGTCTGTTTTTTTGAGAAAATAAAAATAAAATAAACGTATTTTACAACAAAATTAATCAGTTCTTGAACAATAATTTATGAGTAACGATTTTTTATTTTAGAATGTTAAATTCAATTATTTTTAAAAATTAAAGTAATTTTTAATTTCTAATTTAAGTAAATTTATGAAAACAACAGAATTTTTCTTAACAAGAATTTAATTATCTTCTTCATTAACAAAACTTTTATCAAAAATTCAATTATTTAAAAACATTTTGTAAAATCTCCAAAAAATAATTCAATTATTTTCAAAGCAATTTGAATTAAATTCGCCGAAAACATTTGCAAGAATTGAATTATTTTCATACAGTAGATAAAATTCAAAAAACAATTTTTATAAAATTGTTTATAAGAATAATAATGTAGATTAAATTTCAAAAATTTTCCAAAATTTAAGTATTAAAGTTTTTAAAAATGTTGAATTTCATAAATTTTTAATAAAGAATTCTGAAGAAGTTAGTTTTTAAAAATATGTTTATTCAATTTTTTTCTAAGTTTTTTTTGTAATCTATGCCTATATTTAATTGAAAAATTTTCAAATAATTGAAATTTCATGAAATTTAATTGTAAACAATGTGGATTTCAAAAAGAATTTTGGTGCAGTTTTTTAAAAAATAAATTATTCAATTTTTAAGGATTCTTTTAAAATATTATTAAAAATAATTGAATTAGAAGAAAATATTAATTAAAAATTTTAGAAAATAATAATTGAATTGAAATGTTGAAAATAATTTTGTAGAAGTTACAGTAGTTATTTTTACAAATTATTAAATTTCAAAAAGATTAAATTTTTTTAAAATCTTAATTCCTGTGTAGAAATATAATAATAGTGATTAAATATTTATTTGAAAAGAACTTTTGATAATTCGATTAATTTTACAATTAAATATTTTTACTACTTTTAATTAATAATTCTGTCGAACTAAATTTTTTTGAAAAATATGAATTTATATTCTTCTTTTAAAATTATTTGATGTTTTTATTTTATAATGTGTATTTAATTAAATGAAGAATTTCACTATAATCGAAATTTCGTAAAATTGAATATTCTAAACAGTTTTATTTCAAAATTCTTAAAGAACTTTTTCCAAAAAGAAAAAAATTTGTTTAAAAACAATTGTTGTTAAAAACTAGTAAATAATTGAATTGAAATCAGAAATAATTTTACAAATTAAAGAAATTTGCGAATGAATGTATCGGAGCATTCTAATAATTCAAATAACAATCAGAATAATCATCATTATTTATTCCAGGATATGACACCAAAAATTACCAAACAAACAAAAGTTTTAATTAGAGATAAAAAGACTGAGAATGTCAATAAAAATTCGTCAAAGTTCGAAATAATGACTGATCCCCTGCCAACGGTATGTTAATTTATTATTATTATTATTATTATTATTATATTTAAAACTTTCCTTACTTTAAAATATTTTTCTTTATGTTATTTTTGAAATTATCTTTTTCTATTTTTCCTAATGCATCTAGAGCGAGCTTAAAGAATGGGAAGAAAATGCAACTGGTTGGGAGGAGGAAACTGCAGGAGAATTTAGCGATCCAACGGAAATTTTACGAGAGCAGAGAAAGAGAGAGCGTGAACAGCGACTATTCGAGCAACAAAAGAAAAGATTGGAAAAACATTTGAGACCACAATTACTTGGGGCAAAAATAACATCTTGATCGTACGTTCAGCACGATTATTATCGAGGCTATAATGAATTATCAAATTTCCTATCAATGGAACAAAAATATAAACACAAATGCAAAAAGAAACACGATAATCGCATAAATAATAAAACGTAAAGAAAAAGAAATTCACGGGAAGTGGAAATTCGATAGAAATTAATTAATTCCAAGAATTAATTAATTTTATAAAAATTAATCAAATACAATTCGCAAAAATTAAATATCTTCTTACGGAAAAAAAAGACTGCAGATAATAAACTCCAATGATGATGTATTTTTTACTACCATCATAATAATCAAATTTCTACTGTATAAACAAAAAAAAAAAAGAAATCGCCTTGAAAATATTTCAACATTTTTGCGTAGTTCATGTTCAATTCATAAATGCCAAATGAAAAAAAAAATTTCTAAATTTTATCTCGAGCACGAATAGAAAAATATCTAGGGCACAAATAATAATATATTTTTTAGCACGAAATTGTTTTCTTTCACATAAAGTTTGAAGAAGATTGTAAAGTTTTTTTTTTAGAAGATTTTATAAAGTTTTTGAGATAAAAAAAACTTTAAATAGAAGAAAATTCAATGTTCTAATCAAGTTTTCTTCTCTTTTTGTTAAACTTGTTTGTTCCTCTACGTTTTTTATGGACTGATAAGTAAGTTCAATGTATAAATAATTTTATATTCTAGTATTACAGTTTACTAATTATTTAACTCTTTAAATTTTTTCAAATTTTATATTCAATATTATTTAAATTATATGAACAGTATTTCTTTAATTATATATTCTAGTCTTTCTTTATCGGATATTTGATGATTTTTTGCATTTAGAATGCTATTTAGTTTTCGAAAAAAAAACTTTTTACTTATATAAATTATGAACCGGACACATTTTATTGCTTCCATTTTTAATGTCACATTTATAAAAAAAACAGTTTTTGTAAAAGAAGATCAAGAAAAAGAGTTTCTATTCAAAACCTTTTTAGAAATACTGTAAAAATATCATCGTAGTTTGTATAAAAAAAATATCGTTCACATTCCTGAAGAATGTCAATTTGTTCCTTTTTTTTGACAAATGACATTATTGTTTTAATTAATTTTTTAAGCGTTATTGTATAAAATATTCTTAATAGTTTAATATTCTTTTGAGTTTGTATTGTAATAAAAGAAGTTAATCTTGTCTAAAATATTTTTATTAAATTTCGCCTATTATTAATATTTTATGAAAATAATTTAACTTCGGGGAAGAATTATAATAAAATTTTTTAAATTTGTTTTTCTGAGAAGAATTAGGTTATTTATGAAAATAATATTGAATTCTTGGGAAAAATGTAATTAAAATCTTTGATAACAATTATATTCTATTGGAAAATTTAATATAAAATTTAATTTCAACTCTTCACACTTAAAATAATTAATTGAATTCTTACAAAGAATTTAATTTCAATATCAATTCTTCAAACTTTAAATAATTGAATTTTTATAAAAAAAAATTCAATTCAGCATCGAATTTAATCAAAATTGCCGAAAATAATCAAGTTCTTTGAAGAGATTTAATTAAAATTGTGTTAGAAATAGTATGTAATTCTTATAAAGTATTTTATCAAATTTTTTGAAAATAAATTAATTCTTTAAAAGAACTTCATTAAAATTTTAAAAAAAGAATTGAATCTTGTCTAGAAATTGTATTAAAATTTTATTGAAAATAATTAAATTGTTTCGAAGATTGTTATTATTTACAAAAAAATATTAATTTCGCAAGAAGAAGGTTTCAAAAAATTTTGAATGTAATTGGATTCTTGGCATTAATCATATTAAACTTTTGGAAAATAATTGACTTCCTGCCAAGAACTTTTTTGATTCATCATAATAATTGAAATTCTCCGAGGAATTTATTATTTATGATAATTGAAATTTGACAAGAAGTTTGGATATTAATAAAAATAATAAAAATTCTTGCCTTGAATTTTATTACAGTTTTTAAAACTTTATTAAACCTTGCTTAAAAATTTTATTCAAATTGAATTGAATTCCCGCAAAAACTTTATTATTTATGAAAATTATTGAATTTTCGCGAATAATTTCTATTACTTATGAAGACAATTGATTTCTTATCGAGAAATGTTATTAAAATTATAGTAAAGAATTCAATTAAGTTATTATAAAGAATTTAATTACATTTTTTGAAAATATTTGAAATTCAGCGTTGAAATTTATTCTATTATTTTATTTTTGATAATTAAATTCTTTTATAAAAGTAAAATATTGATAATCGTATTAAAAGAAAGTGAATTGAATTATTGACCAGTATCTAATTAAATTTTTTAAAAGTAATTGAATTTACATCAAGAATTTTGTTATTTTCGAAAATAATTTAATTCTTGCGCAGAATTTAATTAAATTTATTGCTAATTATAAATTCTTTTATGTCAATTAAAATCGTATAATTAGGTTGTTGATTGAATCACTGACAAGAATCTTATAAAAAATTCTTGTAAGTAATTGAATTTCTGTCAAGAATTTTGATATTTACGAAAATAATTAAATTTTTTTATGAAATTTAATTAAAATTGTATTAACATGTTGTTCATTTCATGATAATTTTGCTTTCTCAATATAATATATGCCAATTGTTTGAATTTTTATTTCAGAATAATTACTTTAAAGTAAAATTTTTAAAACTTCAAAAAATACAAAATATGAATTCTTTTGTTATTATATGAAAATAATTGAACTCTTGCGAAGAATTTTATTAAATTTGTTAATAATAATTATATTCTTTCCAGAAATTAAATTATAATTGCATTTAATTCTTATAAAGAATTTTATTAAATTTCTTAAATAGAATTGAAATTCAGCTTCGAATTTCTTTAAAAATTCTTGAAAATAATTCAATTCTGGCAAAAAATTTGATTAAAATGTTATTAAAAATAATTTAAGTTTCAAAAGAAAATTTTATCACCATTTTTTAAAATAAATTAATTCTCTTGAAGAATTTCATCGAAATGTTTAAAAAATAATTGAATTGTTTCGAAGAATTTTATTAAAATTTTTTTAAATAACTGAATTGTATGGAAGAGTTTTATTAAAATTATTTTAAATACTTGAATTTCTTCGAAGAATTTTGTTATTTATGAAGATAATTAAATTCTTATCAAGAATTTTTACTAAAAGTTTTGAAAATAATTGAAATGTTGCGTAGAATTTGACTAGTGTTTGAAAATTTAAAGATAATTTTTTAGCTAATAGTTATAATTATAATTATAGTTCCTATGTCAGTCATTTTTAGGGAATAACCTTTTTACCCATTTTAAGATAAAAAAAACTGTCATCCCTGAATTTAATTAAATATATTATGTGAAAATTGTAAAAACTTTAAAAATTATAAAATTTAGAAACAAAAAATTAAATTCAGAAACAAACTTGATATTTCCAGTGTTTCCAGTGAAATAATAAATAAAAATTCAAAATATTAATTATAAAATAGTAGAAAACACTTTTATTATGGTATTCTCATGAAATTAACTGTACAATTGATATATTCACACAATAATTAAGGACGAAGTATCAAAGAAAATAATTTTTTTTTATAAACGAAAATTTGAAACTCTAAATTATAGTCAATTTTGATCACAAGATTTACGTGAATAATTATTATTATAAAAATTTATTTACAAAAAATATAAATTAGATAATAAGAAAATAATGTACCAGCTAGAATTGAAGTCTTTTTGCTAATGACGCACCTCCCTCCATTGATTCTAACAATTTTCTCTTAAGACTAGGCTTCTCCTCTGGTTGTTGTCTAATGGACATTGGCAGAGGTAATTTTGCTCCAGGCGTTGGCGCCGGTTTATTGCTAAAATAGGGCATTTGCAGTGCCTGATCACATGAGCATCGTTCATTTGGATTGACATTCAGAAGACATGCCAAAAGATCCAAAAGATCATCACCGGCAGCAGTGAATATGTGTCTGAGTGGCGTACCCGGAAACGGTTTAAATTGAATGAAATCGGGCAGTTCGGTCATTCCGGCCCAAGTTTCTTCGGTTGGCGTACCTAAAGTCTAAAAATAATTAATTTAGTTCTATAAATTATTACAATTTCAAAAAGATTTTGATTTATAGAAATTAAACTCTTTTTTCTATCAAGAAAAGAAGCCCGAAAAGTAATTCAGGCCTCGGATCGACTTTAAGGCGCACAAAAAGTAGCTTTAGTCGATTAATCGAAATGCAGGCCTCGGATCAATTTTAACAAACAAAAAACGTCGCTTTAGTCGATTAAAAATAGAAAAAAGTCGATTATTTAATTACTGGCTCTCACAAAAATTCAAATTAATCAAAACTTTTATAATTTTGCTAAATAAATATTCAAATACTTCTTACTTCTTTATTCACAGAAAATAAAATTTTAGAAATTTCAACTTTTCAAATTTAATAATTTCTAAAAATTAAAAATATAACCCTTTTATAAATTTAATTACTTTCTACAATTTTTAACTAAACATCATCTCTAAATCAATTATCTATATAAATTTTCAATCATTTTTTGCAATTTTTTCAAAAATTAAATTATTTAATTAAACAAATCAAATTTTTTATAATAATTTAAACCGTCCAGTTTTCTATTTAAAAATATTAATTAAGGTAGAACATTTTCAAAAATTCTAACAAAGAAATTCGTAAAAATTAACTTTTTAAAAATATTTCTAAATGATTTATTGAAAATACAAAAAGTTTTAAAATTAGATATAATTAAAAAATGTCTAAAAAATTGAAATTTGATCAAATATTTTCAAAGCTGATTTAAATTGAGTAAAACATTTAAAAAATAATTCAAAATTTGTCATAATCTTTTGAAAAATAATTAAGTTTTCTAAAAATAGAAAAAAATAAATCAAATTTTTCAAAAAATTGTAATTATAAATAAATTATTTCTGAAAAATTCTAAAGTAGTAAATTTAAAAAAATTCTATTTACTTTATTAAATGATAATTGAATCATAAAAAATTGTAATAAAACAATTGTAAGAATTAATTTTTCCTAAACATTGTAATGTATGATTTTTCAGAAATAATTGAACATTTTTTTTTATAATTTAAAACAAAATTAT
This sequence comes from Leptopilina drosophilae, assembly GCA_032873175.1. Lineage (NCBI taxonomy): Eukaryota > Metazoa > Arthropoda > Insecta > Hymenoptera > Figitidae > Leptopilina > Leptopilina drosophilae. The sequence goes on from CM065483.1 coordinate 22,136,673, forward strand.
TTTCAAGAATTTTAATTGAAAATTTGAAATAAATGATTATTTTCTCCGAAATGTTGAAAATAATTTTGAACAATTTTATTTTTATTAATATGTGTATGAATTTTAATTTTCGGAAATATTGAAAATAATTTAATTTAAAAAAATTAGAATGTAATAATGCAGGGAATTATTATTTTCTAAACTATTTTTATTTTATTTTTAAAACCTATTTTTTATTAATTTTCATTTTTATTGAATCTACACTTGAAGATTATTTATTATAATTTTTGATAATTTAATATTATTTCAAAAATTTTCAATTAAAATTCTTGAAAAGTTAAATTTGAAAAATTGGAATAAAACACTTGAAAAGATGATTTAGTTTTAATTAAATTTTACAGAATTTTAATTATTCAAAATCTTTTTCATTGTTATATTTTGAAACATTTAATTAGAAAACTGATTGAAAAATAAACATCCAAAAGTTTGTCTATAGTATGTTATACTTTGCACGGCATAAAAATCGAAATAAGTTGCATTTTATACTAAAAATATTGTATTTTGGCGCAAAATTTGAGAGAAAAGTCGAAAAAGTCGCAATTTTTTAATAAAAGTCGATAAAAGTCGCATTATTTGAAAATAGTCGAAAAAAGTCGAAAAAGTCATAATATCTGAGGCCTGGAAATATGTTGCATTTTGTTGCAAAATTTGAAAGAAAAATTGAAAAAGTCGCGAGAAAAGTTTAATAAAAGTCGAAAAAAGTCGCATTATTTGAAAATAGTCGAAAAAGTCATGATATCCGAGGAATAAGTGATTCAAAAATAATTTTTGAATGATTTTATACTTTTCACACTGTAAAAATCGAAATAAAGTCAGAAGTATGAAAAATGTAAAAAAGAAGATTACCTGAAATATTCTAGTTAATTGATCTAAATCCGATTCGCCCGGTAGAAAAGGTACACGTAGTAAAAGTTCCGCTAAAATACAACCAACGGCCCACATATCAATGCCAGTTCCATAGAGTCTAGCACCAAATAATAATTCCGGTGCTCTGTACCATCTCGTCACTACTTGATGAGTGTTTATTCGATTTGGCGATCCAAAGAATTTAGCCAAACCAAAATCGCCGATCTTCAAAATCCCCTCATTGTTCACAAGAAGATTGTTTGGTTTCAAATCTCTGTGGAGAATCCAATTGAAGTGGAGATAATTGAGACCCTGTAGAGTCTGAATCACGTAGGACTTGATATTCCCCGCCGTTAACACAATATTTGTGTCTTTAATTATCACTTCTAAATCGGTGTGCATAAAATCAAAAACAAGTGACACATTTGACTTGTAACCAAAAACATCTGAAAATTAAAATTCTTATTAATCATCATTTCTTTCTATAATAAAAAAGAATAAATAAAATAATATAATAGTGATCTTTGTTTAAATTTAAATTTAGTTCTTGTTTGCTTTTTTCTTTCCTAACTTTTGAAATTAATTTTCTTTTTAAATGTTTTCTATTTTAAAATTAATGTACTGAAAAGTAATGAATTCTCGCAAGGTATTTAGCAAAAACACCAATTTTTATCTCATTTGGTGAATGAATGTTTCTACATTCTCATCAATGTGGAAAAAAAGGAATTTTATTATTTACGAAAATAAAGAATTCCAGCAAGGAATTTCATTAACGTTTTTTATATAATTGATTTCCAGTGGGAAAATTTTTTATCTGTAAAAATAATTGAATTCTCCCGTAGAATTGTATTAACAAGGTGTCTACTATTTTTCTTCAACAAAATTCTCGGCTTTTTCCGGTTATGTCCTAAATTTTTCCCAGTTTTATTTCTGAACTTTATATTCGATTTCGAACATGAATAAATCTTTAAACTTTTTGAAAATAATATTTTTTTAAAGAATTTTAATTGATAATTTGGAAAATAATTTAATTAAACAAAGCATTTTCTCAATTTGTCGAAAGTAAACTTGTCTCTTTATAATTATAATTGAAAATTTGATTTTTCAATTCTATTAAAATTATATTGATAATTTAATATTTGTTAAGAACTTTACTATTTATAAAAGTAATTCAATTCTTACAAACAATGCTATTATTTATTAATATAATTTAATTTTAGTGATGAATTATATTAAAAATTTTGAAAATAATAAGCAGTAATAATTATTTATTTACTTAATAAGTAATAAACATTTAATTTGGTCATGAAATAAAAAAATAATTTATAAAAACATTCAGAAATTTGAAATTATAAAAAGACAAGGGATGTTCAATAATTATAATTATGTATTGAATAGAATAATCTAATTTTTATAAGCGAAAAATTCATTAAAAACTTTAAGAAGGATTTTAAATTTAAAAAATAAAACTATAATTACGGTCACCAACTTTCCTTGATTATTTCCACAAAATTTAAATAAAATTCTTTAAGAGAATTCAATTATTTTTCAAAAAGTGTAAAGAAATTTCAATTACTTCAAAAATTTTCAATTATTTCCTCATAAAAATTCAATTATCTTGAAACAATATAATTGAAAAATTACAACAATCTTATTTTTCAGATTTAAAAAAAAAATTCGCGAAAGGTAAATTTTTTTAAACAATTTTAAGTATGTATATTTTTTTAAATTAACTAATAAAAAATTTTAATTATTAATCTTCGTCGTTAGAAACGTGAATACATTAGAATTTGCCTTTTTATAAAATTCAATTATTAATCAGTTATTAAATTAAAATACTTTAAAAATATTCTTTTTCTTAAAAAGTTTCTAATAATATTCTTTAACAAATTTAATTACATATTTTCAGTGGAATTTGAAAATATTTCTATTAACTCCATAATTTTTTTAAAATTTATTTACATAATACGTTTGAATTGGTGACTGATTTTTTACTATCAAATTAATTATTTTTAACTAATTCAAATTTAGAGAACAGTATAAATATTTATGAAAATTGAAATAAAAAGTGATTTTTTAAACACAAATTAAATTAATAAAATATTTTTTAATTTTGGTGAAAAATTTCCTGGTTTGGTATAAAATTCCCGGTTATTTTCCGGTTTTCAACGATTTCTCGGTTATTAGACAACCTAATTAAAAACTATTAAATTTTTAGAAAAATTTGAAAAAAGAATTGAATTCCTTTGTAGAATTTTGTTATTTATGAAAATTTAAAAATTTTTCTTAAAATTGTGAAAATAATTGAATTCTTGCGGATGATTTTACAATTCATAAAAATAGTTGAATTGTCATGAAAAATTTTATCAGAATTTTTTTAAATAATTGAATTTTTTGAAGGAATTTTATTCAAAATTGTCGAAAATAATTTAATTTTCATTTAAATTCTTGTTCATAATCGAATTTAATTAATATTTCTAAAAGTAATTGTATTCTTTCGTGAAATTCTATTAAAATTGTATTGAAAATAATGAAATTAATTGAATTAGACAAGAATATTAAATAGTAGATAAGTACTTAATAAATAAATTTTTCAAATTTTAATTCTGCAATAATTAAAAAATTGTTCATTTTTTAAAAAATATAAAATTTTTTAATTTTTAAAATAATAATGAACGGAATTTTTAATTCCGCGCGCATATCATTTGCTAGTAATAATAATAATAATAATTAATGAGTTAAAAATAAATAAATTACAATAAAGTCTAAAGAAAATGGTAAATATATTTATACCTAATAAACCGATAATATTATCGTGTTTTAATTCTTGTAGAAGCTTAATTTCTCTTAGTGCTGTTCGATTTATGCCATCTCTGGCTTCTGCCCGACTTCCTACTTTTATCTATGTGAAAAAAATTAATTACATTCATATAAATTTTCAACCAACTTTTAATATTTTCTTAAAATGTGTTAATTTTTTATTTTACCTTTTTCACTGCAACGATATTATTCGTTTCCGTGTCTTTTGCCTTGTAAACAGTGGCAAACTGAAAAATAAATTCCCAACTGTTATAATCCAAAATGAAATTATTAAAAAAAGCGGTAAGTAATAAAAAAAAAATTATTCATATCAAATTGTTAATTGAAATTCTAAATTTGTATTTAAAGGATAAATTATAAAGATATAATTTAATTTTACTGTCGGTTTTTTGTATAAAATAACCTAGTTTTTATTTGACGCGGCGCAAAGGTAATAAGATGAAATAAAATTTTTTAATCAATTGTACTGGTAATAAGTTAACAGTTATTGTTACAAAATAATAAAATGATGAATTTATAAATAATTATTTTAGAAAAGCTATGAAAATATTTATTTTTTCCAATTCGATTTTGTACTAACCTGTCCTTCTCCCAAGAAGTCGATTTTCTCATATCTTCGTAATTTTTCTGCCATCACTTTCTTTCTGAGTACATAGATTTTTAATTCTACAATGAGTATAATTCTTTCTTAATTAATCGAGACACTTAAAAAGTAAAATATTAAATAAAATTATTAAAAGTATATCCCTAGTACTTCACATGTCATTTATAACATGTGTCAACTGTATCAGGGCTGGGAAGATGCGGGCCTAGGTATAAAGCATAAAGGTAGATCCATTAGTCATGTGAACAGTGAACACAACCTTAGTTACTATGAATTGCACCATGTGATCAGTGTATACAAATTATCAACAAATAATAAACTTTGGAAGGATATATTGCAAACAACTTATCAAGAATTTTAATTCATTTTTAATATAACTTTATTAAAGTCCACATAAGTTTCTTTAATAATTAGTATTTTTAATATTAAAATTTCGGTTTGTTGCATTTTTTCCACAAATTGTAAAATAGGGTGATTTTGGGGTAAATAGGTATTTAACTTTCCGAACAAAGAATGTAAACAATATTTTTTAGAGAATTTCCACTACTTTTAATTCGCTAATATTGAAAAAAATCAATTTTATTTAACAAAATGTTATCCAATTTATTTTTCCCAATAATTCAATTACTTTAAATAATTATAAAATTTTTCATGTAAATTCGATTTTTTCAAATAATGTTTGATTAAATTCTGAGCATGAATTTAATTATTTTCATAATCGTAAAATTCAGTTATTTTTACAAATAAAGTGTTTGACAAGAATTCAATTATTTAAACTAATAAAATTTTCATAACATTTAAAAATTCATTATTTAAAACAATGTTCATAAAATTCTTATGAAGATTTCAATTCCTTTCAAACGTAATAAAATTTTCAACAGAAATTCAATTTTTTTTAAACATTTTAATAAACTTTTCCGCAATAATTCAATTATTTTCAAAAATTTAATAAAATTATTCGAAAGAAATTAATTGTTTTAAATATCATTTTAATAAAATTTTTTTTTAAATAATAAATAAATTTTTAAATAAGTTTTTTATTTATCAACATAATTATGTCGATAAATAAAAAATGACTCCCGAAAATTCAATTATTAGTATTATTCAATTATTTGGAGGTATTTCAATAAAATTCTTTTCAAAATTAAATTATTTACATAAATAACAATATTCATCACAATAATTCAAGAATTCAATTATTTTCATAAATAATAAAATGTATTTTTGGGAAATCCAATTAGTTTCAAAAAAATTTAATAAAATTTCCCAATGACATTCAATTATTGACAAATTTTTTAATAGAATTCTTTGTAAAATTTAATTATCTTTAAAAACTTTTCACATTTCAATGATTTTCAATATCTACTATTTTTATAAAATAACCAAACAGAATTCAATTATTCAAAAAAATTTATAATAAAATTCTAGGAAAAAATTCAATTTTTCATCAATTTTAATAAAATTCGCCCCAAGAATTTAATCATTTACCTAAATAATAAAATTCTTTGAAATAATTAAATTATTTTTATAAATAATAAAATTCTTCGAAAGTAATTAAATTATTTTTTCAACAATTATTAATAAAATTTCTCGAAAGAATTCAATTATTTTCATAAATTACAAAATCCTTAGAAAAAATGTAATTCTTCAAAAAATTCCATTTTTCTAAAAATTTATAAAATTTTTCAGAAAAATTCAGTTATTTTCCAAATTTAAAAAAAAATTCTTCGCAAGAATTCAATTATTTTTATAAAAATAGAAAAATATTCCAAAAAAATTTAACTATTTTCATAAATTATGAAATTTTTCAAAAAAAGTCAATTTTTCTTAAAACTTATAAAATTCTTCATAAAATTTCAATTATTTTCAATTTTTTTTTTAAAAATTCTTCGCAAGAATTTAATTATTTTAATAAATAATAAAATATTTCAAGAAAATTCAATTATTTTTATAAATAACTAAATTTGCCTAAAGAAATCCTTTATTTTTGTTAATAATAAAATTCTTCTGAAAAATTCAATTATTTTTATAAATAATAACATTTTTCATTGAAAATTCAATTATTTTCAAATAGTTTTTTAAATTCTTCGCAAGAATTAAATTATTTTAAATTTTTTCATGAATAATAAAATTCGTAGTATAAATTCAATTTATTAGCAGGATAAGAAAAAAGTAAATATTTTTGATGAAAATTAGGAAAAAGTCAGGAAAATAAAAAATATGGAATGGAATTTTTGTCAGTTTTGTGAAGTGAATAAAACAAGTTTTTTTTGTTTCTTTTTGACATTAAAAAAATGACAATAACCCACAAAAATGAATTTTCAAAAAAAAACAAATGAATACAGATAATTTGCTAACAGAAAGGATTAAATACCTTATACATTTGAATCTGTTTTTTTTTTTGTAATTTATAGGTATAGCTTCCGATGTACTTCAAACAGGAAGTAGAAAATTTGGGTGTAGTTTAAATTTTTATTATATATTTATATATATATATATATATATATATATATATATATATATATATATTGATAAAAATAACGAGGTTCACATTGTATAAAACATTTATTTTGTATACTTTATATGTACAATCTGCTATACATTTCTTTCATATAACGATAAAAAATTTTAATGATATTTTTAAGTGCTGTACAATTAAACTTCTATATCGTAATTCACAGAAGAGAATGCATACAATTTTATTATTTTTTATGCAGTCAAAGTGAATAATTTGGAGTTTTTTTTATTTTTTAATATAAATATTTACTAATTAAATTAAAATAAGTGACAAATTTAATAAAGCAGTTCATTGTTTAGAATTTTATAGGTTTTTTTTAAATTATTGCTTTCTTTGTTGAATTTATTTTTCAGTTCGTCTCTGAATTAAAATTCGAAAATTAAGCTAAAAATAGTAAATCTCAATATTTTTCTTTTAACTGTTGAAATATTTTAGAATATTCTTCATATTTGTCAAAATTAATTTTGTATATTATGAAGAAATATTTGCGATTTTAATTAATTTAAGAATTTATAAAAAGTATAAATATTGTAATTTATAATTATAAAAAATTTTAAATAATGAAATAAATTTTATAATTTATAAATTTTATTTTTATTTTATAAAAGAATAAGTTTTAAAATTTATAAAAGAGTTTCTTATTTCTTACAAACTTATCACAGTCTATCGGCTAATTTCTTCGTTTAGAATAATGTATATTCTTTAAATGCTTAAGCAAAATTTAAAAAGTGATTATAAAGAAGTTGTTTTTTCTTCGGTATATTCATGAAAATAAATGAATTTCTTTTATTATTTCAATTTTAACATATAAAAATTGCACTCATCGTGTGAACAATTTTTTCATAAAATAAAAATACAAAGAATTAGATTTTATAAACTAAAAATATCTTTATAAATGTGTAAAGTAATTTAAAAAAAATAAAATTATCCATATCTTAAAATAAATATAATCAATTCATTATATATATAACTTTATAAATAACAATAATTTTTTTCAATTTCAAATATTCGGTAAAGTACAATTTTTCTTTGAAATCTTCACAATGTCAAAGGGGAAAATAAAAAAAAAGAAAACAATATTCAATGAATAAGTTGTGCACCATTAACGAAACATAAGTCTTTTTTTTGTATATTAAATATTAATTGACTAGCTAATAAACTGTTTTGTTTTCGTTTTGTTTCTTTTAAAAACAAAAAGCATTTTTTTAAAAAATATTTACATAATTTTCTGTATTAATTTCTTTTTTGTAATTGTTTTTTTTAAATTCTCTAATGTAAAAATAATAGTGAGTTTGATATTTTTTATGATAACAATCCCTAAGCGACTGTATAATTTTCAAAAAATGTCTAATATTCTAAAATATAAATAATTATGCAAAATAGTTATTAAAAGTCATTTTCAACTATTGGAAAAACAAATTTTTTTCCAATCGTTTAAATTGCAAATTTTTCGCATAAAAAAGGCGTTTGACCTTTAAGAACTATGTATAAAAAAGGCATAAATTGTATATTATATTTTCTACATAAGCGCCATTGTCAAACTTGTAATTCTTATCTAAAACTTAAGCTATATACCCGCCGAAAGAAATCATATCGTTATAAAAAATGTTTTCAATTTAAAAAAAGCTTCTCAGAGTTTCTAAAATAAAAAAAACTTGATTTGTAAAAAGAAAATTACAAAAAATAAATTTATTGCAGTGGAAAATATGAAGAAGTCACCTAGAAGCTGTTTTTAAATTCGTTTCAATTTTTTTTTTTTTTTAAAGAGTCTAATTAGATTGATATTTAAAAAAAAATTATTTACAAGTCAAATATCTAAAAAAAAAATTGGCAAAATTCTGACCGCTTAAAATCTTAAAAATTCTTTTAACTATTATTGAGAATGTTTGTGAGCTTCAATTGTCACCGTCTTCTAGCTGGGCCCATTGTTTTTGTGAAAAGTGTATTGGCGACTGCGATCACAGGCGAGAACAACTTTAACGGATAGTCACTAAAACAATTAATATTTCATTAATCATTCAGCATGTTATTTTTTCTTTTGTTTTGTAAAATATTTTATTATTAAAATTTTTAATATTTACTAACTTATGTTAATTATATTTCCTTTATTATTGATGGTATTAAAAATTAGACGTGACTCACCAAACTCCTGTTACGGGCTCTGCCTCATTTCCGCTGATTATGAAAAGTGGAAATGAAATTGAAAATACGCAGCCACTGGAAAATTTTTTTTTTGGTTATTTTAAAACAGTTAACTAACAGTTAACTAAAGTAAATCAAAATTTCGGTTCAAGAAAAAAATTAAATTGATGCAAGATAGCAAAATATTCTGTTTACAAATTATTCTTTTCTATATTATTGATCAAAAAATTATTTAGAACATTTTTCCTAAAAACAAATGTAGAACTTTAAATAGATTTTGAGATGTTAGTTATTAATTAATTTAAAGAAAAAAAGAAGGGATTGAAAAACAATAGTAATTGATATATTTACCTCATCATAATGGAGTCAAAATATTTTGTGAGCAATGCTAGTGGCAGGCCAAAGCCTATGAAATATGGCCAATTGCCTTCGATAAATGTAAGTCGTCGATGCAATTCCCAACCCATATTGAACCATTTATATTCGAAAGAATAGAGTGAATACAAAAGGCACATGTGTACAAGAGCAAGTAATTCGCCCACCATTGGCAATGGAATATTATAAACAAGCATTCCTTGCGCCAGGAACAACACCTGCACCAGAAGGCTGACCAGCATGTCAGCAATGACAATGCTGACACTTGGCAAATGATGAGGTCGGCCTTGTCTAAATCTGTACGCACTGTCTGCAATGTCCTATAATTTAACACATGAAAAATCTTCAATTTATCAGAAAATAAAATTATACATCTATTTAAAATTAACTATATTAAAGTCTGTGGGGTTTTCATTCATTCTGTTCGCAGTATGAAGTTAGTTTTTGTATATGCTTTTGTTTTTTTTTCTTTTTCAAAACACTTTGGTTTTTCGATTTGTCAATATCAATTTTTATTGTTTATTTAGAGAAAAGGTTAATAGATGTTGCTTTTATAAAATAAGGTAAGAAATTTTCATAATGTTGATTTAGAAATTTTATAATTATTTTTTGTTAATATTTTAAAAATTATTAGTTTCTTTTGAAATAAAAAGTTATGAAATTTTCGTTTTTAATTACAATTTTTAACAATAATGTTTTTTCTATTTTAAATTAATAACAAAAAATGTGTAGGAGGAATTTGTGTATTTAATAATTACAATTTTTCTTTTTTTATGTATATAAAGATATTTTATATTTTACTAGCTAAAAAAATGCTTGTGTACTTTCTCATACAATAATCATGTCTGTTCACAATTCACATTTTTTTTATTAAAGAACAAAATATTTAATTTCATTTGAAGAATTTCTTTAATAAGATTTAATTTTTTAACTTTCTAAAAATCAATTTATTTTAAGTTTAATCTAGAAATTAATAAAAAAATTTGCATAATTTCTTTTTCTGTATTTAAAAACGAAGAAAAAATAAAGTAATTTAAACTATTTATATTTCTCCATCAACATTTTTTTTAAACTTCCATTTTGTAATTAATTTTGAAAATCATATTATTTTTACAAAATTTGTTGTATTCTTTTGCATAATTTCTATTTATTATCAAAATTTTTTTAACAAAATCAAAATATTATATTTTTAATCAGTATTGATTAATAGATAATAAGAATTAATTATTTAGTATTTTTTAATAATAAATTAACTTTAGAAATAGAAGTTTAAAAGTTAAGTATTTTTATGAAACTGAAACTTGCATCCAGTTACCAGTCCTACTTAATTTTTGAAAATTCGATATTGGATTTAAAACAAAAAATATTTAACATTTAAATTTAATTTCTAAAATTAAGCAAAGCAGGTGCTGGTAGTAAATCAAAATCATGAAAATTTCTTTCATTCTTTTCTATTAAACAATATAAAGTGTTGTCAAAAACATTTTGTCGGACAAATCGAATTTCTATAATTTCTTTTATTTATTTCTAACAAAATTTAAAAATTATTTAACAAAATGTTAAATGTTATTAAAAAAGGTGAAAAAACTGGAATAATTTCTTAATTTTTTAAACATAATCTTTAATAAAAATTTAATTTTTTTAGAGATAGATGATAAATGTTTTGACTCAATTAACTTTTTTTCTGTAATTTCTTTTTTAAATTTAATACTGAAAATAATTAAGAATATCAATTGTATTCTTTTAATAGTTGACAAAGATTATTGATTAATTTATAATGAATGAGAATATAAATTGTAATTTTAATTCGTAATCATAATTGAGGAGGTCAATCAAATAACTCGATTTACGCTCGGCTGAAATGTTGTGAAGCCAGTCAGTCGGGTCAAAAGGGAGAAAAATAAAAACTCAAAATTTTGGTTTTTAAAGAACGGCATCTTGTAGATAATAAAAAAATACATCTTTTTTCGCAATGAATTTTTTTTGTAGAGCAAATATTTCTCATATTAAAAAATAAAAACCAAAAAATTTGTGTTTAGAAATTTAATTAAGTTTTAAAATGCAAACGGTCTTTTTGCATGCAAAATGTTAATGAATTCGCTCGGAATTTTTTGTACATACTCATTTGGGTCTGCTGAAAAAGAGAAAGTCATAAAACATTTAAAAATTATTTTTTGTTTAATTGTTTTTTATTATAAACAATGACCTGTCAGCAATAAGGTTATCTTATTTTCGATGAGAAAAAGTATCAAGGGAAGTTTTGAGTTGAACAAACTTCCAGTGAGAAAGTTGTTCTATATTATTCAACGAAGTTTTTCTAAAAATTTCAAATAAATTTGTTTAAAAATAACAAAGTTATTCAATTTTTAAAAACTTCCTGCCGCGTCACGCATACGCCACAAGAGACAGCGCCTTAACTTAGCCAATGTGGTAGCAATCTACTAGCAACAGCTATGTTGTTAATTTATGTTAACAATTTTTTTTATGCAAACATGGTTATTTCATGATTTTTTATTTTTCCTTTTTATGTAATTAGTTAAATAAACATTATCATTATTAATATTACAGTAAATAATACAATAATTATACTATTTTCGTTTCTACTTATGTTTTTATTTTACAACAACCTTTAAAGGTTCTTCACAATATTTTTTATAACATTTTTAGTCTTTGTCAATAGTTCTAATATAACATTATAATTATGTAATAAATATTAAGATAATATTTTTTATTGGTATATAGCTGTTGCTAGTAGATTGCTAATACATTGCCTAAGTTAAGGCGCTGTCCTCGGCGCTGTCTCTTGTGGCGTATGCGTGACGCGGCAGGAAGTTTTTAAAAATTGAATAACTTTGTTATTTTTAAACAAATTTATTTGAAATTTTTAGAAAAACTTCGTTGAATAATATAGAACAACTTTCTCACTGGAAGTTTGTTCAACTCAAAACTTCCCTTGATACTTTTTCTCATCGAAAATAAGATAACCTTATTGCTGACAGGTCATTGTTTATAATAAAAAACAATTAAACAAAAAATAATTTTTAAATGTTTTATGACTTTCTCTTTTTCAGCAGACCCAAATGAGTATGTACAAAAAATTCCGAGCGAATTCATTAACATTTTGCATGCAAAAAGACCGTTTGCATTTTAAAACTTAATTAAATTTCTAAACACAAATTTTTTGGTTTTTATTTTTTAATATGAGAAATATTTGCTCTACAAAAAAAATTCATTGCGAAAAAAGATGTATTTTTTTATTATCTACAAGATGCCGTTCTTTAAAAACCAAAATTTTGAGTTTTTATTTTTCTCCCTTTTGACCCGACTGACTGGCTTCACAACATTTCAGCCGAGCGTAAATCGAGTTATTTGATTGACCTCCTCAATTGTTATAGTTGCTGTTTGATTTTTTGTTTCTTAACTTTTTTGTAATTTTTCTTTTTACATATTTAAAATTTTTTTAATTAATGTATTGAAAATCATCGAATTATTGCAAAAAATTTTATCAAAAAATTTAATAATAATAGAATTCCTTCACAAAATTTCACTACTTAGGGAAATAACTTAAATCTCGCGGAGAATTTTGTTTAAATTTAAAAAAATTCTAATTAAATTCTTTTTGTAGAATTTCTTTGATTTTTTTGGTCAAATAATGGAGTTCCTATAATAATTTTAATTAAACATTTTAAAAATAATTAAAATTTTATGGAGAAGAATTTTTTTTAAATTGTATTAAAAATAATTGAATTCTTGCGAAAAATTTTACTATTTAAAATAATTTAATTATTTTTATTTAGAAAGATTTGTTAAAATTTTAGGAAATATTGAAATTCTTGCGTAAAATTTCAATAAAATTTTTGACAATATGAACAGTAATAAATCATTTTGTATTTAAAAAGGGATTTTTTAAAAATTTTGATTATGAAATTATTTAAAAAATTTATGTTTGTTAATAAAAAATTTTATAATTTGTATAACAGTATCAAATTAAATACTACGTTCCGTGCGCTAGCGCGCGTATCATTTGCTAGTACTAACATTAATTATTAATCTATTATTAATTAATTAACTATAATAATCTTCGTACTCATTCATTCTTTCCATTTTTCAATCCCTCAAATTAAAGAAAAAAATGTTTATAAATTCTATTTGTCAATTACAAATTTTTATTGAAAAAGAAATTGAAATTTTTTTAATTCAAACCATTTTTAAATTAAACAGCATATAAAAGTATTATCATTATTTTATTTTAAGAATCTTATTACTTTTACTTTAAAAAATTATTTTCGTCATTTCATATTTTTAATTATTATTTTCTAGAATTTTTAATTAAAATTCTTTTCTAAATCAACTATTTTTAATAATTTTTGAAAAAGTTCTTCGAAAATTTGCAAATACATATGTTTAAAATTCAACTTTAGGAAATTTCGACTAATTCGAAAGTTCATCAATTAAATTCACTAAAAGAAAAAGTTTTGAAATTTTCGCATAAAATTTAGGAAACAAATTCCACTAATTATTCAAAAAAAAAAAAAAATTTCTAACTATAGATAAGAAAATTTAAAAAAAAATTATTAAAAACCACATGTGAACTTAGAAACATTACCAGAAAATAATGTACAAAAAATCTCCAAAGTTTGGAAAAATTCTCTTAAACGTTTAGGAAAATTTCGATATTTGAAATTAAGTAGAATTTTATAACCTGGTTTTAAATAATTAAATTCTTTTGGAAAATTTACATATAAAAAATTATTAATTATTCTAAAGAAATAATTGAATATTTGAAGACCTACCAAAAATTTTTCCAAAGGTTTATCATTGAAAGTATTTGGAAATTTTAAGCAAATAATAAACAATATGTAATAAATATTTATTTTACAAAAACGATTGAAATTTGAAAGAATTAATTTGAAAATTTGGAAAAAATTAGGTTTTTGAAAAAAAATTTGAAAATTCTTTAAAGTTGAAATTCCTGAAAATAATTTTTAAAAATTGAAGGAATTGGAAATTTTGTAAAATTTTATATTTTCAAGAATTTTATTTCTTCATCTTTAAAAGTCTAATTGTATTTTTGAAAATAAATTATTTTGTGAATTTACAAAAATTATTCTATTTAAATATTTCACTTAAAGTTTTAGAAAGTAACCAAACATTTAAAACATTACAAACAGGAATTTTAGGAATTCATTAAATTTTAAATAGCTTTTACATTAAATTCCTTAAAAATTTAAGGGACGAAAAAGTATAAAAATATGTAAACTTTTATTTTAAATAATAATTATTAATTGCACTATCTTTCCTTAAAGTTGTTAAAGATTTTCAAAAATTTAATACGAAAAAACCTAAAATAATAATTGAATTTCGGAAAAATTACAATTGCAAACGTTTAGAAATAATTAAATTTCAAAACTTTTTTCATTGAAAATTATAGGAAATCTTAATTCCTGCCGAGAAATAAATAAAAATAAGTTTAAAAATTTTTGTGTTTAGCAAAAAGTATTGAAGTTTTGAATAATTTAATTCAGAAATTCTGAAAAAATTTAATTACAATTTTCCAAAAATAGTTGTATTTCCGAAAATAATTTCAAAAAATTGAAACAATTGAAAATTTTATAAAATTTCACTGAAATAAATTTTATATTTTAATAAACTTTATGTTTACGAAATATCAAAATTTAAATAAACCAAATTGTTTTTAATTAAAAATGTTTTTTTCACATAATAACATGAAAGAGAAATTATAAAGAACTTATCCTTTAGATTTTCAAATCCAAATTAACTGATTTCTCATGAAGAAATTATAAACCAATGTTTCAAAAATAATTTTTCTTCCAAAAACTTGAATTAAAATCTATAAAAATAAGTTCTTTCTTACAATCAATTTATTTAATGTAATATTAAAATTATTTAAATTATTATAAAGAGTTTTATCAAAAATTTCTTTTTTAAATAGTTAAATTTCTACAAAGAATGTAATAATGAACAATTTTTAAAATAATCGGACAGAATATGATCGATTATAATGATATAAATTTAAATAATAATAAACTAATTAATGAAGTGTTAAAAATAAATTTTCACCTGAAACCAGAAACTGTTGATTACCCTACTGAGCATAAAGAGTGGCAGTATCCAAAATGTACCAAAAGTTAGGGCCAAAAAGGGATTTATCCAGGACCAAAGTATTTTCTCCATACCAGGCGAATCGCCAAATATAACAGTCAATAAGTATTTCAGAAAGGGAAATAAAATATTTTCAAATATTAAAATACTGCCCAGAAAAAATACCCCATTAAGACCGCAACATTGCATTGTTCTCGTTAGAATTGTCGATTCACTGAAATAAACGAAGCAATAAATTACTTTCCAACATCCAAATAATAAATTATTTAATTAATATTATAATATAAAAATTTTATAAAATCATGAAAAAGAGGTTAAAATAGTAAGGAACCTTTAAAAAAAATACTTATAAGAACAAATAAAAAAAAATATTGATTTCTATTGTTTAATCATAAACAAAATACTTATGAAAAATTAACTAAATTAAATTATTTTACCGAGGTTCTTTTAGTTTTACGCCTGGACTCTGATTATTCGGTGTACCACTTCTCCTTGCATTTTGCTTGGAAGCAGTTTTTTTGAATTTTTCATTAATTTGTTTATCTAAATAATAAAGAATTACAGCACCTTTCAAACTATCTCCTAAGCCACGGCACATGGCTTTAACTACACCCTGAAACAAAATTCATTTAATTAGAAAAATTTATTCTATTTTTTCGATTTTAATTGTTTATATCTAATTCCGATAATTAAAAATTAAGAAAATCAAAAAAAGCTAAAATTAAGCTAAATAAAAAAGTATTAAATAATACGTATTATTTAACGTTTATTTATTTATTTAACGATTTCATTAATTTGAGTCAAATGACTAATAGTGAATAAATAATTATTCAACTCTCCGAATGCATAATTTACCAGAATGTGAAAATAATTGAATTTTCTGGATTATTTAGTGCTAAAATTGTCGATTACTACGCAGTATCGAATGTGAACTTTTAATGCCAAAGTACAAGAAATTATCAGTCGTTTGAAGAAAAAGACAATACAACCACGAAAACAAATACTTTCAATTTTTACTTAACTCTCAATTGAAAAATTGTATTTTTAACATTTCCAAACAAAAACTAAAGAAAACTTAAAATTATCCAAAAATATCTTGAATATTTTCATTATTTCCCTTAAATTACTCTTTTTTGTAAATATTTTATCTCTCTCGTAACAATTGATATTATGTTCTCCTTTAAATTTGGCAACGATCCAATAGAAATTATATTATCAAAGAAAATTTACTTTGTTTTGCGAAACAAATTGTAATAATAAGAATAAATTAAAAAAATTTCCCATTGAAAATAAAGAAAACAGTTACTTACCGTTATGTTATCCATAGTAGTTTTAATAATTCCAAGTTATTGGAGTAGGTAATGTATTTTCTTTTCATGAATGTTCATCGATATTCGTGTAAATAAACATTATTATAAAAGCAGAAATTTTAGAAAATTAATTTTCATAAATTTTTTAAATAATTTATTTTTTTATTCTCACGTATTTGAGTTGAAAATTATTTTCATTACGTGACTTATTTTTCAACTAAAAAATGTGATCTTTAGAATGACATGATCAACATGATCAGCCATGACAGCAACTTCAAACACTTACCTGCCTGCCTCTCACAAAGAATTATCATATGAAGAGAATTAATTTATCGGCAATAAGGGTTGAATCACTTTTATCGTGTGTGCAACTCACGAGAAAAGGTGCGTTCATATCACATGTGTCTTTAGGGTACGATTGTTAGTGAACCACCTCTTATAATAAAAAAGAAAAGAATTAATATTTAATTACGGTAGATTTACTGAAGAATCATAATAATAATTATTTTCTGGACTTCTAACTCTGAAATAATAAATAATATATATTTAATTCAGGTAAAACTAAAAGAAAACATGAGTGTGAATTCTGCTTTAACGCCTAAGAAACATGACTGTATGGTTGTAAAAAATATTCAGTGACCAAAATAATTTAGTTGATAAAATTGATCAAATTCAATAAAAAAATTAAGTGAATCAGTGTAGAAACTCTTCGATAGGTAATAATAGTTGTATTTATTTTAAACATGAAAAATTATCAACATTTTTTGCTTAAAACTTTAAAACTTATTAATTAATAATAATAGGCAATGTTAAAAGGGGGCAAATAAATATGGCAAATTCTTAAAAATCATAAAGAATCATTAAGAGTGAATTACGAATAAAGATAATATAAAACAAGAGTAATTTAAATAAATATAAAGTAATACATATTTTTTTCCAATGATTAAAAATTATTAGAAAAAAGAAAAGTCTGCATCAGGTGCCTTGAAAGAATAAATACGCTCCTGACTGGTCTTTGGGTTCGAGTCTAAATTGCAGGGGAAGGGGAAGGAAATGTTTTCTGCGTTGCGTTTTGTGAACCCCGCTTCCGTTTTGGACACTGTTCTCTATTGATTTTGTACATCAGAGTTTCAGAACTTGAAAAAATCTTATTGTTTACGTCAAATTTAATCACGACAATTAGCATCGTTGACGAGAAGGTCCCTTCAAATCGTCGAATTGATCTCAATCACCGTAAGTCGTTTTTTTTCTTATTCTTCGACGCAATTCCAACTTTTGTGAAGCAAAGAAAGCTGACTCTGAACAGAAAAAAAAATAATAATTCTTCTCCTTTAGCGTTTCGTCCATTTCTCTCTAAAAACGCCGTGTCAATTTTTCTCTATAATGCAAAAAAAAAAAACTATTGTACAATTCGTCGGTTGATTAAAATGTAAAGTAGTGCTTTGTCTCTCGACCAAACATCGAATTTATTTCAAACTTTTGACATAATGCAATTATTATTGTATTTTTCACTCTCTCTCGACAAATTGTTTTTAAAAATTTTTTCCATGTAGAAAAAAGACAAGAGACCAATATGCGTTATATTTAAATTCGAAAGTTTCTGCCATTGTTTTTTCTTATTTACAAAGCTTTTTCTTGAAATAACCTACAAACATTGATTTTTGAAATGAAATTATAGCGTTCGTTTTAAAATTACAATTCCAAAAATTAGGTCACGTTTTTTTCAAACAAAAAAAAAAGAATATTTACCTCTGTAAATAGGAGAATAAACGCTTTACAAACGCAAAAAGAAAACAACGTTCTTTTGTAAAACTACGAGATTTTACGAGATATTTATTATATCTTTAAAAGATCCAATTCTTTCTCCGAAATTTCAATCGACGCTTCGCCTCGACCTTGAATTTCCAACGAGAAAATTGTTATCAGTCCCTTTTTTTCATTACAATTGTTGCGTACTTTTGACTTCAATAATTTTTCTCATATTGCAAATTAAAAGAAAAAAAAATTGCGATTCACGACGTTTTTCACAACTCAATGTTATTTTTGAATCATCAGGTTTGCAATATTGACTTCCGTTCATTTCATTGAAGGTAATTTACATTTATTCTTGTCGATTTCCAATTCTTTAATTTTCTCATATATTTCGAATAGAAATTAATAAGGAATAATTTATGTAAACCTGATTAGTGAAACGATTTCCTTTATTTACGCTCTACGGCGAAAAATATTTACCTGTAAAATGACTAGAAATTGAAAATACATTTTACGCTTCGATTGTGTTTGTTAACAATAATAATTTTTTTTCTGTCTCTCAAGAAATTTAAGCTACGATAGTAAAATAAGATAAATACAGAAACTCGAAATAATATTAACAATATTACGCATATTTCATATTATGTAATGATAGATAATTCATTTTTTTATTCATTCTTCGCTCAAATGTCACGTTCTCACTTTTCGTCTTCGTATTAATCTCTTGAAAAACGCCATTTTTAAAAGAAAATATAGAAAAGAAACGACAAAAAAAGATAATAACGACATGAAAATAAAAGTAAAATTTACGAAAATGGAAATAAATATTATCGTCTATTTTCTGTAAACTTAAAAGCAATTAATAACTCTACGACATTTTTCAATCTCATCAATAACCCGTCGAAATATAAACATTCTCTTGTTATTTTTCGGAAGTATGACAATAATTTAAAGTATTTTACGACTTTTCCGCTTCCTTTGAATATTATTACAAGTTTTCATACAATATTTTAAAACAACGACTTTTAACAACGATATTATCTTCTTTAACAACGATTTTCAAATTTTTTACCATTTGTCTCGATCAAAATTAATCACGATTGTGAAAATATTTACACTTTTATTCTTTATGCCCTGACAATAATATTCAAAAACCCCAAAATCGTCGGTATTTTTTATCGAAATAAATGACATTCTTTTATAAAGGCATGTTTCATTTTTTATACTACATTACTATTAGTTGATAGTTTTTTTTCCTTAAACTTAGTGTATTTATGAATTATTTTTCAAAATAAAATAATTATTCAGAAACTAAAATTTAAAAATTTAATTTATAAACATTTACATTATTTTTAACATTTCCAGTTATATAAATAACATTATAATTTAATTAAATTCGCATAATTTTCAATTAGTCGAGGATAATGGTGATTCTAATATAATCTCAAAATTGAAAAATGGTTTTTGAATCAAAAATTTGATTTTTCGGAATTTTTCTATTTTGAATGTTATAATGAATCGATTTTTTTTTTACATAAGAATTAAAATTGAATATTTTTAATTATTAATCAATCTTTTACTAATAAATATTTTAATATTGAATATTTAAAAAAATACTTTTTAAATAAATCGAATAATAATTCTTCTAAATTAACCTAAAAAGTAAAAAATTACAAGTTTTTGAAACTGAAGAAATTTTTCTAATATTTTTGGAACTTTCTGCTAAGTCGAATTTTTTTCTGTTTAAATATTTTATCAAATTTGCCAAACGAACCAAAAATAATACTTTTAATTTTTAAACGAATAAATATTTTGAAAAATATTACTAAATAGAAGAGAAAAATAAATATTTATTTCTTACCTTAAGAAATAATTTTTTTTATTGAACAAAATTTTATTTTTTATAGAAATAAAAAATACAAATCGAGTGAATTGTATAAATTTGAGTAAAAAAATATTATTTGAACATTTGAAATTTCAAAAATAGGTGAAAAAATATTAAAAAGTTAGTAAAACATTATTATTTAGAAAAAAATGTTGACTCAAATTTTTTCTAGTTAATATTTTCAACATTCTAATGAATCTAAATTTTCAAAGATTTTAATATTTCTAAAAATTACTAAACTATAGAAAAAAAATAATTAAAGTTCGACTTTTATTTATTAGCTAAAAAATATTTTTTTCCGATAAAAATAATTTTTTTAATTAGGTCAAATTTTTTTCTAAAATAAATATTTACTAATTTTTAAATATTTTTCACCTATTTTAAAAATTTTGAACGTTCAGATGAACAATATTCTTTTTACTCAAAGTTTTCTATTTTTACTGTAAAAAAGAAAGCAATTTTGTTTGATAAAAATTCATTCTTAGCTAGAAAACAAAGTTTAATTTAATTATTATTATTATTTAATTTATTTTTTTTTTTTGCTATTGTTCAGTAATTTTTGTTTATAATATTGTAACTCGATAGAAATCATTTATTAAAATCAAACTTTTTTTTCATTAGCTAAGAAATAATTTTTTTTCCAAATAAAATTATTCTTTTTTTAAACAGTAAAAATTCGTTTAAAAATATAAAAATTTGAGTACAAAAATTTAGAATTATTTGAACGTTCGGAATTTTAAAAATAGGTGGGAAAAAATATTCAAAAAATTAGTAAATCATCGTTTTAGAAAAATTCCGACTAAATTATTTCTAGTTTTCCAATGTGTTTTTCAACTTTCTAATGAGTCGAATATTTTTCTTTATGCAAAATTTTCAAACATTTAAATAATTTTAAAAAATTAAGCTAGAAAAAAGTGAAAATTAACCTAAGAAATAATTTTTTAACTACAGAGGATAATTTCCTTTTTTTAAAATACAAATTTAGTAAGATTAATGAAGTAATTCATTAACAATTTTATTTTTTACTTTATTCTTCAAGTAAAACATCATTCTTTTATTTTTGAGAATAATTCAGTTTCACCAATTTCCACGTGAGTGAAGTTCACAACGTTTATTATCAACGATAGCGTGAAAAAAATATTTTTCTTAAAAAAAAATAACAATAAAACAACGTTTTGTTCAGAAATTTTTCTATTTCAAATTATTGATGAAATAATTCACTAAAGTGTTTTTGTGCAAAAATTAAAAAAAAAAATTTTTTTTAATTTAAAAAAATTTAAAATTTAAAAAATTTAAATGTAAAATATTTTTTCTTATTCTTGATTATAAACGTTGTGAACTTCACTAACATCAATTTCGTTAAAATTCTCTAGATATTTTTGATCTTTTAGTTAATTTTCATTTTGATAAAGAAGAAAAGTTTTTTTACTTCTTGTTATTTGCCATTTGTTGTAAAAACTAGTATTTAAAAAAGTTCAGTATTGAAAATTTTGATTCTTTGGTTTGATAAATATTTTTTACAATAAATGATCAATAGTAAAGAGAAAACAAAACTCAAAAGAAGTAAAAACTAAAAATTTTCGAAACGAAATTGAAAAAATGACTAAAAAATCTGGGGTTTTAAATAGTATTTTCGATTAAAACAATAGTGAGAAATAATAGACAACGTTTATAGTCAAATTGAATAGAAAAATTAGAAAAGAAAAAAAGAAAATGTACATCGATTAAGGGCGGATGTGTTATCTTGACAAAAATCGACGTTTTCAGGTGAAAAATGAACGCGGACGGTTGCACACGAGTCTACGTTGGCGGTCTTAACGAGTCAATCAAGAAGGAAGATCTACAGAATGAATTCGAGAAATTTGGCAAACTAAAAAAGGTGTGGGTGGCGTTCAATCCTCCCGGTTTTGCCTTCATTGAATTCATGAACATGGACGAGGCCGAGATGGCCTGCAACAATATGAACGGCTCCGAGATATGCGGCGCCAAATTGAGAGTCGAGATATCACGTGGTCGTGGTCGCGGCGGCCGAGGCGGCTCGGGCTATCGTGGTGGCTCACGATTCAATTCACGTGGAGGCAGCGGCGGCGGCGGCGGTTATCGTGGCAGCAGCGGCAGTTACGGCGATCAAGGCGGCTATTATGCAGGCAGGGGCGGCGCCAATAGGTCACGAAGTCGCTATGGAGATGATTATTCCAACAGTGGTTATTCCACTCGCGACCCCTATTCACAAGACAGCTATGGCACTGGCGGCGGCGCCGGAAACGACTACTACAAGGACTCCGGTTCCTCGAGGTATCGCAGCCGATCCCCTGCTGGACGTAGCAGGTACAACAGTAACCTAATCACTGTAAAATTGCTCTAATTCTCTAACGAAACATCGCAGTTTCAATTATTTCCACCTATAATCTAATTTTGACAATTCCCGCAAAAAAAAAATTATTTTCATTTCCCCCCAGGACCACTCTCTCTCTCTCTCATCGAAAAAGAAAATTAAAATCATTTCTCTCTCCTTCTCTCTCTCTCTTTCTCTCTCTCTCTCTCTTTATAAATTCAAACTATTAAAATTAACAAGTCCCTTGTAAATCAATTTTTTCAAATAAATTTTCGAAAACCAAAAAATAATTTTCCCCCTTATGCATGGAAAACGCGGCACACTACAAAAAGAACGGGCGGTTTTTAAAAAAAAAAAATTCCTGCAAAAAAAAGTGACGAAATAATGTGAAAAACTATTTTGCCCTTCCATGTTCACAGTCATCGTCATCTGCGCGAATGCACGTAAAACAACTAGAATGCTACGTTCCCAATCTGAAGTGCGGGACCAATCAACCCCGCCTAGATGACTACTCTGTCCAATCTTCACAGCAACGTGTACATAATTATTTTTTTTTTCTCTTTAAACTACTTTATGGATTACATAACGAAAAAAATGCAACAAAAACGAATTCAAATCCAATTTTCCAATTGTATTCAAAGAAAAAAAAAAGAAAAGAATGGTTTACAGGCTGCTCACGTTGCCAATTTTTGTCCCATTACACAAGCTTTCGAGTAATAAATAAGTTTTCGTTAAATTAGAGAATTTACAAGTATTCTTAAAATCATACTGCAAAAAAAAAAAAACAAAATTGGGAAAAACTTTATCTACTCTGTCGAATTTGCTTAAAAATTAAAATTTAGTCGCTTACAATTAAAATCGTCGAGTCGGTTTTCTAAAATCGAAAATCGGTTAAAATTAAAATCGTCTGAATTGAAAAAAAATTCTCCAAAAAAAAGTTCGTTTCAACCATCGACGAAAAATTCGAAAAATAGCAATTTTTGCCTTTTGAAGAAAAAATTTCCCCATTTAATTAAGAATTCATCGGAAAAATTTCGAAAAACTTAAAAACAAAGTATTTCTAGAAGAAACGTTGCAATTTTTGCTTTCTGATAAAAAAAAAAACATTCTCGTTTGATTAATTCATAAAACTTTGTAATTTCTGCATTTTAAACAAAAAAAATCTAATTGAAAATTCAAAAAAAAATTATTCTTTTAAAATAGCTAAAGTCAAGAAATTCAAATTTTGCAATTTGTACAAAAAAATTTCCCGTTCATTAAGAATACAGCAAAACGAAAATTCGTTGAGCCAAAAAAGAAAATTTTCCAATTAAAGAATAAAATTTCGTATTTTTCGCACATTGATCAAGTTCACAATACGTTTACAATAAAAAAAAAAACGTTTTCTTTTAATCAATGAAAAACGAAAAAAAAGTCTAATTTATCCACTAAAGATTATAAACGTCGTGAACTTTTTCAATGAATTTT
Source organism: Leptopilina drosophilae (assembly GCA_032873175.1). Lineage (NCBI taxonomy): Eukaryota > Metazoa > Arthropoda > Insecta > Hymenoptera > Figitidae > Leptopilina > Leptopilina drosophilae. Next base: position 22,160,889 of record CM065483.1, read on the forward strand.
TTTCCAACAAATTGTGCAAAAAAATTGTGCAACGAACAATTTTTAAATTAACTAAAATTTCCCAGAGTTGAATTTTCCGCATTGAATATAAAGAGCGTGTAACATGATCTCGACGAAAAAAAAATACATCAACTTTTTCCAACGATTTAAATATAAAAAAAAATTCTTCCAAGTGACATAATCTTTCATACTTCTTTAATAACCGAAAAAGTTCGAAAAGAAAATCTTTACTTCCGCTACATTTTTCCTAGAAAAACAAAATCAAGAAAAAAACAACATTCCATGGAATAAAATTTTGGAATGGGAACGAAAATAATATTCGTCTTTTTCAGAAAAAGACTTCTCTTTTTATACGAAAAAAAAACTGGCAAACTGTAGGCCATGCATTCAAGAAAAAAAAAAAAAAAAGTGTGTGAAATAGAAAAAAACTGACTTTTTGTTCTCCCTATTCATCGGTTTATTGTTTCGAAAAGCAACGATAAAAAAAAAAGAAATTTTAATTTTGATTTCGGAAGAGAAATCGAATTGCCCACCCTGCCTGCTTTTCTGCCTGTCCGCCTTCAACATCTGCTTGCTTTGTGTCTTGTGCTGTTTCAAAAAAAAAAAAAGAAAAAGAAAAACGAGAAAAATTAAAAATCTACTAATTTTTGGGGAATTTTAAAATCGTTATTCTACGAAAAAAAGACTTTAATTTCCAAATGAAAATTTATCAAAACTGCGAGAAAACCCGAAAAAGTAGTTAAGAGAGATACTTTCAATTATGAAATTTTTTTTTTAAACAACTTTCCCCCCTGGCAAATTCCGGAATTCACACCATGCGGTTATAATTTGAAGAAAAAAAAACAATGTGTACATTTTTATTTTGTATTTGTAATCAATTCTATAGGATTACGATTAATTGTGTAGTGATTTATATTGTTTATATTTATATATAGTATATATATATATTAATGTTTCTGTTGCCAGGGATGAACATTTTTAGATAAATGTATTTGAGAAAAAAAAATAATGCGACTCTCCGATTAATCGTGGGAACTTTTTTTTTCTTTAGTTATTAGTTTAGATAAGAATTCTTAATGATTCATTTCATTGAATCGGAGAGTGTATACTAGAATAAAAAATGCTTAAAATATATTATGTAAATACGTGCTGCATAAGAAGATTGTATTTAAATACTCGAAATACTGTATTTTGTATTTGTTAAGCACATTTTTAAGATATCTTTAAAATAAAGACAATTTCTACGTCTTATTTTTTGGTCCTTTAATTTTTTCGTTTCTCAGTGTTTTACCTTTTTCTTTAGTTTCTCGTTTTTTTTTTTTTTTATTTTATTTTTTTTGTCTAAACAACTGCTGAGGAAATTTTTCCCAAAAAATTATAAATTGATAGTGAAAAATTATTGAAATAGAAATAAAAATATCTTCAACAGTTGTAGATTTTAATATTTTGTTTTTGTTACAATTTACAGGAAATAAAATGCTTTGTGCTAATCATCAATGCATTAATTATATTGTATAACAATCGAATGTTTCGTATTTAAATACATTTTTCATTTGTTCGCCTACTTGTTCTGAATTTGAAAAATGTTTTTCATTTCTTCACTTTTTAATTAATTAATAAAAAACAATTTTTTTTACTCGCAAGGTGTGAATACCGGTTTATTATGTTTTTTTTTTGCATTGTCATTTGGCTTTCTTGACATTTTTTCATAAGAGAAATTTGTTAATGTGTAAAAATATAAAATTTGCAAGAATAATTTTATATTTTCTTCGAATATTGTACAAGCACACCTGTGATAATTTTTAAATACATCAAAATTTTAAAAGAGTAAGAAAAGAAACGATAAAAATCGAAAGATTTTAGAAGAAAATTAGAATTTTTTCATCATCAAATATTGAAAAAAGTAAGTATAATTCTTTCGTTTCTATGTTCGGTTGAAAAAATCAAGAAGAGGTAAAAAATCAAATTTTTTTATTTCATCATCAATATCATCATTGAAATAGATTATTTGATTCGCATTAACAAGGCGGATCGACGTTCTGTATTTTGGAAAAGTGCTCGAATAAGTCGTTTCACTTGATCGGCGGTGAATTCATGGGCAAGTGGACCCTGTGAATTTGCCCAACGTTTTTCAATTTCTGCTAGAGATGCGCCGAGCACTGTTATTAATTCCAATAATTTTCGCCAAGTACGAATGTATCTTTGAACTGTTTCGGGTTGCTAAAAAGTAAAATATTTTTTATCTTTAAATAACAATTCTTTTTCTCTTTAAAAAATTAATATATTTTTCTTTTTACTTTGAAAAAATAATATATTTTTCTCTTTACTTTGAAAAAATAATATATTTTTCTTTTTTCTTTGAAAAAATAACAAATTTTTCTTTTCTTTTTTTTGGGAAAAAGAACTAAATTATATTATTACACAATTACAACTGAATATTAAATAAATATCGAAAAATTGGAAACTTTCCTCGAAAATTACTTACAGGAAAAATTGTCGGCGTCTCTTGAACAACATTATTTAACAGTGTCACCAAATCAGTTGCCAAATCTGCTGGAATGTCTTCGACGGCTGTTATTTTGGCTATTAAATCTTCGACCATTGAATTTGCAATATGACCTAAAATTTCAAAAATCATATTTTTCTTTATCAATTAGTAATTAAATGATAGAAATTATTAACTAAATTCAATAATGAAAAAGAACTTAGACTTTTGCAAAATTAAAATAATTTAAATTCTTCTGAAATTAGGTAAATTTTTTAATATATATTTAATTAATTATTAAAAATAATACATATATCGAAAAATTTTCGTTAAAAACACTAAAAAATGGAATTTTTGAGAAGTAATAAATTATTACCGAAATTCAATTATTTTTCAAAGTAATAAAATTCTTCACAAACATTCAATTATATTCAAAATTTTCTTTAAATTCTTGTCAAAATTTCAATTATTATCATAAATAATAAAAATCTGTTTGCAGGGATTAAATTATTTTTACAAATAATAAATTTTCGTCAGGAATTCAGTTATTTACAGAAAAAAATTTCTCAATTCAATGACTTTCATTGTCTACTATTTCAATAAAATTTTTCAAAACAATTCAGTTATTTAAAAAAAATAATTAAATAAAATTCTACGCAATCATTTAATTATTTTCGTAAATAGTAAAAATTTTACAGAAATTCAATTATTTACAATTTTTTTTATAAATGTCTTTGCAATAATTGCATTATTTTCATAAATAATAAAGTTCTTTTTAACAATTCAATTATTTTCATAAATAATAAAACTCATCGCAGAATTTCAATTATTTTTAATACAATTTTAATCAAAATCCTCAAAAATTAAAGATTTTATTAAAATTTATCAAAAGAATTCAATACTATTTAAAAAAAGATTTTAATAAATTTCTACGCAAACATTTAATTATTTTCATAAATAATAAAACTCATCGCAGAATTTAAATTATTTTTAATACAATTTTAAACAAGATCCTAAAAAATGAAAGATTTTATTAAAATTTTAATTTTATTAAAATATTAAATTTCTTTTTATCAAAAGAATTCAATATTATTAAAAAAAAAGATTTTAATAAATTTCTACGCAAACATTTAATTATTTTCATAAATTCTAAAAGTTTTTCAGGAATTCAATTATTGTTTACAATTTTTTTATAAACTTCGTCGCAATAATTTAATAAAATTCCTCGAAAAACACAATTATTCTTAAAGATTTTATTAAAATTGATCAAAAGAATTCTATTATTTAAAAATTTGTTGATAAAGTTATTTTTAAGAATTAAATTTGAAGCAAGATTCAATTATTTACTAAATTATTTTTGTATTTCAAAAATTAAAGTCTTAAAGAATTTTCTAACAAAAATTTATTTTATTTAAAATTTTAAATAATAATTGAATATTAAGAGTATTATAGCGTGAATTTTGAGAAATAATTAATTTTTGAAAAGGTTTTAAATTCAATACTTCATACTTTAAATACTTTCATACTTTTTAGACTAACAATTCTGTAGAATTAATTTTTTTCAAAAAATTTAATATAATTTTTCTTGAAATTATTTGAAGCTTTTATTGTCAATTATTTATATTTAATTGAAGAACTTTTTTCTAAAATTGAATTTTAAACCAATGGATTTGAAAATTCTCAAAGAACTTTTTCAAAAATTAAAAATAATTGATTTAGAGAAGAATTTTAGTTAAAAATTAGTATTCGTGAAATTATAAGATAATTGACAATAAAAAAATTAAATTTGATTAAATTAACTCACCGATCGCTCGACAATAATTGTTTTCAGGTAAAACATCGATCCAGACTGCTTTTAAATGATCCAATTGTCTCAAACACTGTTGTACATCACGTTTAGTGTCCTGTGATAAATTCGGACTTTGTTTCATAGTCGCTAATGCTAATTAAACAAATTTTTAAACAAATAATTTTTCAGTCATAATAAAGTAGTTTTAATTTAATAAATATTTTTATAATCATTTATATACGATTATTATTATTATATTACTTGTGTATACAAATCACGTAGGTGCATTTATTTAATTTAGAATCAAGTTTTCAAAAGGTGATAAAGCAATTTTTCCCAAATAATGAAGATAAATAAATTTAATATTTTAAGAAACTCATATTTCGATCGTTTACTGTTGAATTTAAGAGAAAAGGTAAATAACTATCTATTTAAAAACCTTTAGATGTAATCAAAATAACATAAATTTTATATTTTTTACTAAACAAAATTACCAAAACTTTGAAAAACACTTAATAATAATAATAAAGTTGAAATAAAATGTCTTAAATATAAAAAGATTGTTATAAAAATAAATTAGTAAAATTTACTGTGTTGTGATTGTGTTTCATTTGTTTCAATTTCTCGAAATGAGAAATTAATTTTTGAAAATTTGCTTGTAAATTATTCATTAGATTATTCAAAATTAATATTATATTAATTAATATTAATATTATATTGAAAAATTAATAAATTTACCTGACTTCCTGAGAATATCGAAAATAATATCCCGTTGAATTTTCATGTGATTTAAAAAATGTTCACATGCCACTTTGCGAAGCATTAAAGTTTGATCGGCATAAGTGACATTGTGCTTCTTTAAAATCGGCAACAACTTGAATTCATATTCATTTGTTAACGTGAGAAGTTTATGTGCAAGATACATACAATTGTTATGAAAAAGTGCTGAAACAAATTGACTTTCATTTCAATAATTACTTCTTTACAATAGTAATCTTAAAAAAAAACCTTATTTACAAGTATAATGTAAAATCAGGCCTGAAGCCTATTTTGTAAAAAAATTTCTAATTTCTTACCAACTTGCTGTGGTACGGTTTCCAAAAGTTTCTTATGATATTCGGGAATTAAACCGGCGTACATTTCGAAAATATTTCTACTCGTGTAAAACAATCTTATTGCGCATTCATCTGTACTTTTACACGTTTCATCCAAAATTTCCCTGCCGAGCTGTAATATTTCCTGTGCGCTCTTGCTGAAATATGGAATATTCAATTAGAAAAATTTTCACAAATTGAACATTTTTTATTTAAAAAATTAATTCATAAATTGGTAAAATAAATTTAAAAAAGTTTATTCACGAGTACCTTATTTTACAGGCGGGTAATTGGAATGTATGTTCACTTAATTTTCTACTTAGTTTCAAATCATTCTGAGACAAATCACAAGACAATTCCTAAAAGAAATCCTAAACATTAGAAGAATTCAAAAACTAATAGTTGCAATTTTTTAAAAATAATCAATTACATTTCTATTTGAAAAAAAATTGAATTCTCGTACAACTTTTTGATAAAAATTGATTTCAAAAAGAATAATTGCAGTGCAAATTTTAGACAATATTTTAAGAAATACAGTTTTAGTTTTAATTGAGTTTCAAAAGGTTTTACATTAAAAGTATTTGAAAATTTTAATTGCTAGCGGACAAATAAATAATAATAATAATAAATTTTTAAATATATTTAAATAAAATTATTCAACTTTTAAATAATTTCGTGTAGAAATTAGCAACAAAATTAGGTTTTTAGAAAAACGTAATTAAAATTTTTTAAAAATAGTTGGATTTCCGAAAGCAATTTAAAAGGAAATTTTCTCAAATTTCATTAAAATAAATTATATATTTCAAAGAATTTTATTTTCTTACTTTAAAAAATTATTTTTAAATACTTTGTATTTTCTGAAGAATTGTAATAAAAAATTTGGAAAATATTTAAATTTTCGAAAAATTTTCTATTTAATTATTTTAATTAAAGTTTAATTAATTCTAACAAAAATTGATTTAATAAAGAATTTTACTCAGATTTTTGAAAATAATTTAATATTATAAGCATTATAACAGGGATTTTAAGAAATAATTAAATATGCAAGGGTTTTTAAATTGAAATCCTATTAACATTTTTAACTGTAAAAATATTATAATATTTAAATAAACTATCAAATATTACGCGGTATTTAATTTATTATTATTATTATGCAAATTAAAAATTTCTTTTCAAATATTTACAATTTTGAAATAATTTTAGATGAATTATTATTATTTATTGTTTTGAATAACTTTTAATAAAATTCTTCGCAAGAATTAAATTATTTTAAAAATTTCATCAAATTTTTCGCAAAAATTCGATTATTTAAAAAAAATTTGTGATTATATTCTTTTTGAAAGTATTGAAATATTTTAAATATGATTTTAATTAAATTCCTTGAAAATATTCAATTATTTTCGCAAATTTGATAAAATTCATAGCAATATTGTAACTAGTTTCATAATTTATAAAATTTTTCGAAAGAATTTAATTAATTTCCAAAATTTAATAAAATTGTTCACAGAAACTCAATTTCTTGGAATAGTTTTCATAAAATTGTATATAAGAAATAAATTATATTTAAAATTAACAAAATTCTTCAAAAGAATTGAATTATTTTAAAAAAATGTTAATAAAGTTACTCGAAAGAATTCCGTTGTTTAAAAATAAGAATTAACTTTTTTTTAAAGATTTCAATTTACATTTTTTGCAAGAAATTTAATTACTTAAATAGGTATTTTGATAAATTTCTTTATAAAAATTCAACTATTTTAAATTCAAAATTATAAAAGTAAAATTTCTAATCGTAAATAATTTGGTTTAATTTATTTTGTCATTTTCTAATCTTCAAAGCATTAATTTAGAATTTAATTAAAAAACAATTAATAAATATTATTATAATTAATTAATAAATATTATTATAATTAATTAATTAATTATTATTATTATAATTAATTAATTATTATTATTATTATAATTAATTAATTTAATATTTTATGTTTCTTCTATAAATTATTCAAGTTTTGAATAATTTAATGTAGAAATTATAAAAAAAATTATGTTTTTAAAAAATCGTAATTAATTTTTTGATAATATTTGAATTTACGAATACAATTTAAAAAACTGAAAGAATTAAACCTTTTGTCAAATTTCATTTACATCAATTTGATTCATATTCGAAAGAATTTAAAAAAAATTTAATTTTATTACTTTTATAAATTGTTTTAAAATATTTTTAAAGAATTATATTTTGGAAAATTATATTTGTTTAAAATAATAAATTTTCATTAAATTTTAAAAAGAAACATTTTGTATTAAATATTAAATGGACTTTAAAACTTGACGTGCGTGTGGTTATGCTAATTACCAAACATTGAATTAAAAAAAAAAATATTAATTACCTCCGGTTCAATTAGAATAGAATCGTGTAAATCTTTTTTCATTATGTCCCTCGCTCTCACCAACAAACCTTCACATATTTTATTAATAAATAAAGTGTCTATGTCTTTAGTATAATCGGATAGAAAGCATTGCTCCTTACAAATAAATCCTGCAAAAAAAGAAATTTTTATTATCAAACTCAAAAATGTTGAAAACCACAACACTACATAATAAATAAAAAATGTAGTTAAATAGGAATAACTTTATCTCACCAATTTGAAGTAAATAATCCTGAAATTCATTGATATCCTCAACAATCGGATGAAACGAATGTAATTTAGAACTCGAGTTCGGAATTGTATTTGCAATACAATTTTTAATGAGTAATTGAGAAAAATCATCAAGTAAATAAACTCGAAGTCTCGCCAAAAACGATTTTCTCGCCACGTCAAAATTCAAATGCTGATTGAGAAATGTAAACAATAATCTAAGATTGTATAAAACATTTTTATAGTCGGACGGTGTTTCAGTTTTGTTGATAATTTTCACATTGAACGCTTTCTCTTGAACAACGTAAACCAAACAATTCTGCGATATAATAGGATTTATAAAGTATTTTAATAAATTTGTGGTAAACGCGTGTAAATAGCGCGATAAATAATCAATGTAATATGAGGCAAGAATTATATCTTGAATCTCTCTATTGTCATTTTCAACAGTAAGCGTTACTGTTAATTCGTTTTTTTGCGTTTCCTCCCTCCATGATATGAATTCCTGACATTTCATTGTGATTTCAGTTACAAAAGCACTATAAAGAGTGACATATTCATTCTCTAAATTTGTATAAATGTCGAGATTTTGCAAATTCACACTCGAATCGCTGAGATAAATGTGCATTTGATGTAAAGTTTTTGCTGTCTCAATGTATCTTCTTTCTTGTTGCAATTTCTCGACAGACTTTATGCAATCGTTTAGCTTCAAAAGACAACTGGACACCTGAAGACTCGTATGCGATTCATGAAGTGCATCCGAGAGATCTTGTAATTCTTTTTTCGAACCAGATAATTCAAGTTTCATCTGCAATTTTATAATTAATATTTAATTATTTAATACTAGTAAACGATATTCAATTTATTATAATACAAACTACAACATTTTTTATTTTCAAATTTTAATTTTCGAATATATTCATAATAAAAAATTGAAAAATTCACTTATGAAGTTAATATTTCATTATTGTTTATATTTTCAAAAATTTCAAAATAACTGTTCGCAAGAATTAAATTATTTACATTCTGTGGAAGAATTCAATTATTTTCTAAAATTTGCAGAAATCCATTGAAATAATTCAATTATTTAGTAAAGTCTTTGCAAACATTCAATTCTCTTAAAAAATAATTCTGAACGTGATTTAATCACAAAAATGCAATTATTTCTAAGATTGTAAAATTCATTTTCTAAATTTTTAAGAGAATTCTCGTAAAATATTAAATTATTTTCTTTACAAATTAAAAAAATGACACAAATAGTTTATAAAAATTTTATTATTACATTAATAATAATTAAAATAATAATTAATATTAATAATAATTAAATATTATTATTATTAAATATTAAATTATTTTCTTTATAAATTAAAAAATGACAAAATTTGTTTATAAAAATGTTATGTCAATTTCATAAATAAAATTTCACTGAAGGATTCAGTAAAATTTTTTCCAAATTTTAATCAAATTATTCGAAAAAATTCATTTTTTTTACAAACTTCTAATAAATTCTTGGAAATAATTGAATTACTTATAAAAATAGTAGAATTCTTCACAAGAATTAAATTATTTATATAAATAATCAATTTTTTTAACAGGAATTTAATAATTATATTAAAAAAAATTTGAATAAACTTCAACAAAAAGTATTTAATTATAATTTTTAACAGAAGCGATTATTTTTAAAACTTGAAAGAAATCCTTTATAAAATTAAATTACCTTTAAAATTTTCAATTAAATTTATTAAAGAAAATAGATTATTTAAAAGAAATTAAAAGAAATTCTAAGAAATTCTTCAAAAAAATTTAATCAGGATTTTGAAAATTTTTAATAAAATTCTTCGCTTATAATTCAATTATTTTCATTAACAATAAAATTCTTTAAAGGAATGCAATTATTTTTAAAAATATTAATTAAATTCAATTATTTTCAAAAATTCTGATAAAATTCTTCGGAAAAACTGAATTATTTTTTTAAATAGTAAAATTCATCGCAGAAATTCAATTATTTTTAATAATATTTTAATAAAATTTCTCAACATAATTCAATTTTTTTTGTAAATTTTTAAAAATTCTTTCCAAGCATTCAATTGTTTTAAAAAATTATGTTTAAATTCTTTAGAACAATTTTATTATTTTTATAAATTGTAAGAATAATTTTCGAACAATTTCGCCTTGAATTCTTTTTTAATATTTTTTCAACATGAAAGTTTTTAATAGCAATGAATTTTAAAACAATATCTTGTTTTCTTCATTGCAGTGAATAATTAAATTTTAGAATAATTTTCTTCAAGTTAATAACTAACATAAAAAAAATTTTAGTTTAAAAACTATTAAAATTTCAAAAATTAATTAAATTTCAGTTTTTAAACACTTTTCGATAATTTCAATTAAAGAAATTTTATTCTTTAAAATTCATTAAATTATTTAATTAAAAAAATATATAAGATTAATTCAAATTTTTTAAATGTTAATGAATTTTTTTGAAACAACTTAATTATTTTCAAACATTTTTATGCACAATTTTAACAAAGAATTCATTTATTTTCAATTTCATTTCAACTAAATTCATCGAAAAAAATTTAATTCTCTTGTAAACAATTAAATTATTTTTATAAATTTTAATAAAATTCTTGTCTAGAATACAATTATGATCAAGACAAAAAAATAAAATTCTTCGGAGGAGTTCAATTATTTTCAATACAATTTTATTTAAATTTCTTTAAACAATAAAATTATTTATAAAAATTTTCATAATATTCATAAAATTTTTCGAAAGAAATGAATTATTTTCTTCGAAACAATTCTAATATTCTTATTAATAATACAGTTTTTTTTAGTAATTTAATTTAATAAAATTTTAATAAATTGATAAAATTAAATTATAAAAAAAATTAAATTTTTTTTTTTGGAAACAATTCCATTATTTTTAGATATTGTAATAAAATTCTTTTCAATAATTTAATCATTTTTAATACATTGTTAGATATATTTCTCCAAAAAAATTGAATTATTTAAAAAATTTTAGTTTCGAATTTTAATTAAATTTTTCAAAAACAATTAAATGAATTTGAAAAATTATAATTAAATTACTTACATGAATTTTGAAATAAATTAAATTCCTTTGAATTTTTTTTATGTAAATAGGGAAAATCATTAGTCAATTTTCTGTTTAAGAATTAATGAAAAATTCAATTTTTCTGTCAATCCTGATTCTATAAGTGTATTTAAAATAAAAATATTTACCTGATCATCGACACGTTTCTCCAAAATTTTCATTTCATCAATAAGTTTCTCTGCATCTCGAACCATTGCTTTATCTTTTTTCAATCTTGGCACAAATTCGACATAATTGTCATCCATAAATTCTTTAACTTCATCTTTGAGTTTTGTTATTTTTTTCTCTATTTCATTGATTTTTTCCGTTAACTCAATTTTCTCCAAATTACCTATTGTTTGAATAAGAAAATAATAATAATAATAATAATAATAATAATAATAATAATAATAACTATTTAAAAAAATTAATCAAGAAATAAAGAAGCGATTTTATTTATTATAAAATTTTTACAAAATATAACTAAGACGATTTTTCTCGTTCCGGATATTTGCGTTTATTTTCCATTAAAAAATCTATTTATACGGACAAATATTATTTAAAATTTGGTACATTTAAATAAGTATTGGAAGGCTTTGTCTCATCGATAGTTCCAGTATTAACAAATTAATATAATTTGGGATAAATAAATATAAATCTTGTTTCTATTTTCACTTGTCAACATAACCTCAAAATTAAAACTCAGTTTCTACCGTTTCTACCATTTTTTCGTGGATATAGAAAGCAAAGTATATTTTTTTCAATTGTTAAATGTTAATAATATAACACAGCAAGAAATTAAATGGTTTCTAAATATAAAAATAACTGAAACAATGGTACTAACCTGCTGTAAGCAGAACATCGGCAACAAACGAAGTCATTGTTAAATTAGGTTTTTATATTTTTCTATCAACTTGTACTGTCAACAATCATGACAAAATTTGCTCTATCGTTATTGTTCCCTATTGTTGCTATTTTCTAGAAATAATATCAATTGTTTTCAAATTTTTACATCAGTTGACGTTTACAAGTTTTGTTTACATGTGCGACGCCATGACAGTTGTTTTTTAAATCAATTATCAACTGCCGGTAATAATTATTTTCTATAGAAATAAAACTTCTTTCCCACAATTTGTAAACATGACAAGAATCAAAACGTAAATTTTATAAACGTATTTTTTTTAAATAAGAAAGAAAAAATTTTTTTTTAAATCATTTAAGAGCAATTAATAGTGTGAATTTGCATAAATTTCAAACTATAGCTATAGAATTAAAATATATGAGTCATAATTGTTTGCACTCTAAGGTTAATTCGTTAATTAAAGGGAATAAAAGGATATAAAAGTGTTTTCATTATTATCCTAAATTAATATGTAAATAATTGGTAAAAATGACAAAATAATTCGTAATTATTAAATTTAAATTACTACTTTTCATTGATTTATAAGTTATTTATATGTTCCGTGTTTATTCGTTATATTTCGCTCGCTTTCAAAATTCAATGTCAGTTTCTTAATTCAATGGCGTAACTCTCCTCTATAATTCAAAATTTTTATTTCGATCTGTGAAAAAATCCATTATTTCGAATTTTATATTTTATGTTTAATATTCTTTTTAATAGCAATTAAGTGGGTTTTTTTAATTGTTATACAAATTTTGTGGTATTAATATTAATGAAATGTTTGTTGTGCAATTTTTATTGAAATTATAATTATAAATTTTAGTTTTGCAAGGGTTTTATAGTAAAAAGTCAATTTCTTTAAAATCAATTTTTCCTTATTTTCAGAATTTTTATTGGGAAAAAAATTGTATACAAATAACGAGAGAGAGAGAGAGAGAGAGAGACATAAGAGGGAAAAATAAAAAAAGGAAGGAAGAAAGAATGAAAATGGAAATTTTATTTGTATCCAAGGAAAGTGACTTTATATTCGCACATGGCAAAGTCAAATCCACTAGGTCACTAACACTGATTACAGTTCTTATCTCATCGTAAAACGACAAGATTCTAAACGACATTTTACTTCTTGTTATGACTTTCAACTATTAAAAATAAGTAAGAGTATAATTTGTATATACACATATATATAGATATAAAGAATGCAAAACGTTATTTTCTGTGTTGCAAAGAGGTGACAACTACGCGATCATTAACAAGTTTAAAAAAAACCAGTTATTTCTACAAGATCATAAACTGCTACTGAACTTTTTCTATGTGATTTACGTAATTTTTTCATTAAAATTATCGTCAAATCTGGGTCAGAATAGTTTTTTTTTTGTCATTAATGTGGAATGTCAGCTAAAATTTCCCTCGTTTTCGAATTTCTTTGATTTATTTTTAATTGTTTTGCCTCTAAAAAAATGGAAAGAATAAATTCTCTTAATTAAAAAGGGAATAAATTCTCTCAATTAAAAAAAGGAATAAATTATTTTAATTAAAAAAAAGAATAAATTCTTTTGTATGTAGAAAAAACTTTTCTTTTTTTTAAACTAAGTAAAACAGTTTTTTTCATAAAAAGTATGAACTTTATAGACATAAAGTTGATTATAATTTAAAAGTTAATGGTATTCGAAGTTAATTATCTGATAAAGTAATTTTCTCTAAATATTAAAATGATAAAAGTAAATTTAAACAATGTTGAAAAGTGTGTTTACAATTTTTTTCTAAATAATTAAAAAATAACGTAGGAGAAACTTTTAACGTGGGCGAAGATCACAAAATTTCTGATCAATTATTCGGAGAAAAAGAAATATGTTTTTGCGAAAAAAAAATATTTTTCATTTTACAAATTTTTATTCGTCAAATTGGCTAATTTTTTTTATTTTTGAGAATTTGCACTCCTTTAATCAAATTCTCTATAAATAAAAAACTTCAATTTTCATAATATTTTTCAAAAACAAGTTAAATGTTTAAAAAGTTTTTTATAAGATTCTTCGCAAGAATTCAGTTATTTTCACAAGTTTTAAAATTCGTTGCAAAAATTCAGTGATTTTCAAAAATATAATAAAACTCATCGCAGGATTTCAATTATTTGTAATATAATTTGAAATATGTTTCTCGAAAAATGCAATTATTCTTAGATCTTATTAAAATTCTTTAAATTCAATAATTTAAAAATATATTGAATTAATTTGTTTATTAGAAGTTAATAATTATTTTCAATAAATTTTTCACGTGATTTCTTGAAGAAAATTAATTATTTTCAAAAATTTGAATGAAATTCTTAGTAAAAAAATTTCTATATTGTTTTCAAATAATTTGAATAGAATTCTTTGTAGAAATTTCATTAATTTAAAAAGTTTGTCAAAATTCAATTATATTCACAAGTTTTTAAATTCTTCGAACAATGCAATCATTCTTGAAAAATTTCTTCAGACTTTTTCGAAATAATTCAATTATTTAAAAAAATGTTAAAGTTCTTAATAAGAATTTAATTTTAAGTATTAAAGTTTCCAATAAAAAAAATTTATTTTTTTTACTAATTTTTCAATCATAATTAAATTTTAAAATTCATTAACGAATACGAAGCCTGGAAATATTAATTGAATAATTTACTCTAAAATATTCGAATGATAACTTAAAAATTAAAAAATCAATTTAACAATTTTTTTTCCTAACTAAACAATAATTAAAAAATTCAAAATTGTCAATTTTTCTTAAATAATTTTTTTTTAATTATTTTTATTCCCAGAAAAAACGGTAAAATAAAAAAAATTAAATTTTTTTCTAAAAATAATTCATACATTTTTTTTATCAATTAAAATAATTTATTCCAATATAAAATAGAGATAAGTTTGCAATAAATATTTCTACTCGATGATTGCGACCTTTCATCGGTTTCTTTGTTTAATGAAGATATCTATTTAGTATTCGTTAAACGATTAACGAAACGCGCTAAGTAATTTGTTACAAACCCCACTTGTGAATGCGTTATAGATCGCGAAAGAAATAATTTTCGTTTAACCATTTACAAGATCCAGTTTCAATAAACCATTCGTTGTGAATAGATGTTAGAAAAAATTATTTTTCTCACACTGTCTGGAAATTAAACGAAAAAAAATTTAATTACAATAAAGTGATGATAATTTTAGAACATTAACGCGTTAATAGTTTTCCCTTGTAGGTGGAAATCACTCTAATTTTGCATAATCCATCAAGGAAAACTATATTTGGCCTCCAAGGTATTCTCCTCTTAAGAACAAAAATGGTGAATATTTAATTTATTTATTTTTCAAATTTCGTTCCCGAATTTTAAAAAAAAATTACGTATTAGTTTAAAATCTGAAGTAAAAACAATTCTTCACTTTTTCGATAAAATTTTAACTTTCTATTTTTTTAGGTTTTGTTATCTTATAAAATAATGGGTAAATTTATTTATTAATATAAAATATTTTTTCCATATAAGAAAATAAATTAGTTCTTAAAAATTTACTTTCAAACATTTTTTTTCTATTTTCTTGTATTTACAAATTTTATTACATGAAAAATAATTGAAAAAAAATTTTGCAAGCCTTAAATCGTATAAACAATACAAACAATACTTTATTGCCACTTTTGTTGTATTTTCAGATATTGAAATCAATAATGATATAAAAAAAAATGTCACAACATTTAAATTAAAGAAATAATTATCAAAATATTTTGAATTTTAGGGAGAATTTGCTGCACGGTGGCAAGAAAAATAAAGACATGGCAATTATTTCAATTATTTCCTGTTTTAATGAAAAACTTTCAAAAAAAAAAATAACCGGTGGAATAATTTTTATTGAATTATTCATTAAATTATCATTTTCTCGAAAAAAATCAAATTATTTTCTTTTGCACTAACGATTTTTTGTTTTCATTTTTAAAATAAAGTATAGTAATAAAAAACATTTTTTTTAACCTACAGTTTGAAAAAAAACATAATAATATTTAATATTCTGCGTCATTTTAGAATACGCGTTTTTTCATAAAATTTTATTTGTTTTTTAGAATTTATTATCACTTCTCTTCACATTTTACCGTTGAAAGATTCGGACCAAAATAAATACAACTCTCTATTCAATTTAAAAGAAAAAAAAAATTTGAATTTTTATGTTATTTAAAAAAAAATCGACTGATTTGATTGTATGTGTAACTTTCAATGACTGGTTTTCGAGTTAAACTTTTATTTAAATTTCTGAACGAATAGTGTAAACACGTAACGTTGACTTTTCGCAACTGAATACCCCTTCTCTTTCGTCGTTTTTTTCACTCGTTTAAATATATGCCAGGTACAATGATTCGAAGCTTATAGTCTTCTCCTGACGACCAAAATGATATAAGTAAAATAAAAAAACCCAAAACAAAAAAAAATGTGAATATGTAATGTTTATAATGCCCAAAATTTCTTCCTTGAAAAGAGAAAAAAAAATTGTGCAACCACTTTTATGAGGATTCAAAAAGAAAAAAAACATCATCACTATCGTTTTCAAAATAAGATTTTAAAATTAAAATAAAAAAATAATAATAAAACAATTTGTGAAAAAAAATGTTTCTATTTTACTGAATTTTTAAATTAAAAATAAATCGGAGAATTTTTTTGTTTCCTTTTATTTCAAATTTAATTTAAAAATTGAGTAAAACGAAGACAAAAATTTGTGCGTATTTTTATGCAAAGTTAACGTAACTTCATTTATATTGTGTGTGTGTGTAGTTTCAACTTAAGTTTCGTTTCACTTTCAAGTGCATTCTGAAAAGAAATCATAAAATTTGTATAAAAACTGATTTAAAAATAGAAACTGAATACAGAATGGAAGTTGCACTCTCTTTTCTAACAATATTTTACACTAAACTTCGTTATAATTATTCGGTGAGTTTTTACGCAGATGAAAACATCAGAATTATGTTTAGTTTTGTAAAAAATAATGACTGATAGAGGAACGGAATTTTTTAGGAAAGAAAAATAAATCAGTTGATTAAAAAAAATTTTATTTTTCATTTTAATATTCAATTGTTACTCAAGTTTTATTGAATTTGTTATAGCATTATTACTGAATTAAAATTACTTTTGAAAATAAAATTATTGAATTTCTCTTTTTCAGGAAATTATTCTGATTTCAACTAGAAAGACAATAAAATTATTATGTCTCCTAATGGGATGTTTAATGAAACCAGTGAGTGCTATTCGAAAATTAAAAAGGCCGGTGAGATGTCCGCCAATTTCGAATAAACTACTATTCCTCTCAGCCACCGAACTTGCGAGGAAAATACGAAGAAAAGAGGTAATTTTCAAATTTTCTCATAAGTTTCAAAATTACCAAAAATTTTTGAAAAAATGAAATAAAATACAATAATCTTCCAATGATTAAATTTCCGATAAATTAAATTTTCTTTACTTCGCTCGAGAAAATCGATTCTATAAAATAAAATAATTCATTTACCTTTGTTTTCTTTTTGTTTCTTAATTTTTTTTTTTGACAATTACTCTTTTTAAATGCTTTGAATTAAAAAATTTATAAAATTCTAATTTATTGTCCCCTTTGATTAAATAAGAACATTTTTTAATTAAACGAAAATTGTTTTGAATCAAAAATCATAACTTATTTTGTAATAATCAATTAATATTCTAAAACATAAAAAATAGTTAACTTTTAAATTATTGTTGAAAAATTAATTTTCCTGGTATTAATATTGCAAGCAAAAATTTTAATTTTTGATATTTTCCTTAAAACTTTTTTTCATTTAAATCCTTTCGAGGAATATAATTAAAATTGAAAATAATCAAATTCTTTTGAAAAATTTTATTTAATTTCTTTCACAATATTTGAATTTTCACGATAAAATTTACTGTAATTTTCCAAATTATCGGAAATTTTTGAAAAAATTGTATTAAAATTATTTAAATAGTAATTGAATTTTTCTAAAGAATTTTATCGAAATTTATTAAAATAATACGTAATAACTAGACAATTAGTTTTTTACGTGAATCTTATTAATTTTGAATTTAAGAAAATTTAATACAATTTTTTTGAAAATAATAAATTCTATCCTTTCGTCGAATTTTATTAAAAACTTTAAATATCAATTTCCTTCTTTCGAAAAATTTTATTATTTATAAGAGTAATTAAACTCTAACGAAGAATTTTATTATATATAAAAATAATTTAATTTTTTCGTAGCATTTTTTTGAAATTGTTGAAATTAATGATAATATAAATTATATTAAATAAAAATTTATTATTTATACTGAAATAATTTAAATCTTTCGAAATGTTCATCAACAAATTTGAAAACAATTGAATTTTTGTGAAGAATTTTATTAATATTTTTGAAACAAATCTAATTGCTTAGGGGGAATTTTTGAATATTTTGAAAATAATGGATTTTTTAAATAATATTAAATGAAAAATTTGAAATACATTGAATTGTTGCGAAGAATTTCTTTCTAATGTTTTGAAACAATTCGTTTAAAAATTGGATTATTGAATTTTATTAACATTGGTCAATAATTTGAATTCTCTTTCGAATTTTATTTTTATGATAAAATTGGATTCTATAGTGCAAAATTTTATAAAAATCGTACTTAAAATTATTAAATTCATGAAGAAGATATTATTTTATTATTTACAAATTAAATTATTTTGAAGAATATTATTCAATAATTTATAAAACTAATTCAATTGTTTTAAGAAATTCTATTATTTATGAAAGTAATTGAATTTTCGTGAAGAATTTCATAAAAAATTTTTAAAAAATGGTAAATTAGAATTAATTAATAAGTCAACATGAGTTTTTTTCAAAAATAATAAAAAATTGTAATTTGAATAATAATAAAAAAGAAAATTAAAAAAAGGAATGAACTTTAATAATGTTTTGATTAAAAATTCCAGATAAGCAGTGAGGAGGTTGTGACCGCTTATATAGATCGTTGTCGTGAAGTAAATCCTGTATTAAATGCAATCGTACAAGACAGATTTGAAGCTGCCCTAATCGAGGCTCGAAATATCGACAAAAAACTTAAAAATGAAAATAAAACTGAAGAAGAATGGGAGGAAAATGTCCCATTATTGGGAGTACCAGTCACGGTTAAAGAAAGTATTGGCGTTCAAGGTAAGAAGATAAAAATTGTTTACTCTTGAAATACCAACACTGAAATCCTCAATTAAATCATCACAATTAAAAATTTTAGTTTAACTTTCAATAATTGTTATAGTCAACAATATTCAAAGAAGGAAATATTTTTCATTATTTTATTCATTCAATTTTCATTAATTTAAAAAGAGAAAATTATTGATTATTGTCTTATTACGTATTATATAGTGTGCCGAAAAAATTCTTTATTTTCTTCTCGACAATCTTCTTTGTTTAAAGAGAAAAATTTCTAAACTATTTTAAACTTCATGTTTTAGCAATTTAAACTAAATTTCTAAATTACCTGTTAATTTTTCAAATGTATTTTTCTTTCACTGTTAAAATTAGTAAATAACATTTTCAGTTTTATCAATGCGATTATATTGAAAAGAATTTATTTTCAAGTTAATTTCGTCTCTAATTTTCATTTCTGTCATTTTTTTAAATGAAATTTGTAGTCAGTATCCAAAAATTGTTACTTAAATTATGCTTAATACTTTAGCATAATGATTCAGATAAATCCTCCTACATAGAAAATTAGATGTCAACTACTGGACATTCATCTAATTTTCTATGTAGGAGTATTTTCTTATTTCCAATTCTAGAAAATGAGGATGTAAATTTAATAAAAAAATTTTCAAATATTATGTTCACAAGGAAATGAAAATTTGTTTTCTTAAATCTGTTTGTAAATATTATCACAATTTACATATGAATATTTCACTGTGATACTAGTCACTGGTAAATATTAACATAAAATAAAAAAAAAATTATTCATTCATTAATTAGACTCTTCCATTTGTTGTTCCTGTATAGTTTTATTATCAATTTTACTGAAAAGGAGTGAAGAAATTCATCCTTTTAGCGGTCAATGAACGCAGAAAAAATGAAAAAATTGTTACGTCATTTATCAAAATATTTTAATTTTTAATTATCGAACACTATAATTAATACCATAAAATAAATTGAATTGATTAGTACATAGAAAATAATTTAAAGTGGAAAAAATGACGTATTATCAAATTAATTACTTTTAATTATTCTTTTCTACAATTTTAATAAAACTCTAAGAAGAATATTCAATTAATTCCTTAGAAATTTTAATGAAACTCAATTAAATTTTTATTATCACAATTATAATTAATATAAAACAAAAAAGAAATAATAAACACGATTATTTTTAAATTTTGAAAGAAATTTTTCGTAAAGTTAAATAGCTTTAAAAATAATTAAATTATTTTCATAAATTAATAAATTTACTTGAAGGTATTCAATTATTTTCAAATTTTCTGATGAATAATTGTTGATAATTGAATTATTTTTATATAAATAATAAATTTCTTTGCATGAATTTAATTATTTTTCAGTAAATTTCTTATTAAATTCGAAGTAATTTAAACATTTTCAAATTTTTAATAAATTGTTTCAAACAATAACTAAAAATAAAAAAATAAAATTTAATAACCAAATGTTTAATTTCTATTATCAACAAACACGCTTATTTATGAAACTTAAAAGGAATTCTTCGTAAAATGCAATTACTTTCAAATTTTTCCATTAAAATGTCTTAATTTTTTCAAAAAATTAATGAATTTTTTCTGTTTGGCAAAGCAATTAATTTAGTTTTTAAATTTTTTAAAAAATTTTTCTCAATCATTTTGAAAAATAATAAAATTCTTTGGAGGAATTTCAATTTATGTTCAATAAATTTCTAATAAAATTTGTGGAAAAAATTCAATTATTTTCAATGCATTAATTTAAAAATTCAAAATATTTAAATAGAAAATAGAAATATATTAAACTTAGAAAACAAAAATACAGAGAAGAAATGCAGCACTTTTTAATATAGGTTTTATAATAATAGTAATTTAATAATTAATTAAGAAATAAATAAAATTAAAATTTAGTTTGAAAAAATTGATTACTTTTTATTTTTTGAAACATTAATTAATTATTTTAGTATTTTTTTATTAAATACAATAATTTTATAATTATTAAAAAAGGCTAAAATTATAATCGAATTGAAAAAATTAATTGAGACTTTAATTATTTTATTATCGTTTATTCCAGTTAATAATTATTATATTATAATAATCGTCGTAATCTGTTCTCACCTGAAGTTAGCTATATTTTATTACAATGTTTTGTTTTATAGTTTAAATTGATATGTGAAAAAAAGGAAAGTTAACTTGTAAAAATGTGTAGTGTTTTAATTTGTTAGCTTCCTTAAAAATTAAATTT
The DNA here is from genome assembly GCA_032873175.1 of Leptopilina drosophilae. Taxonomy (NCBI): domain Eukaryota; kingdom Metazoa; phylum Arthropoda; class Insecta; order Hymenoptera; family Figitidae; genus Leptopilina; species Leptopilina drosophilae. The sequence continues at coordinate 22,182,317 of CM065483.1, forward strand.
TGAATAATATTCAAAAATTCTAGAAAATTAATTGAATTTTGGAAGACATGCAGTTCAAATTTTTAAGTATTTAGAAATTTAAAGCAAATAAAGAACAATAATTAGTTAAACATTTATTTTACAAAAGTTATTAAAATTTGAAAAATTTAATTTGGAAACTTTTAAAAAATTAGGTTTTTGAAAAAAAGTAATTAAAATTTTTTAAAGAAAAAGTTACTTGAATTCTAAATAATAATTTTAACAAATTGAAACAATTGAAAATTCTGTAAAATTTTATATTTTAAAGAATTTTATTTTTCCCTCTTTAAAAATTGTCTTAAAATATAATTATATTTTTGAAATTATATCATTTTATGAATTTACAAAAATTATTCTATTTAAATAATTCAATTCTCGTAGTTGAATTCTGATCGGAATTGATTTAAGAAAAATTTTAGTTACAATTTAAAAAAATAATTAAATATTTAAACCGTTATAACAGAAATTTTAGGAATGAATTGAATTTTAAAAGGTTTCTAAATTAAATTCCTTGAAAATTTAAGGGAAACAAAAGTTTTAAAATCTTAAAATTTTTACTTTAAAAAATTATTAATAACATTATTTTTCTTTGAAAATTATTGATAACATTATTTTTCTTTAAAAATTATTAAAGTTTTTCAATAATTTTATTCGAAAATTCTAAAAAATAAGAATTTCATTGAAATTATTTGAATTTTTAATTCCTCGGGAAAAATAAATATGAATAAGTTTTTAAATTTTTGTTTAACAAAAAGTATTAAAGTTTTGAAAAATTTAATTCACAAATTTCGTAAAATTGTTTCTTGAAAAAATGAAACTAATATTATTTTTTATAAATACTTCTATTTCCGAAAATAATTTTAAAAAATTGAAACAATTGTTCAAAATTGAACAAAAATTTTACAAAATTGAAAATTTTGCCAACTTTTATTGAAATAAATTTCGAATTTTAATTCAAGTTGTTGTGACAAATATTTTGACATTTACTAAACGAGTTGTTCCAATAATTACATTTAATGAAGGATCGTAAGAACAAAAATTTTTTTTTAAGAAATTAAGAATTTTCATTAAATTTGTAAAAGCAAATTTTTAAAGTAACAACGGAAAAGAAATTTTCACGCGCGCTTGCGCGCGTTTAGTTTTGATAGTTTTACAATAATTTGGAAAAAATGACTAAAATAACTAGAAAAAAATATATTTTATCCAAATACCCGATCACTTGTCTATTGTCAAATAAATTTTTTTCATTGCACTTTTTAAAATTTGAATTAAATATTTTAGTACCTATTTTTCATTCAGTTTTACAATAATTAGAAATAATGACTAAAAGTAAAATTAAATTTGAAAAATGGATAATTTATTACAATGTTAAAACTTCAATTAATTATTTTATTTCTTTTACGCTTTTTTTATTGCACTAAATTATGTATTATTTTACATGTGAATAATAATATTAATGTACTTCTATTGAATATAGGAATGAGCAATTCAGCTGGTGTGAAGTGGCCAACTCCTAAAATTGCTTTTGAAGATGCTGACGTCATAAGAAGGACACGATTAGCCGGAGGAATTCCACTTCTAGTCAGTAACACTCCAGAATTGTGTATGTGTTGGGAGACGTACAATAATGTTATTGGAACAACAAAAAATCCTTATGACACTAGAAGAACACCTGGAGGCTCGTCTGGTGGTGAGGTAATAATTCTATTTTTTTTCTAATAAAAAAAAAATTACAATAAGATAAAAAAAAATTATCAGGTACACTCAAGATAATCTAAAACAACTATAATAAAAAACATTCTTTATTTTCTCATAATGAATTATATTGACTTTGAAAGTAAACATTCGAAAATATTCGTTGTACACTAAATTTAATTAATACTTTAATCTTATCTCTAATCTCATTAAAAATAAATTGACGCAAATATTCCCTAATATCACAGAAATAAAAGCATAGAATGAAAACAATATCATTCATTCCGTAACGTATATAATAAACGAACATAATATACATAAAAAAAACGAATTTAATACTTAAAAAACGAATCCCTATCTTTAAATATATACAGAAATTATTAACAATTAACAATTTTAAAAATTAAACAGAAGAAATTTCTCAATTTACTACCTACAATTTACTAACGTCATTCTTTTTAACAGTACTTTTCTTGCTAGATTCGTTCAATAATTCCAAAACTTCCTCGAGATGTTTCCCTTTAGTTTCAGGCGCAAGATTAAAGACAATAATTGGCCCGACAGTACAAACAATTGCAAAGAACCAAAATGCCGTATATAATCCAACCGAAGCCTCAACAACGGGCAATAGAAATTTACAAATAAAACCAAACATTGAATGACAAAGTGATGAGAGCATACACGCGAGTCCTTTGACTTTGACCGAAAACAATTCTCCAGAATAGATGTAGGGCATTGTCGATACTCCCATATTGAGAACAATTTGTAATATCACCATGCAAACTAATGGCAGCCATGAATATGCTGTCATATCGTAGTGCATGTAATTGTACATAAAGAAATAACCACCGATAATTGCTAAATTTATCGCCGAGACAAATCCAGAGAATAAATAAACAGGTCGTCTACCCCAGCGGTCAACTAATTGCGAAGCCGGCACACCAGCAATCACCTGCACACCACTCACAATCATCGCCGAATATCCAGGTTCCAATTTCGATCCCGACTTCTCGAAAATCTGCCTCACATAACTCTGAATAGCCAAGAAGCCCGAGAATGCGTAGGTAAATTCAGTGATTAATTTAATAATCAAACCCCTCCTCGATCCACGATCGGAGAACAATTCGTGAAAAACATTCTTCTCCGAATCTTCGCATTCCTTTATCGTCTTCTTCATTCTCTCAATGTCTTCGCTCACCATCTCTGGATATTTCTCGCCCGACAGCAACATTTGCGTTTCAATTGCATTCTTCTCTTGGCCCTTGAGTAAATAAAAATAAGGCGTCTCCAGCATTAGGGGAAATAGGCCGAGTGCAATTATTGGTATCACGCCCATGCACATATTCATATTTTGATAAGATAGAAAAACACCGGCGGCATTGACAATAAAGCCGCCCAAGTTGACGCAAATCTTGTCGAGAGAAAGGAACATTCCACGAACATTTTTCTCGGTCATCTCGCCAATGTAGATTGTGAGAAAGCCAAAACTTCCGCCATATCCAATGCCAACGACAATTCGTCCTATGCAAAGTAGAAGATACGAATGGGCGAAATTCAAGACAATCCAAGCTAATAATTGAATTAGGGCGTAGACAAATATTGTGTATCGTCGACCGACACGATTCATTAACAATGGATATGTGAGGAATCCAATAATTGATGCTATCGAGTCGATTGATGCCAATAGTCCTCCCTCCTCATTGGTTAGGTAATTTTCCGTTTTATTGCTTTTTAAGTAGTCTAAAGCAGGCGACGACCAGGAAACTTGTACTCCAACATCGATCATCAGAACGTAGCCTGTGAACAATACCACTTTTTTTATTATTTTTACTCACAGTACAATTTTTAATTCTTTATCTCTCTTAAAATTCCGCACTTTATTCGTATGTTCACAAATATTCTCTCGATTTAGGAATAATTAGAAAATTGACAAGGAAAAATGAAAATTTCGATTCATTTACAAAAGTACCAATTCCAAAATTAACAAGAACCAAAAATGTTTACCAAAACTTCAAATATCCACTTATTTTATATTTATTTCCAAAGTACAAAATTTCCAGAAGAAAGTTCTAACGTAATGTTTTTAAAATAAAGTTTCGAAAAATAATTTCTAGAATTGTTCTTAATAATTAACTATATTAATCTCTGTGGGTTTTCATTCATTCTGTTCGCAGTATGAAGTTAGTTTTTGTATATGCTTTTGTTTTTTTTTCTTTTTCAAAACACTTTGGTTTTTCGATTTGTCAATATCAATTTTTATTGTTTATTTAGAAAAGGTTAATAGATATTGCTTTTATAAAATAAGGTAAGACATTTTCATAATGTTGATTTAGAAATTTTATAATTATTTTTTGTTTATATTTTAAAAATTATTAGTTTCTTTTGAAATAAAAAGTTATGAAATTTTCGTTTTTAATTACAATTTTTAACAATAATGTTTTTTCTATTTTAAATTAATAACAAAAAATGTGTAGGAAGAATTTGTGTATTTAATAATTACAATTTTTGTTTTTTATGTATATAAAGATATTTTATATTTTACTAGCTAAAAAAATGCTTGTGTACTTTCTCATATAATAATCATGTCTATTCACAATTCACATTTTTTTTTATTAAAGAACAAAATATTTAATTTCATTTGAAGAATTTCTTTAATAAGATTTAATTTTTTAACTTTCTGAAAATCAATTTATATTAAGTTTAATCTAGAAATTAATGAAAAAATTTGCATAATTTCTTTTTCTGAATTTAAAAACGAAGAAAAAATAAAGTAATTTAAACTATTTATATTTCTCCATCAACATTTTTTTTAAACTTCCATTTTGTAATTAATTTTGAAAATCATATTGTTTTTACAAAATTTGTAGTATTCTTTTGCATAATTTCTATTTATTATCAAAATTTTTTTAACAAAATCAAAATATTATATTTTTAATCAGTATTGATTAATAGATAATAAGAATTAATTCTTTAGTATTTTTTAATAATAAATTAACTTTAGAAATAGAATTTTAAAAGTTAAGTATTTTTATGAAACTGAAACTTGAATCCAGTTACCAGTCCTACTTAATTTTTGAAAATTCGATATTGGATTTAAAACAAAAAATATTTAACATTTAAATTTAATTTCTAAAATTAAGCAAAGCAGGTGCTGGTAGCAAATCAAAATCATGAAAATTTCTTTTATTCTTTTCTATTAAACAATATAAAGTGTTGTCAAAAACATTTTGTCGGACAAATCGAATTTCTATAATTTCTTTTATTTATTTCTAACAAAATTTGAAAATTATTTAACAAAATGTTAAATGTTATTAAAAAAAGATGAAAAAACTGGAATAATTTCTTAATTTTTTAAACATAATCTTTAATAAAAATTTAATTTTTTTAGAGATAGATGATAAATGTTTTGGCTCAATTAACTTTTTTTCTCTAATTTCTTTTTTAAATTTAATACTGAAAATAATTAAGAATATCAATTGTATTCTTTTAATAGTTGACAAAGATTATTAATTAATTTATAATGAATGAGAATATAAATTGTAATTTTAATTCGTAATCATAATTGTTATAGTTGCTGTTTGATTTTTTGTTTCTTAACTTTTTTGTAATTTTTCTTTTCAAATATTTAAAATTTTTTAATTAATGTATTGAAAATCATCGAATTATTGCAAAAAATTTTATCAAAAAATTTAATAATAATAGAATTCCTTCACAAAATTCCACTATTTAGGAAAATAACTTAAATCTCGCGGAGAATTTTGTTTAAATTTTAAAAAATTCTAATTAAATTCTTTTTGCAGAATTTCTTTGATTTTTTTGGTCAAATAATGGAGTTCCTTTAATAATTTTAATTAAACATTTTTAAAATAATTAAAATTTTATGGAGAAGAATTTTTTTTAAATTGTATTAAAAATAATTGAATTCTTGCGAAAAATTTTACTATTTAAAATAATTTAATTATTTTTATTTAGAAAGATTTGTTAAAATTTTAGGAAATATTGAAATTCTTTCGTGAAATTTCAATAAAATTTTTGATAATATGAACAGTAATAAATCATTTTGTATTTAAAAAGTGATTTTTTAAAAATTTTGATTATGAAATTATTTAAAAAATTTATGTTTGTAAAACATAAATTATGTACTTGCAAATTTCTCAATTAAAATGATTAAGAAAACCAAATATTTCTTTAAAAAAAAATTATGAAATTTCTAAAAGCAATTTTAGTAAATTAAAATTAAATAAGTTCTTCGCAAAGAATACAATTATTTTTATAAATTATAGAATTTTTTGAAGGAATTCATTTATGTTCAATACAATTTTAATGAAATTACACGAAAATGATTCAATTATTTAAAAAAAAATTTTTTAATTATTTTTTTCATAGGAATTCAATTATTTTCAAATTTTTTGATAAAAGAAAATATATTTAATAATTTTATTAATTATTAATTTAATTTTATTATTTATTATTTTAATTTTATTATTTAACAAATTTTAATGTCTTACTACAGCAATTTGTCTGAATTAATTTGACAAATGTCACTTAACAACTGAAAGAAACGAAAAATAAATGTCCATTGGAAAAAAGTAGATTTTTTTTTTAAATTACGTTCATTGGATAAATAGTAATTTACTAAATTTTGCATTGTCACTTTCGCATCCTTACCAAATTCATAAAAATACAAAATAGAAAAATTTCTTCATAGACAGAAATTGCGTTTTAAGTAGAAATTCAAGAAATAGAAAATCGATTATTGATAAGAAATTTTTTTTATTGCTCTTTTCTTGGGAATAAATTTTTGTCGCATAAATATGATAATTTTCTGCCAATCTTGTACTTTTTCTAAATAAGTTAATAAAGAGGCCATAGAAGTTAAAAAATTAAATTTTATCATTACTACTGCAATTTCATGATAAATTCTAAACTTTTAGATAAATTTTTTTTTTTTAAAAAAAGATAAACTATGATTCGATACGATTATTTGTAAGATGACAAATTTTTCCAACAATAAGTGTATTACATTTTTTTATTTTTCAATTGGTAAAAGAAATTTCATTAATTTAGTCAATGAGAAATAGAAAACGCATATCCGTCATGGCCAAGTGATAGTGTAAAAAGTATGAATATGATAAAATTATTCTACTTGGATTAGTAATCAGATATTAGTTTCAACTAAAGTATCACGATGTGAATAATTGTAGTCTTGTCCATATTTTAAAGGCCCAGTAAAAATAACAAATAATAAAATTAAACTAAAAAAAAAAACTATGAAAAATTTTCTAAAGAATTCAATATTATTTTCAATAACAATTTTCACAAAATTCTTCTCAGGAAATTAATTTCTATTATCAATAACAATTTTAATAAAAAATTTTTCAGGAAATTAATTCCTATTTTCAATAACAATTTTAATAAAATTCTTCTCAGGAAATTAATTCCTATTTTCAATAACAATTTTAATAAAATTCTTCTCAGGAAATTAATTCCTATTTTCAATAACAATTTTAATAAAATTCTTCTCAGGAATTCAATTCCTATTGTCAATAACAATTTTAATAAAATTTCTCGAAAGATTTAAAAAGAAATCGAAGAGATTCAAAAAAAGTATTAGAAATATTTTTTTCAAATCATAAAATTTTTCAGTGACAGGAAAAAAATGAAAATTTTTTTAAAAATCAAGAAAAAAAATCAATTTTTTCGACAATTCTGTAAAAAAAATAAAAATATAGATCAAATAAGTGAAGTAAAAAATAAAGAAAATATACAAAAAAATAATGAATAAACAAAGAATATAATTAATTAGCGCGCCACAAATTTTTTTTTGATAAATTTTCTCTCTTTCCACTCAAGAGAATAAGATAATATAGGAAGCAATAAATTTCAAAATTGTTAAATTATTTAAATATGTAAAAATAATATTTTTTCCGGAAGTCTTTGAGTTCAAAGAGTACCTCATTAGCATCTCTTAGATAATAGTTTTAAATAGGCTTTACTCTATTACAGAATCGACAAAATTGCGTAATTTGTCTTTTTTAACAAGTTGAAAGAAGAATTGAAGTTAAAAAAAGTGAATTCTTTATTAATTAATTTATTAATGAGATAACGAGAAAGCGTAATTAAAAAAAATACGCACAAGAACTTTCAAAATGATTCATAATTAAAATATGTAAACAAACATAATTTTTAAAAAATTCTTATCTACGCAAAACACTATAAACTTTGTTATTAAAAATTGGAAAATACAATTAATCTCAATTGGATAACGGAGAAAGAATAAATTGAAAAAAAACACGCACAAATATTTTCGACGCGATGAGAAATTATTTATTTAAAAAAAACAATAACTAATTCAATGATAATTTTTATATTATTCAATAACATTGTTCAATAAAAACATTTTTTTAAATAATTTAATGACTTAACAATAATGATGAATTAAACCAAATTTTTTTCTATTAAAAATGTCTTTAATAATTTTAAATCTAAAATACTTGATTTCTTATACATTTTACTCAAATTTTTAAAAATAATTAAATTCCTTTGGAAAAATTTAATTAAAATCTTTGCAAATAATTTCATTCTTAAAAAAACAAAATAATAAAAAAAAATCTTATAGATATAATCTTATATCTTATTCGAAATTTTGTAAATAATTAGAATTTATGCAAATAATTTTATAATTAACATTGTTTTGAATAATTAAATTCTTTTCTTTTTTTTAAATATTTTTAAATAATTCAATTCGTTGGAGAAATTTTATTGCAATTTTTTCAAATAATTCAATTCTATCGAAAAATGTTATTAATTATGGAAATAATTAAAATGTTGGTAATAATTTCATGACAAATGTATTAAAAATAAAATTGAATTCCTATAAAGAAATTTACCAAAATTTTTCAAAACAATTGAATTTTTACGAAGAATTTTATTAAAATTAATAAAAAAATTCCTGTGAAGAAATTTATAAATTATGAAAATAATTGAAATTTTGCTGAGAATTTAATTAAAATATTCAAAAAGAATTGAATTTTTTCCATAGATTTAATTGAAATTGCATTGAAAGTATTTCAATTTCTCAAAATGAATTGAATTAACATTTTTTTAAATAATTAAATTCCTGACAAATTTTGTGCGAGAATAATTGAAATTGTGCTAGAAATTTAATTTAAATTGTATTGACAATATTTTAATTTTCAAACAAAAAGTAAATTAAAACTTTTCAAAATAATTGAATTTTTGCGAAAAATTTTATTAAAATTAATAAAAAAAATTCCTGTGAAGAAATTTATAAATTATGAAAAGAATTGAAATTTTGCTAAGAATTTAATTAAAATTTTCAAAAGGAATTGAATTTTTTCCAAAAATTTAATTGAAATTGTATTTCTCAAAATATATTGAATTAACATTTTTTTTAAATAATTAAATTCCCGACAAATTTTGTGAAAATAATTGAAATTGTGCTAGAAATTTAATTTATATTGTATTGACAATATTTCAATTTTCAAAAAAAAAAATTAAATTAAATTTTTTAAAATAATTAAAATCCTGCTAACAATTTTATGAAATTTTTTGAAAACAATTGAATTCTTTCGAGAAATTTTATTATGTATTTTTTAAATAATTGAATTCATTCAAGGAGTGTTATTGAATATGAAAATAATTGAAATCTTAGTAAGAATTTTATAAAAAATTTCTGTACTATACACGATTTGAATTTTCGCGTAAAATTTTAGCAAATTTTGAATAAAAATTCATTTTTTTTGGATAAATTTCATTTAAATCGTATTGAAAAAATTTGAATTCCTTCGAAGAATTTTATTAAAGTTTATAAAACAATAAACAATATTAGTAATTAGTAAATTAGTTAATATTTGGTTTTTTGATAATTTTCGAATCTGAAATTATTTCAAAATGGAAATTTATATTTGAAAGTAAAAAAATTTTTATAATTTTAATAATTATAATAATAATAATAACTAGATAGTAATTATAACATTCTTATTTAGCAAAATTTGATGATAAAAAATATTAGTAAAATAATTACTAAAATTAATTAATTAACCAGATTAATAATATTTAAAAAAGTAAATAATAATTGTTACTTTAATTTTAAATTTTGCCAATAAAACTGTTTAACAAAAAAAAATAATAATGAAATAATATCAAGTAATATTAATAATAAAAAAAATAATTTTTATATTATTCGACAAAATCTTTTTGCAAATAGAATAAAAATAACATTTTTTCAGTTCCTTTTATCTTCTTGTGAATAAATATGTAAAAAAAAATTCAGATTAAAATATGGAAAAGTATTTTTTTCTCTCTCTTAATTCATAGATTTTTGAAAACTAATCCAATTAGATGTGTGTGTGTGGTTCGAATAGTAACTGTTATTTATAACGAATAACAATATACAAAAGAACTTGTCATAACTTACGTATTTGAAGACATTATAGGACATGTAACAATAAGGCAAGAAATATAAAAGTATTTGAGACATTTTTCAATTTTTAGGAAGGAAAAAAATTTTTTTCTCTCTTTTTGTGAGAAATTATATAATCTTTTTCTCTTTCTCTTATACATGCCTCACAATAACTGTTATGTTCCTGTTAGTAGTTTGTAAAAAACAAACTTTTTTTTTCCGTGCATTCGTTGGGCCTCAAAAACGGGCCACAGAATTTTTGTTGCACTGTCATCTCTAACTTCAACAATTAATAATAGAAAATTTGTAATTATACACAACGTTTACGGTGAAAAATAAATTATTTTCCGCATTTACCACTAAAAAAACTCAATATTAATTAACATATTATTAACATATTATAATTTCTGGAAAAATAAACTTCTCATTGTTGTAGAGTTGTTTTACTATTATCGATTGTGACTAAATTCATTTTTTAATTTAAATGTTTTTTTATCGTTTAATTCAATTTTTTAAATTTAATTCTACTTTCTATCTTTTTAACTTATTTTTATATTTTTTTAATCCAAATATTATTATATTTGTACATTTTCTATTTTTTATTCAAAAATATTTAAGTTACATTTTTTTGTTTTTCATTCAAAATTTTTTAATTTGCTTTTTTTATTTTATAATCGGAAATATTTAATTTGCATCTTTTGTTTTTTATTCAAATAATTATTTTTTCGTTGCTTATTTTTACTCTCTTTGTTTTTCATTCAAATATTAATTTGCTTTTTTTATTTTATATTCAGAAATTTATTTTGGATTCAAAAATATTTTTGCGCTTTTTATTTTTAATTCAAAAATATTTTACGCTTTTTTATTTTATATTCGAAAATATTTTTACTTTTTTTGTTATTGTCCAAACATTTTTTACGCTATTTATTTTGGATTTAAAAATATTTGACACTTTTTTATTTTTGCTTCAAAAATATTTAGAACCCTTTCTTGTTTTTGATTCAAAAATATTTGGAAACCTTTTTATTTTCCTCTGAAATATATTTTTACGTTATTTATTTTTTATAAAGAAAATATTTTTACTTTTTTTGTTTTTGATTCAAACATTTCTTACGCTTTTTTGAATTCAAAAAAAAATGTTTATTCTTTTTAATTTTTTATTCAAATGTTTAATTCAAATGTTTAATTCAAATGTTTAATTCAAATGTTTAAATATTTAATTTTTTCTTTATTTTTTAGTGGTATGTAAATATTCGTTAGAATCTGTGTTTGAATTGAAGTATAGAAATAATTAGTATTTTTTTAAATCTTTCTCAATGTTTTGTTTGAAAAATTATTATTTGAATTCTAAACAAAAATTTTTTTTTCAGATCTTCTGTCCGAAAAAATGTAGAAAACAAATAATTTGGAATTTATGATTTTATTTTTCACCGTATGTTATCTTTGAGTATTATTCCGAATTTTAAAGCCGATATAAAATTAACTAAATACACTCAGAAAAAATGCTTTCTTAATTATATTTTTAACTGACATTGATTAATAAATAAATTTATTTTCTTATATCATTTTTATCAGAAATGAAATTTATTTATTAATTCATCAAAAAAACTTTATTACATTTAATCGAAAATGAAATTCATTTGTTAGCGAATTGTTTACATAATTTATATTACATTTATGGAACTAAATTATTTATTAATTTCTTTTCTATTGTTATTTTTTTAATATAATTATAATTAATAATTATTAATTTCAATCATTATAATTAATTATTTCAATAAATGTTATTATTAATAAATTTTTTTATTAACTATTTTATTTGATTTTGAAAAAACACTCTGTTTTCTCTACACCTGGAAATCATCATTATTTCTGAGTGTAAAAAGTTTTCAATAAACAGAATAGAAATGAAGAGAGCGAAGAGTTAATATATTTATTAAAAAAACTTACCACAAAGTATCGAAATAAATTGACGAAGGTAGGCATTTTTTTTTCTAGATTCATTATCACAGCTTGCTTTTTCTTGAATATCGAAAGTCCTTGAAGACGAATTCAAACAGAACAATTTTCCAAATTTCATAATGTTTCCTTAATTTTTTTTCTCTACGTTTTCCTGCGATTGAACAAAATTTTATTTACATTTCAATTCACTATTAGTTGTACGAAGAGATAATTTTATACTATAAAAATAAAAATACTTTTTTGTAAACTATAAAATATTAATTGAAAATTGAATAAATAAATAATAATAATTATTATTGTTATTGATATTACAGGCAAATTAGTAGAAAAAATCCATTGTTTTTTATTGTTCTTAATGCTACTATAATTTTTTTGTTATTTATTTATTTAATTAATTAATTAATTAATTACTTATTTATTTAATTATTTATTTATTATTTACTTATTTATTTATTTATTTATTTACATATTTAGATAGATTTTGATTGATAAAATTCAATTAGTATATATGAATATTCTATGGAAATAATTTAATTCCACACTAATTATTATTAATGACAAAAAAATAAAATAATTTTTTTTAACTATTTACAAACTGCGTGTACAATAGAAATAGAAAAATGATTATAACTTGCAAAAGTTTGACGTCAAGTTCCTTTCAATTACTTTTTCATTCTGATGGAAAAAGGAAATTGTATAAACATTTGATTATTCATGTTTACGCAAATAAATTTATTCAAAGCAGGTTTTTGAATAGTTCGCGTGCTGTAGGTGATTTTTGTTACGAAATTCCAATGATTTGATACGTTTTAAGTGAAATATATATCTTACAGTCCATATGAATATTACTGTAATGCATATTTGTGTGTCTATATACATACAAAGAAATTGCGTATTTATTAAAGTCAAAAATGACAAAATAGTAAATTGGAATTCAGCAAAACTTGATTGAGTTTAAGTTCATATGTATGTTTTCTCATAGCTAAAGGTTAAGAGCACTATTCTTTTTATTATTTATTACCAGATATTTTTTAAAGTATTTTTTTATAGTTTTATATTTTTTTCTAAATTATTGTTGTTTTTTATTGATTTATTAATTATATTACAATAATCGAGATATTCTGTCCAGGCCTCGGATGTTATGACTTTTTCGACTTTTTTCGACTATTTTCAAATAATGCGACTTTTATCGACTTTTATTAAAAAAAATTGCGACTTTTTCGACCTTTCTCTCAAATTTTGCGCCAAAATACAATATTTTTAGTATAAAATGCAACTTATTTCGACTTTTATACCGTGCAAAGTATAACTTACTATAGACAAACTTTTGGATGTTTATTTTTCAATCAGTTTTCTAATTAAACGTTTCAAAATATTACAATTAAAAAGATTTTGAATAATTAAAATTCTGTAAAATTTAATTAAAACTAAACCATCTTTTCAAGTGTTTTATTCCAATTTTTCAAATTTAACTTTTCAAGAATTTTAATTGAAAATTTTTGAAATAATATTAAATTATCAAAAATTATAATAAGTAATCTTGAAGTGTAGATTCAATAAAAATGAAAATATATGAAAAGTAGGTTTTAAAAATAATATTAAAATAGTTTAGAAAAGAATAATTTTCTGAATTATTACATTCTAATTTTTTTTAATTCAATTATTTTCAATATTTCCGAAAATTAAAATTCATACACATATTAATAAAAATAAAATTGTTCAAAATTATTTTCAACATTTCGGAGAAAATAATCATATATTTCAAATTTTCAATTAAAATTCTTGAAAATAATTTTGTTTCAAATTATAAAAAAATTTTCAATTATTTCTGAAAAATCATACATTACAATATTTGGAAAAAATTAATTCTTACAATTGTTTTATTACAATTTTTTAAGATTCAATTACCTTTGAATAAAGTAAATAGAATTTTTTGAAAATTTACTACTTTAAAATTTTTCAGAAATAATTACTTATAATTACAATTTTTTGAAAATTTTGATTTATTTTTTTATATTTTTAGAAAACTTAATTATTTTTCAAAAGATTATGACAAATCTAGAATTATTTTTTAAATGTTTTACTAAATTTAAATCAGATTTGAAAATATTTGACCAAATTTAAATTTTTTAGACATTTTTCAATTATATCTAATTGTAAAACTTTTTGTATTTTCATTAAATCATTTAGAAATATTTTTAAAAAGTTAATTTTTACGAATTTCTTTGTTAAAATTTTTGAAAATTTTCTATCTTAATTAATATTTTTAAATAGAAAAATGGACGGTTTAAATTATTATAAAAAATTTGATTTTTTTGTAATTAAATAATTTAATTTTTGAAGAAATTGCAAAAAATGATTAAAAATTCATATAGATAATTGATTTAGAGATGAAGTTTAGTTAAAAATTGTAGAAAGTAATTAAATTTATAAAAGGGTTATAGTTTTAATTTTTAGAAATTATTAAATTTGAAAAGTTGAAATTTCTAAAATTTTATTTTTTGTGAATAAAGAAGTAAGAAGTATTTGAATATTTATTTAGCAAAATTATAAAAGTTTTGATTAATTTGAATTTTTGTGAGAGCCAGTAATTAAATAATCGACTTTTTTCTATTTTTAATCGACTAAAGCGACTTTTTTTGTTCGTTAAAGTCGATCCGAGGCCTGTCTGTCAAATTGTCAGGTAAAAAGTTTGGGAATTAATTTTTAAATAAAGTGATTATTGTTTCAGTGGAATTAATTCCCTTAAAAATTTTTACAATAATTGTATTTTCACTGGAGAGTAAAGTAAGCAAATTGTATAAAAAAATATCAAATTATTAAAAATTTTAAATATAGTCTCTGAATTTTCTTATTCTTTAATTAAAAAAAATAGACAATTATTTGCATTTTTTTTAGAAATAATCAATTATTTATTTTTATATTTAAATAATTCAATTTTCGTATACAACTTTTCCATGAGAAATGATTTCAAAAAAAAAATATTCCAGTTGAAATATTAGAAAAAAATCCATAAATTGCTGTTATAATTTTAATTACATTACAAGAGGTTTTACATTAAAAGTATTTTTAAAATTTTATTCCTTATGGACAAATAAATAACAATAAGTATTCCAAATATTTATTAAACAAAAATTAATGGAATTTGCAAAATTTATGGGAAATAATTTGTAAAAATTGAAAAAATAGGAAAATTTTTTCAAATTTCATTAAAATGAATTTTATATTTCACAGCATTTTAATTTCTCAGTTCAAAAAAAAATTTTTTTCAAATATTTTCAATTTTAAAAGTAATATATTAAAAAATCATTGAATTGTTGCAAAGAATTTCATCCAAAAAATTTGAGAATAATATTGAATTCCTTGGAACAATTTGATTATATTTAGAAAAATAATTGAATTCTCGCGAAGAATTTATTTTGAATTCCTTCTAAAATTGTATTATATTTAGGAAAATAATTGAATTCTCGCGAAGAATTTATTATGTTACAATTTTTGAAAATTATAATTGAACTCTTTTTGATGAATTTCTTTGAATTCCTTTTTAAATAATAGAGTTTCTTTAATAATTTTAACTAAAGTTTTTTTAAATAATTGAATTTTATGAACAATTTCTTTTAAGTATTTAAAATAATTTTGTTTGCTATAATAATTTGAGTTAAACATTGAATTATAAAATTTTATTGAAATTTTAGAAAATTGTTGAATTCTTTTGAAAAAATTTGTAACGAATTAAGAAAAAAATTGATTTTTTTCGTGAAACTTTTTTAAAAATAATTGAACTTTCATAAAGAATTTTATAACGAATTATAAATATACAGTTAAATTGATTCGAAAAATTTATTAAACTATAAGAAAATATTTCAATTTTTTCGAGATATATTATTAGAATTCAAATAAAATTTTACTATTTATAAATTCTTTCATGCAATTTTTTTTTTAAATAATTGAATTTTTGCAAAGATTTTATAACGATTTAAGAAAAAATTGAATTCATTTATGAAATTTTTTTGAAAATAATTGAATTTTTGCGAAGATTTTATAACGATTTAAGAAAAATTGAATTTATTCATAAAATTTTTTTGAAAATAATAGAAATTTTTCAAAGATTTTGCTTTTTTAAAAAATAATATTAAATGTTTCGAAGGATTTATTAAAATTTTAGAAAATAATTTTATTCGTTCATGAAATTTTATTAATGTTTGGTTTAAAAATAATTGGATTTTTGTAAGAAATTTAGTAATTTATAAAAATGATTGAATTTTTACGAAAATGTCATTATTTATGAAAATAATTGAATTCTTGCGAAGAATTTTATTAAAACTTTTTAAACTATTATATTAATTGCTTTCAGTAAACATTTGCTATTTTAATATAGAATTTTGAAAGAAATTTGGTTTATATTTTAATTTGGTATATTTTAATTTGGTTTATATTAAATATGTTTTTAAAAATAATTGAATTCCTGAAAATAATTTTAATTATTGAAACAACTAAATTTTTTTTAAAATTTCAATGAAATAAATTGTACATTTGAAAGATTTTGATTAAATTACTTTTAAAAAGTGCTTTGAAGTAAAACAGTTCATATGTATTATTATCCCTCATAATATTAATTATTGATTAATTAATTTTAATATCAAGGCATAATTAAAAAATTTTAATTTCATTAAAAATAAATAATTAATAACTGTCAATTCTATTAAATAATTAATAAATTTCAATAATTACATTCCCATTTGGTTGGGGCAAAAATTTCAAAGGAGATAATTTTTTAAATTGAAATATTGCCTAAAAATGCAATAAACAATTTTTTTCACATTTTCGCAAAATATTATTAATAATTTTCTTTGTTAAAAGGCCGCACTTTTGGGATCAGGTGCATCTGTCCTTAGTCTCGCATCAGACATTGGAGGCTCTTGTCGATTACCAGCTATGTTTTGTGGCGTGTTCGGTCATAAACCTACACCAGGCGAGTAATATTATTTCTCAATATAGAGATAGAAAAAAAAATTAGACATAATTTTTTTCTGACACCGATAATGTTAATAAGCTTCGTTCAATAGAAGTAAAAATTTGTTTTCTTTGTCATTAATGAATCATTAGAACTATTGCATCATAAGAATTTAACAATTAAGTGAACTAATTTTTTCAATCACCAAAAAATACAACAAAAAGAATTGAAAAAGCTACAAAAAATGTTTTTTTTCTTTTTGCTTGAATTTTCGTTTTCCTTTCATTTTTATTTAATATTTTGTTTCGACTATTTTTCGATAAAAATTACTCTTCCTTTCTAATAGAATTTCCAAAAAATAACTGGATAATATCAATAAACGATTAATATTTTTTATCAGCTATGATAACACGAAAAAATTATTTTAAGTATCTGTTATTATTTAAAAATCAAAAAACGAAAAAATTTGATATTAGACAACTAATTTAAAGACAGAATTTTTTATTTATTTTTCAAAATTGAAATTGAAAATTGACACCAAGGGAAAAATTTCATTGAAAATATTTTTGTTCAGAAATGATTTTTTAATCATTAATAATAATAATAAAAAAAATAAAACCAAAAGAAAAATTTAACTGAAAATATTTATTTTAGAATTAAAATTGATTTTTAAAATAATAAAAACTTTAAAATAGAGGAAAAATTGAATTCTAAAATTCTTTCTTGCAGAATTGAAATTGAATCTTGAAAAATTGAAATTAACACTACAAGAAAAATTCAATAATTCCAAACTATTTGTTTTTCAGATGTAAAATTGAATATTTAAGTAATTACGAATTAACACCAAGGGAAGATTTAAATTCTAAAACACAATTAAAAAATGTTTAACGAAACTTTATATAAAATATAAACAAATAAACAATAAAAAACTAATTGAAAATAATAATTTTCAGGATGGATTTCAGTTTCCGGTCATATGCCAGGTTGTGCCGATGAAAATTGGCCGTCATATTTTTGCATTGCACCAATGACACGTTTCGCTAAAGATCTTCCAATGTTTCTCAAAGTTATTAGTCAAGATCCACAAGTTTCGAACCGTCTCAGTCAAAAAGTACGTCAACAAAATTATTAAATTAGCAAAAGAAAAAAAAAGAAGACTCACCTTCAAACTGAATAAAAATAGACAAATTAAATTTGCAACTTTCAAGATTTCGATGAATAATAAGAAATTTTTTCTTTCTTCTTTTATTTTTTGCAACACAAAACAATTGGATCCACAAAAATTTATTCTCTTGATGAATATTCAATAGACATATTTGCTCGAGTTTTTTTTTTTGTTGTTAATGAGAGAAAGCCGAAATTGAAACTAACACGTTTGTGAAAATTCTCAATTCAAGATTGATGAGTTTTGTGGTCCCCTAATAATAATAACTCCCACCAAGAGGAATTTCAACTTACCAATTAGAATTGAGAGCGACTTTATTCGAGTAGATTTTCCATATCGGAAAAATTTAACTCTGGATTTTATTATACACACTAATTATATTTGAAATACCGTAAAATGGAATCTTTTTTTTGACTGATATCAACAACATTCTTATTACATGACAATAAATGAAATTTGAACAAAAAAGAAAAAAAGTTTCAAACTTCAAATTTTTTTAAGTGTAATATTTTTTCGTAAAAAAGAGCAATTTTTAGTAAAGTTTAAATTTTTGTAAATATTTTTAATTTAAAAAACGGACTATTTTTGTAAAATTGAAAATTTTTATTTACTTTTTTAAATACAAAAAATTTCTTTTGCTTTTAACTAATTCAATTCGATTTGAACTGTTCACAATTTTAAAATAGTTTTAGAGTTGATTCTGAATTGAATAATGGATTTAATTAATTATTTTAGTATTTCTTGTTTTGAAGATATTCTTAAATTTAAAAAAAAATTTGTTTTGAACCTTTTTATCTTTCAAACCTTTAATTGTGTTCAAAAAATTATTAACGTAAAGGAAATAATTTTTGCAGTATAAAATTTTTCAAAAATTACGAACTGGTGTAAAAATCAAAATCGTAGTAAATTAAAATTTTACTGGAATTAATTGAATTGTTACAAGGAATTTCAAAAAAATTTTGGAAACTAATTCAATTTTATCGCGAAATTTAATTAAAATTTAATTAAAATTAATTGAATTATACTGAAGAATTTTATACAAATTTTTGAAAATAATTTCGAGAAATTAAAAAATTCAATTAAAATGTGTAAAAATACAAATTCAATTATTTTGAAGAAAAATTAAAATTCTTTCGAAAAATTTAATTAAAATTAGACTAAAATAGATTAAATTGCATCAAGAAATTTTATTGATATTAATTGAATTCCTCTAAACAATTTTCAAATTTATGACAATAATTCAATTCTTGGACCGAATTTTATTCAAATTTCTGATAATAATTGAGTTGTTTCGAAGAGTTTCATTAAATTTTTTAAAAACAATCGAATTCTTTCAAGAAATTTGTAAAAATTTGTAAAAATGCAAATCAATTATTTCGAACAAAATTTAAATTCTTTCGAGAAATTTAATTAAAATTCTACTGAAATTAATAATTGAATTCTTCTGAAGATTTTTATGAAAAATAATAATTGATTTCGTTCGAGAAATTGAATTAAAACTGAACTGAAATAAATTTAATTCTTTCAAGAAATTTTATTAAAACTGTATTGAAATTAATTAAATTCTCCGAAGAATTTTTATAATTCTAAAAATTTCCAGTCCATATTAAATAAAAAATAAATCATTTTTTTCCGTTTTGCTTTATTAATTTGTAAATTTAAAATTTTCGAAAAAATATAAACAATTCAGTAATTAACTATCGATTCTTCTCTCTTCAATGCAATAAAATATTTTTTGTTTCTAAAAATAAATTAAGAGAAATATAATTCTAATCTTTTGTGTAAATGATATAAAATATTTCAAGTTAAAATTACATTTAAAAACAAATAATAAACATAGAAAAGAATTAATATTTTCTTCTAATTGCAGGTGGATTTAAAGAAAATCCGTTATTTCTACATGGATTTCAAAAGTGATAAAGGCATAATTAACACTATTGACAAAGACGTTAAATTAGCAATAAATCAACTCACTAAACATTTAGAAAATATCCATGGTGTTACAGTTCAAAAGGTAATTTAGAATTTCAACACAAGAAAAAGTAATATAATTTCAAAATATTTTTTTTTCAATCAGAGAGAAAAATGGAAAATAAAAAATAATTTTTGTTTTCAGATAGAATTGAAAGATCTCGAGGATGCCTTTGAGTTTTCAACAATAAGTATTGTTCAAATCGATGGAGTGGAATCTATTTTTATGAAAGGAACCGATCCGAAAGTATGTATTTGTTAAACAAAAAAATATCTGTTTGCTTTTTTCATTTTTTTCTCTCGAGAGAATATACTGAAAATTAAAATTCTTTGGAAAAAATTTATAAAATATAAACAAGATTATATAGTTGAAATTCTGGTGCATTAAAACTTTTGTTAATTATTATTCTCTCTAATGTTAAAATTATAATTACTATTAAAAATTTATTTTTTTTTTGGTCTTTCGTTGCTATTTTTCTTTTTTTTTACTTGTATTTTCAACATAACTAAAAATTTCATCTATTTATTTCGTCAAATAAAATTGTTAATCGAAATTTTGTTCAATATGTATTTATATTTATTCATTTATTATTTGTTTTTAATTTATTCACAAAAAATCGTACTTATGAATCAATAATTAATAATGAGTCACGTGTTGGAAATTTTTACATTTTTTGAAAAATAAAAATAAATAAGAAAGAAAAACAATTACAAATGGAAAGTTTTTCTTTTCTATATTTAAATCAGACCGTAATTAAAATATCATTAACATCCATAACTAGAATTGGTGCTTCAATTTAGAAAACTCATAAAAGTTATGAACAATTTTCCTTAAATATTTATTTTTTTTCTCTTAAATAGGTAGGAAATTTTTTTCAAATTTTTACCTAATATTATTAGTTGTCGTTATTATTATTGTTATTATTATATTACAGTTAATTAGTTAATTACTTTCTATTTGTTAAATTGATTTTTACAGACAATTTCTTTATTGGAAATTAGTATTATTATGCATTGTTTCTTAAATTTATAAATAAAATAAATCAATGAAAATAAAAAAAGGGTAAAATTAAAATTTTTCTAATTGTGAAAGATTTAATCAGTAATAATAAAGATTATCATAAAGTGTGTAACATAATTTCAACTATTGAAGATTATATATTTTTATATATAGGTATATATTTTATAAATGTTTGATTTAAATATTAAAAATTTACTTACGACAAGTGTTTAAATAGAAATAATAATTGAAAATCAAGATTATTTCATATTTAAGATTAAGATAAGGGACAATATCTAAAAATCAGAAACGGATATTTGCTTGTGTGGAAATTTTAGTCAAACAAGTTTAAAAATTCTACCAAGAATTTTTTTCTTATAATTCTATTCCTTTTTTTCTTGCTATTTATTTATATATTTATTTATTTATTTATTATATCATATGTTTATATATTATTCATTATTTATTTATTATATCATATGTTTATATATTATTCATTATTTATTTATTATATTGTATATATTTCAGAATTGGAAAAGTGTCAATTTGGAAATATTGAAGTACTTGTGCTTTTTGTCGCCTCACAATTTTCATGCAATATTTTATGGTGTCGTCAAGAAAACCGTGGAGATGTTACCAAAATCTTTTAAAATTCGAATGATGGAGAAAAATAATGCTGTTAAAAAATATCTCGAGGTAAAAAAACAGGAATTAAATTAAAACTCACTTTTATTTAGCATTTGTATTTTTTATTTTGCTTTTCATTTTGTTTTTCTATTTTCATTTCAATATTTTAATCCGATTTATGTTGTTTCTCTATTTTCTTTTTTCTGTTTTATTTGATATTTCCTGTTTTATTCTTTATTTCCTATTTTTTGTATCTATTTTCTTTTTTATTTTCTATTTTATTTACAGTTTGCAATTTTTATTCTACTTCATTTTACATTTTCTATTTAATTCTCTGTTTTCAAAATTATTTTCTATTCTTTTTTATTTATTTCTCTATTTCACATTTTATTTCTTATTTTTTTCTATTTATTTCTCTATTTTCCATTTTTTTCTTATTCTTTTCTGTTTATTTCTCTATTTCCCATTTTTTTCTTATTCTTTTCTGTTTATTTCTCTATTTCCCATTTTATTTCTTATCTTTTTCGATTTTATGTACATTTTATTTTTATTTTATTTTTTATTTTGCATGTTATTTCATATTTAAGTTTCTATTTTATTTTGACTTTTATTTTCCATTTTCTGCTTTATGTTCTATTTCATTCTCTATTTTCTACTTCTTTTTTCTATTTTCTATTTTAATTTCTTTTTACATTCTATCTTTATTTGATTCTATTTTGTTATTTTTATTTTCAATTTTATTTTCTGCTTTGTATTTCATTTTCTACTTTAGATTCTATTTTATTTCGTCTTCTATTTTCTGCTTTCTTTTTTACTTTCTAGATACTTTATTTTTTAATTTCTATTATTTTCAATTTTTTTCCATTTTCTGCTTTATTTTGTACTTTCTGGATACTTTATTTTTTAATTTCTATTATTTTCAATATTTCACTTCCATTTTCTGCTTTATTTTCTATTTCATTCTCTATTTTCTTCTTTATTTTCTGTTTTAATTTTTATTTTCTGTATTTTGAGTTAGAATATTAATGTATTAACAATATTTTTTTATTTTTAATTTTTAAAAAAACGTTTTTTGCCTATAATTTTAAAAAATGTTAGGACATTTATAAATGTTTTTCCATAATTTTGTAGAGTTTTTTAGACGCATCTTTTCAGCCCTAATTGAACATTTTTCGTTTATATTAACCGAAGATATTAAACTTCTAAAAATCTATAATTTTGAAAAATAAAACTTTTTTGCAAATTTTGTTGCAAAATGTAAAGTAACTTTAAAAAAATATTACTTCCAACCTTTAGAACATTAAAAAAAGCTTCGATTAACCTATTTTTAAATCTAATTTTACAATGAATATCGAAATTATTATTTTAAAAACCTAAAATTGTGAAAAATGACAGTTTCTTAACTTTTTTGTTCGAAAACTTTTCTTTAACTATTACAACTATATCGTAAGGTATTGAAAAATACATTAATTTATATAAATTTTAATCACTTTTACTCTATATTTAAAAAGTTATTCATATATTATAATCTTTAGGAGGAAGCAAAGTGTTGAAGAAATGAGCACCAAAATTATAACAAAAATGTACAATTTGGCAGCATTTTTGTTTATTGCATTTTCTACTTTATTCTCCAACAAAATTCTCTCTCTAATAACTGTTTTTCTTTTCACAGGATTTATTAGGAAACGATGGCGTCTTAATTTGTCCAACTTTTTCCACTTCGGCATTTTTTCACTATGAAATGTTGCAAAACGTTTACTATTCTACATTTATGACGATTTTCAATTCGCTCGGACTTCCGGTCACTCAATGTCCAATGGGCATTACGGAAAAGGGCCTTCCAGTTGGATTGCAGGTGAGTAAAAATTATTTTTCTAATAATTCAAAAAAAAAATGGAAGATAAAAAATAATAAAATTGTAACTAAAAATTTTAGATCGCTGCCAAATCAAATTGCGATCATTTGACAATTGCCGTTGCGCAAGAGATCGAGAAAATTTTCGGAGGATGGCAACCTCCTCCAAGTAACAAGGATACAATATAAAAAAGTCAATTTTCTATATTCTGGACCACTGTCCCACTATTTATGTTCCTGTACATAATTACATTTGATAATTAGAAATATTTTTAATTCTATTTTACAATAAGTATCGCAGTCACTAGTTATTTTTTCTCATAAAGTAGAAAAACGAAACACTATATATTTAGTTAAAAGTAATTTAAATTTTCCCTTTGAATCATAGTTCAATTGACCTTAAACTAAACTAAAAAAAATTGAGAAAGTAGAGAATTAAAAAATCAAGAGCGTAGTATACTTAAAACTTCCTCGAGATTTTTCCCCTTTGTTTCCGGTGCAATGAAAAAAATACAAAGCGGTCCAATGAAGCAGACACTCGAAAATAGCCATAATACTGAATAAATACCAACGAGTTTCTCTAAAAATGGTGTCATAAATTTTGCCAAAAATAACGAGAGTCCAACTAAAATTGACGATATCATAACGGCAATGCCTTTAACTTTAACAGAAAACAATTCACCGGAATAAATATATGGCATTGTCGATAGACCCATATTGGCGACAATTTGAAAGAATGTCAGAAAAACTAAGGGTGTCCATGAGAATTTATCGACATTGATTTCAAGGAAATATTTGAGAAAAAAGAAAAACCCGACTGCAGTTAAACAAATCGATGACATTATTCCTGAGAGTAAATAAATTGGTCTTCTACCCCAATAATCAACTAGAAAACCCGATGAGAAACCAACCAAAGATTGTACTCCACTTATCAACATAACTGAATAAGCCGGTTTCATTGACGATCCAGTATATTTAAAAATATCCTGCGCATATGTTTGAATAACCAAAAAACCCGAGAAAGCGTACGTCAAATCGGTTATTATTTTAATAATCAAACCCCTTCGACTGCCTTTATCGCTAAACACTTCTTGAATTGCATATTTCTTCGAACTTCCACATTCCTCAATTGTCCCCCTTATTCTCTCAATATCATCCATCACCAACCTGGAATTCTCCTTAGAATTCAATTTCATTAATGTACGAATCGCATTTTCTTCTTGTTTCTTCATTAAATAATAATACGGTGTCTCGTGCATTAATGGAAATAAACTGAGGGCAATCAATGGTATTGAAATCATAACTAAATTCATTGTTTTGTAGGACAAAAATGCCCCCACTGAATTTAAAATAAAACCACCGAAATTCACGCATATTTTGTCAATTGAAAGAAACATGCCACGTAAATTTTTCTCGGCTATTTCACCAATGTAAATTGTTAGAAAACTAAATGTACCGCCGTAACCAATACCGACTATTATTCGTGATACTAAAAGAGAAATGAAATTTGTCGCTAAATTTAATGCTATCCAAGCAATTATTTGAATTAGGGTGAAAACTAAAATTGTATATTTTCTACCAACGACGTTCATTATGCAGGGATAGAGAATTATTCCGAATATTGTGCAAATACTGTCAATTGATGCGAGCCATACACTTTCATTGAATGTTATGGGAATTTCTGAGATGTCACTTGTTAAATAGGGAAGTGCCGATGATGTCCAGGAAATTTGCGCTCCAACATCGATCATGAGAACGTAACCTGGAATTAAATTTTTTTTCCATAGTTTTATTGAATCTTAAAATATCTCCTCAATGAAGTAGTGAAGCAAAATTTTCGAATTAGGAAATTTGTTTTCTTCCATATTAAGAATTTTCAAGCAATTTTTTATAACAGAATTTTCGATTTAAAAATTTAATTCCCTTGAATTCTAATTAAAATGATTTGAATTTAATTTTCAAATGACAAACAAAATTTTTATTCGAGAATTTTTTTGTAAAAAATTATTTTCTACTAAAAGTTTCGACTTCAATTAATGTTTTAATCACTTTTGACAGAAGATTGAATTGAAAAAATTTCCATTTAATTTTCAATTGATAACAAATTTTTGTTTAAGAAAACTTCAAAATAAAAATTTTGTTTACCCTTTTCAAAGAATTTTTATAAAAAATCAAAATTTTGCATTTAATTTTCAATTAGTAATCGAAATTTTCTAATAGAATATTCGAAATAAAAATTTTTCCTAGCAATTTTTTTATTGAAATTAATTTCTATTTAATTTTTTAAATGTTGAATAAAAAATTTTATTTGTGGATTTTCGAATTATAAATTTTTTCTTTTAAAAATTTTGATTAATAATTGTGATCTCAATTTAATTTTCAAATGTTAAACAAAATTTTTATTCGAGAATTTTCAGATAAAAATCTAGTTTTTACTTGAATTTTCAAGTTACAATGTTTTTTTTTTCATTTTCGACAGAAATTTTCTTTGAAATAATAAAGTTTCATTTAATTTTCAATTGACAACAAATATTTCTTTATGGAAATTTTTAAATTAAACAGTTTACTTTCTTAGAAATTTTTTTATTAAAATCCAAACTTGCATTTAATTTTCATTAATAAAAAAAATGAATTGATAAAAAAATTTGCCAACTAAAATTTTCAAGGTCTAATTTGTTTTCACATTTAAGAAGAATAATTAAAAGTTTTCATTGAATTTTCAATCGACACGAATACTTTTCCACTAAAATTTTCAATTTTTCATTTTTTTTTACTTTTAAAAAAGTAAATAAAAATTTTTATTTGAGAATTTTCTGATAAAAAATATTTTCTAATAACAAAATTTTCGAAGTCAAATTTTTTATTCACTTTTGACAGAAGATTTTATTGAAATGAAAAAGTTATTAAAAAAAATTTATTTACGAGAATATTTGAACTAACAATTTTCTCTCTTCTTTTTAGAAAGGAAATGAAAGTTTTTTTCTTAATTTTCATTTAATAAAAAAATGTTAATTTCCACATGTTTCAAATTACAAAGTTCTTTTTCTACCAAAAAAGGTTTAGACTTTAAATTTTATTTTTCCTTTATGAAGAATTTTCATTGAAATCAGAAAGTTTCATTTAATTTCGAATTAATAACAAAATTTTATATAAAAACTTTAGAAATAAAAATTTTGAGGTTTTCTTTTGTCTAGAAGAAGATTTAAAAAATTTCTTATTTAATTCTCAATTGATTTGAACGAAAAGAAACAATTTTTCATACGAGAAAATTTTCGAAATAAAAATTTTGTTTACCGCTTTTAGACAGAGAAATAAAAATTTTTTACATTAATATTCAATATCTAATAGTGAAAAAAATCATTTTATACGATAATTTTTGAATTAAAAACTCTTTTTCATTTTAAAGTTTAAAAATACAAATTTTTGTCGTAATTAAAAATTGTCAGTTAATTTTCAATTTTATATTTCTTTATCAACAATAAAACATCAATAATAATAAGTCATTAATTAATGATTTACTCGAAATATTGACTTTTCGAATACATATGATGCAAGATTTCTTGCAACTTACAAAAATTTTAATCAATGCGATGGATAATAATTAAGACTTATGTGTAATATAAATGTTATAACGTCTCATCATAAAGAAACCATTGTAATTGTTTTACCATATTTCATCAAAATATTGTTTCCAAAATATCTGTACGATTTTTATACAACCAATTTTTAGAAAAATATATTTATTTGTATGAATATTATTATTTTATTATTATGAGCACAAAAATCAATATATTATTGTAATTAATCATTTTTACAACAATATTATTAAAAATATTGGTAAAAATAATATTGACGAAAATAATTAGAAAAATAATGAATAAACTAATTGTAAAAATAGTAATAATAATGAAATTATTATAAATGATTTATAAATACATATATATTATATATATATATTCAATTTTTCGAATTGTAATCGATTTTATTAAAATTAATTGATTCCAAATTGATTGCAATTGAATTGAAATAATAATTTATTAAATATTTACGAAAATCGTAAAAAAAAGCACGAGATTAAATAAATCTAAACGAGAAAATTAAATAGAATTATCTAAAAAACGAGAATTTTAGGATTTAATGATAAGACGTTTATTTCAAAATCCCTTTTTATGAAATTAGTCATCGACGAAATGATGTGCCTAATTATTTTTTAATCTTTAATCCCAAGGTTGAAGTTATTAAAAATTTAATACAATATGTCAATATTTCCCATAGATTTATAATTATTATAACAATATTTTAATATAGCATTTCTTTTATTGTTTTGTTTTTTTTAAAAAAGTACATTTTTGCACAAAAATAAGAAGGCTGAGAAAAAATATAAATTTTCTTAAAATTTAATTTTTTTCCATTTTATTAAAAAATATATTTACAATTTTTTCTATTAAAAATTTTGTTTCAAACTATCAGCAATTTTCTAAAAAAAAAAATTTGTTTGTTATTTTATTTAAACAATATTTTTAATTCTCTTAACATTGTTTTCTTCAATTTTATTGCAAAATATTTTTAATTCTTTTAAAATTACTTTGTTCAATGTTAATTATAGAAAATATTTTAAATTTCTTATCGTTAAAAATTTATTGAAAAATATTTTAAATTTCTTATCGTTAAAAATTTATTGTAAAATATTTATAATTTCTTATCGTTCAAAATTTATTGAAAATTTTTTTTCAATTCTTGGTTTTCAAAATGTTATTTTCTGAAAAGTATTTTCAATTTTTTTTTTTTATTAAAATTACTGTTCACCGAAAAATATTTTGAATTATTTTTGTTCAAAATTTTATTAAAAAATATTTTCAATTCTTTTCTCGATGAAAACTGTTGTTGCAAAATATTTTCAATTTTCTTTCCGTAAACAAAATTATTTTACTCCAAAATTGTGTTGAAAAATCTATATTTAATATTCTTTTCAAAAAAGTTTTTTTTTCAATTTATTTGTGAAAAATTCTAAAATACTTTTTTTCAATTTGTTTTCCCTTTTCTAATGAAAAATACAATAAAATAAAAAATTACAAAATAAATAAATAAAAATAAAATGCAAAATATTTTCAATTTTTTTTTTCATAAATGAAATTGTTTTACTAATGAAAAATTAAATTAAATTAAAAGATTATCGCTCTATTAAAATAAATTTCTATTCTTACCTCCAAGAATGGATAAAAATTGATTGAAGTATGCCTTTCGATTTTGAAAATTTTCATTTTTAGTGATAATGACTTTGTCACATTTTCTAAAAGGAAGACAATTTTTAAACTTGAAGAAATTAACTATATTCATTCTCTCGTTTTTTTCAATACCGAAAATTGTAGAGAGAAAAAATTTGTAGTTAGCTCATTGTAAAAAACAAAATTAAAAGATGGAATTTCTTTTGGAAAAACTAAATAAAAATTATCTCTATTCGATAAATAATCCGGTTTACAAATTATCTAACAATAATAGTAATGTTTACGTGAAAAATATACAATTTTAAAAGTTTATACGTATTTAAAATTATGCAATAACAATTCATTCTGTTATTTAGTGAAAAAAAAACAATAATCAATATTTACTATCAGCTTCAAAAATTTACAAATTTTTCCCCTTTTTTCAAATTGACAATTATTTTCACTAATTTTTCCCTAAATAATAAAATAATTATTTTGATATTATTAATTAATTCAGTAATTGGACTATTACTTAGATAATTAAATAATTAGACTATTAATTAATTAGACAATTATTTTATATATACACATTATTTTATGCGTATTTAAAAGTTGTCAAAAATTGACAAATTGAGCCTAAATTGCAAAAAAAAAAATAAATTAAAAAAAATATACAAAAAGAAAAAATGAAAATAAAAAATGTCAAAAAATTGAGGCTAATTGGAAACAAAAATTTTTAAATTAGAAAAAAAGAAATGTGTGGAAAAAATAATTTATTTGAAGAAAAATTTTTATAAAAAAATCATATTTGAATTATTCGGATCATTTAAATTATTTCAATTACTTTTAATATATATTTATTTTATTTTTATTAACTACTTTAAAAATATTGTTAATAATTAATTTTTTAATTTTCACTTCTTTTTATATCTACAATTTTTTAATCATTAAAGTGTGCGCGAAGAAAAAGTTATAAGACTTGAATTCTCATGTAAAAAGTGAAAATTTGCAAATGTTGGAAATAATCGTTTTTAATCAGGAAGAAAAGTGAAGCGAAAATTTCTTCCTTATATCAAGCAAGTTGAACTGTTGGTCAAAGGAGAACCAACAGTTATAAACTCGCTCTCGTGTTGTAATGATCAAAGACGAATAATTTTTATTTTATCACTAAATCAACAATAATTTTCGTCAAAAATTGCGCTTCATTAAATTTTTTTCATTTTTAAATGTTGTTCAAAAAAATTTATGACTTCGTAAATATTTATTTATTTAGTTTTTAAAATAAAATTTCTATTTTATTTTCAATTACATATTTTACTATCTTTTGTTTTCTCGCCCGATAAGACACGTGAGTTTCATTGTTACATATTATTTATAATAATTATCTTTCTTCTTAATTATCGCACACACACTTAAAATTTAATATTTTTCTCGTAAAACTCTTATATTAATTAATTAATTAATTTATTATTATTATTATTATTATTATTATTATTGTTATTATTATTATTCTATTTATCGTTTATTTAATTTATTATTGTAATTATTATTATTATTATCAGTTTTTCAAAAAAATATATAAATTGTATTTATTTGTTTATGTTCAACTAGGACAATTAGAACAATACCTCGATAGAAATTTTTCAAAAAATTTAAAATTTTACTTGAAAATTTTCTTAGTAAACAATTTTTATTTGAAAAAAAAATTATTTTAAGAAAATAAATACGAACACGTAATATTTTCTTTCTAACGATAATTTCCTGTCTATTTTAAATGTAAATTTATGTGGAAGAAAAAAAAATGTTTTCCCACCGAAAATAGTGAATTATTTTGGTCAAACATAAAATTTTTTTGTCTTTAAGAAATTAAAATTAAAATTCTTTAGAATTTTGTTTGGATCTAAATCAGAAAAATAGAAACAAAAGCACATAACAAAAAAAACTTGTATTCTTAATCTTTCACATTCAATAGAATTTTTAAAATGGTCAATAATAATTATACACTGACAAATTAAAAATAAAACACTATTTATCATCATATTTACGTATTTGGAAATAATTGAAACTTGAAAACCCTGAATTTGAAGGAAAAATCCTTTAACAATTCAACAAAAGAGAAGAAAAAAAAATAATTTTATTATGTGAACAAATGTTGACATTTGTTTAAAGAATTTTTCCAAGAAAAATTTCTTTTAGTACTAATATTTAAAAAAGTATTATTTGCTTTTTGTTGAAGAAAAATTATCAAAAATTACATAGAAGATAAATTATCCAATTATTAGAATTTATGAATTAAGTATTAATTCTTAATTAATTATTTATGGTAAATTATCTGTTAATTAATTATTGTTAAATAGTTAAACAATTAATTATTTATTGTTAATTTATTTATTGCTAATTATTATTTTGTTGCTTATTAACTATTAATTGATTATTTGCTCTAATTTTTAATTAACTAATAAATAAAAATGGTTTATTTTTAATTTTATTATTTATTTGTCTCAATGAATTCTTTTTCTAAGCTGCGGATTTTATCATTTCTTCAAATACGATTTTTTTTATCAGGTATAATATATCGATTATATACATAGTATCCCCTTGACCTCCAGTGGTACAAGTTCAATAAATACTTTAACGGCACATGCAAAGATTTTGTTATGTAGATTTTTATTTGCATAAATAAAATTAAAAAAAATGAAGAATAATAATTACAAATTCACTACATTGTCTGATTTAATTTTATCTTTAGAATTATACTTTTTTAATCTTTATTATTCAATATATCTATTTTAGTTCCGATTTGTAAACAAAAAAAATCTGTCTCCCTTTTTTTCTGTTTATGGACAAATATGAACAAAGTTTCATTTTTGTTCATCAAGAAAAAAATTTAAAAAAAAATAAATAAATTTTTATTTTGTTTCGATTAGTAATTTTTAATTCAAATTTGAAAAGAGAAATAAAAATTGTCTCTTATTTTTTTATGGTGGGCAACTATGAAAATTTTCATTTTACTTGATTTCCTTTCATTAAAAATAAAGTTTTTTTTTAAATTTGAAAGTTCACGAAATAATAAAATTCAATTTTATTTATTTATTACTAACGGGACAATTTTTCTTCTATAGTAGTTTTTTAACTTCAAATTTGGAATAAAAATATTTGCTCTATTTTTTTCTGAACAAATATGTTTAAAAAATTAATTTTATTTTATTTAGTAAAATAAAGTTGAATCAAAATTTAAAAAAAATTGTCTTAAAGGAAAAATGTATTTACACTAAAAACATATTTCACTTGTGCAGCTTGGTTATTTTATTTTTGTTTTTTTTAATGTTAATTGTCGAAAGTGCTCGAATACACTACTTTCACTTGAAATACATTCTCAGAAGATCAATTTGTATTGATAAAAATAATTACATGATTATTTTGTATTTCTTTTTTTTTTTGCCTAAAGAAAGAAACGATTAGAACCACCCAAGAAGGGAAAATATTTTCAAATTCAAAATAATGAATTATAATTATTAGAAAAAAATTGAAAATTTGTAAACAATTTACTCAACAAAAAAAAAAATAAATAAATACAAGTAATAAAAAAATGCACGATTTTATCTCGATTATAATAATACAAACTTGTCTGTCTAGCGTCTATAGTTTACATTGATTCAAGGTTTTTGGTTCCGTTCTTGTAATTTTTTTCATTTTTTTATTATTATTTAATTTAATCTCTTTATCATAAAAAATGTTTATTCAATTATAAGTCATAAAATGTAGAAGGAAAAGAGAAATAAATAAAAGTATGCAACAAATTGATGACAATATATTTTTTTTTTTTGATAAATTCAGAATACGGAATCAAGTCAAATAACTTGACCTTTTCTTTAATGAAAAATGTATCACAAATTTTAGAATAATATTTCCAATGTTCTGCGCTATTTTTAAATTGGAATTTATTAATAGTTTTAACGATGACATATTTGTATCAACCTTGATTTTTATTATCAAATTTTATTATAAACTCGAATGAATTTTAATTTACTGTTCAATTTTCATTTAATTAGAGAAAAAAAAGTCAAGAACATAAGAGAATAATCGTTTGACTTGCAAATGTAATTCAACCTTTTTTTTATGTATCTTATTAAATGATAATTTTATAGACTCAATAAAATATACACCAATGCAAAAATATACATGCATTTTTTTTAATTAGTGCAATCAATTTAATTGACTGTAAGTATTGAATCAAATTTTTTCTGCTTATCAAAAAGAAAAAAATTTCCACTGTTCTTATTATTAATCATTATTTCATTATTTTTTTCTCTTTATTGTGTTTTTTAGCTTAATTTTTTTATTTTTTTTTCATTTTCATTTTTTCATTATTTTCCACTATTTTTTATTATTTTCTTTTATTTCTATTCTAGTCAAAATTTGCAAAAAAATAGAAAAAAATTTTTTTTTGTAATAGTGCAGATGAAGAAATAAAATACACTTATTTATTATTTATAAATCATAAATTATTGTTATTAATTTCCCTCTTAATATTATTTATTATTACTGAATATTTATTTGTCAATTTTATTCAATAATAATAAACGAGAAATGATCTACGATAACTTGTTCCTAACAAAATGGTTAAATTTTAACAAGAAAAAAATGCGTTTGTCTCAATTTGTGGCAATAAAAAAATGTCCTTAAAAAACGTCTCATTTTTTTTTTTTTTTGAACAATTGCAATGAATAGCAGAACAGTAAATTATGAAATAAGAAACTATGCAATTTGCAATTCTTCCAAATTGCCGTCACGTGCAACTATTTTGAAAGTCTAAAGCTCAAAACATCATCAAGAATGCTTCCTTTGTGCCCGTTCAAATTGAAATCTTATTCCAAGTTTAGTTTTCACACATTGCACTCAATCATAAAAACAAGAACGTGCAGGAAATTCCATTAATTTTACACTTCACAAGGTCTCATTTATTCCATTTTTCTTCAATCGAATATTAATATTAAAATTTTCAATGTTAACTAAATGTTAGATAGTAAAAAATAATAAGTGACAAATAATAAAAAAAATAATAGAAATGGCAAAATTGGTAACAAAAATAATAGAAACCAAA
Source organism: Leptopilina drosophilae (assembly GCA_032873175.1). NCBI lineage: Eukaryota > Metazoa > Arthropoda > Insecta > Hymenoptera > Figitidae > Leptopilina > Leptopilina drosophilae. Next base: position 22,216,296 of record CM065483.1, read on the forward strand.
AAAATAATAACTAACAAAAATAAAAACGGCAATAATGATAATAATAATGATAATAATAATAATAATAATAATAATAATAATAATAATAATAATAATAATAATAATAATAATAATAATAAAAAAATAATAATAATCAAATATTAGTAGAAATATTAATTATAATATAATTCACATTTTTACATTTTTCGATACTAAAATAAAGAAATAACAATTCAAAATCATTTTTCTCTCTTATAAAAAGGTAAAAATAAATATTTTTCATTTCTTAATAATTTTCAGAATGGAGTTAACAGTTCGTCTAGCAATGATTATATTAAAATTAATAACAAAACTTTTACAGCCCATTTATTGGTTTGTAAATCGTCATCGACCGAAACAACTGCCAGCTATTAAGAATCCATTATTATTACTCAGTGCCAAGGAATTAGCGAAAAAAATTCGAAATCGAGAGGTTCATTTAAAAAAAAACATAATTAAATATTTGTAGTAAATGAAAATTTATCTAAACACGGAGAGAAAAATTTAGAAAAGATTTTTGAGAAATCAAAAAATACAGATTTTTTTCTCCCTTAATATATATTAATAATTATTTAGTCGCGAATTTAGTCGCGAATAATTACATCAATAATTATTTATACTGATTTTTAGTCAAATTAATTAAAAATTATACTAATCATTAATTAATCATGATTCAAATTATAATTTCTTAAAAATTCATTTTTAACAAAAATTAATAAGTTAATACGATATTATTTTTTCGACACTATTTCTGCAAGACTATTCTTGTCCTACAATATTTCAAATCTTTTGAAAAATAAATTAAATTATATCGAAGAATTTTATTAATATTTCAAACAATAATTGAATACGCAGAATTTTAATATCTATGAAATTTTTAATTCAACCTTTTTTTTACTATTTATGAAAATATTTAAATTTTTTAGAACCAATTATTGAATTTTTTCCTTCTTTCCAGAATTTTTATTGAGATTATACAAAAATTGAATTCCTGCGAAAAATAATTTTATTCTTTACAAAATTAATTAAATCATTCCTTTAAAATTTCTGCAAATATAATTGAATTTAATTTCCGAACGAAGAATTATTATTATTTATGAAAATAATTAAATTGTTTTGAAGAGTTGTATTAAAACTTTTGAAAATAATATACAATCATAATTAGTTAGTTATAGTTAATAGATTAATTTTTTTCAAATTTTTGAAGCATTAATTATTAAAAAATTAAATTTTTATTTTCGAAAATAAAAAAATTTGTAATTTGTAAATATATTATTGTAATTTATTAATTAATTAATTATTGAACATTGATTACAATTAATAATTAATTTTAGTAATAAAAAGAAATAATTGACTCTTCATTTTATGATAACTGGAAGATTTCAAGTGAGGCTGTGGTGAAAGCTTATATTGAACGTATAATTGCTGTGAATCCACAAATAAATGCCGTCATTGAAAATCGATTTAATGAAGCAACGAAGGAGGCAAAAATTTGTGATAAGAATTTGGATTCTGGAGTAGTGAATATTCACACGTTGGAGAAAGAGCAACCACTCTATGGTGTACCATTCTCTGTTAAAGAAGCTTGTGCCCTCAAAGGTACGCACTTAATTAATTAATCTAATTTATCAATTTAAAAAAAATAAATATTCAATCATTGAATTTGAAAATAATTTAAGTCTTGTCAAGTTTTTTATTAAAATTCTTTAAAATATAGTTGAATTTATCCTGAAAATCATCTTTAAAAATTCAATTAATTTTTATTCATAATAAAATTTTTATCAGAAGTTCTCTTATTTTTAATATATAATTTTAATTGATTTCTTAAAAATTTCAATTATTTTCAGAAATAATATGATTTTCGCTGAAATTCAATTATTTTAAATACAATTTTAATTGAATTCCTGGGAAAATTAAACTATTTTCGAAATTCTTCGTAAGAATTCAATTATATAAATAAATAGTACATTTTTCACAAGAAGTCAATAATTTTAAATTCAATTTTCATCAAATTTGTCTAAAAAATTTTCTTATAAATAAATAGTACATTTTTCCGAAGAAGTCAATAATTTTAAATTCAATTTTCATAAAATTCGTCTAAAAAACTTTCTTATTTTTTACAATTTGAAAAAATTCAATTATTTACAGAAATTATAAATTTTTTCGCCGGGAAAGAAAACCTTTTTAAATGATTACATTTTAAAAAAACTTAATAAAATTCTATTCAAGAATTCAATTACTTCCAAAAATAATGAAATTTTCGATGCACTAAAAATCATTGAATTCCTGTTAAGTATTTATAATTGAACTTGTTAAAGAAATTTTATTAAAATTTAATTTTAAAAAATTGAATTTCCCAGAAGAATTATTATTTAATAATTTAATTTATTTAAAATTTAATTTATTTAATTTAATTTAAAATAATTTATTATTTAATAAGAAAGATTATTTACAAAAAATAATTTAATTCTTGTCAAGAATTTTACAATTTATAAAAATAATTAAATTGTTTCGAAGAATTTTATCGGAATTGTATTAAAAATTGTTGAAATTAAATAATATTAACTTAATAATTACTAAATTCTTCTGAAAATTTTATTATTTATGAAAATAATAGATAAAAATAATAAAATTTGTTCAAATAAAAAATTCAATTGTTTAGTAGATAATTTAAGTTAGTACCGAGAATTAAAATAATCTAAAAATAATAATAATAATTTAAAGGTTGTCACAATTTTTTAAAACAACTGAATTATATCAACAAATTTTATAAAACTTTTTAAAAATATTAAATTTTTTCAAAAAATCTCATTAAAAATGTGTTAAAATAATTATTAATTATTAAATTTTAATAAGCAAATTATTTCAAAATTTTTTTAAATAATTAAATTCTTTTGAAAAATTTTAATATAATTTTTAAAAATAATTGCATTTTTCGAAGAATCAATTTAAATATTGTTTTAAAAATAATTTAACTTCTGAGGAAATTATAATTAGTTTTGTGAAAGTAGTTTCATTTTAACAACTAATTTTATTAAAATTTCTAATAATAATTGAATTTTCGCGAGTAAGTATCATTTATACACATAATTTTTTTTAACATTTTTTTTCTTGAAAAAAAATTACTTCCAAGGAATCCTAATAACATTGTATTAAATTAATTTAATTCCTATAAAGAATTACATTATTCATGAAAATATTTTAATCTTTCAAAGAATTTTATCTAAAAATGTTTGAAAATAATTGCATTTTTTGAAGGAATTTTAATAATAATTTTATAAGTTATTATTATTTAAAAACAATTTCATCAAAATTGTGGAAAATTAAATTTCAATCCACTTTTTTTATTAAAAAAAAATAAAATTTTTTGAGAAGATTTCTTTTATGTTTTGCAAGGTTGCAGTTTCACAGCATGTACACTTTCGCGTAAAAACGAGAAAGCGCCGGAAGACGGTGAAGCAGTGAAATTAATGAAATTAGCGGGTGCAATTCCATTGTGCGTGACAAATACACCAGAAATGTGTTCTGGTTTTGATTCGTCGAATCTTATTCATGGCTCGACAAACAATCCCTATGACACTAGACGAATAGCTGGCGGCTCTTCCGGCGGTGAGGTAAATCTAAATAAAAAAAATTAATTATTTACTTTCAATAAAAATAATTTTTCAATTTATATTTACTTAAAAGGGCGCATTAGGAGGAGCTGGTGCAACTCCCCTGGGAATCGGTTCGGACATTGCCGGTTCAATAAGACTTCCCTGTTTATTTAATGGACTCTTCGGTCACAAAGCTACTTCCGGTATTACTTTTTTCTATTTATTCGTAAAAAAAATTCATTACAAGAAAGAAAAAATTTCATTAAATATTAATTTATTTTTCCCAATAATTCAATTACTTTTAATAATTATATTTATACCTAATTAATTAAAATAATACCTAATTAATAAAATTCTTTGAAATAATTAAATTATTTTTATGAATAATAAAATTCTTCGAAAGTAATTAAATTATTTTTTCAACAATTATTAATAAAATTTCTCGAAAGAATTCAATTATTTTCATAAATTACAAAATCCTTAGAAAAAATTCAATTATTTTTATAAATAATAACATTTTTTATTGAAAATTCAATTATTTTTATAAATAATAACATTTTTTATTGAAAATTCAATTATTTTCAAATATGTTTTTTAAATTCTTCGCAAGAATTAAATTATTTTAAATTCTTTCATGAATAATAAAATTCGTAGCATAAATTCAATTTATTATCAGGATAAGAAAAAAGTAAATATTTTTGATGATAAATAGGAAAAAGTCAGGAAAATAAAAAATATATAATTGGAATTTTTGTCAATTTTGTGAAGTGAATAAAACGAGTTTTTTTTTGTTTCTTTTTGACAGTAAAAAATGACAATAACTCACAAAAATGAATTTTCAAAAAAAAACAAATGAATACAGATAATTTGCTAACGGAAAGGAAACTTACGATTATTATAATGTATATTACAAACATTTTCAGAGTTGAGTCCTTTTCGAAATTCACGATTCAATAGTGAAAATTTTAATTTTCTTTTCATTTAGGATTATATTTATTTTTATTTTTTTTTCAATTTCTTTCCAGGCGCTGTTTCTATTAGAGGCCATTATCCAATGTCACCGTCTCCAATCTTTCAAAATTACTTATCCACTGGTCCAATGACAAGATACAGTGAAGATCTTCTAATTGCCATGAAAATATTGAGTAAAAATTACAAGGAAAATTTACGATTAGACGAACCAGTTGATATTAATAAATTAAAATTATTTTACATGGAAAAATTTCCCAATAGTCCCGGTGAAATTCCAGTCACTCACGATATAAGGAATTCAATTAAAAAAGCTGTGAATTTCCTCAAAAAACGCGTTGCAAGTGTTGACAGTGTAAGTAAGAGACAAAAAAAAGAAATTAGTTAAATTCTTCAAAGAATTTGAATTTTGGCAAAAAATTTGAAAAATAATTCCATTTCTTCGAAGACTTTCATTGTTTATAAAAACAATTGAATTCTTGCGAAGAATTTTTTTTAAATTTCAGAAACAATTTTAATTGCATTTAGAAATTTTTTAATTTTCTGAAAAAATTGAGTTTCTTTATGACAAAAATTGAAAATTAATTTATTGAAAATTAATTTATTGAAAATTAATTTATTGAAAATTAATTAATTGAAAATTATGAAAGTGATTGAATTTTATGAAGAATTTATTCACTCAAATTTTTTTAAATAATCCTGTTTCTTAATAATTGAAATCAAACATTTAATTGTTGAATTTAATTAAAATTTTTAGAAAATAATAATCAAATTTTTCTTATAATTTTATTTCAATTTTTTAAAATAATTTAATTTATTTAAGGAATTTTATTAAAATACTATCAAAAAAATTAAATTCTTTCGAAGAATTTCTTTAATTTTTTGAATATTATAATAATTTATTCTTTCAAATAATTTCTTTAGTTTAAAAAATTTTTTAATTATAATCAAAAATTTGATTATTAAACTTTGTTAAAATTGTATTGAAACTAATTGAATTCCTGCGAAGAATTTTATTATTTAAAAAAATAATAATTTAATTCTTGCAAAGAATTTGACTATTTAGAAAAATAAAAAATTGAATAATTGTTTCGAAAAATGTATTAAAACTTTAGAAATAATAGTAAAATTCTTTCTAAAAATTAAAATAAAACTAATAAATTTTGCAGCCAAATATGAATGAATTGAAAGATGTTTACGAAATTTCGACAGCTATGTTTTTTTGCATGGCTGATATACCGAGAATTTTGTTAAATCCAGATGATCCAAAAGTGAGTTTAAATTGTTTCTCAACTGTTCCTTTCTAATTAAAAAAATTTTTAATTCCTTCCTTTATTTTCAGAATGAAAAAAATCCTTACATTGAATTGGGAAAAGCACTTTTTGGATTTTCGCAACATACAAAAAATGCAATTTTAATGGGTATTTTTAAAGATACTAAAGGCTTTCTTTATGAATCAAGATTGGATTATTATCGAGAAAGAGCTGCTAAATTACAAACTGCTTTTGAGGTTTGTGTGAAAAATAATAATTGTTTTATTTTCTTTGTGCAAAATTTACCAAAAGAGCAAAGATTATAATTGCAAAAAGTAACAAACTTTTGGAAACTATTAGAAAAAACTTTTGCAGAGACAGAAATAAAATTTTTTCTTTTTTTAAAATAAAATTTAAATAAAATCGAAAAGAAATTTTGAAACGAAAAAGAAAAATAGTCTATGTTTCTTCTATGAAAAGTCACCCTAAATGAATTTAATGAAATAAATTCAAACGAAAAACAAAAATAATATTCTTAGTTATTTTTTTAAAGTGATATTAAAATGAAATCTAAAAGAAAATTCAAATGAAATTTTACAAGAAGAATTCTTTAAAAGGAATTCTAATTCTCTGATTTAAGGAAACATTTCTTGACTCAATAAATTTTTTTCTGCAGAATATGCTTGGTACGAATGGAGTTTTGATAGTTCCAACTTATCCATCGCCAGCTTTACTTCCCAATCAGTCATTTTTGCATATTCCCGGAGGAAGTTATTGTATTTTGTTTAATATTTTCGGATTTCCTTCGACACAAGTTCCAATGGGTCTTAACGAGCAAGGACTTCCAATTGGTTTTCAAGTAAATTCAATTACATTACTTTTCTTCTTTACCAAATTTGATTCGTTACTAAACATAATTTTATTTCAATCTCATATCCTCTAATTTATTCACAGCTAATTGCGAATAAAAATCAGGACAGATTGTGTTTGGCAGTTGCTCAAGAATTAGAGAAAGAATTTGGCGGTTGGATTGCACCAAATAGCAGGTGAAAAAAAAAATTATTTTATAGTAAAAAAATATAAATAAGAACAAATTTTAATATATTTTTTATAAAAAAAAGGAATTTAGACTTATTTAATAAAATATTACCTTAAAGCGAAATTATTTTCTTATCAAATTTTCCCAAAATTCCACATCCAATTTTAGATGAATAAAAAAGAAATTACGTGTTTTTTTTAAATTCTTGATATTTATTTGGAAATATCATCACATTCTATCGTCATTTTAAAGATAATAAGACTAAAAATAATTTCATTACGTAAATACCTTTTTCTTGAAACTATCATACATTATGAACTTAAATATAGTGTATTTATCTTTCATAGACATTCGTTCGCATAAATATATAATATATTTTTTTCAAAATACTTTGCAATAAATTCAGATGCAATTGCGACTGAAACTTATTTTTATAATGTACGAATCTTTTAAACTTTAACAATGTAAATAATATTCGAAAAATTAATCACAATATAAAGAAATACTATTTTTTTTTTGCAAAAAAGAAAGTCGAAAGTCATCACTGACAAGAAAGAATTCTCTTTCACAAAATTTCAATTATTATTACTAAACTTAAATATAAAATTAAATTTTCAATTTTTAAAGTGTCTAGAGAAAATAAAAATAAGTAACAAAAGATACTTAATTTAAAAATTTGAATAAAAAAATATGAAATTTCAAATTGTCAAATTTGAGAAAAATTTAAAAATAACTATAATAATAATTTTCTAGTTGAATAATTTCCTAGGAAAAACAACTTTTTTCCCCAATGACGAATCATGATTTTATGCGGAAGAATATTGATTTGACAAATAATAAACTTGATGGAAAATTATGAATGAATATGCAAGTTCGAGAGAATTATAAAAATAGGAAAGAATTTTATTTTTCCTATAATTATTATTGTGGTCTCGTGAATTGATTTTAAAAATTGAAGAAGAAAACCTGATGAATATGAGTGGGATTTATTTTTTACGATCTCCTGGTATCACGTAAGGTTTACCGCCGTGACGTTCCCATTCACGATTAAATTCATGCTCCAAGATCTCGGCTCCACGTTTTCTTGTTAAACCAGTCTCGTCCAGACTCAGCTCGCACATTTGCATGTCGTCAATGCCTGCATTTGTCCGATAAACACAAAAGGTGTGAAAAAGATTAGTAAACACAATTTTCATTTCAAGAATTATATCAACTAAAGAAGGAAAAATATCTCCCATTTAGAAAAAAGCAAAAAATAAAAAAAACAAAGCTAAATATTTACAAAACCTTACTTTTTAATTCCACAAAATTTTGTTTAAATTATTAAATTAATTAAAAAATTAAAAAATTAAATGAAAAGAAATTAAATCTCAATTAAATTAATTAAATTAATTTAATTAATTTAATTAATTATTTATAATTGAAAATTGTTTATCGACAATATAATATAACGAAGAATTAGTTTTTTACAAAAAAAAAACAAAGAATTAATTTTTCACTAAAAGGGAAAATTGAAGAAAAATGCATTCTTTACCAAAAAGAAAATATAAGTAGAATTAATTTCTTTCAAAAAAGTGAATAAAACAGAATTTTTACAAATAAGGATGAAGAAATTAGTTTGAAAAAAAAATTTAACAAGAATTAACTTTTTTCCAAAGAAAATAAGAAAGAAGTTTTTGCAAAAGAAACAAAGAATTAATTTTTAACTAAAAAAACAGAAGAAAAATTCATTCTTCACGAAAAAGAAAATATGAAGTAAAATTAACTAATTAAAAAAAAAAATTGTTCCAAAAAATGAAGAATTACTTTTTTACTAAAAAAATAATTAATTCTTTAGCAAAAAAAAATATATATATGAAATAGAATTACTTTTTTACTAAAAAAAAGAATTAATTCTTTAGCCAAAAGAAAAATATGAAGTAGAATTAACTTTTTTCCAAAAAAATAACTTTTTACTAAAAAGAAAACTTTGAAGAAAAATTAATTTTTTACCAAAAAAGAGAAATTGAAGAAGAATTTTAATTTTTCCAAAGAAAAATTGAAGTAAAATTAATCTTTTTGAAAGAAAGAAAGAATGAAGTAAAATTAGTTTTTTTTCAAAGAAAATAAAAAAGAATTTTTTACAAAAGAAAATTAAGAATTAAAATTTTTCCAAAGAAAATAAAATAATAATTTTTTACAAAAAGAAAATTAATTTTTGCCAAAAAAGAAAAATTAAAAAAAAATTCATTCCTTACAAAAAAAGAAAGTATAAAATAAAATTAATTTCTTTCAAAAAAAAAGTATTTTTTACCGAAAAAGAAAATCTGAAGAAAAATTAATTCTTTTCCCGAAAAAAGAAACCGAAGAAAAATTAATTTTTCGGTTTTTTTTTGTAAACATTTTTTTCAACAAAAAAAAAGTGTTAAAGTAGAATTTGTACAAAGAGAATAAAAATAGAACATTCGTGGGGGAAGTTTGAGAAAAATGTATAAAATAATAAATTCATAACGGACCAGCAACTAAAAGAATTGGTGGTTTGTCAGGATGCAATTCCATCTGTCTTGCAACATATTGTCCATCAAAATGTGCATACCACCAGCCTCTTTTCCCTCCACTGTTTGGATTATCAGATTGTCCAGCTGCCGGAGGACGAACAAAAGGAATCCTGAAGAATCTTTGCGAAATTTCCAGTATCGGTTGTTTTAAAGGCGAGTGCGGTACCTTTGCTATTAGACAAACAAAAAAAAAATAACATACAATTTTCTGTTATTCAATCATAATGATTTTCAAAATATTAAATTAATTTGCAATTCATTTTCTTAATTAATTCATATTTAAACAGGAATAAATATTTGCAACTAGCAAATATAGGATTATAATTCTAATCGACTAATTAATTATAAATGCTTTTATTATTTTCAAAAATAAATTTAATTACATTTTTTGCAAGAATTGTATTATTCTCATAACTAACAAAATTCTTTGTAGAAATTTAATTTTTATCAAAAATTTTAATAAACTGCTCAATAGAATTTAAATTAATTTTTTTGTCATGAAGTAAATTATAACAAAATTTCAGAGCAATTCAATTATTTCCAATAAGTACAATTTTAATCAATCTTCCAAAAGGAATAAAATTATTTTGCATTTTTTTTTAAATTTTGCAAAAAAATTCAATTATTTTCAAAAATTTTAATCAAATTTTTCGGAAGAATTCAATTATATTTTCAACAGTTTTGATAAATTGTAGGACAAGAATTCAATTATTTTCATTAGTACTACAATTTTTCGCGTAGAAATTCAAATATTTTCAATACAATTTTTATAAAATTTCTGATGGAAATAGTTAAATTATCTTCAAAATTTTCAATCAATTAAATTCAGTTCAATTTAATTTTAAATCAATTCAATTATTGGAATTTTTCAAATTTCATTAAATTTTTTTTAAAGAATAATAAAAATCTTTACAGGAATTCAAGAACTTTCGTTAGTAATATTTCGATAAGGTAATTAACCTCCGAATGAATTCAATTATTTTCTGTACGATTTTTGAAAAAAATCTCAACCGTTAGAATTGATTTATATTTTTAGAAATTTTAATAACATTTCTTGGGGAAAAATTAATTAAATTATTTCCATAAATATGTAATAAAATTATTCTTCGCATGAGTTTAATTATTCTTAACACAAGTTTAATCAAATTTTTCGAATGAATTCAATTATTATTTCTATTTCAATGAAATTCTTCGAAAAACTTGAATTATTTTCAATATAATCTTAACTCAATTCTACAAAGGAATTCAATTATTATGATAAGCAATAAAGTTTTTGGCCCATGAATTAAACTATCTATACAATTTTAATGAAAATTTTGCAGAAAATTCAATTTTGAAAACTTTTTAATAAAATTCTTCGAAAGAATTCAATTATATTTTTTAAATATTTTGAAAAAATTCTAGAACTAAAATTCAATTATTTACATAAATTATAAAATTATTTTTCACGGGAGTTCAATTATTTTTTATACAATTTTAATAAGATTAGCCTCGAATGGATTCAATTATTTTTTCAATTTAATTTCAATGAAAATTCTGGAAATGAAACTCCTTGAAAGAATTCAATTATTAATTTATAATCAAAAAATTTCATTAAAATTCTTCGAAATAATTTAATGTTTTTAAATTTTTGATAAAATTCTATTCCACAAATAAATTATTGATTCATTGCAAACTTATAAAAGTTACAAAAATTTACATAAACCTACTTTTAAATAATTTTTAAATGTATTTTTTTTTTATTAAATTTTTTATACACTACTTTTGTAAATAAATTTTTTTTACTAAATCTGACTCTAGTTAGTAAAAAAGAAAGTGAAATTCGAATACTTTAGATTAATTAACTTTCATTGAGAAAGTAAAATTTAGTAACAAAAATTATATATATATTAGTGAAACAGTGTTTTGGTTACTCCTGAATTTTTTATTATTGTGAAGAAAATAAATATCTTATAGTTTTTATTTCAGTGATTAATGGGTTTAAGTTGTTTTAAATAAAAATATACAAAATTCTCGAAAAAGAACAACAAAAAGTTGTTTTTTAGTATCACGAAACTAAAAAAGTATCCAAATAGCAAATCGTAAAAAAAGCTTTTAGTAAATGAGTGCAAAGCCTGTAGTATAATATATTTCTACTTCTTTTTTAGAGTTAAATTTTTTAAATATTTATTCCGCTTCTTTTTTTTAAATATTTTTTACCTGCTTCCATAATAGATCTCGGCGCTCGTTCATTTTCATCCATTGTCGTGCGCTTCTTGTTTCTTGCCTTCCAAGCGTGATAAACTTTCAGTCTACGATGAAATTCATGTCGACATGCCTAATAAAATAAAATTATTTCATTTATTTACCATAGTTTTTCAAGAATTAAATATTATTTCAAATAAATTCTGAAAAGTTCAATTATTTTTGGAAATAGAAAGAATTTAATATATAATTGAATTTTTTTAAAAGACTTTTTAAAGACAACAAAATTCAGAATTTTCTTATGAATTCCAGAAATTTAATATATTTCCAGTATTTTTTATGTTTTTGATAAAATTCTCTGATTTTCCTGACCTATGGCAACCTTTATTTTTAAAAATAAATAATCAGTTTACTGAATTTATATAAATTAGAAATTTTGTAGAAATTTTACAAAAATAATCAAAAAAAAACTCTCAGTGGAGGAAAATTTAGTAATTACTAATTAGAGGTAAGAATTCACGTTGAAGTTTCATGGAATTGTGTTCTAAAATTTAGATTAGATTAGATTAATGCAATTCATGACGTATTGCATTTTATAGTTTAAAAAACTCTGACATTTTTTTTCTGCTCGTATAAAAGAGAAAGAAATCTGTATTATTTTTTAAAGATTCTATAAAAATTGAAAGGCAATAAAAATTCTTCTTTTTGTTTTACCTCAAGTAATTCAATATCACACGACGTATTAATGGCATCTCGTAATTCTGAATATTTCCACTTGGACAGGTCGTATTTTTTGTTCGCCATTGCTGCTTGATGATTACGAACCTGCTCCGACCTGAGGAAAAAAAATTTATTTATAAACAAAAAAATTTTGAATTATTGCTTTTGACAATTTTTGAAAAAATCCATCATTTCCATTTTACATGCAGACGATAATTTTTAAAAACACGTACACAACCAAATAAACCACTAGAATCTATAGAGATAAAAAAAAATGTTGCCAACTAAAGTAGAAAAATTAAATATTAATTAATCTATAAAGTATAAATGTAAAGTAATTATAAGATCAGAGTTGCCACAAAAATTTACTTTCGTTTTTCGAAAGTTTCGAATTTTTTCCTGATTTCCAGATAGAAGTTAAACCTCCGATTCATCTAAAAGAAATATAAATTTCAGTTAAATAATAAAATAAAATAATAAGTTCTCGATTATTTTCAAAAAATTTCAAAAAAATTGTTTAAATTGAATTTCAGGAAATTTCAATTATTCCGATTATTAAAAAAAAATTTAATTGCTTGTTTATGAAAATTCAATTGTCTTTATGAAAATAGAATTTTAATTTGAAAGATTTATTTTTCTGAATTTTAAAAAACTTTTTAAAGATTAAATTTCAGTCATTTTTAAAATTAACTAATTAATAAATCTTTAATGAAATTCTTTAACACATTTAACTATTTTTAATTAAATTTTACAATTTATGACGTCATAATGGTTCAAAAACCCTTAAATTGATAATTTTAAACAATTTTTTTTAACAATTTAAGTATTTGTAAAGAATTAAATTTAATTCAAATTTCTCAGAAACCTTAATGTTTTAGAATTTTATTTTGAATATTATTTACTAATTATTAATTTTAAATTTCTTGCAAATTTTTTAATGAAATTCTTTGAAAAATTATTCTGAAATTTTCTGCAAAAGTGAAAATAATGAATTTGAAAAGAAATTCATTTAAAGCTTCTCATGAACCTTTTTTCAGAATTTTAAATTCCAATTATTTACTAAATATTACATTAAAATCCCTTTAAAAATTTGAAAGTCACTTTAAACCAATTGAATTCAAATTTCTTCTCAGAAATCCAATTTTTTCAGAATTCTAAACAAAAATTATTTAAAATTTGTGTAACTTTCAAACTAAATATTTAATAACTATTAATTTCTTCATATAGTAGTTTAAATTTTCAAAAATTTTAATTTTTATCTTATGAAATTTAATTTTTTTGAAATTTTATTAAAAAGTGAAAAAAATTAAAACTCGAAGTGATCGTTTCCTAAAAAATCGACAAAAACAGAAGTTTCTCTGAATTTTTCCTAAATTTCCTAAATATTGTGGCAACTCTGAAATAAAAAACTGAAGATTGAGTTAAATTAGTAGAATTAGAAAAAGTAAAAACTAAAAAGTAGTTAATAAATTCGAACATGCGGAAAATATTAATTTTCAGAACCAAGAAAAAAACACATTGTCCATATTATGAAAAATTAATGAATCCAAAGTCGTGAAGATCATCTACTATTTTTTTTTTGTAAGAATGATGATTCCGCTGCGGTTAAAAGTTAAGCGACAAAAGAAAGGAATATATTTGCATGCCAATTTCCTGAAAACATGAATACCTTATAAGTCTATTGTTGCTTGTTGCCGTTACACGTGAATCAGGAGCGCTGTCAATAGCAACAAAATATTAATATTTCGAATCAATTTCGTTTTCATTTTCAGAAGTTAATTCTTAGAATTTTTCAAATACGATAGATTGAAAATTCTTGAATTAAAAAAGAATTTTTAATTTTATGATTATAAAAAAAAGAATCGTTTACTTTTACTCGAAACAAATAATAATTATTAATGGAAAAAAATGAAGAATATTCTAAATTTTTTAAAGAAATTATCGGAATTCTAAAAATTCAAAAAAAGAAAGAAAAAAATTGTATTATTTAGTAAGATAATTAATTTACCTTCGAGCTAATGGTGGAGAATCTTCGACTTGACCATTTGATTCTTGGGCAAGTCTCAGGGCTAATTCGTGGTCTCTTCTTTCTTGTTCCAAAATCTCTCGGAAATGATTCTCTTCCAGTACTTCCTTTTCTAATTGTGCCTGTGAAACAGAAACAATTAGTAGTTTTTCTACTGATTTAATTGACAAATTAATAGTCTTCTTATTGATTAAATTAACAAAATGATAGTTCAATGAATAAAAATTAAGTTCTTTTTACTGTGTCAAATAAATAAGTAATAATCCTTTTTATTTATTAAATTAACTAATTAATAGTGTTTTATTAAGCACATAAAAAATTAATAGTTTTCCTTCTTGAGTCGAGAAATTAATAATTCTTTCTATTCTTTCAATTAACTGAGATTTTTTTACTCAATTAACTAATTAATTTATTGATATAAAATAGTATTTTAAACTAATTACCCGAATTTCTAAATAAAAATGTAAAAATCTTAAAGTATTATTGTCGATTTTAAATTGATCAGACATGTTTATAAGTTCTGCGTCTATTTAACAATAAGTTAGTGACATGTGCTTTAGTAGACTTTGTAGTTTATGAAAATTAATAACTATGTAACAATGGCTGTGAATCACAAATAAATAAAGTTTTTTTTAGATATAACAGCGAACGTGAGTGTTAATTATCAAGCGTTAAGTAATGTGACTTCTGATAAAGTGCAAATAAATAAAAATAAGTAAAATAAAAATACAAACTGATCAGATAAAAAAAATGCAGTAAATTTTATCATAGAAATACTCAACTTCAATTTATTTTTAAAATTTGAATCGATTAGAAAAGTTAGAAATGTAGTTTTTACGAATTTAAAAATGTATGAAAACTCCCTTAAATGGACCTAAGAAGTTCTTAATTAAATATTAAATTATTATTATCATTACTATACAAATTAAAACGCTTTTTTTATTTTCAAACATTAATTTTCAATTTTTAATTTCAGATTTAAAATGAAAAATTCAATGATCACCTAATTTTCTAATTAATTATGAATTAATTATTATCATTACTATACAAATTAAAACGCTTTTTTATTTTCAAACATTAATTTTCAATTTTTAATTTCAGATTTAAAATGAAAAATTCAATGATCACCTAATTTTCTAATTAATTATGAATAATATGAATAGTTATTATTCATAATTAATTAGAAAATTAGGTGATCATTGAATTTTTCATTTTAAATCTAAAATTAAAAATTGAAAATTAATGTTTGAAAATAAAAAAGCGTTTTAATTTGTATAGTAATGATAATAATTAATTCATAATTAATTAGAAAATTAGGTGATCATTGAATTTTTCATTTTAAATCTGAAATTAAAAATTGAAAATTAATGTTTGAAAATAAAAAAGCGTTTTAGTTTGTATAGTTAGTTATTATTATTCGTAATTGATTAGAAAATTAGGTGTTCAAAAACTTTAATCAAATTCTTTAAAGAAATTCAATTATTTTCAATACAATTTAAATAAAATTTTTCAAAAGAATTCAATTATTTTCAAAAGTTTTTATTAAGTTCTGTACATGAATTGAAATATTTTCAATACAATTCTAATTAAATTCTAAAAATTTTAATAAAATTCTTATCAAGATTTTAATTATATTTTCACATTTAATAACATTTTTCACAAGAAATTAAATATTTTAAAGAATTTTAATTAAATTCTTACCAAGATTGTAATTATTTTCATAGTCAATATAAATAATTTTCCATTTTAAAATTATGTATTGAAAATTATTGAATTGTTGCAAAGAATTTTATCAAAAAATTTGAGAATAATTGAAATCCTTTGAAGAATTTTGTAAAAACTTTTAAAAATTCTAAATTAATTCTTCTTGAAGACATTCTTTTATTTTTTTAAATAGTGGAGTTTTTTAAATTCCAATAGAAAATTTTTTTTGAAAAATTAAATTTTATGACCAATTTTTATTAAGTTTTTAAAATAATGATAAAATTAATTAATTATTATTTATTTATTCAGGGTTGCCACAAATAATTAATTTTATTTTCCCTGACTTTTCCCTGATTTCCAGACGAAATTCTCAATTTTTCCCTGACCATAAAAAAATACTTTGATTCACTCTAAAAATTATTAGATATACTCAAAAAAATGTTCTATTAAATTTATTTACAAATTTCATTAATTGTAAAATTATTTTAAAACATCAGCAACTAAATTTTTAAATAAGTATTTAATTATTACTTTTCCACGGGAATTAAAATTCTTCAGAACATTCAAATTCAAACCTTTTTCAAACTCAACAATTTATAAGAATATTATTACAAAACAAAGAATTTTTAATGTTTTGTTCTAATTTAAATAACCGTGAAATTTTTCAACAAAAATTTAATTATTTACAAAAATCCTAATAAAATCCTTCGCAAGAATTCAATTATTTTTAAAAGTAGTAAATTTTCTCAAAAAAATTCAATTATTTGAAAAAAATTATAATGAAATTCGTTGCAATAATTCAATTACTTTCATAAACAATAAATCGATTATTCGGAAATTTCACTTTTTAATCAATTTTTATTAGAAAATTCTAGAAAAATTCAATTATTTAAATTGAAAAATAAATAATTAATTGAATAATTGAATGTTTGTTAAAATGAAATTCTCATAAAGAATTTTATCAACAAATTTTTAAATAATTGAATTCTTTTGACAAATTTTAATAAATTTTTTAAGAATAATTACATTTTTCGAGAAATTTTATTAAAATATTATAACCAAAATTAATTAAAATCCTGCGATGAGTTTTATTATTCTTGAAAATAATTTTTAAAAATTTCTAAAAATATTATTAAAATTTTTCTAAAATAATTGAATTTCAGTAAAGAATTATATTATTTATAAGAATAATTCAATTCTTGTAAAGAACTTCGTTAAATTTTTTTTAAATAATTGATTCATGCGGCGAATTTTATAAAAATCTTTTTAAATAATTGACATTTTTCAAAAAATTTTATAAAATTTTGTATATTAAACAATTGAACTCACGTGAAAATTTTATTATTTTTGAAAATAATTGAATTATTTCAAAGACATTTATTAAAAATTTCTTAAATTATTGAATTTCTGTGAAATTTTAACAAGAATCTTCCAACGAATTTTATTCAAGTTTATAAAAATAATTGAATTTCGAAGAAAAATTGTATTATTTATGAAGATAATTGAAATTTTGACGAGAATTTTAAAAGAAATTTTGAACATAATTGAATTTTGGAGAAGAATTTTTTTATTTCTAAAGATATAATTGAAATGACCTGAATTTTTTTTAATTTTTGAATATAATTTAATTTCTGCGAAAAATGTTATTACATTTGAAAATAATTGAATTTCTGTAATTATTTGTAACTTTTCCAAAATTAAACTTTTGTAGTATTTTTAATTAAAATTCTTTTATTAATCTAGTATTTATGAAAATTGTAAAAATTATTCATTACATAATTTATAAGTCATAATTTTATGATAGTTCTTTGAAAAATTAAATTATTTAAAAAGAAATTATTGTCTGAAATAGAAAAAATTCAAGGTTTTTTATTAAAATTCGTGGTTATTTTTATAGTTTACAAGGCAAACAAAAAAAAACATCAAAATTTAGAGTTTTTTCATGAATTTTTGAAATTCGATTTTTTCCAGTACTTTTACTAAAAATCCCTGACTTTTCCCTGACTTCCCTGACCTGTGGCAACCCTGTAATTATTTATTAAAATTGAAATTGAACATTTAATTATAAAATTTTATTAAAATTTTAGAAAAAAATTGATTTTTTGCAAAAAACTTTACTATTTATAAAAATAATTGAATTCGTACGAAGAATGTTATTATTTATAAAAATAATTGAATTCTTGCAAAGAATTTCATTACAATTTTTTAAATTAATAAGCAGAAATAATTAATTAGTAAATTAGAGAATAATTGTTTTTTTTTAATTTGAATATGAAATTATTTAAAAATTAATATTTGAAAATAAAAAAATTAATAGTAATAATAAGAAATTGAATATCAAGTTTCGCGCATAACATTTGTTAGCTATTAATATCTCTCGAAGGAATAAAATGTTTTAAAAAATTTTGTAATACAAGATTATGAATATATGGATTTTAGATTAAATTTTTTAAAATTTAAATTTAGAAAAAATGTAATTTTTAAATATTTGAATTGATAATGAATTTACTTGAAGAGCAGCAGCAGTTTTAAGATCTTCGGCTTCTTGTCTTCGCCTCTCTTCCTCTTCAATTTTTCTTCTGTTTTCAATTTCATGCTTCTTCCTTCGATTTTCTTCTTCCTCTCGTTTCTGGCGCTCCTCCTCCTCTTTCTTTTGCTTCTCTTTCTCCATTTCCAATTGGATTTTTCTCAATCTCTCCTGCTCCTCCGCTATTTTTTGCTGTTTAACCATATCTTGAAGGGCTGCCATTTGTTTATTCATCTGATTCACTAAATTCGTGTAGGTCGCATCAATTTCCGTCGCCGTGATCTTTGGATTTCTCTAAAAAAAATTATATTTTTTTACAATTACAATTTTCTAAAAATTATTTCCAAATTTTATATTTAAATCTGTTACTTCTCCAATTCATTTCTAAAATTCGAATAACTTTCCAAATTTTATAAAATTACACCTAATTTATACAAATTTTTTTAATATCAATTTTGTAATTTTATGACAAAGAATTAAGAAGTTTTCATTTTGTAAATTTTATTTTTGTTGATAGAACAAAATAGAATTTGCATTTAAAATTCAATTACCTTAATTTTTTGCATTGCGGCCTCTAATTCTGTTTGTAATTTTTTAATATCGCTGATACTTTTCTCCTTAGCTGATTTCAATTGCTTCGAAATTTCCTCCATTCTCGACAATTGACTCGTTAAATTTCGTATTTTCACGATTCCTTTTATTCTCGGTTGATGTTGCTTTTTAGCAATGTACATTCGTGCCATTTTTTGAATAACAATCAAATGATTTCGACGATAGATAATTTTGTTCTTTACTGTAAAAAACAAGGGACAATAAATAATACAATGAATTTTCTTTGTAAAAGGAAAAAAGTTTTCTGTAAATAAAACAATAGACAAATTTTCTGTAAAAAAACGTATAAATTTTCTATAAAATAATACAAAAATATGGAAAAAGTAAAAAAACTATTAAAGTAATAAAAATTACAGAAAAAATAAATATCTTTCAAATAACAAAATAAATCGAATAAATGAAATAAACAGTATAGAAAAAATAAATAAAATAAAAAAGAATTAAGTAAAAAATATTGTAAACTCACATTTTATCACAGATAATGCGCAAAATTGCAATTTATTCCAGCGTGACTTCAATAGCCATTTTTTCACATTCGCCACAAGTTTCTGTAGATTTTCCGGATCCGATTTCATAATTTTATCGAATTCGGCAAATTTTCCCGGTTTGAAAAAAACTCTAGTGATGCCAAATTTGAAATCTTTTTTGTTCAACTTCAAACTATGCAGCAGGGCCTTGAAATAAGAAAGAAAATAATTTAATTATAACAGGAAAATACATTTTTTCTTTCATAAATTTCAAAAACAAATTTTCAAATACCTCACAAAAAAATCTGGGATCCAATTTTGCTAATTCCGGCGGTAAATAAGACTTGTACATATTGTAAAGCTCCTGAAACGGAACTCTACTTGGATAACCGTGTTCCATCAATTCCAAAACAGAAGTCATTCCGGAACATCGTAATTGTCCCAAAATACTGTTCCCCTCGAAACGATGACTGACCATTTCATTGTTAGGCTTAATGCAACGAATAAAATTCGTTCCCTGTTTTGAAAGTTTTAGTTTAAAAAAAAATCTATTACTTATTTATCTTTAGCTAAAGTAATTTTAATTAAATAATAATTTTTTAGTTCAAAACTTACGTTGCTCTTAAGTTTATCCATTAATTCGCCTAATTGTGTTTTAAATTTACTACCAACGCTGATGAATGTTAATTTTCCTTTTTGACTAGAATTATTGGCAAATTGTGTACGAAGAAATTTATTCTCACTCTCTTGTATCAAACACTCTAATGATGCATGAAGAGCGTCATTGTTCTTTTCTATAAATTGATTCTGAACCAAAAAAGAGCAAATGATTAATTAAAAGCACCATTTATTTAAAAATTAGCTGATAATTATTTTTATATTCTCATTTCTATTGATTTTTATGATGATGATTATTATTATTATTATTACCTATTATTTATTATTATTATTATTATTATTATTATTATTATTATTATTATTATTATTATTATTTTATGCAATTATCAAGTGAAAATAAAATTACTAGAATTTTTAATTATCAAGTCGAAACAAAGTTATCGTAATTTTTAAATATTTAGTGAAAATAAAATATTCTACTAAATAAATAAATTTTTAATTATATGAAAGGAATATATTAAAAGGTCTCTTGTTGAAAAAGTGTTGTGAGAAGATTAAACTTTGTAAAAACTAAAAAAAATATCAAATGAAAATAAACTTTTGCAGAATTTGAATTATAAAGCATACTTTGTAGTAGATAATTAATTTAAAAAAATTAACAAAAAATTGCTATAAGACTGAAAAAAGTAGTTCTAGAAAAATTAAATTTGACAACTCAATTTCTTCATAACTTCCAAATTAAATTACAGTAAATAATAAAATATTTCTTTTCAAAATAAATATTTAAATATCCATATATATAGTTTTTCATACGAATTAAAATATTTTTAATAATTTCAATTTAAGCCTTTTTAGAAATTTAAATATTTCTAAAAATTACAATTATAATTCTTTCAAAATTCAATTATGTTTTTAGTGAAATTTTTAAATATCTATCTAAAACTTTAATGATTCTTGTAAAGAATTTTATCAAAATTTTTTAAAATAAATGAATTCTTTCATAAAATTTTATTAAAATTGTATTGAAAATAATTCATATTTTTGTAGAATGAAATTTTATTATTTATGAAAATAATCTAATTTTTTGGAAGAATTTTATTAACATTTTTTTCGAATTCTTTTGCAAAATTAAAAAAAAATATTAAGAATATAAAATTATTAAATTTTTTACAAATAATTAAATTCCTGAAAAGAATTTTTTTTTATAAAAATAAATGAATTCTTGCGAAGAATTTTTTAAAGGATCTTTTAAATTAATTGATATCTTTCGAAAAAATTTATAAAAATTGTTTTTTAAATAATTGAAAGAAACATTTTAATATTTACGTGAATACTTGAATTCTCGATCTAGAATTGTTTGCAATTTTATAAAATTTCTTTGTAAATAATTTATTTCTTTTGGAAAATTTTTTCATTAAAATCCAAGATATTGAAAATAATTGAGTTTGGAAATTTTTTTTTTCAATATTTGAATCGTTTGAATGAAGTTTATTACAATTTTTTGACTATGAGTGTTTTTTTTAAGTCTTTGAGAATAATTTTTAAAAAACAGTATCTAAATAGTATTTATTTAAATTTTTGAGAATAATTTTTAAAAAACTGCATTCAAATAGTATCAAATCGTAAAAAGTAGTAAATTTAAGTAGATGACTACGAAGTCAGTATAAAGTGAAAATATTTACCGTTTGATAGCAGACACCGCCGGCAAAATGTCGAATGACAAAACCCTCGTCATCGCGAAGTTCACGGTGTGCTTTTAATTTTGAAGTCCTTGGCAAAGTAATTCTAAAGTGACCGTTCCAAGTTCGATGCACTTCACTAGTGAAATGGGCAAAACTGTGCGTTGGCAATTTTGATTCTTCGTCAAGTAAACTGAAGATACCGGTATTCTTCGATTCAATGAGATCTAAAATTTGCAATTTCACAATAATTTATTTAATTAATCAAAGAGTAGACGCAAAAATTTAGAACTTAAAGTTTCCATATAAATTAGATTCAATTAAGAATTAAATTCAGAATATTCAAAGAATACAAACCAATACAATCCTGATTATCAACGTAGGATATTTTCGGAACATTCAGAGATTCTCGAGCGTAAAGTTCTTGCTCGAATTTCAGTATTCTTTCGTTGAAAAATTGTTGAAGTTTCTCGTTGCAGTAATTAATGCAAAATTGTTCAAAACTGTTCACTTTGAAGTATTCTAAAGGAAAATTTTATTAATAAAACTTTTAATTATTTCAAAATTGAAATTAATATTTAAAAAATGTAAAAATAAAATTGTTAAATTTGTATTTAAATTAATTCTGAAGGTGAAAAATATAATATAATGAATTCATAATTATATGAAGAGAAAAACTAAAATTGATTGAAAAAAAAGATAAAACTAAAATTAATCTTACCAAATCCGGCAATATCGAGAACACCAATATAGTAACTAGAGGCTTTAAACGGAATACTTTTGTTTATCCGAGCAACAATGTGATCGAAAAGTTTATTGTAAATGGCTTTCGCGAGAGCATCTCTCGCATTATTAGCCTCGTAAACCTTCAAGGGAACCCTAATAAAGAAAAATTTACTTTAAACTCTCTATTTTTTTTTGGAAAATTTCTGCTTGTGACAAAATTTATAAATATTT
This sequence comes from Leptopilina drosophilae, assembly GCA_032873175.1. Lineage (NCBI taxonomy): Eukaryota > Metazoa > Arthropoda > Insecta > Hymenoptera > Figitidae > Leptopilina > Leptopilina drosophilae. Next base: position 22,239,202 of record CM065483.1, read on the forward strand.
ATTATTTATCAACGGGACTAGTCGCTTAAGTAAACAATTACGAAAGAAACGAAATAAAGAGTAACAAAAATAATAAATTAAAATACTAAAAAAACTCAAATTTTTAATTATATTAAAAGAGCAAAAAACGAATTTGCAAAAAATGAATGATATAAAAACTAATGATACTCCTTGTTTGTTACGTACATAATGACAGTTCCCTTGATTCCCCCTCGACTCGTTTGCATCACTTTTGAAACGAGAGATTGTCGCAATTCCTCAGGATCCACTGACAATAATTTAGCGGCGAATAAAATGGCTTTTTCTGAATTGGCAGTTATTCTCGAACCGCCTTTTGTGTCTTCTGGATTATCCTCGAAGGTGATATTTCCAAGGTGGAGAACCGCGGCCACCATTGTGTAGATCTCCATTTTTTCAACATCGGAAAGCCCAAGTCGAGTTAAAGCCTATGAGAGAAAGAAAACATTTATTACAACTTTTGTTAAAGAAAAAAATACCGGTACTTTACAATCTTCACTCAAGATCCATGGGGGAAAAAAGGAATTAATCCAAAAACAACCCGATCAATTTTATCGACTTTAAATTGCCAAGAACTTTGTAGATTCAAACTTTTTTCCCCTCAAGAATTTAATATTCATTTTATGATCGTAATTAATTTCTTAATCGAAACTTACTTCTGAAATCAATTTAATTTCGACCAAGGAAGTAAACTGATTTTGCTTCAAGTTAGTTTTCAAAATATAAACTTTAAATCAAATTTAAAAAAAAATTGAGCATTTTGAATGTGAATAAAAAATTCATGCCTGATCCATTGCGGCGAAACCCTCGACATCGTCGAGAATTGGATCCTGAAGGCTTCCATTGTTAATTTGATCGCGACTCTTTTGGGTATTATTAATTTTCTTCTCCGAGGAATTATTGCAAAAATATTGCGTGCATCCATTGCGTAAATAATGAAAGTCATCGGGCTTTGTGATACCGAGTTTTGCTCTTAAATCTGGCGATGCACCAGCGCACATCATGTAAAAAACATGATAATTCCTCTCGTCCAAACTTTGAAGGCAGACACGCGATTTTTCCAAAAGATAATGAGAAATATAACCGCCCACAACTTGGCACTTGGCGTCAAAATGAACTTCCATAAATTTTCCAAATCTTGAACTATTATTGTTACGTTTTGTTTTTGCATTACCAAATGCTTCAAGTACTGGTGTGGCTGCAAATTGAGAAAACAAATTTCATTTTCCGTGTGTCATTATTGTTTTATTACAATTCTAATTTTTATAATTTTAAATATTATAATTAGAATTTAATAATCATTCTTATCTAGATGTTTATTTTATATTTATAAGAATATTTATATTTATAAGGATATTTATAAGAATGAAGTAAAATAATTAAAAGAATGAAAAGAAGAAAATAAGAAAGTTTGGAAATAAAAAAAGAATGAAAAGAAGAAAATAAAAAAAGAATGAAAAGAAGAAAATAAGAAAGTTTGGAAATAAAAAAAGAAATAGGGAAGTAAATAATAAAAAGTAAATAAAAACAATAATAAAAAAGTAAATAGGGAAACTTTAGATTTTAAAAATAGAGAAAATTATAGGAAAAACTCAATTCATATTTACCTGTTCAATGTAAATTAAATGTAATTCAATGTTCAATGTAATATAAAAAAATACTTTCGAATTATTTTCAAGCTTAAAAATAAAAAAAGTTGAAAGCAAAATAATAGAAAAAAATAAAACGAAGACAAAGTAAGAAAGGGAAAAATAAATAAAAGAAAAAGGTAGAAAAATTAAAAGGGAAAAAATTGAAGAAAGTAGAAAAAATAAAGTACAAATAAAAACGAGGAATGTTATAAAGTAAAAAGGGAAATATTAAGAAAAGAAAAAACTAAAAAAGGAAAAAAGAAAGAAAATAAAAAAGCGACAAAGTAGAAAAAGTTTTTGAAAAAATTAAAAGAACTGAAAAATAAAAAACCGAAAAATAGAAAAAGGAAAAGAATTAAAAAACGAAAAGGAAAAAAGGAAAAATTAGCGAACAACTAAATCTAAATTTTCCTGTTCAATTTAAAACAAGGGAAAAAAAGAAAAGAAAAAAATGAAAAAGGGAAAAAAATTGAAAGAAAAAGTAAAAATAGGTAAAATAAAAAAGCAAAATAATGGTAGAAAGTTAAAAAGCTAAAAAAGCCGAAAAAAGGGAAAATATTAAAGAAAGTAAAAAATAAAGAATGGAAAAAGGAAATAAATTTAAAAAATACAAAAAAGTAAGAACATAAAAAAGATGAAAAATAAGAAGCGAAAAAATGAAAAAAATTAGAAAACGAAAACGGAGTAAAAGTAAAATTAAATAGAATAAAAAAGAGAAAAGAATGAAATAATAAAAAATGAAAAAAAGAAAAAATATAAAAAAGAAAGAAGGAAAAATAAGAAGCGAAAAAATGAAAAAAATTAGAAAACGAAAACGGAGTAAAAGTAAAATTAAATAAAATAAATAGAGAAAAAAATTAAATAATAAAAAATGAAAAAAAGAAAAAATATAAAAAAGAAAGAAGGAAAAATAAGAAGCGAAAAAATGAAAAAAATTAGAAAACGAAAACGGAGTAAAAGTAAAATTAAATAAAATAAAAAAGAGAAAAAGAATGAAATAATAAAAAATGAAAAAAATAAAAAATATAAAAAAGAAAGAAGGAAAAATAAGAAGCGAAAAAATGAAAAAAATTAGAAAACGAAAACGGAGTAAAAGTAAAATTAAATAAAATAAATAGAAAAAAAATGAAATAATAAAAAATGAAAAAAATAAAAAAAGAAAAAAGGAAAAATAAGAAGCGAAAAAGTGAAAAAAATTAGAAAACGAAAACGGAGTAAAAGTAAAATTAAATAAAATAAATAGAAAAAAATGAAATAATAAAAAATGAAAAAAATAAAAAAAGAAAAAAAGAAAAAATATAAAAAAGAAAGAAGGAAAAATAAGAAGCGAAAAAATGAAAAAATTAAAAAACGAAAATGGAGTAAAAACAAAATTAAATAAAAGAGAGAAAACAATGAAATAATAAAAAATGAAAAAAATACAGAACGAAAAAGTATAAAAAAGAAAGAAGGAAAAATAAAAATGAAAACACAAAAAATAATGAATTAGTTATTAATAAATAAGAAAAAAAGTAGTGAAATTTATCTACCATCGAGAATTTTCTGCTCAACGGGTCCAGCCGTCGATCCCCAAAGATCGCATAGATAACGAAGAAGATATTTTGTAGATTCGGTCTTTCCAGCTCCTGATTCTCCGGAAACAATTATACTCTGCGATTGCTTCAGCACTTTCATGTCTCTGAAGGCCTTATCAGCTGAAAGAGAATAATAATTAATGAGTTTAAAATTAATAAGGGTCTTCATTACAAAATGAGAAGGATAATTTAAAAAAATTTTTTTTTATAGCAACTCACCAATGGCAAAAACGTGTGGAGGCGTTTCCCCCAAAGATTTTCCTTGATATGCCTTAATCGTACGAGGCGAATAAAGATCCTTGACCTCGTAATAAGGATTCACGGCTATTAGAATATTAGCGACGTAAGTCTAGAATTAGAAAATAATTTTTTTACTATAATAATTTCATTCACATTATTTTGTAATGTATTTTTCTATTATATTCGCGATATTAATTAGATTAATTAGAAAAAGATTTCAAGTAGAATTCAACTTAAATTCAACTTTTTTTTATGTATATACAGCGGAGAAAGTTGAGATTCTCTATTTGATTTTGGTTTTCATATAAACTTCAAGTAGTCTTTATTATTGTTCATTATTTATTTTAGAAGAAAGTGTGAAGATGCACTTAGAGTTTTCGTGTGAAAGAATAAAATAAATGAATAAATAAAATTTAAATAAAGTGAAGAAAATAAATTTAGCACTTTTAGAATGAAATGTTTTTTTTATTCATTTGTAAACTCGTTAGGCAAATAAAAAATAAATTGAATATAAATATCTAAATAAAATAATTTATAAAATAATATATAACCAAGAAAATAATAAAATAAATAATTGAATAAAAATATATTTAAGAAGTTTTAAAAATAAAATAAAAAATAAATAAAATAAAAGACAAATAAACAAAATGAACAAGAAAGTAATTAAATAAAATAGAGAATAAAAATAAACAAATAAATATATTTAAATAAAGAAGTAAATATTTAAAAAGTTTAAATAAATATCTTTAAACAGAAAATAAATACATAAAAGAAAAAAAGCTAAAAAAAATAAGTAAACAAAATAAATAAGAAGTAAAATAAATAAAAATAAAATGAAATAGATCAAAGAAAAAATAAATCCTGCGAATAAATCATCCTTTTACTCAACATCTGCTACTTACGTATATTCTATCTTTGAAATAACGAGTTCGTATGTTATTTAAAAGAGTGGCTTCGTTCAGGTACATTAAGGCACCTGTAACAATAAATAATAAACATTTACTTCCATTTATCACATTTAATAAAGAATTATATTATAATATATTTATTTAATTATATTATATTTATTATAATATTTTATTATATAAAAATTAATTCAATCATTTAGTTGTTTTATTGAAAAAAGAACTTTTCCATTCAATTTTAATTCCCAAGAAGAAAATAGGAGACTTGATACAAATTTTTTTTCAGAAAAATAATGAATGCACTCTTTCAATTTAGAGGCGAACATTACATTTTTAATTAATGTCTCACCGAATTAATTAATTACAGAAGCAAATTAATAAAGTGTTTAGAATACTACAAATTATATTATTATAATTTCTGTAATTGTATTAATTAGACACGAGGAATAGAATTAAAATAAAAATATATTAAATTTTAATTAGAATATATTCAATGAATATAATATGATTGGTAGTTGTTATTTTGATAGCAACGGTAGTTAATAATGAACTAATTGTAATTAAATAATTATTATAATTTAAAGAATAAAAATAATTATTCTCTCGCTCTCTATTATTACTTTTTGTAGAGAAATAATAATTATTTTCCATATGTATTGAAAATACATCTAATTTTTATTTCCATTAATTTCTCTCTACCCTTATTATAATTCCGTTATTCTTACCAAAATTGATTATCTTATTATTTAATTAAATTTGTGTGAGTCAAAATTAATAAATTTAATTGCAATAAAATTATAGAAATACTAATTTACTTTTATCTACTTTATCAATTTCAATACCTGTAAATATAATCAAAATATAAGTAATAAAAGAATAAAAAACATAAATGAAAATAAGAACCTACATATTGTAATAAATAATATTAAAAAATTAATACAAATAAAAAACAATAATTAAAAATTAATAAAAAAAATTCGTAAAATTTAATAAATTAATAATAAAGAAATAATTTAATCTTGTCCCCTTTATTTTTGTACGTAGTATATTTATAAATAAATATATTTATCTTACGAATGCAATTTGAATGTATAATTAAAATAAATAAAAAGAAAAATTTTTTGAGATAAAAATGAATAAAAAAAAAATACGAATACTAATTTTTTTTTATGTAAAATTGCTTCTAATCAAATTGTTTTTCTATTTTCTTTTGCCATTTTAATGAGAAAAATTTGTTTTCAACTAAATCGGTAAATTTTGCGTCAATTTTCGTACAATTGTCTTCAACATCTTTGGTGTATTCTCCAGCAGGAAAAACTTCATCCAGAGGGCAAGTACGTTGACGATATTTCATATCCAGAGGAACAATAAGTGCATCACCGTCGACCATGTCAGCGAACTTTCCGATAATGAAACCCTCCTCCGGATCCCTCACCCAGACCTGCTGGTTCTCCATTTTTCCGATTTTCTGCAAAAAACAAAGTAACAAATTATTATTTATTTCTTCAAAAATAGTAGTCATATTATTAATATTCGAATTATAGAAAATTAAACTTTTCAATAAAAAGCAAATAAAAAATGTATTCACTTTTAGAAGGAAAATTATCGGAAAATAAATTTTCAAATAAATTTTCGTCTTCCTTTCAATTTTTATTACTCGAAAAAAAATGTCCACAAAATAAAAGTTTTTCTTTCTAAATATTATAATTTTTATTTAAAAAATTCAACTTTATAACGGTTTATAGTTTTTCATTTATCGGTTTTTGGAAAAATATAATATAAAATTTAGAAGAAAACAAAGAAGAGGAAATATTATCGTTAATTAGAATTTTATTTGGATTTTTCTGCAATTAAAAAAAAATAGTGAAGGCGTTTTACGACCTTCGGACATGTGAGCTTCTCATCGACCACTTTTGCACTTTTGTTGCTTCTTCTTCAGCAATAGAATCAAACTCTAAATATAGTATATTAAAAAAAAATATATAAATAACAATTCAAAAAATCTTAATTATTATTTCGATTAATAAAATTTTTATTTATTCATTTGAGACAAATTCAGGACAAAATTGTTCATTTTATTAATTTTATTAATTTTTATCTAAATTCAGTGAATTCAATATTGTCACAAAAATTTTATTTTCTATTTTCCTGCGTTTGTCTTTCTAGATTTAATTATTCGAAATTTGAATAATTTTGTTAAGTAAATAATTTTTCTTGAATCAATCAAATAATATTTGCTTTAAATACTGAAATATTTAATTGAAATACAATTTATTTGATTTAAATACAAATTATTTGATTTAAATACAAATTGTTTGATTTAAATACAAATTATTTGATTTAAATACAAATTATTTGATTCAAGTAAATATTTATTTGATAATAGACAAATAATCGGTTATTTAAATCAAATAAATTTTTTTTCCAGTGTATTTTACAAAAAAAAAAAATTAGTACAAACTAATTTGGAATTTATTGATATTTTTTTCACATATAGGAGGAAAACAAAGCAAAAGCGTTATGCCAGTGGAAACAAAAGGGAAATTGTTAAAGCGTATCAATTTTATGTTTGCAGTCGCTGAAATGAAAACGAAAGTTCATAATACCTTCACTATATTTAGTATATATATATTCTTTGATGATATAGCTTTCGAGAAATCTAAATTCTACTGCGCGAAAAATTGAGTGAAAGTCGCGAAAATCGTTTATTCCTCTCGTGCATTATCATAGACTCATAAAAATCATCATTCCAGATTTTTTCCTCATACATATTTTAAGATAAAAAAAATATGTATTACAATTTTTTTCTTTTCATCAGCTAGACTGCAAAAAAAAATATTTTTGATTCTAACAACCAATTATTTTTCTATTATCATATTTAAATATTTTTTAAAAATAATTTTTAATTATTGCCTCATACACAATTTAATTGACTTGATTAAAAATTATTAGATTCAAGTTAAATATTATTTCTCATCTTTATTTATTTGAATCAAACGAAATGATTTTGAAAAAAAAGTGTTCCTGTCACAATAAGAAAAATAAAAAAATAATTTCCTTTTCCTAAATTACAATTACATTTTATAATTAACATCATTTTATAAATTTAATAAAACAATTATTTCCTCCTACAAAAATGATAATACAAATAATACCAAAAGAAATAAATTTTTCAAGTGCTTAAAGTTAAAACAAGAAAGTAAACGTGCAATAAAACACGTTAAGAGACATTTTTAATATTGATATAATAACGTGATGAAACTGTGTTTTTTTTCCTAAAAAATAGATGTTCATTTTTTTTAATAGAAGGAATTTTAATATACTGTTTATCATGATGATCATGATGTATCATTAAGATAAAGAAAATCTTTTTAAAATCCAAATGTGATTCATATGTATATATATTACTAACACAAATTTGCGAGTTCAATTTTGTAATTATATAGACCAAGAAAACAAGTTTTGATATCATTCAAACAAAATCTTGTTATTAATTTACAAATATACAAAAAAGAAAAAAAAGGAAAGAAAAAATATTTCACAAATGACGTCAATGAGTTGGTATATTTTTACAATTTCGCTATAGAGTTGGAAAATTAAAAAAAAGTACTTCTTACAAAATATATCATTGACATTACGATAGATTGTTGATAAAGGAAAATTTTATTTCATAGTCAAAAACAGGTGGCAAGTTGTTAACCTTGATTGATCAAAATGAGAAGAAAAAAATAAGAAAGTACAAATTTATTTATTTGCTTATAAATTAATTGAAAAAATTTTTAATAAAGTTTTTTTTAATAAAGTTCATAATGAATTTAAAAAAAGCAAAATAAATAGAGTTAGAAAAAAAGAAGTGTAAATTCATTTATCCATTTAAGCAAAATATAATAAAAATTAAAATAAATAGCATTAGAAAAATAAATAAAATGTAATACTAAAATGAGAAAAATAATTAAAAATTAGAACCAGAAAGAAAATGGATTATAAATTATTTAATTTACAAAATTAAAATACGGAGAACACTTAACTAATTTAAATAATATAAAATTAAAAATTACCAAAATCAAAAAACAGTTCTAAAATAAAATGAAAAAATTGAAAGAATGCAAAGTTAAAAAGTTACCAAAATCAAAGAATTCTAAATTAAAAAAATATTTTAATGAAAGAATAGAAAATTAAGAATTTAAAGAAATAAAAGAATACAAAATTAAAATGTGCAGAATATTTAAATAATGAAAGAATACAATAAAAAACTGAAAAATCATCAAATTCAAAATAAAAATAATACAAAAATTAAAAATGGAAATATACAATTATAATTTGAATGAAATAAATAAATAAAAATAATATTACACCCTATGAAAAAATATACAGGATGTAACAATAAAAATGTGAAGATTAAAAATAATTAAAACAAAATAAAAGTAAAAAAGAGAAAATCAAACATAAAAATAAAAAATGAAAAAATAAATAAAAAACTACTTACTTAAAAAAATAAAAGAATAAAAATTAAAAAATGGAGAAAATATAAATAATTTAAAGAATATAAAATTAAAAATTACAAAAATAAAAAAACAGCTGTAAAATAAAATGAAAAAATTGAAAGAATGCAAAGTTAAAAAGTTACCAAATCAAAGAATACTAAAATAAAAAAATTTTTAAAATGAAAGAATAGAAAATTAAGAATTTAAAAAAATTAAAAGAATACAAAATTTAAAAATATGGGGACATTTAAATAATTTAAAGAATATATAAAATTAAAAAATGCCAAAATCAAAAAATAGTTGCAAGGTGAAATGAAAAAATTGAAAGAATGCAAAGTTTATAAATTACCAAAATCAAAGAATACTAATATAAAAAAAATGTTTAAAATGAAAGAATAGAAAATTAAGAATTAAAAGAAATAAAAGAATACAAAATTAAAAAATGACCCAAACCAAACAATACTAAAATAAAAAAATTACAAAATAAAACAATAAAAAACTGAAAAATCACCAAATTCAAAATAAAAATATTACAAAAATTAAAAATAGAAATACACAATTAAAACTTGAATTAAATAAATGAATAAAAATAAAAAATAAAAATAATATTACGCCTTATTAAAAAATATACAGGATGTAACAAGAAAAATGTGAAAATTAAAACTAATTAAAACAAAATAAAAGTAAAAAGGTGAAAATCAAACATAAAAAAAAAATAAAAAATAAATAAAAAATGGAAATATAAATAAAAAACTACTTACTTAAAAAAAATAAAAGAATGAAAATTAAAAAATTCCGAAAAATAATAGCAAATGAATTACGAAATACCAAACTAATAGTGGGAAATATTTCGATATGAGTCACGCTTTATAAATTATACAGACTCCTAAGTTAACCATAATTGCACAATTAGAGAGAAAGTGAAAATGGACTTATAAAATACTTTTATAAACATAAAAGCTACTTAATTATCAAAAAAAAAGAAAAAAAAACGGAAAAATATAAATATTTTCTAATTTATATTCTACATATTGTAAATGACGAAAAAATCATTTTCGAGATTTATTAACACTCCACACGCTTCCTAATGGACAGAATGGATCCATTTTATCCATTTTCTCCATAAGTTGAATTAATGAAAAATAGAGCGGAACATAGCGTGTCAATTTCTATATTTTTTTTCTCAACAAACTAAAATTAAAATCTCTATTTTCAATTCACAATTAATTTTCGTTTATTCCAGATGAATTTTAAAGACCTTTCTTCGATTTATCAATGTTATTTTTTATTTTCTTATTTAGTATTTACTTTTTTTATTTTTCTTTCATTTTTTTATTTAGTTCTATATTTATTTTTACTCGGTTTTAAATTTTAACACTATTCATTTTTCTTTCATTCTTAATTTACTTCTTTATTTATTTTTACTCGGTTTTAAAATTTAACACTGTTCATTTTTCTGTCATTTTTAATTTACTTCTTTATTTATTTTTACTTGGTTTAAAATTTTAATTTTTAATTATTAATTTTTATATTTTTAAATTTTTCTTTCATTTCTTAATTGAATATTAGTTTTTTCATTTGGTTTTTTATTTTAATTTAATTTATTTTTTTATCTCGTTTTTTAATTGAATACTATTTTTTCCATTTGGCTTTTTATTTTAGTATATTATTTATTTTTTTACTATTCACTTGAATATTTTTCATTATTTACCAATTTATCAAAAAATTAAAAATCAACTGTAAACAAATCTGCTTAAAATTATTTTTCATTTTATGTATTTATTTATTCTTTTTCTTGTTTTATTTCTCTTTTATTTAAAAATTCGTTATAATAATAATTAATAATTAAATGTTTATAAATTTTAGTAATTAAATTGCAACTAAGTAAACTAGTAACTACTAGTTAGTAATTAATACTTAATAAAGTATAAGTAAATAAATTTCAAGTAAAAAAAATTAGTAATTGAAACTTTCTAAATAATGAGGAGTAATTTATTTAGTAATATTAATAATTAAAATTTAATAAATTACAAATAAAAAATCATTTGTAAATAAATAAATAATTTATAAATTTTTACCTTACTAAAAAGTTACCGATAAATAAAAAATACCCAAAAAAAATCAATTTGTATCATTAATTCAAAAAGTAAAACAAAAAACAAAAAACAAAATGCAATTATTGCAGAAAATGAATTTTAAGACGCAAAACAAACCCGGCAATGTTTATATACAATACAAAGGAAGAATAAAGTCGGATTTGTATTTCCAACTCTTTTATAAAAGCATCCCGTTAGACTAGAGCTCTCTTAACGGTAAACGTGAGAAAGATCCTTGCATCGATCCTTATGTTAGATCTCGGATGTGTACTGTTGCGTTTCTGCATTTCACACTATTTAAACAAATAATTTCAAGATTCACAGAGAGAAAAAAAAATACCGACTAATAAATGAACACAAAAATTTAAATTAAAAACCCGCGCAATGACTAATAAATATTATATATGTAGGGGGGAAAAAAATTCTCTTCACGTTTTTCACTTCCTTTCCTTTCGCTGAATTCAATTATCACCCCCCATCCCCCCTTCTTTTTTCCCTCCACTCAGCATTTTTTTTTTCAATTAAATTTAATTTTCATTTCATCCAATTTATTATTATACTGAATTTAGCAATGAAAAATAGTATCATTTTTGTTCTTTACTTCTAAACAAATTAGAAAATTATGAAACAACTGTGATTAAGAAATTGAAAATTTATTTATTTTCCATTATTTTCTTTTTGAATCACAATTTTTTTTAAAAAATTATTTTGTTTTAGAAAAAGAAGAAAATTATTTGGACAATTTATATTTTAATCTTAACTTTGGAACAGGATTTTCCACAGGAATTAAGACATTCAAAAATTCAAAATTCATCAAAATTATTTTCATCATTTTAATTAAATAACTACTTTCTGAATTTAAAATTATTTTTAATGAAAATAATAATTGAATTCCTCAAAAAAATTTATTATTTATGAAAATAATTGAATTCCTTGTGAAATTTTAATTATTTTATGAATATAATTAGATGTTTGCGCAGAATTTCAATACAATTTTTTATAATTGAATTCTTTTGAAAATTTTTAGAAGATATTATAAAAATCATTGAATTGAGGAAAATTTTTGAAAATAATTGAAATTTTTGCCGAGAATTTTTTCAACATTTTTTAAAATAATTTAATTGATTTGAAGAATTTTATCAAACTTTTTAAAAATAATTGAATTTTTGCAACGAATTTTATTAAAGTTTTCAAAAACAAATGAACCCAAAGTTTTGAACTTTAAAATGAACGACGAAGTTTTTCTATTTTTTTAATTTGTTTATTATATAAAACAATTATTTTGTTTATTAAAAAGATTAATGTCTTAATTTAGAAAATATTTAATTTTAATTCTTTTTATTTTTTATATGAAAATTTATTGAAATATTCAAATAGAAAAAAAACTTCGTTCATTTGAACGTTCAAAACTTTAGCATCACATAAATAATTGAATTTTTATGAAGAACTTTTATTAATTTTTTTGTTAAATCGAAAAAATTTATACATCATTTGCAAATGATTGAATTCTTGCAAAGAATTTTATCAAAAAATTTGATAATTGAATTCTTGCAAAGAATTTTATCAAAAAATTTGATAATTGAATTCTTGCAAAGAATTTTATCAAAAAATTTGATACTAATTGAATTTCTTCGAAGAATTTTGTTGTTTATGAAAATAATTGAATTTAGGAAGAATTTTATTAAAATTTTACATAATCTTAATTGAAGTCGTTTGAAGAATTTCTTTGAGTTTCTTCATAATAATGGACTTTCTTTAATCATTTTAATTACAAGTTTTCAAAGTAATTGAATTCTATGTGAACAATTTCTTTTAAGTTTTTATAATAATCCTCCTTCTTAATAATTGAAATTAAGCATTTAATTCATGAATTTTATTTAAAATTTTCGATAAATAATTGAATTTTTTAAAAAAATTTCTTTAATTTATTGAATACAATCGAATTTTTTAATAATTGTATTAAAAATAATTGAATACCTGAGAAAAATTTTATTTTTTATGAAAAATACTTTAATTCTTGCGATAAATTTTAATAATATATTTCTTTTTAAATATTTGAATTCTTTTGTGAATTTTTATTGAAATAGTAGATATTAAAAATAATTGAATTTTGATATTTATTGAAATCAATTTAATTCTACGAAGAATTTAATTCAAATTGTGTTGAAAAAAATCGAATTGTTAAAAATTATTTCATTAAAATCTTTGAAAATTAATTTTAATAAAAATTTTAATAATAATTATATTTTTCGAGAAATTCCATTAACATTGTACCAAAAATAATTGAAATTCTGTGATGATTTTGATTATTTATAAAAATAATTGAATTCCTAGTTAAAAACATGTTATTTTTCATTAAAATAATTGAATTATTGCGAAGAAATTTATAAAAAATTTGTAAAAAGTAGAATTCCTCTAAAATTTTTAGTATTTAATTCATTCATTTAAAATTGACATTTTCTAAAATTCCAAATTAAAACTTTTTTTAAATAATTGAATTCGTTTTTGGGAAATATTTTATTAAAATTGTAGATATTGAAAACCATTAAAATTAGTAAAATTTTTGAAAATAATAGAACTTTGGAGAAGAATTTTGTCATGTATAAAAATAATTGGGATTTTTACAAAAAATTTTTTTTAAGATTTGAACATAGTTGAATTTAATAAAAATTTTATTCTTTTTTAAAGAATTTTTGCAATTATTTTTAAATTCTACAAAATTGAATTTTTTTAGTATTTTTAACAAAAATTTAAATTAGAAAATTTTCAAATTTTATTATTTTTAAAATTGTTAATTTTATTTTAAAAAGGTAGTAAAAAGTTAGATTTGTTGCTAGTTTATTATTATACTGAATTTAGCAATGAAAAATAGTATCAAAAATCATGAAATATTCTTAATATATAGTAGGAAATAATTAAATTCTAAAAAAAATTTTTACAAAATACAATATTGTTACTTATGCAAATAAAAAAAATTTTATTTTGCTACTGTCATAATTTTCATAATTCCAAATATAATTTCTCTTAAAGGGAAGAGAAATTAAATTTTTCGTACAATAATATTTTTTTAATTATAGAAAAGTTTATGAGAGAAAATATAGTGGTTTTTATTACTCCACATGAAAACGTCAAGGTCGTCACCAGGTGGCGCAAAAATTGCGGTTTTTGTCAACTGAATTGCCATCTCGTGGTGACCTTGGCGTTCGCAGGTGGAGAATAGCATTTCATAGATGTTAGTCAATATTCAGAATTCTATAATTCTTTATTATCAGTTATTGAATCTCGAAATTTTAACAATTAATATAAATGGATTAAAATTTTTTTTTAAATTAAACAAAACTTGTTTAATCCTTTATTAAAAAATAAAAGTTTAAACAGTATTTGAATTCCATATGCTCCATGAATCTTGCTCTTTAACCCATTAATATTTCTTTCTCTACTAAATTGTACCCCTCTTCTATCTTTATTGTTTTTAATTTTTAAAATTCCTTTATATTCCTCCTCAAAAATTGTATGAATAATTTTTACTGACTACAATTCTTTTTTGAAATTCTTTTTCGAAATTCTTCTTCAATTAATTTAATGCAATTCAACTGGAAATTTTATTTAAACAAACATTTAAAAAGAATTGTCAAACTATTCGATTCGTATTGTAAAATCAATTATAAAAATGAACAATTTATAAATTGAAAACCTCGGAAAACATGTGAAATTAAGTAAACTATTTTATTCGACAATTTCATTGAAAATTATATATATTTGAGGGAAAAAGTAAGAAAAAGGGTTGTGGAGAAAGAAATAATAATAATTGAGAAGGTGAGAGAACGAATGGTTCATTCACCTTCTCCTCTTATTCTTGATGTCGACCAACTGTTAGATGCTTTTCTTTTGAGAGTTTCTTGTATATATACGTTCGGAACAAACTCCACGAGAGTATAATACACGTGTAAAAGAGAGATATTTATTTGTATGTATATAAAGGAAGAAAAAAGAGAGGAAAAAATATAGTCGTTCACATGATTCGTCAAAATTAAATAATTCCTTCAATTAAAATCCGTTAGAATCTCACTCTCGAGCTCGTTTATCAAATCGGATTTTCTTTTTTTTTCAATTCTCTCGCATCCTCTTTCATTGTAAGCTATGTACATAATATTTATCTCCATATTTTCCCTTTTTTTTCTCTCCAAGAACCACACGAATCATTATTTCTCCCCTTCTCCAAAAAACGAGGATTAACATTATATTCTTTCGACAATGAAACAAATTTTCAAGAGAACAAGAAAAAGGAATTTTAAATCAGGTTATCTTATCTTTTGTGCTTTGGGAAAAAAAGTTATTCCTTTTTTTATTTTCATTCAATGCAGAGGAAATGGTATTCAGATTTCGATTTACTCAAGTTTCTTTTACCATTCAATTTTAAAAATAAATTGAAAATTATAAATGTGATTAAAATTATTGTATTTTTAAGTTCTACTCGACAATTTTGAAAAACACTAAGTCAAACCACACCATAAAACTATATTTTGATACTATTTTTAAAAGTAATAAATTACTAATGACACTTATTTAGTTAACAAACGACTAATTGTTATTTTAACCGAAAGTTTATATATAAATGATATTTTACTTACAATTGTAGTAAATAAATTAAAACCAGGACTAAAGATAAACGTAAAAAGATTAGATCAAAAAAATATCAAATTAAAGTGAATTGAAAATTTAAATCCATTTAAATATTAATTCTAAAACTCTCTAGATTCGATTTTCTGATTATAATATTAATCATAGAATTCCGAATATCTTCTTCTTCTTCTTAAATGACTTTTGGCTCAGCCGACTGTCAGAACAACAAATTCCGAATATTGACGAACATCTACAAAATACTATTCTCCACCTGCGAACGCCAAGGTCACCACCAGATGGCAATTCAGTTGTCAAGAACCACATTTTACGCCACCTGGTGATGACCTTGACGTTCTCATGTGGAAAAACCAACCAACCTAACCCTAGAAAAAATCT
Source organism: Leptopilina drosophilae (assembly GCA_032873175.1). Classification (NCBI taxonomy): domain Eukaryota; kingdom Metazoa; phylum Arthropoda; class Insecta; order Hymenoptera; family Figitidae; genus Leptopilina; species Leptopilina drosophilae. Next base: position 22,255,169 of record CM065483.1, read on the forward strand.
TTCCAAGTGAAAAATGTTATTATGAAAGTAATTTAATTTTCTTTCAGTAGAAAGTTATTGATAAAATTTTTAATTTCTCATTAAAATAAAAAGAAGTAAAATTTCTCTTTCTATACTGAATTTGAAAACAGGTCAAGTGAACATCTTTTTGAATCATGGCATATTTTTGAATAGAAAAAAGCGATTAAACAAAGAAATTGTTATTTAAATCCGAAAAACTTCTACTAACACTATTCGGCGCTCAGCGACGACGTTAATTTTCAAAGACTTTAATTCCTTTATACATTTTTTGCAATAATTTCGCGAATAATTGTTAATAAAAAAAATGTAGTGATCAAATATTGAATCGAGGCGTTAACATATAAACTCAGCGACGCGTGTCTCCCAGTTCCTGCATTTTAGTCCCACCTGCTACTTCCGGCTTCCCCTAAGGTTCAATTCCATCGTTTACTTTGCCCTTTGTCGTGTCTATACATGTATATAAAAAGTATTAGGACCGCATAGTTACGCATATATAAATCATTGCATTCGTTTTTATTTGACTGACATCAGATACGCTTCCAGGGAACCGATTTCGATTTCCGTTGGGACAATTTCTCTCTCTCTCTCTCTCTCTCTCTCTCTCTCTCTCTCTCTCTCTCTCACACATACATATTACAGGCATTAATTAACCGAAAATCCTCTATTTACCTAATAATGCAAATATTTAAAATTTCCTCCAATCATTTCTCTAACTTTTTACAGAATTCTCAATTTTAATTTGAGCATTATTTATAATAAAATTTGCAGTAGAAAATTATTTATAATAAAATTTGAATTCGAAAAACAAATAGATAACTTTTGTTTCTTCAAACGTTCGAAAAAGTTTACGGACATTCAACTTTTACTAAAATCAGTAAAATTTCTAACTATAATGAAATTTTACTAAAAATTAGTTTTTACTTCTTTATTTGCAGCAGTTTTAGATTTTTTAACTCAATAAATTTCAGAATTCAAAATTAATAGTAGTGACATTTTTATCTAAATTAAATTTACCGACTTTTCAATAATTGAAATTAGAAACTTTAAGTACTATACTTTATATTCAAATTTTCTTCTTATATAAAAAAAGTTGATTTTATGTTCTTTAAATTTAAAACTAATTTTAACTAATTTTCAATTTTTAAATTTACACTTGGAGATTTTTTCTTAAACTTTTTGAGAATTTAATTATTTTCAAAAATTTGCTATGAGAATCCTTCAAAAGTTGATTTTATGTTCTTTAAATTTTTAAGAAAACAAATTTTAACTAATTTTCATTTTTAAATTTACACTTGGAGATTTTTTCTTAAACTTTTTGAGAATTTAATTATTTTCAAAAATTTGCTATGAGAATCCTTCAAAAGTTGATTTTATGTTCTTTAAATTTTTAAGAAAACTAATTTTAACTAATTTTCATTTTTAAATTTACACTTGGAGATTTTTTCTTAAACTTTTTGAGAATTTAATTATTTTCAAAAATTTGCTATTACAATCCTTCAAAAGTTGATTTTATGTTCTTTAAATTTTTAGAAAACTAATTTTAATTAATTTTCATTTCTAAATTTACACTTGGAAATTTTTTCTTAAACTTTTTGAGAATTTAATTATTTTCAAAAATTTGCTATTACAATCCTTCAAAAGTTGATTTTTGAAAATTGTAATAAATAACTTGAAAAAAATCAATTATTTTGAATTAAAAGTTAAGTTGCCTTAATTACAAATTTTAAAAAGTTGAAGAAGTCTATTTAACTCAAAACAAAAATTACTTTATGTTTCCCTGAGATTTCACAGATTTCTAAATTTAATTATTCAAAAATTAAAGTTTTGTTAAATAAAAATTTAACATTTGTTTTTCCAAACGAAATAAAATATTTCAAAATTCAATTTTAAACCTAAAATTTAATTATTTCTAAAAACTACAGCTTCAAACTTTCTAAAATTAAATTATTTTCCATACAATTTGTAACTAAACTTCATCTCTAAATCAATTGTTTTTAAGAATTTTCCGAAAGTTCTTTAAGAATTCAAGTTTTTAAACAAAAAAATTCAATTTTTTATAATAATCGTAACTAATAATATAATAATTGTATAAATAATAATTTTAAAAATTAAGGTATAATATTTTTAGAAAATTATAAATATAAGAAATTTTAAAAATTAATTTTTTAAACATGTTTTTTTAGTAATTTTTGGAAGATAATAGTTTTTCAATTATATTCAATTGAAAAATTTCCAGACAATTGAAATTTGGTAAATTCTTTATAAAATAATTTAACATTAAAAAATATAAAAACATTTACATTTTTGAAGAATTTTAATTATCACTAAGAACATGATTTCTTCGACATTTTAATAAATCTAAAAAAGGAAATTTCTAAATATTTTAATTTAATTTGTTTAAAAATAATTGAATCTTAAAAAATTATCATAAAAAAATGGTACGAATTAGTTTCTTTTTTTAAATATTCTAATGTAATTTTTCGAAAATAATTCAATTTCTTAAAAGGTTTTTTGTATAATTTAAAAGAACTAATTAATTTTTCAGGGATTTTAATTAAAAATTTTGACTAGACAATTGAAATTTGGTAAATTCTTTTTAAAATAATTTAACATTAAAAAATATAAAAACATATTCAAATTTTTGAATAAATTTAATTATAACCAAGAATATGATTTCTTCGACATTTTAATAAATCTAAAAAAGGAAATTTCTAAATATTTCAATTTACTTTGTTAAAAAATAATTGAATTTTAAAAAATTATCATAAAAAAAATGGTAAGAATTAGTTTCTTTTTTTAAACATTCCAATGTAATTTTTCGAAAATAATTCAATTTCTTAAAAATTTTTGGTATAATTTAAAAAACTATCTAATTAATTTTTTCAAGAATTTTAAATAATGATTTTGAACATGATTGTATTATCTAAAAAAGTTTAAAATGATGCTAAAAAATATGTAATATTTTTTGTACGTATAATTGAATTTTTGGAAATATGCATAATTAAAAATATTGAAAATAATTGCATAGTAAAAAATTAGAATGAAATAATTTTAAATTACTTTCTTCAAAACTGTTTTAAGAAAATTTTTAAAAACTTTTTTTCATTAATTTTTATTTTTAAATTGATATTTAAAAATTTTTCATTACAATTTTTGAAAATTCTATTATTACTTTCAAAATTTGCAATTAAAATTCTTTAGAAGTTCATTTAAAAAAAAAAATTAATAAAATAATTGAAACAAATGAATTATTTTCAACTAGATTTGATAAGAAAAATATGGTAATTTGTTGCAATATTTAGAATAAAAGTTTAATAGAGTCGGAATTTTTTTAAATAAATTGAAAAAAGTATTTAAATCTTTCCGGGTCGGAATTTTTATGTATTACATAATAATAAATATAATATGTGACGCGCTCCGAAGAAAGGTACCTAAGAAGCAAACGAATTATAGGTTAGGGTCGTGTTAGATTTCTGTTGATTAAAAGTTTATTTTTTATTATTTAAATTTGAAACTAATTTTTATTGAACATTTTGGATATAATGAAGACTTGAAGATTAATAATTTTAAATTATTAATTGATTTTCTTTCTGTATTTTTACTTGAAAAATTAAAAACATAACCTCAATTTTTTTGCTTCTTAGGTACCTTTCTTCGGAGCGCGTCACATATATATAATATAACAAATATAAATATTATAAATAAATAAATAAATATTAGAATATTATTTGTGTAAAATATTTTTATCTACAAAGCGTTGCAGTATATAATTAAGTGTATTATTTTCAAGTTGAGCCTATTCGCTTAAAGTATGAAAATTGTTAAAAACTCCTCTCTGTAATTAACTTTTTTTTCTTTCTCCACTCTCTTAGTTTAATTATTCCTTAAAAAGTCATTATATCCTCGAGATACATGAAGTTCGTATACTGTGTTACAGTATATTCTGCAACAATTCAAGAAATGCAGCGAGCCACTTTTTTATTGTTCAAAGAGAAAAAAAAATACTCCCCCCGTGTGATTTCTTCATTCTTCACGCTCACAAGGTCACGATCTTTAGCTTCTTTAATTTTTCCCTACAAATATTTTTCGGAAATTAAGAAGAAATTCTTTAATTCTCTTCAATAAAAAAAAAACGTTTTTTTTCATTTTCTTCAATTTTTATCCTTTCCTTATTTCTTCCCTCTTTTTTTCTAAAGAGGAAAAGAAACGTTGACAAATACCAAAATTGCTTCCTCATAGGGAAAGATTCAATTTTTTTTTTAATTTCTAAAGAAAAAAAATATTTTTCTTTTTTATTTCTATAGAAAAAACATATTTTTCTACTGTTTATAATTAAAAGGAGAAAAAAAATGATATTCCAAAGATAAGATTTTATTTCAATAAAAAAATTTATTGAAATATAAATTTCTTTCTTGCTTTCTGAATAAGAAGAAAAAACTGACAAAGTTTTCGATATACGTGACATGAACCACAAAATTAAAATGTGAATGCGAATTTTCGAGTTGAAACAGCTGTTCAAATTGAATGAGGAGAGTGCAAAAATATCCCCCATTTCTCTGATCGCAGACCTTTCATTAATCTTAGGAGCATTTTCGGAGTCTGGGATTCATTAATAATTGAGAAAGTAAAAAGTCTTTGTCGTGTCATGGTTACTGAACTTGGGACAGCCACTTTTATTATTATTTACCACTCTGTTCCTGCTTTTATAAACTTCAAGAGTTACGAGTTTGAATTAACGTTACGCGCTTATAGTCATTCTACCGTAACTAAGAGGCATTCAAATTTTTAGTAAAAAAAAAATGTCATCTCTAGTATTATAATATTATTATACGTGACATAATGATCTTTAACTTCTATATTCTGCCTGTTTATACAAATAATACTATGTAATAAATTATTATTATTATTATTATTATTATTATTATTATTATTAATAATATTAATAATAATATTAATGTTTTTATTTTTAATTTCAATTATTCAAAATTAAAATTTTCAACAAATTTAAATTAAAATTTGGTTTCGAACATGAATAAATCTTTAAATTTTTTGAAACTAATGTTTTTTTAATAATTTTAATTGATAACTGGGAAATTATTGAATTAAACAAAGCATTTTCTTAATTTGTTGAAAATAAACTTGCCTCTTTATAATTATAATTGAAAATTTGATTTTTCAATTTTATTAAAATTATATTCATAATTAAATTTCTGCAAAGAATTTTACTATTTATAAAAGTAATTCAATTCTTCCAAACAATTCCTCTTATTTATTAAAATAATTTAATTCTTGTGATGAATTTTATTAAAATTTTTGAAAATAATAAAACAGTAATAATTAATTATTTGTTTAATAAGTTATAAACATTTAATTTGTTGAATAAATAAATAAATATAATTTATATAAACATTCAGAAATTTGAAATTATAAAAATTTAAGGATTTTCAACAATCATAATTATGTATTAAATACAATAATCTAATTTTTATAAGCAAAACATTCATTCAAAACTTTCAGAGGGACATTAAATTTAAGAAATAAAATTATAATTACGGTCACCAACTTCCCCTGATTATTTTCATAAAATTTTAATAAAATCATCATTTAAAAAAAAAATTTTTACATAATACGTTTGAATTGGTGACTAGAAAATATTGTAAGTTTTTAAGTATAATTGTTTAGAAATAATTAAATTTCAAAATGTTTTTACAATCTTTGATATTCTAATTGCTGAAAAGATCATAATTTTATTAAAATCAAAAAAATTCTGAAAAAATTAGGTTTCTGAAAAATAGTAATTAAAATTTTTTCATGAAGTTTTTCTTTGAAATTTTAATTCCCATGGAAAAATAATTAAGAGTAAGTTTTTAAATTTTTGATTAACAAAAAGTATTCAGAAATTACGGAAAATTATTTCTTAAAAAAGTGATTAAAATTTCCTAAAAATAATTGTATTTTCGAAAATAATTTTAAAAAATTGAAAATTATGAAAAATTTCCATGGAAACAAATTTTATATTTTACTGAATTTGATTTGTTTACCTACTTTTAAAAATTATTTCGAATAATAATCGCATTTTTGAAGAATTTTAGTTTAAAATTTGGAAAATAATTGAATTTAAAAAAATTAGAATAATCATATTTGATAATAATAACACATAAGTTTTTTATGATTATAATTTTAATGTTTTTTTTATTTAACTATTATTCTAGTTATTTACTACTTTAGTAATAAATAAATAAATAAAAAATAATAAAATGGTTGTATTTACATATTTCAAGCATTAAATTGAAAAGTTTGAAAAATATTTTCATATAATGTTTACAAGCGGTATTATAGAGAAATAAAAAGGAAAATAAAAAGGAAAATAAAAAGGAAAATAAAAAGAATGTAAAAAAAGAAAAAACAAATTGACAAAATACAGCGGAAAGTAGTTTGTTCAAATTTATGCTTTCAGAAAGAGAGAACTTTCAGTAGAAGATTTACAACTAGGATAAAAAGTATTCTAAGGACGGAAAAAAGAACTATTAGAGTCAACTTTAAATTATAAAGAACGAACATTGAAGAAAAAAGGGACGAGAGAGAATCTTAACGATGGAAGGTTATAGTGAAGACTTCCTTTCTTTGATGATTTGTTTGAAGGTAAAGGTAGCAACAATAAATAAATAATTTTTACGGCCAAACAAGAAAAAAGTTTACGGCTACTGCTTCTTTAAAAATTAAAATGAAAAATCAACACCCATTCGTAAATCAATCTTTCATTTTTTAAAGAAAAACATCACTTTTTAATTCTTCAGTTATTTTAATAATAACTTAAATCATTAATCATCATTATAATGATGACGATAAATTTCTTTTGAAATTAATTAGAATAATTAATTATTAAGAATAAAATACTGACAAATAGTAATAATATAATATAACAGACCTTGGATCGACAAGAAAAGTCACTTTTTGCTACAAAAATTGTATTTTCTATTTTACTAATTTTTCCCTGTCACTAATTTCAAAATTCAATTATTCAAAACTCGAATATCATTTTGTTAAATATACTTCCTATTTGTTATTCCATGGGAAATAAAACTAAAAAAATCTCAATATTTAAAACTTTCTGAAATTTTATAATTTCTAAAAAATACTGTAATTAACAAAAAAAATGTAATATAAAATCAAAAATAATGTAATATAATTTTTAGAGACTAATTTTCATTTATTTCAAATTTTAAATTTGTACTTGAAGATTTTTCGTTAAAATTAAAAAAAAAAATACAACTCAAATTTAAATAATAACTGTATTATTCGAATAAATTTATTTTGTAAATAATTTTTCTTATAAATGTTATTTTTTTTAAAAAAGCTATAATAATTACTGAAATACACACATACATTCTTGTAATATCTGACAATCAATAAATAATCGTTATGTGGGTGTTTATTCACTGTGAAAATATTCAGATATTGCATGACGAAGACACAAAAACGTGGGATTGTTGAAAATAAAAATTTCTTTATTGTCTAAATGTATTATTAAACATATGGTAATTATCATACATATCCATTTTAAAGGCGGAAGTAACTTGAAATAATTTTTTCTTTAATTTATATACAACCACGAAAGGCTATATAATTAAACGAAAAAATTCGAAAGAAATTAGCATATTTTAAAAAAACTAATATTTATTTATTTTTGAAAACTCGCCAACAATAAAAATTTTCTATTCGGCATATAAGAAATAAAGTAAGAAGATAATAACAGAAATCGAATAATAAAATAGATGTAAATAATGGAAAAATTAAATGTTAATTAATTGTTAATTTTTATTAATTTTTAATTGTTCTTGTGTTGACAAGAATTAAAAAAATTGACACTAAAAAATTATTTGATTCAGATAACCGATTAATTGACTATTATCAATTAAATATTTGAATCAAATAATTACATTCGAGTCTATCAAATGGTATTTGAACCAATAATTACAGTATTTGAAGAAAATTACCATTTAATGAACTTAAATATTTCAACTAAATATTTAATTGATAATAGTCAATTATAATCGGTTATTTAAATTAAATAAATTTTTCCCATTGTATCAGTAATTAAAAAATTTGTATAAAAACTTTTAAAAAATAATTTTTAGTTATAACTTTCACCTACATTTTTTCACCTAACATTTCACCTAACATTACCTACATTTTACCTAACATTTTTTATCAGTTGAAAATTTGAAGCGAGCTACGATTAATTACCATTTATTTAAATATTGAATCGAACAAAATAGATGAAAAGTTTTACACGATTTATCAGAAATCATACTTCTGTATATTGTTAGTAAAAATAAATCTATATCGTACACTAATTTTCTCTTTTAATACCTATGTATGTCAAAATGAAATTAATTATCCGCTGAAATCTCTTTTGTGTGTACTTATATATATAGAAAGCGAGGATTCACGCATGGTAAGTTAAAATATTGAGTAACTTTGAAATATTTCATCAGCAGAAATCTTCTATCTACATCAACTTTTCGTTTATTTATAATATATTGTAGTTTATGTATACAATAAAAAAAAATTTTGTTTATTTCAAGCTGCATTTCGAATTAAGTTATAGTTTAACTTATAAAAAGAAACAGGTCCCTGAAGTTAGCGTCGACTAATTTTTTACACTCACAAAACCGAAAAAAATCTTTTCAAATATTATGCTTTAAATAAAAAAAGTAGTTTTTTTATCAACTTAACTGTTTAATTTTTCAACTTCTAAATTGAATGAAACTGGTATTAAAAAATAGTGACACGTCTAAACTAAAACAAAAAAAAGTTTCCGGTACTAACTGCTTCACCAAAACACAATTTTTCTAAGGATATCAAATTAATCGAAAAAACGCATCAAAAAGATGCTTAAAAAACTGCCAAACTGTAAAAAAAAAAATTTATACAGGGTGTCTAGTATTTTCATTCAACAAAATTCCCGGTTTTCTTTTCTCATAAAATTTAAATTTAAATTTAATTTCAATCATAAATAAATCATAATTTTAATTAAAAATTTGGAAAATAATTTTTTCAATTTAAAAAAATCCCTTTTATTTATAATTGTAATTAGAAATTTCCTTTTTCAAGTTTATTACAATTCTATTGATAATAATAATTGAATTTCTGAAAAGAATGTTACTATTTACAAAAATAATTGAAATCCTTCCGAAGAATGATATTATTTATGCAAATAATTTAATTACTGTGAAGAATTTTATTACAATTTAAAAAAAGCAGTGATAATTAATTATTTACTTAATAAGTAATAAACATTAAATTTCCTTAAGAAATGATAAATATCATTTATTTGAACATTCAGAAATTTGAAATTATAAAAATTTAAGAGAAGTTCAATAATCATAACTATTGAATAATAATAGAATAATATAATTTTCAGAAGCAAAAAAATTTATTTAATTATTATTTAGTTTTAGAAACAGAAGAAAAATATTTGTACAATTTATATTTTAATCTTATCTTTGGAACAGGATTTTCCACAGGAATTAAGACATTCAAAAATTCAAAATTCAAACCTTTTTTAAATTAAACAACTTATAAAAGTATTGTTTATAAAACATGAAGAAATTAATTGCTCCGAGTCAAAGACTCGGAGTGATCAATTTCTTCATGTTTTCAAATAAATTAAGTATGACCGAGAGATAAAATCATTATTTTACATTATAAGAATATTGTTACTGTAACTTCATCAAAATTATTTTCATCATTTTAAGTAAATTACTATTTTCTAGAATTTTAAATTATTTTTTATGAAAATAATAATTGAATTCCTTAAAAAATTTTATTATTTATGAAAATAATTGAATTCCTTGTGAAATTTTAATTATTTTATGAATATAATTAAATGTTTGCGCAGAATTTCAATACAATTTTTTATAATTGAATTCTTTTGAAAAATTTTAGAAGATATTATAAAAATCATTGAATTGAGGAAAATTTTTGAAAATAATTGAAATTTTTGCCGAGAATTTTTTCAAAATTTTTAAAAATAATTTAATTGATTTGAAGAATTTTATCAAACTTTTTAAAAATAATTGAATTTTTGCAACGAATTTTATTAAAATTTTCAAAAATAATTGAATTCTTATGAAGAACTTTTATTAATTTTTTTGTTAAATCGAAAAAATTTATAAAACATTTGCAAATGATTGAATTCTTGCAAAGAATTTTATCAAAAAATTTGATAATAATTGAATTCTTGCAGAGAATTTTATTAAAAAATTTGATACTAATTGAATTTCTTCGAAGAATTTTATTGTTTATGAAAATAATTGAATTTAGGAAGAATATTATTAAAATTTTACATAATCTTAATTAAATTCGTTTGAAGAATTTCTTTGAGTTTCTTTAAAATAATGGATTTTCTTTAATCATTTTAATTACAAATTTTCAAAGTAATTGAATTATATATGAATAATTTCTTTTAAGTTTTTATAATAATCCTCTTTCTTAATAATTGAAATTAAGCATTTAATTCTTGAATTTTATTTAAAATTTTTGGAAAATAATTGAATTTTTTAAAAAAATTTCTTTAATTTATTGAATACAATCGAATTTTTTAATAATTGTATTAAAAATAATTGAATACCTGAGAAGAATTTTATTATTTATGAAAAATACTTTAATTCTTGCGATAAATTTTAATTTTATATTTCTTTTTAGATATTTGAATTCTTTTATGAATTTTTATTGAAATAGTAGGTGTTAAAAATAATTGAATTTTGATATTATTGAAATCAATTTAATTCTACGAAGAATTTAATTCAAATTGTTTTGAAAAAAATCGAATTGTTAAAAATTATTTCATTAAAATCTTTGAAAATTAATTTTAATAAAAATTTTAATAATAATTACATTTTTCGAGAAATTGCATTAACATTGTACCAAAAATAATTGAAATTCTGTGATGATTTTGATTATTTATAAAAATAATTGTATTCCCGGTTAAAAAAATGTTATTCTTCATTAAAATAATTGAATTATTGCGAAGAAATTTATAAAAAATTTGTAAATCGTAGAACTTGAAAATCATTAAAATTAGAAAAATTTCTGAATATAATTAAACTTTGGAGAAGAATTTTGTCATTTATAAGAAGAATTTTATTTTTTTTTAAAGAATGTTTGCAATTATTTTTAAATTCTACAAAATGGAATTTTTTTAGTATTTTCAACGAAAATTTGAATTAAAAAATTTTCAAATTTTAATATTTTTTAAATTGCTAATTTTATTTAAAAAGGTAGTAAGAAGTTAGCCGCGTGTTAAAGCGCGCGATTTGTTGCTAGTAAAATTATAATTGCGGTCACTAACTTCCCTTGATTATTTTCGAAAAATTTAGATTAAAATTCTTTCAAAGAATTAAATTATTTTTCAAAAAAAAAATATATATATAAAGAAATTTCAATTATTTCAAAAATTTTCATTTATTTGTTTAGAAAAATTAAATTATCTTGAAACAATGGAATTGAAAAATTTCAACAATTTTATTTTTCAAAATTTAAAAAAAAATTTGCGAGAATTCAATTTTAATAAAAAATTTAAAGTGCATTTCGTTTTTTTTAAAATTAACGAATAAAAATTTTTATTATTAATCTTCGCGCTAAGAAACACGAATTCATTAAAATGTGACTATAAAATCCAATTATTAATTAATTATTAAATTAAAATACTTTGTGAATTTTATTTGTTAAAAAGTTTCTAAACAAATTCTTTAACAAATTCAATTACACATTTTTAGTCGAATTTCACAATATTTCTATTAACTCCATAATTTTTAATAATTTATTTACATAATCTGTTTGAATTAGTGCCTGACTTTTACTATCAAATTAATTTTTGTTAACTAATTCAAAGTTAAAGAAGAGTATAAATATCTATAAAAATTGAAATAAAAAGTAATTTTTTTTTAAAACAAATTAAAATAATAAAACTTTTTTTAATTTTTGTGAAAAAATTCCCGGTTTTGTATAAAAGTCCCGGTTAATTCCCGGTTTTTCCCGTTTAAATTAAATTCCCGGTTAGTAGATACCCTGGTTGCTTAAAAACTGCAAGAACTGTTAAAAAATATATAAATTTATATTAAGAAAAAATCTAATTTTCGTTTCTTATTTCAGCGGATATTGTTATAATTTTAATTATTGTATAAAGCAACACTTAAATATTGAAATAAGTGTCGCAATAGGATATTATTTTTTTGCTAGCAATTTTTATTGCATATTGCATGAGGTAACGGGTCACTTAATGTTAATAATTGGTGCAACCTTCACACAATGATGATCATTATATTGTACATTATATGGTCGAGATGAAATCGAGATGAAATTCATCGAATCGAGATGAAATGATTCATAATTTGAGCATCAAACTGTTGTTCTTTTTGAAAAAAAAATTGTTAACAAAAATTAAAAATTATAATTAAATACCTGTTTCTTAAAATTATTAATATTTAGTAATTATTATTAATTTAGCAAAACTACACGCACGTGAAATTTTCGTTCTTATTCTTTTAAATCATTATTTCGGAAATACAATTATTTATAGGAAGTTTTAATCAAGTTTTAATCACATTTTTTTTTAAGAAATAATTTTTTGAAATTTCTAAATTAAATTATTCAAAATTTGAATACTTTTTGTTAAACAAAAATTTTAAAACTCATTCTTATTTATTTTTCCCGCGAGGAATTAAAATTTCAAATAATTTCAATGAAAAACTTCATAAAATTTAATTATTTCTAAAAGTTGCAAATGTAATTCTTCCAAAATTCAATTTTTTTTTTTAGAATTTTTGAATAAAATTATTGAAAAACTTTAATAATTTTTGAAGAAAAGTAATGTTATTAATAATTTTTTAAAATAAAAATGTAATTATTTATATACTTTTACTTCCTTTAAGTTTTCAAGGAATTTAATTTGAAAACTTTTTGAAATTCTATTAATTTCTAAAATTCTTGTTATAACGATTTAAATATTCAATTATTTTCTAAAATTTTAACTAAAATTTATTTTAAACCAATTTCTATCAGAATTCAACGACAGGAATTGAATTATTTAAATAGAAAAAATATTTTTGGAAATTCATAAAATAATGTTTCTTCAAAATTCAATTACCAGAGAGAGAAAGAGGAGAAAAGAAAAAGAATTTTCTTAATAAAACAAAAAGTTGTAAAGATTGAATTATTATTCTCAATGTGAATTAGCGGCTCACTTTACAGCATTTGGAGCAAAAAAATATATTTCGTCATCTCGTAAAAGTACCTACGGAAATTAATAAAATAAAATAACTGATTTTCACCGAACAACTACACACTAATACAATTTATTAACACTATATGTATATATATAAAGACTAAATATTGTGAAATCTTGAAGTGTTAAACAAAGAAAGGGGAATAAAAAAATGAGGAAAGAGAGCAAGAGTATTGACTTATCTTGATTCAAATCTATTTGTTTTTCGTCCATAATTGGATGTATCACACACAAACTCTCGTGGGTTAAAGGAAAAAGAGGAGTGGCTCAATTAAAATGAAAAAGAAACAGAAAATACCACGTGGGATTCTTTACCAACAGACAATTGCAAACGAAACCGAAAGTGCCATGTAATAGTTGTACATCAGGAAAGATCTCTTAACTTGTAGGTGCCATTAGAGTACAAAAAAAAAACCTTTTCATCATTTTTCCTATAAATTAGGAAACAAGAAGTTCATTTTTCTCACCGAATTATAAACTTGAAAATTATTATTCTAATGTTGAATTTATTCGTGAAAAAGTTTCAGAATATCAACTTTTAGAGCCGAAACAATTGTTTGATTCTTTAGTCAGTGGTCACTTTTTATTCCTCCTTCTTTTACTATATTTAATAATGTATTTTAAAATTTTTAGAAAATCATTGAATTGCTTTGAAAAATTATATTAAAAATAATTGAATTTTTTGCAAAGAATTAAACTATTCGTAAAAATAATTTAATTGCTTTAAATGATTTATTAAAATTTTATTAAAAATAATTTAATTGTTTTAAAGGATTTATTAAAATTTTGTTAAAAATAATTAAATTGTTTCTATTTATAAAAGTAATTGAATTCTTCTGAAAGATGGAATTATTTATGAAAACAATATTGAACTAGCAAAACCACACGCGCGCATAAATTTTCTTTTCCATTGTTATTATCAAAATTTGATTTTCCAAATTTAATGAAAATTCTTAATTTCTTAAAAAATGTAATTTTTCTTACGGTCTTTCATTATAACAACTCGTATAGTAAATGCCTAAATATTTCCAACAGAAACTTGAATTAAAATTCAAAATTTATTTCAAGAAAAGTTGGCAAAATTTTCATTTGTTTCAATTTTTTAAAATTATTTTTATTATTATTATTATTATTAAATTATTTTTAAAATTAATTATTTTCGGAAATAGAAGTATTTTTAGTAAATTTTAATTACATTTCTTCAAGAAACAATTTTAAGAAATTCCTAAATTAAATTTTTCAAAATTTTAATACTTTTTGTTAAACAAAAATTTTAAAACTCATTCTTATTTATTTTTCCCGCGAGGAATTAAAATTTCAAACAATTTCAATGAAAAACTTCATAAAATTTAATTATTTCTAAAAAGTTAAACAAAAATTTTAAAACTCATTCTTATTTATTTTTCCCGCGAGGAATTAAAATTTCAAACAATTTCAATGAAAAACTTCATAAAATTTAATTATTTCTAAAAGTTGCAAATGTAATTCTTCCAAAATTCAATTTTTTTTTAGAATTTTTTAATAAAATTATTGAAAAACTTTAATAATTTTTAAAGAAAAATAATTTTATTAATAATTTTTTGAAATGAAAATTTATAGATTTTTAAACTTTTTCTTCCGTTAAATTTTCAAGGAATTTAATTTAAAAACCTTTTAAAATTTAATTAATTCTTAAAATTCCTGTTACAACGGTTTAAATATTTAATTACTTTTTAAAATGTTAACTAAAATTTTCGTTAAATTAATTCCTATCAGAGCTCAACTACGAAAATTGAATTATTTAAATAGAATTATTTTTGAAAATTCATAAAATAATATACTTTCAAAAATATAATTATATTTATAGACAATTTTTAAAGAGGAAAAAATAAACTTCTTTAAAATATAAAATTTTACAGAATTTACAATTGTTTTAATTTGTTAAAATTATTATTGTGAATTCAAGTACATTTTTCTTTAAAAAATTTTAATTACTATTTTTCAAAAACCTAATTTTTAAAAAATTTCCAAATTAAATTTTTCAAATTTTAATAACTTTTGTAAAATTTGTAAAATAAATCCTTAACTAATTATTGTTCTTTATTTGCTTATAATTTTAAACTACTTAAAAATTTGAACTTCAATTCTTCCAAAAAATATATTTATTATATTATTATATTTAAATTTTGTCAAAATTCCCTGAACAATTTTATTTTTCCTGACATTTTCCTTATTTACCTAATCTATATATGTAAACTCTGATAATAATTTTTTTAAACCAAAAATTACAATTTTCGAACGAGATATTACAATATTTTCAAACAAAAAATAAGTTTTTACAGAAAAATTACAGGTTTTTTTTTTCAAAAAATGTATATGTAAAAAATATTGCCTCATTTAAATTTATATAACAAAAGGAAACAGAAGAAAACGCGTGAACTAATTTGCACACCTTAGTGCACTTGCGTTCTACTCTTTCCATATAATACCTCGAGGAGATAAGAACAAGAATTACTTGGAATTGAAATAAGTCACGAAATATAGAAAATATTGTTAAAAGAAAAAATAATTCCAACGCGGTCATTGAATTCACATACTAATTCTAATTTCATTAGGAAGCAAAAAAGAAAAGAAAAGAAAAGAAAAATACCAACAATTTAATGATCGTATTGCGATATGATAATAATAGATTAAGTGCGTGTAAATTTTTACTCTAAAAATTCAGATTTAAATTTGTGATATTAGAGAAAAAATACGTGTATACAAAATTTCTTCTTTGTGCGGTAAATTTTTACTTCAATTTCATTAAATTTTATTACATGATAATGCGATGACCATGTAACTAAATCAAGCGATTAAAAGCAATTATTATTGCTGTTAAATAAAAAACTAAGTGAAGGTGAATCTTTTAGACTCTCTCAAAAGATAATTTTACGCATCATTTACTCTTTCGTTCAATCGTCAAGAAAATCGGTGGGGTTTTTTTTTAAATCTTGTATACGAAAACGTTGGAAATTCTTTTTAATCTTTTACTTTTATCTTTATTTGAGGAAAAAGTTTCTCTCTCTCTCTCTCTTTCTCTCTTAAAAATTAGTCCACTTTTTTCGAAGTAGCAAAAATTTCTACTAATTTTTAGTTTTTCGCTAAACTTTTTGTTTTCCAAAAAATCCAAATGTTCAAATGAAGGAAATAGTTTTTAAATTTAAATATTTTCCTCAATTACTCACTGAAACAAAAATGCAAAATTGTTAATTTAAAAGTTCTAAACTTTATAAATTATTTTTTCATACGTTTAATACTAAAATTTGTATTAAAATTTTTATTTCGACATTATTTATAATAAAATTTGTATTAAAATTTGTATTTCAATATTATTTAGAATAAGATTTGTATTAGAAAATTATCTATAATAAAATTTGAATTATGAGAAACAAATAACAAACTTTTTTGTTTATTCAAACGTTCAAAAAAGTTAACGGTCATTCAACTTTTACTTAAAATTAATAAAATTTCTACTCTAATGAAATTTTACTAAAAATTAGATTTTACTTTTTCATTTGTGGGCAGTTTTAAATTTTTTACTCATTAAATTTCAGAATTCGAAATTAATAGTAGTGGCATTTTCATCTAAATTAAATTTATCGACTTTTCAAAAATTGAAATTAGAAACTCAGTACTATACTTTTTATTCAAATTTTCTTCTTTTAAAAAAAGTTGATTTTATGTTCTTTAAATTTTTAAGAAAACTAATTTTAACTAATTTTCATTTTTAAATTTACACTTGGAAATTTTTTCATAAACTTTTTGAAAATTTAATTATTTTCAAAATTTGCTATTAAAATTCTTCAAAAGTTAATTTTTGAAAATTGTAATAAATAACTTGAAAAAAATCAATTATTTTGAATTAAGAGTTAAGTTGCCTTAATTACAAATTTTAAAAAGTTGAAGAAGTCTATTTAACTCAAAACAAAAATTACTTTACGTTTCCCTGAGATTTCACAGATTTCTAAATTTAATTATTCAAAAATTAAAGTTTTGTTAAATAAAAATTTAACATTTGTTTTTCCAAACGAAATAAAATATTTCAAAATTTAATTTTAAACCTAAAATTTAATAATTTCTAAAAACAACAGCTTCAAACTTTCTAAAATTCAATTATTTTCCATACAATTTGTAACTAAACTTCATCTCTAAATCAATTGTTTTTAAGAATTTTCCGAAAGTTCTTTAAGAATTCAAGTTTTTAAACACAAAAATTCAATTTTTTATAATAATCGTAACTAATAATATAATAATTGCATAAATAATAATTTTAAAAATTAAGGTATAATATTTTTAGAAAATTATAAATATAAAAAATTTTAAAAATTAATTTTTTAAACATGTTTTTTTAGTAATTTTTGGAAGATAATAGTTTTTCAATTATATTCAATTGAAAAATTTCCAGACAATTGAAATTTGGTAAATTCTTTATATATATATAATTTAACATTAAAAAATATAAAAACATATTCAAATTTTTGAAGAATTTGAATTATCACTAAGAACATGATTTCTTCGACATTTTAATAAATCTAAAAAAGGATATTTTTAAATATTTTAATATTATTTGTTTAAAAATAATTGAATCTTAAAAAATTATCATAAAAAAAATGGTAAGAATAAGTTTCTTTTTTTAAATATTCTAATGTAATTTTTCGAAAATAATTCAATTTTTTAAAAGATTTTTTCTATAATTTAAAAGAACTAATTAATTTTTCAGGGATTTTAATTAAAAATTTCCAACGTGATTGTAGTCTCCAAAGAAGTTTAAAATTATTCTAAAAATTTAATGTTTTTACTTTTCTAATTGAAAATATTGAAAATAATGTAACTAAAAAATTAGAATGAAATAATGTTAAATTACTTTCGACAAAAGTTTTTTAATATAATTTTTAGAAACTAATTTTCATTAGTTTTTATTTTTAAATTGACATTTGAAGATTTTTTATTAAATTCTTATTAAATTTTATTATTTTTAAAATTTGCAATCACAAGTCTTTATAAAATCATTAAAAAAAATTAATAAAGTAATTAAAATAAATGAATTTTTTTCAATTAAATTGGATACGAAAAATATGGTAATTTGTTGCCATATTTGGAATAAAAGTAAAAAAAAAGTATCAATTTTTGAAAATAAATCGAAAAAAGTTGTATTTTTTAAAGTAGTCGAAAAAGTCGCATTTTTTTAAAATAATGTCCAAGAAAAATTGAAAAAAGTTTAAAAAATCGCATGATATCCTATGCTTTCGGTTTAGTAAAAACTAAAGACGAATACGAAGAAAAAAAACAGAAAATTCTAAATAAATAAAAGAAAAATTGTCCAAAGGATTCAAATTTTCGATCTGACAAAATAATATTGATCAAAGAGGTGAGAGATAAATACTTTTTCAAAAAAAAAAATAAAACTCCCCTCTGAATATTATTTCATTATCCACAAAAAAAAGGGGAAACGCTAATATTATTTCTATGATTTTAAATCCTTGAGGAGAATCAGCTTACAGGTATATAGTAGCATTGAAAGGCCACTTAGGTTGCACTTTAGGTGCGGAAGAGAAATATTGCATTGTTGCGAATCAGCTGTATATGTTATACTCTCCGTTCATATTACGTACATCACTCTTATATCTTCATTTCTCAACAGATATGAATCTAAAAAAACACAGTTAAAATTTTCTCACCCAATCAACAGTTTTCTATGTATATTTAAAATTAAAAATTTCCACTCGAGATGAAGTACTTTTCAAAACTCTCCATTATTCTTAATTTCTCTCTAGGCACTTGGAAAAATTTTGTTAGCAAAAAAAAAAAACCACTTTAAACAGGATGTAATAAATATTAAGGAAAAAATTGTTATTTTGCGAACCGAAACATATTTTCCTTATAATTGAAACATTACCACAACTTTTTAATCACCACTTAAAGCAATGAGTTTTGAAAATATTAACTAAAATAGAGAAAATATAGAAAATTATTACTCAAAATAAAAAAAAATGATGACAAAATTTTCCGTTTAATTTTCATTTCTTTATTATCAACTCAGAGTTGATAAATCGGATTAAAAATTGCTCGTCACCGAAAATTATCACATTTACTGTTTGTGGGAGGGGAAAATTTCCACCCTTTCTTTCCTTGATTCTATTAATTATTTTGCGACTCACAAAAAAATAATATTAAACGTTACCCACAATTTTTTTTTAATGCAGAAAAAAAATTAATTTGCCAAGAAAGAAAGACAGAGAAAAGAAAATAAACAAAAACTTTTGCGCTAAATGATAGCAAAAATATAGAAAAATATATATAAAAGCTTACCTGTTAAAATCGGAAGCAAGGGAGAAAAATAACCAAACAGAAAACGAACGAAACGTACAGCGCGCAAACCCGCACTTGACTGACTTGAAAAGGCGCTTTTTCCCTTCGCTAGAACTCGACAAACTTCGCTTGTTATCGTGATTGCCACGCGGATGACGATCACCTGGCAAATCCCGCGATAAACTGGATCACCTGTTCCTCTTCATCCACTTCTTTTTTTTTTACCTGCGTCACAAAGAAATTTTGTATAATTTTTCAAGTCTATGGAAATTTATTCTGGATTCGAAAATTTTTCGATTTTTTCACTTTTTTAATTATCTAGGAACTTAATTTTACAGAATAAAATATTAAATGTAGAAAAAAGCAAAATTTTAAAAAGAATACCAAAAATAAGGGAAAATTTTATTGATATAATAACAAATTATTGCATATTTACAAATTACATGTTTACAAATTATAATTATTATTTTTACATTTAACAAATTTTTCTTTCATTAGTCGACGCGTTGTGAACGACTTCAATTTATCGTTACATTTTTATTATTTCAACGAACTTTGTACAAATATTGTAATGGTAAGGTAAAACTTACCTCAAAAATATAGTACTATTTACTTCGAATATATGAAAATTTGCTTCGAAAATGTAGCAATTGTTTACTTCGAAAATATTAAAATTTACTTCGAAAATGCTAAAATTTTCCTTATTGAAAATGGTAAAATTTACTTTAATAATAGTATAGTTTACATCGAAAATAGTAAAAAAAAGAAATATTAGATATAGTTAAGGTTTTAATAATGGATATAGTAGAAGTTACCTTATTCATCGTCCTTCATGTTGAAATACTAAAAATATTTTCAAAACTTATTCGCACCCATAATCCAGTAAAAATATTTCACTAACTTTGAATCATTCTTAACAACTTTTGTAAAAAATTATTGTAACTATCAAACGTAATAGTAAATATTTATTTATTTAATTAATCATGTGGAGTTGCCGACATAGTGGAAATTCTTATACTAGAATTTTGAGGTTATGTTCCTGTAAACATTTCGTCTACAACCAACTTCACTCTGCTTAGGGTGCGTTCATAAGTTTCTATTTTTATTAGCGAATATGTTTCTTAATAATACCAAAATTAATTAAACTTTGTAAAATTACCGTTTCCTATGTTTATAAATACAAAAATTTTTCGCAGAAATTCAATTATTTTAAATACAACTTATTTAATAAAACTCCTCCATAAAGAATTCACTTATAAATCGTTGTAATTTCGGTAAATTGTTCGAGATGTGAAGTTAGTTGCTGTTCGCTTTTTTTCCTCTTTTAAAATAATTCTCCCCACACTGTCGTTATTTTAAATAATAAAAAATATTAACAATCTTTTATAATCAAAACAAATTAAATTAACTACTTACCTCAAGTTTAAATAAATTATTATAAAAAAAAATTAAAATTCAATTTAAATTTCGCGCTCAAATTTTTTTTCCTTTTTAGAAAAATTCGGAAAACGTAAATTTCTCTATATATCAAATATAAGCATAGAAAAACACAAATTTTCTTATTTACAAATAATCTCTTTTATTAATTATCTTTATTGTACAAAAATTAGATTTAAAAATTTTACGGAAAATTAAAAAAAAATTTTTTCCTAAATTGACGAGTTGAAAAAAAACATTTTTTTTCCAATCAACAAAATGAAAATACAATATAATAATAAAATTATACAAATTTTTTTTTGCAATCGTCAAATATTTCCAATTACAATTAAACAGATTATGCACAATCTACAAATTATTTAAAAAAAACACCAAAAATAAACAGAGAAATCATATATAATATATATATTTCTCTTATTTATAAAGAAAAATAATTTTTATATTTGAAAAATGTTTTTCAAATATTTCACTTTTAAAAAAATCAAAAAAAAAAAAATATTCTTTTAAAAAAGTCTACTATTGACGTATAAAGTATCCAATTATTGAAATATTTTGTACAATTCGCCATCGATTGAAAAAAAACCGAAAATTTACAAAATAAAATTCGAAATTGATATAATATTTATATTCTCTGAGAAATGAAAATATTGAATGAAAGTATACTATACAATTATATCGGAAAAAAACTTCTCTCTTCGAAACACTTTTTAAAAGAGTAATATTTCTTTTTAAATAATATTATAATAATAGATCCCCAATCTTATATTACAAATCTTGAAAGTACATTAGATGCAGGCCTTAATTATTATTATAATTTATCATACATTCACTATCAATTGCATTAAATATTCCTCAGATTGTAAATATTCAAATGAACGAAATTAATTAATTTTCTTTCCTTTTCTACAACCATCGAAAAATGTGTTAAAAAAAAAAATTTCTCTTAAAATATACAGAAATCTTTTTTTTCTTTTATCTAAACATTCGCTAATAAATTTATTATCGAAATAAATTAACTTGATTACAATGAAAATAATTTCCTTCAATTGAACATTTAAAATTGTTGGAATATTTATATTAATATTTTTTTACATATATTTTTATACAGAGGAAAGGGGCTAGTTTTTTTTAGAGCCTGAATTTTATCCATCGTGAAAAAAAAGTTCTCGTAATTGTTCTTTACTTTCCATGTAAAAGAAATTGAGAAAAAATAAGAGAACAATCTTCAATTCAACAACTTTTCTAAAAAAAAAGTTTTTAAATAATTTCGTTTTATCAGAAATGGTATTTTTTTTGAAAAAAAAGACAATTTCTTTTTTTTTACCTCGTTTCTAATGGAAAATATTTTCCACGAAAATAATATATATTGTAATCTTAAACGAAAACAAGAAGAAAAGAGCGTTGATATTACAATTCGAAAATGAATTGAAAAAGAAAGTTAAGCAGATTTTTTAAATATTTGCATGGTAAGAAAAAGTTTGGAATTCTCTTTTTTTGTTTTGCTAATGAAATTTTTTTTCTTAATTCACGAAAATTATTATCCTGCATTTTATTTCAATTGTTTTATGCTAAAAATTTTGAATTCAAAATATCTACGGATACTTTTGATTATTTGTCATCTCACAGGTATAAAATTCTATTTTCTACATTTTCGTGTGTATTTCATACTTTTTTCTTTTTCAAAATTATCAACACATTGATTAAAGAGAAAAAAAAGAATTGCGGAAAAACAGTTTTTCGTAAATTAGAGAAATTGGTTAATTTTAACCGCTCAGGGGGGAGAATTAATTTGGAAAAGTGATTTTTGTTACAAAGTTCAAGACAAAACAATTTGGAGAAATATACGAAAGTTAAAAAATTTTTCTCCTTGTATATTTTTATGGCTTGTTATATTTTATCAAAACAATATTTTATTTTCATATAACTGAATTTGAAGTTTTTTTTTGTTAAAAAGATCTGAATTGAAATACAATAGAAATTTATTTCGAATGTTCAAACGAACAAAATATTTTCTATTGAAAGCATTTTTGTAATTTACCGATGTCAATAAAAATTACCTAGGAACTTAAGTTTTACATTTAGTGAACTTTTTAAATTAAATTCTGTTCTATGGTGAAAATTATTGTAATGAAAATTGAATTCTGAACGTTCGAAACTTTGGGATCATTGAGTAATTAATTTTAATTTAATTAATTAAGAATATTTGATATTATTTTTCTAAGAATAATTTTAAAAATCACTTTTGCAAATCGAGACGTGGGGCAACTGGTCGAGGTTGTCACAATAGGTAAAAACAGAAAAAAAACAAGGGAAGAATGTATGAATTTTTCTTACGAGGATAAACAATTTATTCAGGATCGCTTTGGAGTGTCTCGCCATTAGTCAATACCAAAGCATCGTCATCGGCTTCATTGTAATCAATTGAAATGATGCTTTCCCTTCGTTTCTTTTTGTGAATTCTCTCCTCATCACTACCCGGTACACTTTTGTCTCTCTTTGTCCTATCCCTACCCCTGGTTGTCCTTGTCAACACTTCCTCACCATTAGTCTTACCACTAGATTTCAAATTACTTTTGTTTTTAGTCCGTAACGTCCTTCGATTAGTACGATTAGTCGATTCCTCATCATCGTCACGATCACTGAGCTCCTCATTTTCCACCTTGATAATCAAGGCCGGTGAATCCCGTGAGCTCTCGTCATTTTGTTCAGTTTGCGTTATTGCTTTTACATCAGTTCGATCTGATTTTTCATCACATGCACGTTCACTGTTTGTTGATTTTTCATCGGGCAAGGGTGGAGTTCTTGCACCTTTACACACCTCACTTTCTTCGGTTTTCAATTTTAAATCAACACTGGCTATTTCTTCGGATTCATTTTTAATTGGCGGTGTGTGCGGCGACAAGCCGTTGGTTAAATTTTGATCACTTGAATTTGTTTTCAATGATGCATTCTCCTGTTGTAAAAGAGTCACTGATTCGCGTGCCTTACGAAGTTCCTGCTGTAGAAAATATATTGTACTCTGCATTCCCTCCACGTCTTCGTCCAAATCTTGTAGAAATTCATCTAATTCTGTAAAAAAAATCCATTATTAATTCTTTCAATCTCATTCAAATTCAATTTCAAAATGCAATTTATAAATGCAATTTTTTTAAAGCTTTCTTTAAAACAAAAATTAACATTAAAAAACGCTACATTTTTTTATTTACTAATAGTTTTCATAAATTGAGAGAAGTTTGACTGAACACTTTACAGAATTTTAATAATTTTCTTATTTTATTTTTAGTTCGTAACGATTAATTACTTTTTTTATCAATTTTTTATCGACTTTAATAATCAAAAAAGACGTTTTCGTCGATTTAAAGAACAAAACAAAGTTGGAAAAGTCGTTTATTTTCTTCCATTTAATTGACAATTGTCACCGAAAATTTAATTATTTTTTCTTGATTTCTAGAAGGAATTTTCAATTTTTTTCTTTATTCCATTAACAACTTTAATTCTAAATCCCTGTAAAATTCCATTATTTTCAAATGCTTCTTTTTCATATTTTTCTTCAAACAATTTTTAAAAAATTATAAAATTTATTGAATTAAAATTTTCGAAATAAAACTTGACGATTTTCCAAATTGTTAATTGAATCAAAATTTTGTTAAGGTTATAAATTTAAGTTTAATTAAAATTTCTTTCAATAAAACTTGACGAAATTTTCAAGTGTTTTGAATTTTGTCAATTAATTATTTTTGGAAATTACAATTTTCTGCAAAAAAAATTTCCAAAAAAAACAATGTCCAAAAATCTAATATTTTTAGAATATCTAAATTAGATTTTTTTTAATTTACATAATTAAATTAATTATTTACTTGTATAATAATAATCGAGTAATTAGTGTTTTTATAAAATTAATTGGCCTAGCATTTTTAAAATAACAGAATTTTCACAGGAATGTAACAAAAAGAAATTTAAAAAAAAATCAAACTATCTAAAAAATTTAAATAGTTTATGAATTTTCCTTCTTAAATGAAAAAATCCATAAGTAGAGTTAGAGTTGCAATTTTTAGAAGTAATCAATATTTTTATCACTTCTTTTTTTAATTTTCACTTTCTTTTTTGTATTTAAAAAATAATTCTATTCTTGTTCAACTTTTCAATAAAAAATTGATTTCAAAAAAAATTATTATTTTAATTAAATTTCCAAAGCTTTCACATTAAAATTATTTTGAAACTTTAATTCCTACTGGACTATGTAAATAAGTATTTGAATATTTAACAAAAAAAAATGTCAAAAATGTTATTTAGAAATAATGAGAAAATGAGATTTTTAAAAAATCTCAATTAACATTTTTTGAAAATAGTTGAATTCACAAAAATGATTATCAAAAATTGGAAAAATTGGAAATTTTCTCAAATTAAAATCATTAAATTAATTTTGCATTTTAAAGAATTTCATATTCTCACTTTAAAAAATTATTTATAAATACTATTGCGTTTTTTAAAGAATTACAACTAAAAATTTGGAAAATAATTAAAATTGTCAAATAGTTCTGTCTTAAATAATTTATTTGTCGTTGAAGTTCAATTAAAATTTTGAATAATAATTGACTTTTGAAAAAATTGAAGCGTAAATTTTTAAACTGAAATATCTAGGCGACAATTTGAATTTAAAAAATAGTTGCTTACCACTTTGTGATTTTTTGACTTCTTCGCTGAAACCCTTTTGAAGAGCGAGTTCACCTTCTAATTTTGCTATTCTTCCGCTGGCAATCATCCTTCCCAATTCTTCGTTTTCTTGATAAAGCAATCTGCATTTTGCCATTAATCTCTTTCCAGTGTTGCTAATATAATAAAATTTAATTGATTACAGTTACAGTAATGAATAATAATTGTATTTATTAAAATGAAAATTTTCCAAATTTGAATTTGGTAAAAACTTTCAAAACTAATTGAAAATTGAGAAAATCTTTTCAAAATGTAATTGGATTTTTCAAAAATATATATAAAAAAATACTTAAATTTTTAAAGAATTTTAATTCAAATTTGGATCATCATTTCTCTAAAATATTAATAAGTCTAAAAGCCTAATTTTGGAAAATTTCAATTTACTTTGATCGAAGATAATTAAATCTCAAAAAAATATGATAAAACAATATTAAGAATTAATTGTTTATAAATATTCTAATAATTTTTTTTTCAAAAATATTTCAATTTTTAAAAAAATTGTTTGTATAATTTACAAAAACTAATTAGTTTCCTAAGGAATTTTAATGAAAAATTTTCAACATGTTTGTTTTCTCTAAAATGTTAAAAATAATTTCTAAAAACATTTAATGTCATTATTTTTTGCAGTTTTTTGAATTTTCGAAAATGTACAATTGAAAATATTGCAACTAATTGAATTTAAAAAATATAAAAAATACTAAGAATTCCCTCTTTCAAAAATATTTTTAAAAAATTATTTAAATAATTGAGTTCTCATAATACTTGATTTAAAAAAGAATTATAGTTAAAACGTTAGAAAATAATTTCAAGTTTTTAAATAGGATTCTTTAGAAGTAATTAAATTTCAAAAAGTTTTTTAATATCAATCTTTGAAATTCTAATTGCCGTAAAATTATCATAATATATAAATAAAAATGTTACTAATTTACTAGTTTTTTAAAAAATTAAAAATTTCCAATAATATTATTTAACAATTCTAAAAAAAGAATTGACTTTTGAAAGACTTGCAGTTCAATTTTCATAAATAATTAAATTTTAAAAGATTTTTCATCGAAATTTGTTTAACAAAAAGTATTTACTAAGTTTTGAATAATTTAATTCAGAAGTTCCAAAAGAATTGGATTCTTGAAAAAATGTAATTAAAATTTTTTTCAAATAATTGTATTTTCGAAAATAGTTTTAAAAAATTGAAATAATTGAAAATTTTATCAAATTTAATAAATTTAATATTTTAGCGATTTTGTTTGTTTTACTTTTGAACATTGTTTATTATTATATACTCAAAAATTTAAAAATTGTAATACATACATAAATACTTTTTAGAAAAATCAATTATTTTTAATAAAATTTTCCAAAATTTAAGTTTCTTAAAATCTCTTTAAATTGTAGAATTCGAAAATTGAATTAGAAAAATGATTCTAAAATAATTTTTGAAAGATTTGTCTGTATTAATTTTTCACGCAACAAAAATCGAAATAGGTTGCAGTTTATACCCAAAAAAATGATAGTTGGTTGCAATATTTGAAAGAAAAGTCGAAAAAGTCCCAATTTTTGAAAATGAGTCGAAAAAAGTCGCATTATTTGGCAGTAGTCGAAAAAATTTTTGAAAGTCATAATATTCGAAGTCTATATTTAATTTAATTTTCTGTAACTTATCACTAACTTGACAGATTTCTCATCAGAAGTGTAGCAATCTCGTTTGTCATAAATAAAATAATTCTTTTTTTATATATAAATACCTGTCGGGCGTGAATTTCCAAGCACTAAGCTCATTTTGCGTGTCTTCCAATTTAGCCTTTGTTGTGATCAATTCTTGCCTCAATTTTTGAATTAAAATATTTACAGCAGGATCTAATAAAGCGGATCTCAACGCTGCGGCGGACGGTGCTTGGGCGGCTTTCATTTCAGCTATTTGATTCTATTAACGAAAAGAAAGAATTATTCTTTTTGTAGAATTACATTACTATTGTTAAATATAAATATATAAATATATATATATATATATATATATATATATATATATATATATATAGATATAAATATATACATTGTAGTGATTTCATTGTACATTGAAATTTAGAAATGAAAAAGAAACTTACAACATATTCTTGTAATTCCTGTTCTTTAGAAGCAAGTCTCCTAACTAAAATTTTTTCCCTATGCGACGCTTCTGCATATTGTTGTCTGTACTTCTCCTCGGATTCTCGAATCGAAGAAATTTCGCCTGAAAGAAAATAATTTCTCAATTTAACACAAATTATTCATTTTCGATAGTTTCTTCACCTTCAGGTACAATTTTTAATTTAATATATAAATATATATATTTAAAAAATCTTAATTCGGAAAAGTATTCGAAAAAGAAAACTATGAAACAAATTAATAATAAACAGTGAATGATAAAGAATAAATAAATAGTAAAAAGTCAATAATAAAGAACAAATAAATAATGAGTAGAGAAAAATAACTAATAAATAAAATAATACAAAACAATTATGCACCAAAAATATTATTATGATTATTTATTATTATTATTATTATTATTATTATTATTGATTATTATTAAGAAAATATTATTGAAACTGAATTAATTTAAGAATTGTACCAGAGGCAAATTATTTGGCAAATGACACAAAGTTTCTGCACTTGAAGAAGAAGAAATGAAAAAAAAAACTTAAACACACAGCAAATCGCGAAACGCCGCGAATTTGTATTTTTTGGAAACAATGGGTTTGAGAATAAGTGGCTTTTGGCTCAATCTACTATTAATACCAAAGTGCGCACTATAAAAGATGTTTTAATAGATTAAGATTGATTGCTCTGACAATTGGCATCATTAATTGACGCATACTTTGATAAATCTGGTGTTGTTCCAGGCGCCATTCGTGTGAGTTGTTGCTCCATCGGTGTCCCGATTTTCTCCCCAGAGAAATATCCACAGCTTCCAGCACACGATAACTCGAGATTTTTTACAGAGATAAATAGAGAGAGAGAGAGAAAGAGGGATATAGACAAAATCGTGTTTTTTTAGAGAAAAAAAAACAGAAAGAGAGATAGTTAAATAAAATTTTGGAACACCCTTTAAAATATTGTCGTAAAAACTCGGGATATTTTCTCAAGAAAAGAAAAACGTCATTCTTTTTTTTTTTTTTGCGTAAAACAAGAATGATTTTCGTGTTTTAGTTGGGCCTTTTTTTCTCTCGTTGCTTCAATCACGAATTTATCACTAAATTAAGCACTGGCTCTTTTATTTTCGACACACTTGATTCATTTTTGTATTTTTATTTATTTCTCTTTTCGCATTTTCTTTAATTTTTGTGAAGCAAACTCGTGAGAATTTTAAAACACCAACACTAGACACTGAGGAAGCTGGTTGGATTTCTCAAAAATCGAGAAATAATATTTCTTTTTTAGCACTCACACTAAATGCTTTAACGATGGGGCAACAATTTCACTCTGTTTAACACATTTTTCACTCTGACGATTTTCGTTTTTCGCGATTTTAGCACAACACAACACAATCGCTTATCAAACTCAATTGCTATTGAAAAAAAAATCACTTTAAATCATTCAAGTTCTTAAAATTATTCATAAACAATGTGTGCTCTATTTGTAAAAATTCTATTAATTCTGTGCGAGTGCAAAAAATTCTCACCACTGTCTCTTAATTTTTTCACATTTTTTTCTCTTTCGATTTTGTTCAAATAGGTAAAAGCACCTAAATTTTAGATCTAAATTTTTTATATATATTTTTTCATTCATTTACTTTTTAATTAATTTTTCTTAATGTTGACGAGATAAAGATTCACAAATTTTGAACTTGCAAACGAAAGAAGCATTTTCCTAAATTACTACAAAATTATTGATAATAAATACTTTATTTAAATTTAAGTAAAAAGATTCCATTAATTTGAACTTTCAGAACTTTAAAGATCGTACGTTCAAAAGGACGAAATATTTGTTAGTCAAAATATTTTCATAAATAACTATAATTGCAAAACAAATTAAAAATTGAATTTTTATATTTAGAAACATTAAAAATAAATTCTTTTCATAATGATATATAATTATTGTAATAATAAACATTAAATTTCGTTCATATAAACATTTCAAAACTTTAAGATCTTGTCGAAATTAAAAGTATTATTATAAAAAATTAAGATAAATTTAGGTACTTTTTTTTAAAGTGGTGCATTCTAAGTAAATTTTAAAATTTTCATTTCATTAATTAAAAGAAAATTTTCTTCTTTAAAGGAGTAAATTTAACTGTATGAGAAATATTTATAAAATACTTTTTACTAAGTATAATAATTTTAATTTATAATAAGTATTTTAAGGAGGAAACTGCCATTAAAAATGAAGTCAAACAACTTTTAGTAATATTAAAATAATACAATTCTTTTAAATAATTGACTCATCGCGGAAAATGTTATTATTTATAAAAATAAATGTTTTATTATTTATGAGAAAAACAAAATTCTTTCTATGAATTCAATTAAAATTATAATTTAAAAATTTGAATTCAAGTTAAAGAATTTTATTCTTTATGAAAATAATAGTTAAATTTTTGAAAATAAATTGTTTCAATATTTTTAAAAACAATTGTATTTCTGCGAAGTATTTTGTATTTTATTCAAATCCTTTGGTTAATTTTTTAAAAACTTTTGTAAAATTGAGTTCTTGCAAAATTTTTTTATTTATAAAAACAATTCAATTATTTCTTTCTTTTCTTCATATAATTGAATACTTGCGAAGAATGATGGAAATTTTGTTTTAAATAATGGAATTTTTAAAAAGAATTTTATTATTTATTAAACTAATTCAATTCATTTTAATAATTTTATTGTTTAAAAAAATATTTTAATTGTTTGGAAGAATTTTTTAGAAATTTTTGAAAATAATTGGATTTTGAGAAAAATTTTATAAAAACTGTTAAAAATCAAATTTTTTAAAAAATATGATTAAAATTGTTGTAGAAATAATTCAATACTTTTAAAGAATTTCTTAAAAACTTTGACGTATAATCAATTTTTGAGAAATATTTTACTTTTTACTTTTTTTATTCTTGAAATGATTTATTTCAAAAAATTTTGTGCTATTGAATTTATGCGAAGACATTTAATTGTTTTCAAATTATTTCTTGAAAACTTTTAAATAATTGAATTTCTTGAAACAAATTTGATTAATTTTGGAAACAATTGAATTAATTTTGAAAATAATTCATTTTTATCAAAAAAATTGATTTACGTTTGAAAATAGTTTATTTTATTTAAAGAATTGTATTAGTTATCAAAAATAATATAAATGTTTTCAATAATTTTTTTCTTTGAACCTCTTGAAAATATTTGAATTTCTGCGTTAAATTCTATTAAAATTTTAAAATGAATTGAATTTCAGCAAAAAATTTGACTATTTTTTAAAAGTAAGTCAATTCTTTTAAATAGTTTTTTTAATCTTTTGAAAATATTTAAATTTCTGAGAAAAATTTTCTTAAAACCTTTATAAGTAATTGAACTTAAAATTGAGAAGATTAATTAATATTTTTTTGAAATTAATCGAATTCATATAAGCAATTTTATAGAAATTTTTATAAATAATTAAATTTCTTCGAAGAATTTTCTTTTATCTTTTTGTGTAAAAAATGCCATTACTGAGAATTGCAAAAAATTCAAAATTTCGTCAAAAATTATTAAATATTAGATTCTATTCAAATTTGAAAAAAGATATGGCATCCATTTTCCTCCTTAATTTAATTCTTATTGAGTTTTTTCAATAAAATACTTTGAAAATTAAATAATTTTTTTTTGAAATTAAATCCTGATTTAGTAAAAAAATTATTTATTTTCTGCTTAAGTGAATATATATTTCGAGTAATATTATAAAATAATACACTCTCAGAATACTCAAGCTTTCATTATGTTATAGAGTGAGAAAGTATAAAATTTATAATATGAAGAGGATCTTTTAAACATCGAAAGAAACATTTTGTTCTAAACAACGAGACTCTACAATGAAAATTCTTAATGCAGGCCTCGGATCGACTTTAACGAACAAAAAAAGTCGCTTTAGTCGATTAAAAATAGAAAAAAGTCGAAAAAGTCGATTATTTAATTACTGGCTGTCACAAAAATTTAAAGTAATCAAAACTTTTATAATTTTGCTAAATAAATATTCAAATACTTCTTACTTCTTTATTCACAGAAAATAAAATTTAAAAAATTTCAACTTTTCAAATTTAATAATTTCTAAAAATTAAAACTATAACCCTTTTATAAATTTATTACTTTCTACAATTTTTAACTAAACTTCATCTCTAAATCAATTATCTATTTGAATTTTTAATCATTTTTTGCAATTTCTTCAAAAATTAATTTATTCAATTAAAAAAATCAAATTGTTTACAATAATTTAAACCGTTAATTTTTCTATTTATAAATATTAATTAAGGTAGAACATTTTCAAAAATTTTAACAAAGAACTTCGTAAAAATTAACTTTTTAAAAATATTTCTAAATGATTTAATGAAAATACAAAAAGTTTTACAATTAGATATAATTTAAAAATGTCTAAAAAATTGAAATTTGGTCAAATATTTTCAAAGCTGATTTAAATTTAGTAAAACATTTAAAAAATAGTTCAAAATTTGTCTTAATCTTTTGAAAAATAATTAAGTTTTCTAAAAATATAAAAAAAATAAATCAAATTTTTCAAAAAATTGTAATTATAAAAAAATTATTTCTGAAAAATTCTAAAGTAGTAAATTTAAAAAAATTCTATTTACTTTATTCGAAGGTAATTGAATCTTAAAAAATTGTAATAAAACAATTGTAAGAATTAATTTTTTCTAAATATTGTAATGTATGATTTTTCAGAAATAATTGAAAATTTTTTTTTATTTTATAGCAAAATTATTTTCAAGAATTTTAATTGAAAATTTGAAATATATGATTATTTTCTCCGAAATGTTGAAAATAATTTTGTACAATTTTATTTTTATTAATATGTGTATGAATTTTAATTTTCGGAAATATTGAAAATAATTGAATTTAAAAAAAATTAGAAAGTAATAATTCAGAAAATTATTCTTTTCTAAACTATTTTAATATTATTTTTAAAACCTATTTTTCATTAATTTTCATTCTTATTGAATCTACACTTGAAGATTATTTATTATAATTTTTGATAATTTAATATTATTTCAAAAATTTTCAATTAAAATTCTTGAAAAGTTAAATTTGAAAAATTGTAATAAAACTCTTGAAAAGATGATTTAGTTTTAATTAAATTTTACAGAATTTTAATTATTCAAATTTTTTTAAATTGTAATATTTTGAAACATTTAATTAGAAAACTGATTGAAAAATAAACATCCAAAAGTTCGTCTATAATAAGTTATACTTTTCACGGCATAAAAATCGAAATAAGTTGCATTTTATACCAAAAATATTGTATTTTGGCGCAAAATTTGAGAGAAAAGTCAAAAAAGTCGCAATTTTTTAATAATAGTCGATAAAAGTCGCTTTATTTGAAAATAGTAAAAAAAAAGTCGAAAAAGTCATAACATCCGAGGCCTGTTAATGGTAAATAAGAAAAAATGAAGAAACAAAAACTATTTCTCGCTGAGAATATTTACTCCTTTCAGATTGTTTCTCGCACAGATGAGTTAAAGTGAAAAAACAAGCATTTGCAATAAGACAAACATGAATTTCACTTTGAATTCATTTATCCCCCCCGTGAAACAAAAAAAAACTTAGCGTCTCTAAGAGAGTCTTGCCTCGGAATAGCGAAAGAAACTCGATTCTCATTTTTGGAATATTTTTTCAGTTTTAAGAAGAAATGTGGTGAGTGAAATGCTCTCACTCTCACGTGATCTCAGTACCTTCCTGGGATGCAGTCTGCGCCTCTAGATATTCCACATACAAGTCCTGTTCACGCCATTTGGCCACGAACTCGTCCTTTGTCAAGTTGTCCAGTTGTTCGGTTATTTTCACCCGACGTGGTTGCCTTGGTGATCGTGGACTGTTCGGCTTTCCACTGGGAACATCCTGAGGACTCCTCGGCGAAGATGGACCTGCCGATTTTACGTCATTGCCCTCTTCGGCCATTCTTGTTTTTCTTAATTTCCTTTTAAAAGGAAATATTTTTGCTTTTTTCCCCCTCAATTCACTATAATCAAGACTCTGCTTTTCCTTTCTCACACTTTCAATTTTTCACTCAGGAACATTTGCCTAAAAAGAAAAAACAAATTTAATTACGTTAATAAAAATAGTAATAATTTATAGAAAGTGAATTTATCATTCGATTTTCAAATATTAAATGAGAAAGAAGCTATCAATTTTTCGCTATCAATTACAAATAGTAATACTTGGATGAAAATCCAATTTTTCTATAAAAATAGAAATTTCCACACTGAATCCGTTTATGTTTAAATAAATAAATCAGATTTCGCACTCAATGATTAATTTTAAAGAAGTAAATTTAGGACTAAAAAAAGTAAAAAATAGAGATCAAAAAATTAAATATGAAAACTAAAAACTCGATTCAGTCAATTCGAAAAAATCTCAAAAACTAGATTCTATATTTTCTCACATTTTAACATTTTCTAATATTCATAAAAAAAAGTTCACTTTTTTCTTATTCTAGTTGTAACATCAATTTTAAATTTTTATGAAATTCAATTATTCTTCATACTTTTAGTTACAATTCTTTTAAAATTCTTTTGTATTAAAATATAATATTTAAAAGTGTAAAAAAACATTTTTTTAAATGTAAACTTTATTTCAATTCAATATGACATGGTTTAAAATTAATTGCAAATTAGAATATTTTTAATTTTTACAAGATTTTAACTATATATTGAAATAAACATTGTAATTAAAATGTTTTAAGAGAATAAATTTTCTCCTTGATTTCTAATATAAATAATTCGTACTTGAATAATTTATTCAATAAAATTATTTAAAAAACTTATTTATTCATCCTCAAAAATTTAAATTTTAGATCATTTAAATGTAAACACTTTTTGAAAATTAACTATTTCTAAAAATTCATACTAAAAAGTATTTACTATTCAATTATAATCTAAAATTTTAACTGAAATTTATTTTTTAATGAATTCTCCTTTGAAAGTTTTACAAGAATTCAATTG
The DNA here is from genome assembly GCA_032873175.1 of Leptopilina drosophilae. Lineage (NCBI taxonomy): Eukaryota > Metazoa > Arthropoda > Insecta > Hymenoptera > Figitidae > Leptopilina > Leptopilina drosophilae. Next base: position 22,290,106 of record CM065483.1, read on the forward strand.
TTTGAATATAAAAATAAATAATTGATTGTTTCTTAAAATTAAATACTTATAAAGAATTTTCAAAAAAATTTTTGAATATAATAGAATTTCTAAAAAGAATTTTAGTATTTTAGAAAAATAATTGAATTCTTGCAACAAATTTTATTAAATTTTTTCAAATAATTTAATTCTTATGAAGAATTTTAATAAAACTTTTGAAAACAATTACGTTTCTAGAGGAATTAATTTGAAATTGTGTTAAAAATAATTGAAATGATGTGAAGTATTTTGATATTTATGAAAATGGTATTTTATTCAATTTTTTTAATAATTGGTTTTTTTATTTTTTCTCGTATAATTTATTTATTTATTTTTATTTTAAAGAATTTTATTAAAATTTTTGAAAATAATTGATTTTTTTACAAATAATCTTATTCTTTTCAAAAATAATAGTTGAATTTTTTTAAAAAAATTTTATTATTACTTTGAAAAATATAATTGAATTTCTGCAAAAAAAATTTTATTATTTATGAAAACAATTTAGTTCGTTTAACGAATTTTTAAAAAAATTTTGTAAACTTCAATTCTTGCGAAAAATTTTATTATTTATAAGAATAAGTCAATTCTTTTAAAGAATTTTTTAAAAACTTTAACATATTTGAATTCTTGCGAAAAAATTTATTAAAACTTTCAAAAATAATCGAATTTCCTCCATGAATTATATTATTAACAGAAAAATAATTTAATACTTTTGAAGGATTTTCTAGTTTATAAAAATGATGAAAATAATAGAATTGTTTTGAAGAATTGTTTAAAAACTTGAAAATAATTAGATATTCAAAATATTTGAATTTTTAGCGATAAATTTAATTGTTTGTGAAAATAATTTATTGCTTGAAAAGAAATTTTATTAAAAATTTTTTTAAAACAAATTAATTTGTGTGAAGAATTTTATTATTCATGAAAATAATTAAATTGTTTGGAAACATGTTTTATAAACTTTTGAAAATATTCGAATGTCAGGGATGAATTTCATTATTTGTGAAAATAATTTAATTCTTGCGAAAGATTTTCCAAAATTTTTCGAAAAGTACAGAATTGTGTCAAAGAAATTTAATTAAAAATTTATAGAATAATTTTTTTTATTTAAACTATTAGCGGATTTAAGGCACTGCAAAATTTTCAAAAGAATTTTCAAAGAATTAAAGAAAAAATTAGTTTTTAGTGTCGCAAATTTAAAAAAATATCCAAATAGTATAAAATAACAAATAGTAAAAAAAGTAGTAAGTCGTAGGTTTTAGTAAGTGCGAAATCTGGAATATTAGAAATTTTCTCGACCCATTCGTAATAGGTTTATTTTCTTTTTCAATTATGTCGATAAATCGATTTCCGTCACAACAATTAAAACGAAAACAAAAAAAAACCCCTTTCAAAATAAACACGAATAATAAATCACTCTACATTCATATATAACATAACAACATTTAAATGGATCGGAAATTTTTCGGAGCATATGGCCGAACGAATGGAAACACAATAAATAAAAAGAAAAATACAATTTTCACCAGGAAGTGAAAATAAAAAATTATTCTGAAAAATTTGCACACGTCATGAAATGTGTATTAAAGTCATGAAACTTAAGAAAATGATGGAAATCAGAAGCAAGAACGACGCCATTATTTTCAACATGTCCGTCTATCTGAGAATTGTAGCATCATTTTAATTCAAGTTCAATGTTTCCAAACAGTTAATTTAGTGGGAAAAAAATTATGTAATTTAGAAATTTTGTTAAAACATCCTTTAAAATAGTATTGGAATTTCAATGATCTTATTTAACTTGGTAAAATAACACAGGAGGTGCTCTAATTTCAGAGGTTGTGGTGAAGGATTGTTGTTGAGGAAAGTTGTTATTTTCCTGTCAACATCAACAATGAATACCTTTTTTTATGTAAAATTTCCGTTGTCCAATGTTTTAAGCGTTCATTGAGCATTTCCTGATGCATCCTGCGGGTACACTGACATTTTATGTTGGGATTATTTTTATCAGAAGTCACTTTAATGACACACAGAATATGCAGAAACTATATAGAACTGTACAGTTTGGAACTTATAGGAGGCACTACTGTTCCTACTGTTCCTACTGTTGAACGAAGGGAAGGAAGTTGTTCACATTTCACAAACCGTTCCTGCGCAGAACCACTTTTATTTTGTCCCGCCAATCAAAATTGTAACCATGAACTTGTTGTTTTTTAATATATTTTTGCTAGATTAAGAATAATTTTTTAAATATAATAACAGGGGAGTATTTATTTCTAATTTATGATATTATTTACTGAAACAAGCGCTTTGTCGATCGTTTTCGGTTATCACTGACAACAGTTGGTAGAATTGGAAATATTGCAAACTTTATGTTGTCAGTCCTGTTTATTCCCAACTTCATTCGTGTCAATGGTGTCAGTTCGTGTGTAATTTGTAGGTTATGGGAATAAAATGCCGCAAACCGCAAAGTTTGCTGTCATTTGAATAATATTTTTTTGAAAAAATGGAATATTCACAATTAGTAAGAGATATTTTGAAAAATCCAAATTTTTCAATTAATACAGTGTGTCCTTCTTATGTGAAACGTTTTTTGCCAGAACTAGAAGATGGACCTTTTCTTATTTTTCACAAAACTGTGAGTTCCACTATTTTTGTTTACAATATATATATATTTTATTCGATTTACTCTAATTGCAAAGAAAATAAATTAACCAACGTTTTTGTTTCTTTTATAGACAAAGCCGGAATTTACTCTTGTAAAAAAGCTCTCAGTTGAAGAAAATGATCAAACAGGTTAGTTTTTTTTTTCATTTTATGTAAAATTGTCAAAATAATTCAATTATAGAATTTTTATTTTTATCTATAGAATTAAATTATTTTATAATATTCTTTCTGACAATTCAATTATCTTCTTAAATATTCCAATTCTTGACAGAAATTCAATTACTTACAATTTTTTAAATAAATTTCTTCGTAATTCCATTATTTTCATAAAAAATACAATTTTTCAAAGGAATTCAATTTTTTTATAAATAATAAAAATCATAGCAAAATTTCAATTATTTATAATTGAATTTTAATCGGATTTCTCGAAATAGAATTTTATCTAAATTTTTCAAAAGAATTTTCATTTTTCCATACTTACAATTAAATTATTTTATAAAATTTTTTTTAAGAATTCAATTATCTTCTTAAATATTCAAATTCTTCACAGAAATTCAATTTTTTAAAAACATAATAAAATTCATCGCAAGAAATCTATTATTTTTAAGATTACAATAAAATTCTTCGCAAAAATTCTATGATGTTAAAAGTTTTTTTTTAATTCCCATTAAAATTTTAATTATTTAAAAAAAAGTAAAATTCTTATCCGAAAATCAATTCTTTACAATTCTATTTTATAAATTTCGACACAATAATTCCATTACTTTTATAATTTTCATAAATAATTAAATTGTTATCACTAAATTCAATTATTTTCATAAATAATTAAATTCTTCAAAAGAATTCAATTCTTTTCATAAATAATAAAACTCATCGCAAAATTTCCATTATTTATAGTAAAATTTTAATTGAATTCCTGGGAAAATTTAATTATTCTTAAAAATGTTATTAAAATTCTTTGTAAGAAGTCAATTAAAGTTCAAAGTAATTAAATTCTTGTCAAAATTTCAATTATATTTTTAAAAAACTTTCATCAATTTATTGATCTTCAAAATCTATTATTTTAATAAAATTTTCAAAAAGAATTGAATTATTCAAATTTTTATATTTTAAAATACTTTCGTCAATTTATTGATCTTTAAAATCTATTATTTTAACAAAATTTTCAAAAAGAATTCAATTTTTTATAAGTTTATTGATAAAATTCTTTATGAGAATTCAATTTTAAGAAACATTCAATCAATTTTTCATTTTTGTATTTAAATTGACTTGTAGAATTTTCAAATAGAAATTGATTAAAAAATGAACTTCAGTAAAAATTTTGGACAATAATTGAATATTAGAAGCATTATGAAAAGCATTGAGAAACAATTGAATTTTGGAAAGGTTTCGAATTAAAATTTTTAAAAATCTGATTTTTTTAAACCTTTAACTATTAGTTCTGCAAAATTAATTTTTTTTTTAAAAAAGCTAAATTAAATTTATTTCTTTTTTTTAAATTATTCAAAGTTTTTATTTTGAAAGAACTTTTTCAGATATAATTAAAAAATAATTGATTTAAAGAAGAAACAAACAAAGATAAATTTTTGTGGCAACCCTGAATAACTAAAAATGTTTTATTCAATTTTACAGATTTTTTATCCAGCGAGATAAATACAATTTTTTTTTATTTAATATTCTCAAATTGCAGATGCAGATGTCACTGGATCACCTTTGGAGTATTCTTTTGGAAGAGACAGTTTCAATGAAACTGTATTGCCCGCAAAGAGATACTGGTTAAAAGAAGAAGAATATCATCTTCCGATTGATGTAATTATTGCACGGTAACAAAAAAAAAATGTTTCGTTGCTCGAAAAATATTTTCGAAGCGGACAATTTTTTCTCATATATCTTTTTAAAATTCATAAATTTGTTTTAATTTAATTTAATTTATTTAATATAATTTAATTAATATAATTTATTTTCTGTGAATTCGATTCAATATAATAAAATTTATTTCAATGTAATATTAATTATTAATTATAAATAATTATAAATATTTAATTTAATGAAATTTGATTTAATGTTAATTTATTGAATTTAACAGATCGGCTTTAAATTTATGTCTGGACAGTGCAAAACCAGATTGGAAAGTGCTGTTAATTGCAGTTTGCAATCAAGAAGACAAACAGAAAACTGTTTTACTAGGAACGAAAATCAAGCAGAAATGCCATGAAACAATTCTGGTTCAAATACAAGAACCAAAAAGAATTTCTGAAATTGCAAACTGCAGTTATATTTTAAATGAACATCTGAAAATGTCGTCTGTTAAAGCACACGAAGTATTTACAATTTATTATTAATTATCGAAAGATAATAAAAAATATTAATTATTGAAAGAAATTGCAATTTCGAATCAATTAACTTTATGTATAATTTTACCTGAAATTGTTTTAGGTAAAAATTGATACGTTCTGCAGTTATGAATTGTTTGGGACGAAGGAAAGTTTTACAAATTTTTCCGAAATTAGTAAATGCAATTTCGAAGGTTATTTATGCTTGCAAATAAAGTGGAATAGTTTGTCGTTTTATCCACCTTCGAGGCAATCGACAAAAACGTTGGTAATAAGAAGTTTAAAAAATTGTTTTCAAGAAACGAAAGAAAAAAATGAATACAAATTTTAAATTAATTTGAATTTAAATTTACTGTAAATTATATTTCAATTGATTGCAATTAGATTATGGAAATTGCGGCCGGATGGAAAGAAAGTCCTTTGGATTCTCTGTGGGAGGAGATTTTACTATTGAATCGTTTTTTGCCAATTTTGGAAGAATATTCGAAGAAAAACATGAGTTCCAGATACAGTGTAATGCCATTAAAATTTCCGTCAGATTTTAATAATCCAAATGCCAAGGTAATTATAATAATCATATTCCTTCCGCTCATACCTGAAAGGAATCATTTTTACCTATGTTTTTATTTTATTTAAGATTTTTTTCAATTTTCGAATATTTTTCTTTTAAGCACAAGATTTTTTTAAAAGTTTTTAAATTTCATTTATTGAAATTCTAATTGCTGTAAGAATATCGTAATATATAAACATAGGAATTATTAATTTGTTAGTTTCCTTAAAAATAAAAAATTTTCAATATTATTAAAAAATTCTAAAAATTCTGGAAAAATTAGGTTTTCGAAATATAGTAATTACAATTTTTCAAGATATTCCTGAATTTCCGAAAACAATTTTAAAAAATTGAAAAAATTGGAAATTTTCTAAAGTTTTATATTTTGAAGAATTGTATTTTTTTAATCTTTAATAAATTATCTATACTCAATAATTGTATTTAAAAAAAAAGATTTTATGTATGAATTTACAAAAAATATTCTATTCAAATAATTCCATTCTCGTCGTTGAATTCTGATAGGAATTGATTCAGAAATAATTTTATTTAAAATCTTAGAAAATAATTGAATATTAAAAAAGTTATAAGAGGAATTTTAGGAATTAATTAAAATTTTAAATTAAATTCCTTGCAAATTTGAAGGAAGCAAAAGTAAAAAAATTAATTAATTTTGATTTTAAAAAATTAGTAACTGTATAATTTTTCTTTAAAAATTCTTAAAGTTTTCTTAATAATTTTATTCAAAAATTCAGGCCTCGGATCGATTTTAACGAACAAAAAAAGTCGCTTTAGTCGATTAAAAATAGAAAAAAAGTCGAAAAAGTCGATTATTTAATTACTGGCTGTCACAAAAATTCAAATTAATCAAAACTTTTATAAATGTAAAGAACAATAATATCAACAAAACAAAACTTTTATAATTTTGCTAAATAAATATTCAAATACTTCTTACTTCTTTATTCACAGGAAATAAAATTTTAAAAATTTCAACTTTTCAAATTTAATAATTTCTAAAAATTAAAACTATAACCCTTTTATAAATTTAATTACTTTCTACAATTTTTAACTAAACTTCATCTCTAAATCAATTATCTATATGAATTTTCAATCATTTTTTGCAATTTCTTCAGAAATTAAATTATTTAATTAAAAAAAATCAAATTTTTTATAATAATTTAAACCGTCTATTTTTCTATTTAAAAATATTAATTAAGGTAGAACATTTTCAAAAATTTTAACAAAGAAATTCGTAAAAATTAAATTTTTAAAAATATTTCTAAATAATTTATTGAAAATACAAAAAAGTTTTACAATTAAACAAAATTAAAAAATGTCTAATAAACTGAAATTTGGTCAAATCTTTTCAAATCTGATTTAAATTTAGTAAAACATTAAAAAAATAATTCAAAATTTGTCATCTTTTGAAAAATAATTAAGTTTTCTAAAAATATTAGAAAATAAATCAAATTTTTCAAAAAATTGTAATTATAAATAAATTATTTCTGAAAAATTCTAAAGTAGTAAATTTAATAAAAATTCTATTTACTTTATTAAAAGGTAATTGAATTTTAAAAAATTGTAATAAAACAATTGTAAGATTTAATTTTTTATAAATATAGTATTGTCTAATTTTTCAGACATAATTGACAATTTTTTTATAATTTAAAACAAAATTATTTTCAAGAATTTTAATTGAAAATTTGAAATATATGATTATTTTCTCCGAAATGTTGAAAATAATTTTGAACAATTTTATTTTTATTAATATGTGTATGAATTTTAATTTTCGGAAATATTGAAAATAATTGAATTTAAAAAAATTAGAACGTAATAATGCAGGGAATTATTCTTTTCTAAACTATTTTAATATTATTTTTAAAACCTATTTTTCATTAATTTTCATTCTTATTGAATCTACACTTGAAGATTATTTATTATAATTTTTGATAATTTAATATTATTTCAAAAATTTTCAATTAAAATTCTTGAAAAGTTAAATTTGAAAAATTGGAATAAAACACTTGAAAAGATGATTTAGTTTTAATTAAATTTTACAGAATTTTAATTATTTAAAATCTTTTTAATTGTAATATTTTGAAACATTTAATTAGAAAACTGATTGAAAAGTAAACATCCAAAAGTTTGTCTATAGTAAGTTATACTTTGCACGGCATAAAAATCGAAATAAGTTGCATTTTATACCAAAGATATTGTATTTTGGCGCAAAATTTGAGAGAAAAGTCGAAAAAGTCGCAATTTTTTAATAAAAGTCGACAAAAGTCGCATTATTTGAAAATAGTCGAAAAAAGTCGAAAGAGTCATAATATCCGAGCCCTGAAAATTCATTAAAAAAATAATTGAATTTTGTAAGAATTACAGTTGCAATTTTTAGAAATAATTAAATTTCATGAGGTTTTTCATTGAAATTATTTGAAATTTTAATTCCTGTGAAAAAATAAATAAGAAAAAGTTTTTAAAGTTTTGTTTAACAAAAAGAACTTTCGAAAAATTGTTTCTTGAAAAAATGTAATTAAAATTGACTAAAAACAATTGAATTTTTTTAAAATTTAGAATAAACTTATGACCAGGATACCAGTGGTACTCGAAAGTTGAATTATTTAATAAAAAATATCTTACATTCAAGTTTCTTTTAGAAATATCTTATCGATTTCTATACGAGTTGTTCAAATAATTAAATTTAAGGAAAAACTGTTAGAAAAATAATAGTTTTTAAAAAACGAAGAATTTTGAATTAAAGAATTGAATATAAACACATTTTTCAGTCTGATGAAGAAGTGATGGATAATTTAAATCGATTACTAAATGGAGATAATACTTTTCTTGAAAATGAAAGTGTCAACTCTAAAAAAGCGTCAACTCGCAATGAGGAAGAAATTGAATTTAAACTGAAACAACATTTGGATGATTTATCCAACAGACAAAATTTAGATTTCACGGATTATTTGTGGATGATTATAAAAAGTTTGTTTATAAAATATTTAAATTCGAAATTTTTAAGTTTAACTTTTAATTTTTCTTAATTTTAATTTGTTATGATTTTCAATTTTTTAATTATAGTTTTTTAAATTTAAATTTGACATTAATAATGAATTAAGAATCTATTTAAAATTTAATGCGTTATTCATTTTCAGATTCAAATAATTACTCATTAATAACAGATTGTATTCACGCGGTATTTGAAGAAGTTGAGAAAAAAGACTACAAACCTCAGGTAAAGGCATTTGTTGACTAGCAGTAAAATTAGTTGACGTTAATTATTCAAATAAATGAAACATAAACTTAAATAATTTCACAGATGAATGTTGCAAATTCGACAAAAATTGCCAAATTGATATCGGAAATTATGCAACAAAAAGCGCTGTCTCCTTTATTAGCTGGAAGTTTACCTCTGGAAATTCTCATTGAAATTGGTATTGAGAAATTAATGAGAGATTACACGTACATTTTACTAAGTGCAAATCTCATTGATCGTCATGAAGTGAAACAAAAATTACAGTGTCATTTTAGTGAGGAAAATTACGTGGAAGGACTAAGGTATATTTTAATATTTTTTTTTTCTTACATTATCTCGAAAAAGTGAATTTTTATAACAATTTGGACAATTTTTTTCTAATCTACAGAAAGAATTTATTGATTCTCGCACAAATTCATATTTGCTTGGAATTTATGTTACTTGCTCAGACACATGTAGATTATCCGTCTGGAAATTTACAGTCTCTATTCAGTTGTGCTTATAATAAATTCACATCAAAAGAAACGCCGATTGTGTCACTTGCACCTTTGGAGGCGAATTCTATTTATAAACTCAATGTTCCTGTTCCAAACGATATTCTTAAGGAAGTTATCGAAGGGTAAAAATTTTACAAATGTATTCACTTTTAACCTTTTTTGCAATTTCTGCTTGATTCTTCTACTTTGAGGAAGAAAGTTTAAATTCAATTCAGTAATGAGAGAATTGATATATTTTTTTTTTAAATAAATTTGAACATTCTAGTCCTCCTTCTTCGTGGAATGTAAGACTCTCGTCAACCGTTGGAATTACGCAAATAACAACAGGTGTTTGCTACAGTCTTACACCAATTTTCCCACCCGAAATTTTCAACGAAGGTAATCAAATTTAAAAATTATAAATTATTTATTTTTTAAATTATTTCATTTGCATCAATAATATTTTTTTTCATTCCAGATGAAACTGATAGTCGTGAACAAACTTATTACGCCGCATCGCATATTTCATCGGCCTATGAAATATAAAAAAAACTAATTGAATTACCGAAAAAAATGATCAATTTTGAAAAATCAATTTCAATTCCCTAAATCTATTTTTATAATTCTACAGAATATATTTTAAATAATTTTTTTTTCACCGAAAAAATGTATAAATAAAATTAGCATTAATATTGATGCTTGGAAATTTTTAATCTGACGTACTTTTTTTGATAAAATTATTTTAAACAAGTCAATTCAATTGCTGCGTGCATTTTTTTTTGTGTTTCCCAAGGACAAAAATCAAACTGAATAAACAAAATCTGCAGTAATTTATTAATCATGGAATATTTAATTTGACCTGTCAACTATATATGCATCAGAATTTGTCGAAAGTAAAAAAATATTTATTAAAATGAAATTAAATACTTTTTATTTGTTTCTTACTTTTTGGCTAGCCGATGGGGGTAAATAGAATCCAAATATATTTTTAGAAAAATATTTTCACTTGAGAATAAATTAATAAATCAATTTTTTTAATAAAGTTTTTCTAGATCCCATTTGTTATGACGATTTAGGATGTTTCGATATTAATTATCCATGGTTTACATTTCTTAGACCATTTCCACCACCAATGTCACCGAGGAGAGTTGGAACAACTGTTTATTTTGCCGACAGGTAAAATTATTGGACAATAAAATAAAATTTATTTCAATTTTCCATATTTTATTATTTATTGTTTTATTTATTAATAGGCAAATTAGAAAAAAGAATTTATTTTCAAATATTAATTTCAATTTTAGAACAATTTTAGATTGAAAATGTTTTAAAAATTCAATTATTAACTAATTATTTATTTTTTTCAAAAACTGTAATAAAATTCTTTGCCAAAATCAAATTGTTTTGAAAATTGTGTTTTGAAATATTTTCAAATTAAATTCTTATTAAATTTCTTTAAAAAATTTCAATTATTCAATTTACATTCAAAGATTATATAATAAAAATTTCTTAACAAATATTAGTTTCAAAAATGTTAGTAACTTTCTTTGAAAGAATTCGATAATTTTCAAAAATAATAAAATTCTTTGCGAGAATTGAATTATTTTCAATACAATTTCATTAAAATTTCTCAAAAGAATACAATTATTTAAAAAAAATTTATAAAATTCTTCGCAAAAAGTTCAATTATATCAAAAATTTTTTAATAAAATTCCGTATGTCAAAATTGAAATATTTTCAATACAACTCTAATTAAATTTCTCAAAAAAACCAAATATTTTCGAAAATTTTAATTCAATGCTTAGCAAAATTACAACTATTTTCAAAATATTATAAAATTTTTCTCAGAAGTTCAATTCTTTAAAGAATTCTCATAAAATTCTTCAGATATATTCAATTATTTAAAAAAATGTTGACACAAATTATCCATAAATAATAAAATTTGTCGTTGAAATTCAATTATTTGCAATAAAATTTTAATGGAGTTTCTCAAAAGTATTACATTTTTTAAAATTTGCTTAAATTCTTTGCAAAAATTCAATTATTTTGATTAATTTAAATTGTTTATGAGAATTAAAATATTTTTAATAAAATTGTAATTAAACTTTTAGCTAAATTTCAATTGTTTTCATAATTTATAATTTTTTTTTGCAGAAATTGAAATTTTTTTAAGAATGTTAATAAAATTGTTCTCAGAAAATCAATTGGAAAAATTTTTATAAAATTATTTATGCCATTTCAATTATTTTCATAATTAATCAAATTCTTCGCAAGAATTAAATTATTTTTCAAAATAATAAAATTCTCCACAAAAATGTTATTCTTTTGAAAAATTTCAACAAAATTCTTTATAAGAAAAAAAAATGTTTAAAGAATACTTCGAAATAATTTAGTTCTTCTTCTTAATAATAAAATTCGTCGTTAAAATTCAATTATTTTACAACATTTTGGTAACATTTTTTTCAAAAATCTACTTAATTGTATTACATTTTTAAAAAAACTTCTTACCAAGATTTCTATTATTTGCACAATTACATAACTATATGGCTAAACAAAAGTTAATGATTTCTACGTTTATTTTATTAATTTAGAAAATGAAAATTTTTACAGAAATCATCCAGAAAAATTTGAAATCAAAACTAGGCCTCAAATAAAAGTTGCTCCGTATTTTAAGGAAAAGAGACCAACAGTAATATTAACTCACGGACTCAGTAGTGACGCAAATACAGAATGGATGAAAAATCTCACGGATTCATTTTTACACAAGGTGAAATTTAATAATTAATTTAGTACTGAATAATAAATATATGTCAAGAATTATGATAAATTACTAAATAATCTTCGATATTAATAATCGTTGTATTATGGAAGTCTTTTTCATAGTTTAAAATCATTTTTTTTGTTTTCATTTTTGTTTTCGAGAAAAATTAAATTAAAAGAAATTCAATATTTAATTAAATTCATATATGTAAATATAAATAATAAGTTTAATAATAGATGTGTAATAATAATAATATTATTTCTGATAGATAAGGAAAAGTATGTAAATAATTAATATTAATAATCATTTAATAATTAAATTTTAAATTACAATAATATTATTTAAAAAAAAACTTAATTGCAGGATGACTATAATATTTTTCTAATCAGTTGGGAGTTGGGTGCTTCTTACAATTATTTGCAAGCAGCTTCAAACACGAGAGTTGCAGCTGCTGAAATAGTTAGGTAATATTTTTTGCTATTTAAAATGTAATCGTAAGGAGAAATTCTTTAATGAATTTGATTTTTTTCCCTAGATTAATTCGTCATTTAAAATTACATTACACAATCGATTTGTCAAAATTCCATCTAATGGGTCACAGTTTAGGGGCTCATATTATGTCTTATGTTGGAAAAGAGATTAGAGGAATTGGCCGACTTACAGGTAATTGACATTTTTTCTTTACTAATATTTCACTGTTTTAATTATTTATTTATTGGTTTTTACCCTTTAATTCTTGAAATATTTTATTTTATTCTATAATTGGGTGATTCTTCACTCAGTGGTGACAAAAATAATTGCTATCGAAAAAATAAAATTGACTACTCAATTTTCTTAACTTCTGAATTAAATTACATCCAAAAATTGAAATATTTTTTCTAGTTCTAATTCAGCTGAAATTCAATTTTAATTAAGTCAATTCTGATTAGAAAAATCTGCGAGAACACAATTATTTAAATACAAAAATAATATTAATCTTCTTTATTTCTTTTTCTTTCTTTATATTAATAATCGTTCTATTCCGGTATTGTTCGCATTTTGAATTTAGTTGTTGTTTGCTTTTTTGTTTCTCAACTTTTTTAAAAATTGCTCGTTTTAATTTATTTCAATTATTAATATCATAAAAATCATTAAAATTCTTGCGAAGAATCTTACAATTTATAAAAATAATTAAATTGCTTTAAAGAATTTTAACATATTTTTTGAAAATAATTGAATGTTTTGAAAGGAATTTTTTAAAATTTGCAAAATAATTGTATTCATTCGAAAACTTTTATATGTGAATAGTTTCGAACGTTTAACTGAACGAAATTTATTTTCAAAATTATTATCGCAAAAAAGAAAAATAATTGAAATTAAACAATATTTAGTTTAGAATTAATTTGTTTTAATCTAAAAAATAATTTTGTTGTTTAAAAAAATAGAAATTAGAAGAAATAGAAAAAATATTGTTGTTCATTTGAAAGTTTTACACTTTAGGAACATACTATTATGAAATATTTTTAAAAATATTCTTTTAAGAAATTTTATTAAAATACTAATAAAAATAATTCAGTTTTTCTAAAGAATTTTATCCGTGTTTTTGAATATAATTGAATTTAATTAATATTTCTATAAATATTTATATTTTTTCAAGAAATTTTATTACAATTAAATTTAGAATAATTGCATTCCTTTGAAGAATTTTATTATTAATGAAAATAATTTAATTCTTGAGAAGAATTTTATTAAAAATTTTTAAAATCATAATTAAATTCTTTTGAAGAATTTCTTTGAATTTATTTAAATGGAGTTTCTTTAATAATTTAAAATTTCAAAATAATTGATATTCATCAACAATTTATTTCAAGTTTCTAAAATAATCGTGTTTCTTAATAATTGAAATCGAACATTTAATAATTGAATTTCATTCAAATTTTGTAACGAAATTAAAAAAAAATTCTATTGTTTTCAAGGATTTATTAAAATTTCAGAAAATAATTGAATTTTTTCGAAAAATATTCTTAAAAATTAAAATCAATTAAATCTTTTGTGAAATTTTACTACAATTGTATTAAAAATAATTGGATTTTTGAAAAGATTTTTACTATTTATAAAAATAATAATTAAATTCTTGCGAAGAATTTTATCTGAAATTGTTGAAAATAATAGAATTTTTTTTTTGCAACGCTTGAAAATAATTGAATTTAAAGAATATTTTTTTAAATAATTGTATTCTTTCGAGAAAATTTATTGCAATTATTTTGAAAATAATTGAATTTCTCCGTCATATTTTATTATTTATGAAAATAATTTAATTCTAACGGAGGATTTTTTTAAAATTCATAAAAATAATTAAATTATTTCGAAGAATTTTTTTCTGAATTTTTGAAAATTTTTTAAACTTTCATCAGAGTTGTCGAAAATAGAATTTATATAAAAATTCTTTATTCGTATCATTTGCTAGTTAAAAAAATAAAAAAAATCAGAAAATAGTAAAATAAAAAAAATAGAAGAGAAAATCTTATAAGAATTAATTAAAAAATTTGACAGAAAATAGTCAAATAAAAAAATAAAAAAAAACAATAGTATAAGATTTAAATAAAAAATAAAAGAAAAAAGATAGTAAAGTTAAAAAAATAAAAAGGAACGAGAAATAGTAAAAAATAGTAAAAAAATTTTGTACTTTGCGTAATAATAATAATAAATCGAACATCACGTAGTTTGGCGCGTAACATTTGCTAATTGTTTAGCTTCTAAGTTGTTATACATATAAAAAAAATTGAACAATATTAGGCAATAAAACATTTTTATATGGTTATTAATTAATAAATTTCTTTGATTCTAATTTGAAAAATTAGTTAATGGAGTTTTTTAAAATTAGAAGTCAGAATAAAAATGAAATATTGAAATGTACGCCATTCACATACGTCAAAACAATTTTTGAAAAAAAAAACATTTTATAAAATTCCCAGATATTAAATTATTTTTTTAATTTTTTAATAATATCAAACTTTAGGATAAAATTCTACCTTAATTTAATTTATATCGGAAATAATTTTATAGCTTTGGATCCTGCACAACCGGGTTTTCAGGGAAAGAATCCTCTCGTTAGATTAGATAATTCAGATGCGAAATTTGTCGACGTTATTCATACAGATGGAAAACCATTTTGTCCATTTATGGGCCTCGGAATGGGAGTGAGCGTTGGGACTGTTGATTTTTTCGTCAACGGAGGCGAGGCACAACCCGGTTGTATATTTGATGGAAAAATTTACAATATTACTACAATTTTCGACATTGTGGAAATTACTATTGACGGTGAGAGAGAAAATTTAAAAATTTCTGAACTTTTGCAAAAAAAAATCTGTAAATTTTTCTCTTCTTTTTGTCCCCACAGTTATTTATAATTTAGCGACATGTAGTCACTCTCGAGCCGCTCGTTACATGGCCGTTGCAATTAGAGACGATTGCAAAATGTGGGGATATCGTTATAACGCGACATATTCAAATCATCGTTTCGAAAATTTCATATTACAAGACACATGCACACCAGATCATTGCAATCTCATGGGTTTGAAAACACCCAAATATCCCGCTCGAGGAAATTTCGCCGTAAGAACAACAGGAAATTATCCATTCTGTGGTGAGTTCAAAAAATAATCAAAATTTTCGTTTAAAATTAAAACATAATTTTTTTTTTTTAATTGAAAGTTTATTTTTTTCTAATCAAACATTTCAAATTTGACTAAATACATTTTTTGTTTTATTTATTTTACTAATTACTGTTCTTTCTTTCATTACTAAATTTTACCTAAATATATTATTTAAAAAGTTTAAATTATTATTTAATTCTTTTTTCTCCTCTCGAAATTTCAATAAATAAGAATACATTATTAATTATATTAATCAGATGAGACATTTTTCTCTTATTTATAAATTCAATTAAACAATAATTTAAACTTTCAATGTGTGTAATCTAAAAGAAAAATTTCTAATTATAGTCAAAGACCATAAAGCGACGAAACTAATGGACAAATCGAAATGGTCTCCATGGGATTTAATTTGGGGAAAGTGAGAGAATAATTAAAATAAAATAAAGCCTTTGTGAATTAAAATTATGTTTTAAATTATTTAAAAAAAAAAATTAAATTAAGAATCTTAGGAGACAATACGATATATTTCATAAACATGAAAATTGTAAAAGCACGGTTTAAATACATTAAATGTATAAATATAACTAGATTTATGAGTGATTTGTACTTCTCAGTCATTGACAACATACACTCGATTCGATAATGTGTTTCTTCCGTGTTTCTTTTTTTCTCTTAATTTTTCTTTTTTTGTGAACATTTGTTAAAAACGGAATGAAAACGCGAATCGAGTGACGTTAACGATTATCATCGAGCTAAAATCTTCTGCTTCAACGAACTAAAGGGTTCACTAATCAATCTTCTACACATTCGAGTAATGTCATAAATCAATGAATCAAAGGAAATGAAACATAGTTGATTAAAAAAAAAATTAATAAATAAAAAATAATAATTCAATTGGCAATGAAAAAAAAATAAAATATATAAATTCATGACAATGAAAAAGTCTCTTGTATAAAAGCCATAAAAGCACTAATCACACGGGTAAGTACATAGTAAATGACGATTGAATATTATTGAAAAAGATTCATTTTTCTCATTAGCATTTCCTGAGACACTACCGAAATAATTATTAATACTGGCTCACTTCTGGATCATCATTACCAGAAACACTCGCCTGTTCGAGTACTTGCAATAGTTTCTGCATTTCCAATGAATCAGAGGAATTGTCCAATGTTCGTTCCAAAGCTCTTACATAAGACATGCAAGTTCGTCCCTCATGATCCAAATTTTGTGGATTTGCTTTGTGCTGTAAAGTACAAAAATTAAATTCACTTTTATTTCAACTACAGGGTTGCCACAAAAATTTAATTTTTATTTTCCCTGATTTTCAGACTGAATTTTAACTTTTCTCTGGCCCTAAATAATATTTTGATTTACTCGCAAAATTATTCGATACTCAAAAAAAATGTCTATTACATTTATTTACGAATTTTTTTTAAGTGTAAAATTATTCTAATCTTCTTTTTTAAATAAAGAATATTTAATCATTATTATTTATCCGAAAGGATTTGAATTCTTCAAAACATTCAAATTCAAACCTTTTTAAAATTTAATAAATTTCAAGAATATTATTACAAAACATGAAACTGTCGATCACTCCGAGTGATAAAATCATTATTTTACATTATAAGAATAATAGCAAAACTAAACGCGCGTGAAATTTTCTATTCCATTTTTACTTTCAAAATTTGCTTTGACAAATTTAATGAAAATTTTTAATTTCTTAAAAAATTCAATTTTTCTTATTCTTTCATTAAATGTTATTATTTGAACAACTCGTATAGTAAATGTCAAAATATTTCTAACTGCAACTTGAATTAAAATTCAAAATTTATTAAGTTGGCAAAATTTTCAATTGTTTCAATTTTTTAAAATTAATTTTTTAAATAGAAGTATTTTTAAAAAATTTTAGTTTCATTTTTTCAAGAAACAATTTTACGAAATTTGTGAATTAAATTTTTCGAAACTAAAATACTTTTGGTGAAACAAAAATTTAAAAACTTATTCATATTTATTTTTCCCGAGGAATTAAAAATTCAAATAGTTTCAATGAAAAACCTCATGAAATATGAATTTCTAAAATTTGCAACAGTAATTCATCCAAAATTCAATTATTTTTTTAGAATTTTTGGAATAAAATTATTGAAAAACTTTAATAATTTTTAAAGAAAAATAATGTTGTTAATAATTTTAAACAAAAATGTTAAAACAAAAATTTAAAGATTTTTAAAATTTTGTTTCCCTTAAATTTTCAAAGAATTTAATTTAAAAACCTTTTAAAATTTAATTCATTCCTAAAATTCCTGTTATAACGGTTTAAATATTTAATTATTTTTTAAAATGTTGATTGAAATTTTTGTTAAATCAATTCGTAGTTGAATTCTAATTCAACTACGATCACTGAACTATTAAAATAGAATAATTTTTGTAAATTCATAAAATGATATAATTTCAAAAATATAATTATATTTATAGACAATTTTTAAAGAGGAAAAAATAAAATTCTTCAAGATATAAAATTTTACAGAATTCCAATTGTTTCAAATTGTTAAAATTATTATTGTGAATTCTTTAAAAATTTCCAAATTAAATTTAAACTACAAAACAAAACATTGTAATGAAACAACGCTAACTTCAGGTGAGGATAGATTCGTCGAATATTTTAATATAATTATTAATATTTCTAGAATTTTTACTAAAATTCATTTTTAATAATTTCAGACAAAGTTCTCTTTGAGAATTTTCAAGTCTATTTGTTTACAATTCAACATTACGAAATTTCGATTATTCGGAAATTCTTTCTTTAAATATAAATTCGAAAATAAAACTTCAAACAATTTAAAAAAAAATAATTCTACAGAATTAGTTAAAAGAATCAAAAATTCAAATTTTCAAAGAATTTAATTTGAAACCTTTCCAAAAATTCAATTATTATCTAAAATTTTAACTGAAATTCATTTTTAAAACAATTTTTACTAGAAAATTTTACGAGAATTAAATTATTTAAAAACAAAAATAAATAATTTATTGAATGTTTCTTAGAATTGAATTCTCAAAGAACTTTATTACTTTTTTTCTAGAATTTTTAACTAAAATTCTTTTTAAATCTATAAGGTATTTTTAATAATTTCTGACGAAGCAAAGAATTTTCAATTCCTTTTGTTTCAAATTCAATTTTACGAAGTTCCGCTTATTCAGAAATAATTGAATTAAAAATGTAATAGAAAAAACTTCAAATAATTAAAAAAAAACAATTAACACTTTAAAAAAAATTAATTCTTCATAATTGTTCATTAAAAGTATGAAAAATTTAGATTTTTAAAGATTTCAGTTTTAAATCGTTTCAAAATTCAATTTTTTCTTATAATTCTAAGTGTAATGCTTTTAATTTTCAATAATTATCTTAAATAAATTTTAATTAAATCTCATTTCTAAAATAATTTTTATTAGAAAATTCAACAATTTTTGTAAATTTGAATTCTTGCAAAGGAATTTAATTATTTACATAAAAATTCAATTATTTTAATAAATTTTTAAAAATCTTTTTTCATTTTTGCTGAAAAACATAATAAATTTTTTAAAAATAATCGATTTTCTACCAAGAATTTTATTGTTTGTAGAAATAGTTAAATTCTTTAGAAGAGTTATTAAAAAACCTTTGAAAATATTTGCGAAAAATTGTATAAAACCTGTTAAAAATGAATTTTATTGAGAAACATAATTAAAATTCTACTGAAAATAATTCAATTATTTTAATGAATTTTATGAGTTAGCTATGAATTTAGTAAATCATTTTTAAATCAATTTTTATAAGAAAATTTTACGAGAATTCAATTATTAAAAACAAAAAATACATAATTTATTGAATAATTAAATTTTTCTTAAAATTGTAATTCTATAAAGAAATTTATGAAAATTTTTTTAAATAATTGTATTTCTAAAAAGAATTTTATCACTCATGAAAATGATTGAAATTTGAAAAAGAATTTTATTACTTACGAAAATAATTGAATTATTGCAAAGAAATTTACAAAAAAAATTTGCACTGTGAAATTTTGATTATTTATGAAAATAATTAAATCTTTGCAAAGAATTTTATTTTCACTCTTTTTACAGACTCTTTTTAGGTTTGCAGACAAAATCTTAATTTGTTTCTTTAATTTTAATTAGGATTTAGTTAATTCGATTCTTGTGGAGAATTTGAGATTGACTATGAAAATAATTCAATTCTGATAAATACATAAAAATTTTGTAAATAGGTAGTTGTGTTGAAAATAATTTAATTCTCGCAATGAATTTTATTACTTATGAAAATGTGCGAATTCTCTCAAAGAGAAATATTAAAAATTTTGAAAATAATTTAATTCTTCGAAAAAGTTCTATTAAAAATTTGTAATAATAATTCAATTGTTTTGAAGGATTTTTAAAAAAAAATTTTTAACTATGGCAATTCTGATTTAGGAATAAGACGATATGTGGGAAATCACTTTTTTCGATGGGTTCTTCTCACGTGCCCTTAATAAAGAGAAATAAAAATTTCATACCCAAATTAATAATTGAGCCATGGCCAGATTTCCAGTTGCACAAGCAAGGTGAAGAGGAGTTCTTAAATCTTCAGCGCTGACCGATGAATTAATGTCCTCGTAATTACATCTAGTTAGGCACAGTGTAAACGCACACATATCACCCCTAAAATTTAACATTCAAAATATTACAAAAAGCCTGTTATTTACTCTCTGTATTAATTCTATTATTGCTAAAAAATTTTTTTATGTCAAATTTGTGACACGCTCCAAAAAAGGAACCTTAGAAACCGTTATAAATTCGTTAACTTCTAATTTGTTGACTTATTTTCATTGCTCTTTTTACCTGCAAACTGAGTCAATTAAAAGTTTCCCAAGTGAAATATTCGGATTAATTGGTGGTAAGAACAATCGCTCCTCATATTTCCATCTCGCCCATTGTTCCTTTTCCTCTCGTGTTGATTCTGTATTTGGTTTCTGCTTTCCATTTAAACAATATTCCCAAACGCTGTTGGCTATGTCATTTCCAAGCGCCAACATCACGCTCAATTGGCCAGCGCTAAAATAAATTTCGAGAATTTTTTTTAATTAAAAAAAATTAATTAACTATATTAATTTGAATGTTCTT
The DNA here is from genome assembly GCA_032873175.1 of Leptopilina drosophilae. Taxonomy (NCBI): domain Eukaryota; kingdom Metazoa; phylum Arthropoda; class Insecta; order Hymenoptera; family Figitidae; genus Leptopilina; species Leptopilina drosophilae. The sequence continues at coordinate 22,310,944 of CM065483.1, forward strand.
TCATTCTTTCATTCACTTTTTCTGTCCCTCACACTCTAAAGTTGTCTTTTGTTTCTACTTTTGTTTTTTGTTAACTTTAGATAGAAAATAGAAATCATCAGAATTTTTTTACTTTTTTCATTCAAAGACTAAAATTTTGTTAAATATTATGTTTTGTCAAATTGAAATTATTTTTGTTCTTTGCTTCTAAAAGAATTATAAAAATTATTAAACAACTGTGATTAAGAAATGGAAAATTTATTTGCTTTCCATTATTTTCTTTTTCAATCACAATTTTTTAAAGAAAATTATTATTTTGTTTTAGAAAAAGAAGAAAAATATTTGTACAATTTATATTTTAATCTTATCTTTGGAACAGGATTTTCCACAGGAATTAAGACATTCAAAAATTCAAAATTCAAACCTTTTTTAAATTAAACAACTTATAAAAGTATTGTTTATAAAACATGAAGAAATCAATAGCTCCGAGTCGAAAACTCGAAGTGATCGATTTCTTCAAGTTATCTAATAAATTAAAGATGACCAAGAGATAAAATCATTATTTCACATTATAAGAATATTGTTACTGTAACTTCATCAAAATTATTTTCATCATTTTAATTAAATTACTACTTTCTGAATTTTGAATTATTTTTTATGAAAATAATAATTGAATTCCTCAAAAAATTTTATTATTTATGGAAATAATTGAATTCCTTGTTAAATTTTAATTATTTTATGAATATAATTAAATGTTTGCGCAGAATTTCAAAATACATTTTTTATAATTGAATTCTTTTGAACAATTTTAGTAGATATTATAAAAATCATTGAATTGAGAAAAATTTTTTTAAATAATTGAAATTTTTGCCGCGAATTTTTTCAAATTTTTTAAAAATAATTGAATTGATTCGAAGAATTTTATCAAACTTTTTTAAAATAATTGAATTTTTGCAACGAATTTTATTAAAGTTTTCAAAAATGACTGAATTCTTATGAAGAGCTTTTATTAATTTTTTTGTTAAATAATTGAATTATTGCGAAAAAATTAATTAAACATTTGCAAATGATTGAATTCTTGCAAAGAATTTTATCAGAAAATTTTATAATAATTGAATTTTTTCGAAGAATTTTATTGTTTATGAAAACAAGTGAATTATTGCGAAAAAAGTTGCAAATTATTGAATTCTTGCAAAGAATTTTATCAAAAAATTTGATACTAATTGAATTTCTTCGAAGAATTTTATAGTTTATGAAAATAATTGAATTTATGAAGAATTTTATTAAAATTTTACATAATCTTAATTAAATTCGTTTGAAGAATTTCTTTGAGTTTCTTCATAATAATGGACTCTCTTTAATCATTTTAATTGAAAATTAATTTTAATAATAATTACATTTTTCAAAAAATTCCATTAACCAAAAATACCAAAAAATACCAAAAATAATTGAAATTCTGTGATGATTTTTATTATTTATAAAAATAATTGAATTCCCAGTTAAAAAAATGTTATTCTTCATTAAAATAATTGAATTATTGAGAAGAAATTTGTAAAAAGTAGAATTCCTCTGAAATTTGTATTATTTAATTCATTCATTCGAAATTGTCATTTTCTAAAATATCAAATTAAAATTTTATTAAAATAATTTAATTCGTTTTGGGAAATATTTTATTAAAATCGTAGATATTGAAAATCATTAAAATTAGAAAAATTTCTGAAAATAATTGAACTTTGGATAAGAATTTTGTCATTTATAAAGATAATTGGTATTTTTACGAGAATTTTTTTCAAGATTTGAACATAGTTGAATTTTAATATGAAGAATTTTAGTTTTTTAAAGAATGTTTGCAATTATTTTTAAATTCTACAAAGTGGAATTTTTTTTAGTATTTTCAATAAAAATTTAAATTAGAAAATTTTTAAATTTTGATATTTTTAAAATTGCTAATTTTATTTAAAAAGTAGTAAGAAGTTAGCCGCACGATTTGTTGCTAGTACTTTTTATTAATTTAATTAATATTAATTCCATAGGAAATAAAATATTTTAAATGATGTTAATGTAAATTTTTTTAAATTTAACTTTTTCTAAAAAATTACAACTGTAATCATTTTTTCAAAATTCAATAATTTTTTTTTTTGACGAAATTTTTAAATAAAATTATTAAAAATTTTAATAATTTTTTAAGAAAATCGTAAATTATGATGTTTTAAAATAAAAATTTTAATATTTATTACAGTTTTACAGTAAATTAAAATTGTTAAGGTTTCAATTAAAAAATCTGAAAAAATTTCATTATTTCTAAAAATTTATACCATAACGCTGGTAATATTCAATTATTATCTGAAAATCCAACAGAAATTTATTTTTTAATCATTTCTTATTATAGAAATTTCAATAAGAATTCAATAACTTAAATACAAATATAATTTCCATAAATTTTTTAAAAATAATTACTTTTTTTAGAAATCCATTTTAAAATTGAATTAAAAGTAATTTAAATCCTGCGACGAGTTTTATTATTTATGAAAATAATTAAACTCTCGAGAAGAATTTTATTACAAATTTTTTAAATAATAGAATTCCTCAGAGGAATTTTATTATTCATGAAAATAATTCAATTCATAAGAGAAATTTAGTTCAAATTTTTTCAAAAAAATTCTGTGAACATTGTATTATTTATAAAAATAATTCAATTCTCTAGGGAAATTTAATTAAATTTATTTTTAAAAATTGAATTATAAAGAGAAAAATTTTTAAATAATAATATTCCTGGGAAAAATTTTATTATTAGTGAAAATAATTAATTTCTAGTAAATAATATTATATTTTTTTAAATAATTGAATCCTTTTGGGAGAAAGAATTTTATTTTTCTAGGAATCTATTAAAAATTGTACTAAAATAATTGAAATCCTGCGATGAGTTTCATTATTTTTGAAAATAATTGAATCGTTTTAAAGAATTTTTTAAAAGTTTTTGTGAATAATTCTTTGTTCAAACTATTAGCTAATTTAATGTAGCGCAAATTTATAAATAAAAATAGAAAGAAATAGAAGAAAACGTATTTTATTTTTGGGGCTAAAAGCGAAGAAAAATATCTAAATAGTTGAAAATCTTACAAAAAAAGTGTATTAAATATGTGCAAAGTTTCAAAATTGTACTTACGACCAATCGTCTAGATCTAAAGATCTGACTTTCGATATATGAGATCCTAAATTTCTGTGAATTCCAGAGCATTCGATGCACATTAAAACACCGAGATTTAAACTCGCCCAATCTGGATCTAGAGAACGCAAACTTGATATCAGTACCAAAGAAAATATAAAAAAGAAAGAAAAAACAATTTTTTATATTCTAAAAATATTTTTCTTACTTGGAGCTCCACAATCGACACAGGCATCATTACCAGAGACTTTATTTTTAATACAATGCATTTTAAAGGCATCGGTTTCGTTTTTTCGATCCGCATCACTGTTTTGTAAACTCGATAAAATTTGCTGCTCAATTGCCGCAATCCAACTGTCCCTATCCTCAATGCTGCTCGCCTCAAAATGCCACGTTTTGTTCTCCAATGAAATTATTGAAAATTCGAAACTATCTTCTGTAGACAATTTTTTCATCAAGACATTTTCACGTAAACTTATGTAAATAAAAGGAAGAAAAAGCAAAAAAAAAATTACCAACCATGACTGCTTGTTGCCTTTGAACCTTTTGGAGTTTTACCAGGCACTTTCACAGTTACGTATTGTAGAAGAATCTCCTTGCCATTTGAATCTTCCATGTAATCCTGTAAAGAAAAATAATGAATTTAGAATAAAATTTCATTTTTGCTGGAATAAACAGAGACTACTAAATAAATAAAAATAAAAGGAGAGTACGAAATTGATTTTTACATGTAAACTCGAGTGGTAAGTCAATCGTCCATCTTCCAATAAAGTTACGTATTTCTTCTTCCACTCTTTCAATGATTTACTACTACGTTTAAAAAGATATCCTTGCTTCACGGGAATCTCCCTTCCAACACCCATTTCGCCCATATACTTCTCTTTCTTCGATGGCGTGAATAAATTCGATTTTCTTCTAAATTTCCTGTTAATTTAAGCAAACAAAAAAACAAGTTAAATTCCGCTTTGTTTGCTATTTTCGCGAAGTGTCAATTTGAAACAAATTTCAAAATTAACAATTAAAAGAAACAAATGTAAATGAGAAAAATTTATCAAAGAGGGAAAAACCAAATACAAACCTGATCGTTGTTGGTGTTAAGATAGACGATCGAAATTCAGTGTGCGAATTCTGTGCGTATTGAAAACTCTCATTAGCAACGGGCGATTCGTTTTGCAGTGGATTATGCCGTGTCACTTCAGGACGAACTTCCTCGCTTTTCTCCGAAATCTAGAAAAATTAAAAATAATCCTAACTTTACAAACAATTGTATTATTATTCATTATTTCTATAGATTATCTATCTTCTGTATTAATAATTGTGTTCCGGTAATTTGTTCGCAGTTTGAAGTTAGTTGTTTGCTTTTTTGTTTTCTAATTTTTTTTTTTTTAATAATTTTTATTTAAAAATATTTTCAATATTTTAAAATTAATGCATTCAAAATTATAGAATCCTTGCAAAGAATTTATTTAAAAAAAAAACTTGTAATAAATTTAATTTCTTAGTAGAAGTTTATTGTTTATGAAAATAATGGAACTCTCGAGAAGAATTTTATTAAAATTTTTAAATATCCTAATTCGAATTCTTTTGAAGAATTTATTTGAATTTTTTTAAATAATGGAGTCTCTTATTTTAAAGAATTTTTAATCGATAATTTTTAAAAGTATTTTATTTTTATGAACAATTTATTTACAGTTTTAAAAATAATCGTGTTCGTTATTAATTTATATTGAACATTTAATTATAGAACTTTATTGAAATTTTTAGAAAATAACTAAATTCTTCTTAGAATTTTTTTACAATTTATTAAAATAATTCAATTAATTCAGGGAATTTTGTAAGATATGGAAAATAATTGAATAATTTAAAAAAAATAGATACATAAAAGCTTTGACATTCTAAAAAGTTAAATTTCTTTTAAGAACATTATTAAAATTTCAAAAACTAATTGAATTTCTACAAAAAAAATTTTATTTTTTATCAAAACAATAATTGAATTTTTACAAAGAAGTTTGATTATTATTCTAAATAATAATTGAATGACGACAAGAAATTTTACTATTTTTGAAAAAAATTTAAGTTAAAATAAAAAAATTTAATTATTTAAAAACTCTAGGATATAATTAATTTTTGAGAAGAATTTTATTATTCATGACAAAAATTCATTTCTTTTACTGAATTTTTTTATCAATTTTTGTAAAATTCAGTTTTGCGAAAAAAGTTTTATTATTTATAACAAAAATTCAATTATTTTAAACAATTTTCCAAAAACTTTTATTATTCTTGCGAAAAATATTAATAAAATTTTTAAAAATAATAATCGATATTCTACGAAGAATTTTATTGTTTGTAAAAATAATTGATTTCTTTAGAAGAGTTTTTTAAAGACTTTTGAAAATAATGGAATTTAGCGAAAAATTTGATAAATACTGTTAGAAATTAATTTCATTGAGAAACATAATTAAAATTTTACTAAAAATAATTCAATTCTTTTCAAGAATTTTATGAATTATGAATTTAGTTATGAATTTTGAAATTCATTTTTAAATCGATTTTTATAAGAAAATTCTACGAGAATTTATTTATTAAAAACAAAAAATACATAATTTATTGAATAATTGAATAATTCAATGTTTCATAAAATTGTAATCTTATAAGAAAGTTTATCAATACAATTTTTTAATTATTGAAATCTTTTGACCATTTTCTTTTTTACAGAATTTTTAAAACTAATTGAATTATTTTGAGGAATTCAATAAAAATTGTATTAAAAATAATTACAATTCTGCAACAAATTTTCTACTTTATGAATTTATGAAAATAATTAAATTTCTTAAAAGAATTTAATTATTTATGAAAATAATTAAATGTTTGCATACAATTGGTTTACATTTTTTTTTAAATAATTGAATTCTTTTCGAAAACTTTAGTGAAATAATAGTTATTTCGGAAATCATTGAATTAAGGAAAATTTTTAAAAGTAACTAAAATTTTGCCTAGAATTTTACTTATTTTGCAAATAATTGAAATTTTTACTAAAAATAATGGAATTGAATAAAGGATTTTTCAGACTTTTTAAAATAATCGTTTACATGAATATATTGAAGTTTATTAAAATTATTATTATTATTATTATTATTATTATTATTATTATTGTATTGAATACAATTAAAATAATGAGAAGAATGTTATTATTTATAACAAATAATTGAATTATTTTGAAGAATATCTTAAAATTTTGTTGAAAACAATTAAATTTTTGCAAAAAATTTTACTTTTTTTTAAAAATAATTGAATTCTTGCTAACAATAATACAAATTTTAAGCTAATGCATTTTTCTCATCATTCCTGGTTTTTTGTTTTTAGCATTGTACATTCAATTGCTTTTAAAATAAATTCCATTAAAAAATTCATCAAATCAAGAAAATAGTTGAAAAAAGTAAGAAATTATCAAAGTAGGCGACAAAATTTGAAATCGGTAAAAAAGGTAAATAAGATGATAAATTTCATTACTTACGTGAATTTTAATAGGACTGTTAGTGTTCAATTCTTTGGCTGGTAGCTGGAAATTTTTTACATTCGAGGGTGAGCAAAAATTCGAGTCACTTTCGATCGTGTGCTGTCCATTCGATCGTGACTGTTTTGTGTAAACTTTTTGGATAATCTTCTCGCACACTGAAAATAGGAATCAACATTTTTTTTACTAAACAGATTAAAAGAAGAGTGTTAGTAATTTAAAGTTAAATTTTTATCTAAAAGTAAATTGTCACCGTCTTGAAAAACTCGTTCAACATTTAGGCCATAAATTGCACAGGTTTCGTAATACGAACACCTCAAATCGCAGGCAAGTTTTCGCGGCCTCACATCTTTTATGACACGCGGATTACTCTCATTTATTGAATCTGAAACAATTAAAAGTCACATTTTATTCTCGTTTGTATTTCTTTCAAGTGTGATTAAAATTGTTTAGTAATTTTTATGAATCAGTTTTTATAAGCTAATTATCATTCATTTTCATTTTTAAATTCACAATAATTGAAAATTTTTTTGATTCAAATTTTTTTCATTCAAATTTTCGAGACTCCGATTATCTTCAAAGAATTTTAATTGCAATTTTTTTAAAACACACTTATTTTTTAGAATTTCTACATTAAATTATTCAAAAAATCAATCATTTTTGTTGAAATTTTTTTTTTTTAAAGTAGTTATTTATTTTATTTAAAATATCAAATAGTTTGGATGTAATAACTTTTAAAATTTAATTATTTCTAAAAACTGGAAATGCAATTTATCCTAAATTAATTTTTTTAACTTTAAAATAAAATTATTTAATAGTTTAACAATTTTTAAAGGAAAATAATTTATTAATAATATGTTTAAAGAAACATTTACATATTTTTATACTTTTACGACGATTAAAATGTTAAAAAGAATTCAATTTAAAAACATTTTAAAATTTAATTACTTTTTTGAAATTATAACGCTTCTAATACTCAATTCTTTTTCAAAATTTTAACTAAAATTCTTTTTAAAAATTTTATTCATTCTTTTTAAATTAATATTTAAATACTTATTGGTTGTTTATTTGTCCAGTAAGAATTAAAATTTAAAAACACTTTCAATGTAAAACAATTTGAAATTAAATTAACAGAAGAATTGCAATTGTTGAAATATTTTCTAAAATTTGAACTAAAATTCTGTTTCAAATCAATTCTTATAAAAAATTCAATTATTTTCCAAATTTTTAAAAAATACAAAAAAATAATTTTTTATGTGAAAAAATAAAATTCTTTGTAAAATTTATTTTAACAAAATTTGAGAAAATTCCCTACTTTTTTTAATTTTATAAAATTATTTTCGAGAATTTATGTATTTTCAAAAAAAAAATTATTTGCAAATTTTTAGAAACCTCATTTTTCAGAATTTCGAAAAAAATTGTCAAATTTCATTAATTTTTTTTTAATTAATATTTAAATACTTATTGGTTGTTTATTTGTTCAGAAAGAATTAAAATTTAAAAATTCTTTCAATGTAAAACAATTTGAAATTAAATTAACAGAAGAATTGCAATTTTGGAAATATTTTCTAAAATTTGAACTAAAATTCTGTTTCAAATCAATTCTTATAAAAAAATTGTATGAAAATTGAAGTATTTAAATACAAAAATAAATAATTTTGTTCACATATTTCTAAATATTGCAACTTTTTATCGATTTTTTTGGAATTGGAGAAAAAAATTTCGTAGTTTAAGATTTTAAGTAATTTAATACTTTTTTTGATAAAATTTTCTCAACTTCTTATCGATTTTTTTGGAATTGGAGAAAAAAATTTCGTAGTTTAAGATTTTAAGTAATTTAATACTTTTTTTTGGATAAAATTTTCTCTTTTTTACTGTCCTGGGAAAATGCTGTTATTGTAAAAATTCACTAAAACACTAATTTACAAATTGTCAAAATTTTGAAATGGAAATTTGAGAAAACAATTAAAAATCAAAAAGCTCTAAATTCATGGAAGACAGAAATTTGTTGCAATATTTGAAGAAAAAGTCTCAATTTTCGTAAGTGAATAAAAAAATGTTGCATTTTTTGAAAATTGAAAAAAAATCAGAAATCGTTCTAAAAAATCGATTTTTTCACCTTGTACGCCGACGAGAATTTTTGGAACGTCAACCATATTTCGAAATGAACACATTCGATTATAATAGCTACAAGCTATCGAGAAACTCTCTTCACTTTCAACGCTGAAGACAATTAATACAGCGTCAATCCAAGAAGAAAACTAAAAAACAAAAACAATAAATTACTTTCTCTATTAACTTAGAAATTAAATAAATAATTTTCCATCCTTTTTTTCTACCTGAGACTCAGGAACTCCTCCTTCATCGCGAATCAACAGTAAAAAACTTTGATCGTTAATGAATATTTCTTTTTTAAATCTCCCACCTTCCGGCGATTCCTCGTGCATAAACGAACCAGTCAAGTACCTATGTACCAAAGCCGATTTCCCCGAATCGGAAGAACCGATTATTCCTAAATGTAATTCCGGCACATCCCTCGCAAGTGTCCATTCGTGACTATTTACAAATGAATCTGCAAAAAAAAGAAAGTTATTAACTGACACATAAAAAATAATTTATTTTAATTCATTTCGTAGAAAGTGAAAGAAAAAATAAAGCTGAGAATAAATATTTACATTAAATAAACATCTAGTAATTTCTCTTTTCTCATGAATTTAAAATCAAATAATTAGAGTAGGAATTTTTTTCCTCTCTCTTTTCTAAAGAACTTATTTTTGCAAATTAGCTTTGAAATTAAAAAAAGCACAAGTTTTCCTTAACCCAGATTTTGTATCTCATATGTCAGGCAAAATACTCAACGGTTCTATTAATAACTTAGGACAATTAAACGCTAATTACAATATCATTATTCGTCACTTTTTTATATATATTCGGCTACGAGATATCTACATACAATTCATACAATTCATACAATTTGATATTCGCCGTCATGAAGGTGAAAATTCAATACATAATTAAAAAAAAATAGTTATATAAGAAAAAAGGAAAAGAAGAAAAAAAATAAAGATTTAAATATGCGAATTCTAAATATGGTGAGGCGCAAATGAGAATGAGGAGTGTCTCATCAAATAATTACGTGGGACTGAAGTGACTTTTAATTATTAAAAAATTGATGATAAAACGCTTACCTTCAATAGCAACAACATGCTCTCGAATTTGTTTAGCAATATGTGTATCTGTCAAGAGATCAATGAGATCGTAAATTGCATAGATTGACGGATGAACACTTTCGAAACGTTGAATTTCTTGTCGAATCGCGAGGGAATTGTCGTGGCCACTTTGACCCGTTGTCATTTTTAATAAATATGCTGAGCAAATTTTTCTCTCCAATAAATAATTAAATGTTAATTTGAGTTTTATTAAAATGCAACTCGATTGAACATTGTTGTTGCGTACGTGGCTTTTTTGCAAAAAACACTCGATTGTTTCTACATCATCGTAGAATGTCGTGTTTTTATTTAATAAAAAAAAAGAGGTTGGAGAAAAAACGAATGGTCGATAATGTATATACGTTTGTCAAATATTTATAAACATCACTAATTGAGAAAAATAGGTTATGTATTTCACTTTTATATATTTTCACATGAGAAGCAAAACAAGAGATGTGCTTATTCCTTCTCTTTTTTGCTGCTGTTTACTGCTCCTTTTGACAATGTTTTTAATTCTAGTGCTCACTTCCCCCTTCTTTTCTAAAAACAATAGACATGCGCCTGTTTCTTTAATTTGATTGGTTATGTATTTTCTGATTTACTTTTTTTTTGTTTATTGAATTGTGATTGTATTTTATTGAATCTAATATTGTTTCGGTGTATGGTCACTACGAAATAAGCGCTAGTTTACTAAAGTGTGACAGTGTGATAGTACTACAGTGTGACACCGGTGTGATGTCGCCTTTATAAGTTTTTTCCTCTCCTACCCAACCCTGTGATGAGAAACAAGTTGCTGTAGTTTCCCATCTACATAATATATACATTTCTCACCTCAGTGACAGCTGACATTTGTATTTTTAATATTTTCCTCATTTTTTTCAATTTAATAATATTAATGATAAAAACAACACTTAGTGAACGAGTGATTTTTGAAATTTTCGATAACATGTCTTGAGAAATAACTATTGTGGAAAAATTTTTGTAGATTCATCTTGATAATAGCAAAAAAAAAATGTAAAATCGGAATTTTTTTTTCCACACGAGAAAGAGGGCAAAATGTACAAAATTCCATTGACAGTGATAAAGGGATTTATTTAAAAAATCCAAATCATGTAAGACATAATAAATACGATTTGAGTAATAATTCAGTGTCTCTATGTCAATTTTATTTTTGCAGAGAAAACATTTTTCTAGCAAAGCAAATTACATTTTTTGTCATATTTTTTCTTTGGATTTGGATTTTTAAATTTTTGTTCAATGTAAAAATTATTGACAAATATTTATATTTAACGATGAAATTTGTTTCATTAACAGGTTGTACATGATGATGCGAATCAATTTTAAAACAATTCTTTTGATACTAGTTGTTGCTGTACTAAGTTCGGTAATTACAACATGGAACAATTGTGGGAATCATTTTTTCGAAAACAACAGTGAATGGAAGGCACAGAGTCAACATAAAGTAATTTTTCATTTTTCTTTTCTTTTAAACGAATATCTCCAATTTTGTGCTTGAAAGTTATAAACTTGTCTAATTTTATTACATTTGTTAGATCAAATAGGAGATTTTTTAAAATTATATTTATTTATCGATTCTTTATTTCTATTTTTATTATATTTTTATATATACTTTATATATTTTTTACTTATTATATTTTATTTATATAAATGTAAAAAATTATTAATTTCTTAGCTTCCTTAAAAATTAAAAGTTTTAAATAATACTATTCGAAAATTCTAAAAAAATAATTGAATTTTGAAAGACTTGCAGTTCAAAATTTTTCTACTGGTTTTGTATAAAAAAAATTTCAAAATTTTTGATATTTGAAAATTCTGAAATTTTTTGAATACAAACATTTAGAAATTTATAAAAATTATTCTTTTTAAATAATTTAATTCTCGTCTTTAAATTCTAATAGAAATTTATATAAAAAAAATTCAGTTAAAATTTGTGAAAATAATTGAAAAAAAAATTGAAAAAACGTTATAACAGGAATTATAGTAATTAATTACATTTTAAAATAAATTACTTGAAAATTTATGGAAACAAAAGTATAAAAATATATAAATTTTTATTTAAAGAATTATTAAATACATTATTTTTATTTAAAAATTCTTAAAGTTTTTCAATAATTGAATTTTGGAAGACTTACAGTTATAATTTTTAGAAATGATTAAACTACATAGCTTTTTTCATTGAAATTATTTGAATTAAAATTCCTGTAGAAAAATAAACAAAAATCAGTTTTTAAATTCTTCTTTTAACTAAAAGTAATTATTGAAGTTTTGAATAATTTAATTTGGAAATTCCGAAAAATTTTTCTTGTAAAAATGTAATTAAAATTTACTAAAAATAATTTTATTTCAAAAAATTGAAACAACTGAAAATTTTGTTAAATTTCATTAAAGTAAATTTCATATTTTAATGAATTTTATTTGTTTTTATTTGTTTTTTTGTTAAATTATTATGAAACAATCATATTTTTTCTATTTAAATAATTCTTGTACAACTTTATGATATGAGTTAATTTGAAAAAGAATTTCAGTTTTAGAAAATATTTTCAGAATTGAAAATTTTAATTTTATAAATAGTTTTAATTAAATTTCAAAATGTTTTACATTGAAAGCATTTTGAAATTTTAATGCCTTTAATTTAATTAATAAATAACAATAAGTATTAAAATATTTCTTAGACAAAAATAAATTAAATTTGATAAATTATATTTAAAAATTCTGAAAACATGGAATTTTTAAATAATTAAAATTTGTTGGAAATAATTAGATTACTAAAAAATAATTTCAAAGACATTGAAATGATAAACATTTTTTTGAAATTACATTAAAATAAATTTTTTATTTCAAAGATTTTTATCTTCTCACTTTAAATAATTATTTTTAAATATTTTATTTTATTTGTTCAACAATTGTAATTGAAAATTAGATTATTAAAATTTACAAATAATGTTGTTTCTAAATAATTTAATTATCGTTGAATTCTAATAAGAATTGACTTAAAAAAGAATTTTTGTTAAAAGTTTTTTGAAAAATAATTGTATTTACTAAAAATAACAGGAATTTTAAGAACTAATTAATTTTAGAACTAATTAAATTTCAAATGGTTTTTAATTTGAATTCTTTTTAACATTTTATAATCTGCGTAACAGTATAAAAATATTTAACTAATTCTTTGAAAAAATTATCAATATACTAGTTTCCTTTAAAAATTATTTAATGTTATAAATAATTTAATGTAGAAATTCTAAAAAGTAGTTATTTAAAAAATTGTAATTCAAATTTTTGTGAAGATAATTGAATTCCTGAAAATAACTTTAAAAAATTAAAACAATCAAAACTTTTGTCAGAAAGAAATAAATTTGTTATTTGAAATCATGTATTTTTTTTAAATTGTTTTGTAATACAATCGAATTTTTAATAATAGAAAAATAAATTTTTTATATCTTTTTCTAGGATCGAACAAGCAATGAATTGGGTTACCAAGAGATTGATTGTTACATAAATGGAGGTTATTCCATTGGTTGCCGAAAAGAGGGAGACGAAGTTTATATTCCTTTTTCTTTCATTCATAAATATTTCGAGGTATGTAATTATTCAAAAATATTCTTGCCTATCGTCGAAAACAAAAAACATATTTTATTAAAAAAAATATCCTTTCGAATTTAATTTAAAAATGGTGTTACAAATAATTTAATCCGTTTGAACATTCGAATGTAAAATAATTCAATTTCATTAAATAATTGTAATATATTGATAAAAATAATTCAATTCTTTTGTAGAATATTTTTAAAACTTTTGATAATAATTGAATTAAAGTGAAGATAACTTCATTTATATTCTGGAAAATATAAGGCTGAAATTCTCAACGTTTTTAAGAGCGAAAACAAAAAATAATGGGACGGTATTTTTATTTTTGATTGTAAATAATGTTATTCTTTGATAATTGAATTCTTAGTAACAACAAATTTCTTAAAAATTAAGACAGATGAAAATTAGGGATGAAATTTGAAAAATATTTGAAAAAAGAAATCTGTTTTGATTTTTCGTTTTTAAAAAACGTTGCGGACTTCAACTTTGTCTGGAAAACTTGGTTTTTAAAATATTTCAGTTAAATTTTGTTAATTAGAATTGAATTTTCGTAAAGAAATAATTGCAGTTTTTTGATTTGCAATTTTAAAAATTTTAAAGAATAAAAGAAAAGCATTAACAATTCTTTTCTTTTTCTTTTCTTTTTGCAGATTTATGGAAAACTTGCCACGTACGATGGTCTCGAGAGATTCGAATGGTTCCACAGTTATTCGAAAATAGTGAGTCCAAAAGGAAAATACGATTCACGAGGTGTATTTATGACATTTGAAAATTACAATGTCGAAGTGAGAGAACGAGTGAAATGTGTGAGTGGCAGCGATGGTGTTCCAATATCAACACAATGGGAGAGTCAGGGTTATTACTATCCCACTCAAATTGCACAATTTGGTTTGTCGCATTACAGTAAAAATCTCACTGAACCTGAACCATATAAAAAAGTGATTGAAGATGCCGAACGAGTGAGACAGGACTGGATTGTCCCACAGGGTTCATTAATCACTCGTATTTACGATAGAAGTGTAAATAGTAATGTATTAAAGTACGCGACGCCCGAGACAAGTGCTTCGGGAATATCATTACGATTGGAGCATGTTCTCGATTTTGTATTTAAGTTCGATATATGCACAAAAGACAATGGAAGTATTACTGTTATATTACAATCGAGGGAGAAGAAGGACGTCTATTATCTTCATTACACAACCAGCAATACCGTTTTACAAGCGTTCAATAATCACGTTCATTACGGCATTGGCTTATTAAACAATCAATGGCGACGATTGACGAGGGACCTCGTCGTTGACTTACACAAAGGCTTGAATATTAGTGATAAAACACGAAAACAAATGTCCCGATCAAAATTAAAGGTAATTTCCATCGCTTCTCTAACAAAACCAAATTAAATAAAATATAGAAAGAAAACTATGTTTCGATTTTCCTTTTTTTTTAAATCAGGGAAAAGTTACAGACAATTAGTAGAATTGTCGTGAATTTTCCTTTCGGTTCGTTGAATCGTAGAAATCTTTTGTTTTGAGAAATTGAATTTAAATGTTTTGAAGATGATTGAATTCTTGTAAATAATTAATTGAAAGCTAACTAAGTTAACTAGTTGAGTTAAGTTATAGATTTCGAGAATTTTATTACAATTGCTATTTTGAAAGTCATGAACAAATTTTTTTTTTACAGGTGATAAAAATTATTCTAAACGGATCTGGAATGATAGACAATATTACATTGTCAACGAGCGAACATATGGAGCAATTTTACGACGCTGCTCGATGGTTCGTCGCGAATCAAAATATAAGTTCTGGTGGTTGGCCTAATCCAGTGAGAAGAAAAGTTTCCAACGGCATGGCAATTCTTGAACCCGGCTGGTAATAATCGAAAACTATATAAAAAATGCCTTTTTTGAAATCTATGCACTGAAAACAAAATTTAATTGATTCAAATAACCGATTAATTGACTATTACCAATTAAATATTTACTTGAATCAAATAATATTTAATGGAGTCAATTAATTGGTACTAGCAACAAATCGCGCGCGGCTAACTTCTTACTACCTTTTTAAATAAAATTAGCAATTTTAAAAATAATAAAATTTTCTAATTTTCTAATTTAAATTTTTGTTGAAAATACTTTAAAAAAATTCAATTTTGTAAAATTTTTTAATATAACATATTTCGCAAAACGAATTCAATTATTTAAAAAAAATTCTAATTTGATATTTTAGAAAATGACAATTTCGAATGAATGAATTAAATAATTAAAATTTCAGAGGAATTCTACTGTTTACAAATTTTTTATAAATTTCTTCGCAATAATTCAATTATTTTAATGAAGAATAATATTTTTTTAACCAGGAATTCAATTATTTTTATAAATAATCAAAATCATTACAGAATTTCAATTATTTTTGGTACTATGTTAATGGAATTTCTCGAAAAATGTAATTATTATTAAAAATTTTATTACAATTAATTTTCAAAGATTTTAAAGAAATAATTTTTAACAATTCCATTTAATAATAATAAAATTCAAGAATAAAATGCTTAATTTCAATTTTTAAGAAATAGGATTATTATAAAAACTTGAATGAAACTATTCATATAGAATTCAATTACTTTGGAAACTTGTAATTAAAATGATTAAAGAAAGTCCATTATTTTAAAGAAATTCAAAGAAATTCTTCAAACGAAATTAATTAAGATTATGTAAAATTTTAATAAAATTCTTTCTAAATTCAATTATTTTCATAAACAATAAAATTCTTCGATGAAATTCAATTAGTATCAAATTTTTTGATAAAATTCTTTGCAAGAATTCAATGATTTGCAATTTTTGTCGCAATAATTCACTTGTTTTCATAAACAATAAAATTCTTCGGAAAAATTCAATTATTATAAAATTTTCTGATAAAATTCTTTGCAAGAATTCAATCATTTGAAAATGTTTAATAAATTTTTTCGCAATAATTCAATTATTTAACAAAAAAATGAATAAAAGTTCTTCATAAGAATTCAATCATTTTTGAAAATTTTAATAAAATTCGTTGCAAAAATTCAATTATTTTAAAAAAGTTTGATAAAATTCTTCGAATCAATTCAATTATTTTAAAAAATTTTGAAAAAATTCGCGGCAAAAATTTCAATTATTTAAAAAAATTTTCCTCAATTCAATGATTTTTATAATATCTACTAAAATTTTTCAAAAGAATTCAATTATAAAAAATTTTATTGAAATTCTGAGCAAACATTTAATTATATTCGTAAAATAATTAAAATTTCACTTTAAAATTTTTTTTAAAATTTCATTTTATAATTTTTTTAGAAGTAAAGAACAAAAGAATTTCAATTTGACAAAACATAATATTCAACAAAATTTTAGTCTTTTAATGAAAAGAAGTAAAAAAATTCTGATGATTTCTATTTTCTATTTAAAGTTAACAAAAAACAAAAGTATAAACAAAAGATAACTTCAGAGTGTGAGGGACAGAAAAAGTGAATGAAAGAATGAAAGAACATTCAAATTAATATAGTTAATTAATAATTTGAATCAATAACTTCAGTATTTGAATCCATTACCATTTAATTGACTCTGATAAATATTATTTGATTCAATTAAATATTTAATTGATAATAATCAATTAATCGGTTATTTGAATCAATTTTATCAAATCAATCAATTTTTTCAGTGTAGATTTAAATTTTCTTTTTGGAATTTAAAAATTTCGAACCTTAAAATATTATTTTTTGAATTCAATTCGCTCGATCTTTTGGAATTTTCATTTTTTGAATTCAAATCTCGTGAACATTGAAATTTTCTTTTATTAATAATTAAAATACTTGGAAATTTAAATAGAGTTGCCACGGCTCAGGGGGTTCAGGGAGAAGTCAGGGATTTTTCTTAAAAGTGCTGTAAAAAAATTAATTTTTGAAATTCATTGGGAAATTTTGAATTTTAGTTTCTTTTGTTAGAATTTTAGAATTTTAGTTTCTTTTGTTTGTCTGAAAAAGTATAAAATTATCACGAATTTTAAAACAAAACCTTCCATTTTTTCCATTGGGCCAATAATTTCTCGTAGAATTTTCTAATTAAACATGATTAAAAAATTAATTTCTAAATTGATAACTAATTCATTAAATTCTTTAAAACAATTGGATTATTTTCAGTAAAATTTTAATTGCGTTTCTATATAAAATTAAAAGGATTTCACTAAGAATGTTAGGAAAAATTAAATTTTGAAAAGATTTCTAACTGAAGTCTTTAAAAATATGAATTTTTCATACTTTTCATGAGCAATTATTAGTTAAAGAATTAATTTTTTTCGATAGTGTTTATTGCATTTTTTAAAATTTATTTGAAGATTTTATTATCTGGTAAATATTTAACTGAAGTATTTGCGAATAAACGAAGTCTCATAAAATTAAATTGTAAACAAATGGATTTGAAAATTCTTAAAGTGAACTTTGTCAGAAATTATTAAAAATACCTAATATATTGAAGAAAAATTTCAGTTAAAAATTCTAAAAAGAAAAGTAAACAAATTCTTTATGATAATTCAATTTTAAGAAACATTCAATACGTTATTTATATTTGTGTTTAAATAATTGAATTTTGGAAAGGTTTCAAATCAAATTCTTTGAAAATTAAAATTTTTGTATTACTTTTAACTAATTCTATAGAATTATTATTTTTTTTTAAATTGTTTGAAGATTTATTTTCAAATTTTTAATTAAAAAAAGAATTTCCGAATAATCGAAATTTCTTAAAGTTGTATTGTAAACAAATAGATTAGAAAATTCTCAAAGAGAAGTTTGTCTGAAATTATTAAAAAATAATTGATTTACAGAAGAATTTTAGTAAAAATTCTATAAATATTAATAATATTCTTATAATGTAAAATAATGATTTTATCAGTCGGTCATCTTTAATTATTACAAAACATGAAAAAATAGACTCAGATTGATTTAGTTTACAATTCAATTTTACTAAATGTCGATTATTCGAATATTCTTTTTTATATTCTTTCCTTTATATAAATTAGAAAATAAAACTTCAAACGATTTAAAAAAAATAATTCTATTGAATTGTTAGTTAAAAGTACAAAAAATTCAAATTTTCAAATACTTTAATTTGAAATTTTTTCAAAATTCAAATTTTCAAAGATTTCAATTTGAAATTTTTTCAAAAGTCAATTATTATCTAAAATTGTAACTGAAATTCATTTTTAAATCAATTTTTATTAGAAAATTTTAAGAGTATTCACTTATTTTAACACAAAAATAAATAATTTTATTCCTATGGAAAAATAATAATGATTAAATATTTATATTTAAAAAAAAATCGAATAATTTTATAATTAAAAAAAAACGTAATGAACTGTAATTGAAGATTTTTTTTGAGTATCGAATAATTTTTAGTGTAAATCAAAATATTGTTTAGAGTCAGGGAAAAAGTTAAAATTTCGTCTGGAAATCAGGAACAAGTCAGGGAGAAACAAAATTAAATATAGCAATCCTGTTAAGATGTTAATGATTTATTTTTGTTATTAATTAAGCAGCTTTTTTGTGACAGGTATTCAAGTATGGGACAAGGACACGCAATTTCGGTACTCTCCCGAGCTTACTATCATTCTGGTGAGGATAAATATTTAAACGCGGCAATAAGAGGTTTGAAGCCATTTAAAGTACCATCGAGCAAAGGCGGAATAACCGCTTCATTCTTAGGCAAATATATTTGGTACGAGGAGTATCCAACAACACCGCCATCATTCATTCTCAATGGTTTTATATACTCGCTTATTGGACTATACGATTTAAAGAGTATCACATCCGGAAAGGATGCGAACGACGCATTAAAATTATTCGAACAAGGTATGACGTCCTTAAAAAATATGTTAACATTATACGATACTGGCTCTGGTACCACGTACGATTTACGTCATTTCACATTAAAAACCGCGCCCAATATTGCACGTTGGGATTATCATTCGACACATATCAATCAAATACTTTTACTCAGTACTATCGATAACGATCAAATTTTCACAACAACCGCCGAAAGGTGGATTGGTTACATGAATGGAAAAAGAGCAGCACATAATTAATTCACCTTAATTTTATTTTTTTTCTTGTTATTTATTTTATTTGTTTACTTAATTTCTGATCGCAGAAGGGGAAATATTTTCTTCCCATTAGAAATTTAGTTAGAAAATTATTCTTTTCTATAATCAATTGTGATATTAACAAAAAAAAAGAAGAAGAAGACGAAGTTCTTTTTAAAGCTTGGTAGGAGAAAAAAAAGACATTTATTTTTCTTTATCAAACACGAAAGTGTGTTAAAAATAATTTCTGTTATTACTTATGTATATAAAAGACTGGATCGATAGGCGACTGCAATTATTTATCGACTAGTTGTAAATATTTACAAATCCCATTTTTTTACATATGGAAAAAATACTTAGTAGTATTAAGTTAAATCTATTATTAAAAGGCACAAAAATGTTCTTAAAATGATTATATTTTACAAATACTATAAAATTCTTGAAAATTGCGATTAATTCTAATATTCAAGTCTCGGAACATTTTTCCAAATCTGTCAAGAACAAATTTTTTTTTTGGTATTCATTTTATTAAAATGAATTCCGATTTTCATAATTTACAACAAATTTACAGTCACATCTTTGAAAAATTATTTTTGAATAATTCTTGTAAGGTAAATTTTCGAAATAAAAAACTTTTGTAAAATTGTATTTCGAGAATTTGTCAATCCGAGACTTGGATATTTAATTTCGAATTATTTTTGGGTATAATATTCATAATTTGAATATTAGTTTTTTGAATTATACAAACGTAATTTTTTCACTACGAAAAAAGAAACTTAGAAATTTGTAATACTTAAAAAACATATACAAGGGATCGATATTAATCGACAATTGCTAGAGTCGCGCCTTATTGTCATAGAATTTTTCTTAAAAAAACAAAATATTTCTCCCATTGATTTCTACTCGAAATCCGTAATAATAAAAAAAATTTGCTCAATTTTATTACATAGAAGTATATATATTGATAAAAACGTAATCTTCATTCGTATTTGATATTTGAATTTCAAAAAAAATTATTATTTTCTTAAAATTTTGTATATAAATAATTTTCCATTTGAGTTTAAATTTAAATTAATTATTTGAATTCAAGAAGATTGGGGAAAAAAATTTCAAACTTTTGTCTAGTGATTGATTTTATAAAATTCAAAAATTAAAAACAAAATAATGTATTATGATGTGAATAGTTTATTAAAAATTCAGTGAGATTGGAATTTTTTGGTGAATCTTATTAATATCGTTAATGTCAATTAAAATTTATTCCTTGAGTGCTTAATAATCCCAGTAAAAATCATAGACATCTCCATTTTACATGTATTTAAATAGTGCCTAAAATATTCTGCAGGTACCTGTATTAAATTGTTGCTCCTTTACTTAACTCTCTTTATTAAGAATTCTTAGCCTATAAAAACAAACTAATTTCTCCAATTCTAACAAAATGACTTCTTGAATTTTACCAAATTTTTCATTTTTTAATATTTTATTTTCATTTCAATGTTTCAACAGTTTGAACGTTCAAAAAAATAAAATTTATTTACGCATTTTGCTTTCGAATTAAATTTTTATTCCAACAGTTTTCTGTTACTAATAAAGAAATTTATTTTCTCAACGTAAAAATTGAAATTTTTCGAAATAATAGAAATTCTGAAAAATGTTAAATAATCGAATTTCTTTAAATTCGATTTTAAAATAAAAATAATTAACAAAAAAAAATTGAAAAATATATTATGAGAGAAAAAATAAAGGAAAGAAGAATAAAAAAAAGAATAAGAAGAGAATAAAAAATAAAAGAATAAAAAAAAGAAAATAAAATTCTAATCGTTTGTTAAAGTTTAAGAAGTTATTTGTGTGGAATTTTTGCAAATTACGATAATTGTAAAACAAGAAATGAAAAAAACTATTTTCTTTTTTTATCTATTTAAAAAGAATCGCACTTATTGAATATCAATAAAATACTTGTCAGAATAATAAATTACATTGTCAGGATAATAGATTATCAACAAAGGGAAAATTGGAGAAAAAATAATGATTGTGAAGCGAAAACAAAATTGATAATTTTCGTAAAATTTTCTATTCCTCTCTTGTAGGAAAATTTTATCTACCATATATGTAATATAAATATAGAGATTTTTCATCTCGAAAATTGTAGACATTTTCTGAGCGAACTATTTTAAAAGTTTGCAATTTGATATAAAATTAATCAACACTTTTGATGAAAAAATGAACAATTTTTGAAAAAATGGATTAAACATAATCAATATTAATAGAAACAATTTTTTAATAAATATATAATTTTAATTTCTTTTACCACTTTATAATTTTTATTTTTATTACGCATTTCTTTACTTTTATTAATATTTGTGAATTTTTGATTATTTGAGTATAATTAACATTAATATTATATTAATAATATTTAATGATCAAGTCGAAGTCCACAACGTTTTACTATAAATATCATGTTATTAATTATTTATTATTATACATAATAGTAATAATAATAATAATAATAATAATTATTATTATTATTATTTTCGAGATATTCTGTTCTTACTTGAAGTTAGGTTTTTTTTTATTCCAAATTGTTTTACAGCTAAAATTGTCAGAGACAAAAGTTTTAAAATTAATTTCTAATAATAGTGTTTTAATTAAATTAATTCCCCTAGAATTTTTTCAAAATCATCATTTTCACAGGGCAAAAAGAAATAAATTTTGTAGAAATAATCAATAATTTTCTTTTGTACTTAAATAATTTAATTTTCCTCCAAACTTTTTGATACGAATTGAATAGAAAAAGAACTTCAATTCTTATTTTAGAAAATATTTCGAGAATGGCTGTTTCAATTTTGATTAAATTTCAAAAGGTTTCACATTGAAAGTATTTTGAAATTTTAATTCCAAATGAAGAAATATAATAACAATAAATATTCAAATATTTATTTATTACAAAATTCGCAATTAAAAATTTTTTTGCAAAATAATTCAATTCCTGAAAGTAATTTTAAAAAATTGAAAAATAAGAAATTTTCTGTAAATATTTTGTTAATATAAATTTTATATTTCAAAGAATTTTATTTTCTCACTCAAGACTTCAGTTATTATTAAAAAATTTAATAAAATTCGTTGCCAAAATTCAATTATATTCATTAATTTTTAATATTCGTGACAAAAAATTAATTATTTTTGTAAATAATAAAATTCGTTGATAAAATGTTGTGATTTTTGTAAGTAATAAGATTCTTCTTGAGCATTCAATTATTTTTAAAAATTTTAATTAAATTCGTTGATAAACTTTTTTTGCATTTAAATAATTGAATTCCCGTCAAAGTATAAAATAAGAATTGATTTTAGATTGAATTTCGGTTAATGTTATTTCATTAAAAAGTGTTTAACTTGAAATATTTTAAACATTTTAATCACCGTAAGAGTGTAATTATATTTAAATGTTTATTGAAAAAAAGGATCACTATAATATTTTATTATATATTATTTTTTTCCAAAAAATTATTACCTAAAGCTTTGAATAACTTTATTCAGAAATTGAAAAAAATAATTGTCATTTGGAAAAATTGCTTCTGTAATATTTTAGAAATAATAAAATTTTAATAGGACTTCAACTTCGAAATGAATAATTATATTATTATAATATTAATATTAATTACCAATTTTTTTCAATTAATAATAAAATCGTATTTTACTGAATATACAATCGACTAAATTAGTTTAAAATTTAAATTTTACTCGTAGCAACATGAATTGTTGTTATCTGTCTTTTAATACTGTCCTTTAAATTGTTAACATTCTCCGAATATAATTAATCATATCGATTTTAATTTTTATTTGAACTAATCATTTTTTTACACTAATAATATTATATTAAAAAAATAAAAGAAATAAGGAATAAATTTTTGTTAAATAGCTTGGAAAAAGAGGAATATTAAAATACGATAATGTGTATGTATGGCAAAAATATATTGGAATTAGAGAACAAGTGATAGATTAATAAGTATCAAAATAAATTAGACGAACAGGGTAGTTTGTAATATATTGGTGATATTAGGTGTTCATTAGATTGTCAATATTATATATTAAAATACCTTCGCATGATTTGTACTACGACGCTCATAATTTAAAGAAAACAAATGTAAAAATTCATTTATAAATGTTATTTGTTCTTCACTATTATTATTATTAATTATTATTATTATTGCAAATAGGATTGTGAAGATATTTTTTATAAATTTTGCTTTAAAACTGTTTTAGAAAATTAGTATAAATTGACTAAAATTACCTGCTAATTTAAAAACTTTAAAAAAATATTAAAAAAAGTATTTTCTAATTATTTTTTAAATAACTTTAAAAATCTTCTTTTTTTAACATTAAGCAAATGTACGAAACACATTTTTATATTTTAGCGTAACAAAAAAATCTATTTTCACTTTTTAATTAATCACTTTCAATTTAATTTTATACTTTTCTTTAATTTCATTAGGAAAAACTTTTCTTCCTTGAAAAAAAAAATCTATTTAATTTCATGAACATTCCACTAGAAATAAGAATCTTTAGAAAAGAGGAAAAAAATAAAATTCAAGTGCTTCGAATATTTTAGTAGGATGTCAATAATAATTTGTAAAACTGTATTAACTGCGAAAAAAAATGAAATGTAGTATTTTTACACGTAAAGTATTTTTTAGATATGTACATATCGAGATTTTAAAACACCATAATATGAGTTTAATTTTTAAAAGTTCTAAAAGAGTGAAAAAATATATTAGTGCGTTAGTCTCGAGTGGTACAGTTGGAAAACATTGTAAAGCTATAAAATGAAATCTTAAATCTTAAACATGTAATCATTCATGTAATAAATATTATATGTGCACTCACTTAATATTTAAATTATTATTCTCATTCCTTTCATTAACTTTTTTTTTATTTAACATAATAATTAAATTGACAATTTTTTAAGCGAAAATTATTTATTATAAAATAATGATTGAAATAGTCTGTCGTCACTTATAAAATTAGGATTTTTTGATTCCAAATTGTTTTACAGCTCAAATTGTTATGTCAAAAGTTTGACAATAATTTGAAAATAGAATGATTTGTGTGGTAGTGAACTTAATTATCCTACAATTTTTAAAATAAGATCGATTTTAATGGAACAGTAAAAAAGAAATCTTGTATTCCTTTTTTACTTTTATGATACATTTATTCAAAATCTTAAATAATCTACAAATTTTCTTTCTCAAATTAAAAAGAATTGATAATTTTGTTGCAATTTAAAAAAAATCAATTAATTATTTTTGTATTTAAACAATTCAATTCTTGTACAACTTTTTCACGAGAATTGATTTGAAAAAGAATCTCAGTTCAAATTTTAATATAATTCTTCACAAGGATTCAATTATTTTTATAAATAATAAAATGTTTGTCGCTAGAATTTAATAATTTTCGACAAAATTTTAACAAAGTTTCAGTAAAGAATTCAATTATTTTCAAAAAATTTTAATACGTCCTTTGAATCAATTCAATTATAAATTTAAATAATAAAATTTTTGCAAAAATTCAATTATTTTTTATGAATGTTTATGAAAGAATTAAATTTTATTCTAATTCCTTATCAAATTTTTCAAAAGAATCCAATTATATATTCTAAAATTTTAATAAATCCTTCGAAACAATTCAATTATTTTTATAAATAGTAAAATTTTTCCGAATAATTAAATTCATGTTTTATTTAATAAAATTTTATGAAAAAATTCAGTTTTTAAAAAATTTTTTATATTTTTTTTTAAAAACTCAATTACTTTCTAATTTTAATAAACTTTTGAAAGTAATTTAATGTTTTTACATCTCTAATAAAATTTTTCGAAAGAGTTAAATTATTTTCTAAAATTGTAAGAAATCTTTCGAGATTGTTCAATTATTTTTGGAAATAGTAAAATTCATCGCATGAATTAGATAATTTTTTAAAAATAATAAATTCTTCTCAGAAATTCTATTATTATTTTCAATACAATTTTAAAAAACTTCAATAAATCTTTAATATTAAAAAACATTATTTAAAAAAAAACTTAAAGAAATTCTTCCAAAGAATTTAATTATTTACCAAAACTCTAATAAAATTGTTTAGAGAAGATTTAAATTTTTTGTTAACGAGAATTTCTTGAATTAATTTAATTGTAGAAGTTTTTTAAAATGAATTTTTTGAAATTTTTTTTCGATGGGAAAGTATAAAAATATTTAAATGTTTCGTTTTTGAAAAATTATTAATATATTATTTTCCTTTTAAAAATATTAAAGTTTTGAATGATTTTATTAAAAAATTCTAAAAACTAATTGACTTTTGGAAAAATTACAGTTGCAGTTTTTCGAAATAGATAAATTCCATAAGGTTTTACATTTAAATTATTTGAAATATTCAATTAAAATAAATAACATGAAAAGTTTTTAAACATTTCTTTAACAAAAATTATTGTTCTTTTGAATAACTTAACGAGGAAATTTTAAAAAAATGAGGTTTTTGATGATAATTGAAATGCTGAAAATAATTTAAGAAATTGAAACCATTAAATGTTTTGTTAAATTTCACTTAATTAACTTTATGTTGAAAAGAAATAAAAACACTTTTCTCCTAGCTAGAATATTTATTAAATTTCTAACAATTAAATGCAAGCAATAAAATTTAAAAATTTTTTCTAGCAATACTTAACGAGAACACAATCATCCAAATCACATAAAATTAAAAAAAAACATATATCTTACGAACGAACAATAGAAAAATACTCTTTACACATAAATTATTATTGACTAGTGAAAATAAATCTTCAAAGTTACTTTAAATCTCTGATTATTAAAAATTTCCCCAAATTTCAACTTTCTTTCCTAAAAACTTCTTTCCAATATACTTTTTCTATATATGAAATATTTATAAAGTTGTAAACTTTTTGAAAACTCGTATAATAATAATTACAGTATTTTAAACTGTGGAGGCTATTTTTTGATGCCTAATTTAAAATCATTTGGATTTGACGATAAATCGCCAGTACTGCACGGAATTGTTGGTATATTTGAACCTTGAATACTGAAACCGTGATAATCTTCATGAATTGAGGTAGTCGGCTTGATGGGCGATGGTAAATTTGAATCGGCAATTTGTATTTCATCCAATAAACTGTCGGTGGAACTTTTTTCAGCCAATGGACAATCGACCATATCAATTTGTGAATCCAAACTAATGAGACTTGTTTCATCGTCTCCCTTGACACAATCGAGTGTGTAATTACTCGTGAATGGCGGGAAGTCGAATGTTGGCGATGGAGTTACAAAATCGAGTGACATTTTTGAATTTTCTGATTGCATCATTAATACGTCTTTCTTTGTGTCGGACGACTGTGAATATATCTGTAAAAAAAATTTTCAAACTACTTGTTTTTATCTGCATTAATTATTGTCAGACTACAATTGAATCGTGAATTTTGAAAAGGACTCAAAACCGTAATAATTGTTATTTTCATACAACAAACGACAGTGAAAGTGACTCTTACGATTTTCAGCGTTGAGCCTTTTTCGAAATTCACGATTCAATTAATCATTAATTAAAACTGTATAATTTATGTTCTCATTTATTTTCATTATTAAATTTACAGGCTTCGTATTCATCTATTAAAATGTACTATTTACTAGTTTTTTCGATTCGCTACTATTTGGATATTTTTTTAGATTTATGACTCTAAAAACTACTTTTTTCTATTTTTGAGAATTTAAGTTACTTTAAATTCACTAATAGCTGAAATAAAAAAAATTATTCTCAAAAATTTTTAGATACAATTCTAAAAATACTAATTTAAATATTCAACACAAAAATGGTTTATAAAATTAGTAGCAAAAATAAAATCATTTTCATAAATAATAAAATTCTTCTGAAGGGATTAAGTTTTAGTAAAAATTTTTATTAAATTATACTCAAAACATTCAAATTTTTTTCAAAAATAATAAAAATTATTTGAAAACTAAAATTATTAAAATTTTTTTTCTCAATAAAATTTGTTGCAAAAAATAAATTATTCTTATAAATAATAAAATCTTAGGTATTCAATTATTTTTACAAATAATAACTTTCTGCTCAGGAATTTAGTTATTTATAGAAAATTAAAAAAAAAGTTTCTCATAAGAATTAAATTATTTTCATAAATTAATTAAAATTTTCTCAGAAAATCAATTATTTTTACAAATAATACATTTCTGCTCAGGAATTTAGTTATTTACAGAAAATTTAAAAGAAATTTCTCTTAAGAATTGAATTATTTTCATAAAATAATTAAAATTTTCTCAGAAATTCAATTATTTTTACAAATAATAAATTTCTACTCAGGAATTTAGTTACTTATAGGAAATTTAAAAGAAATTTCTCTTAATAATTCAATTACTTGCGTAAATAATTGAATTCTGCTAAGGAATTCAATTATTAAACATTTTTTGAAATAAAATTCGTTGCAATAGTTTTATTATTTTCGTAAATATTAAAATTCTTCTGATGAAATTCAATTATTTTTACAAATAATAAAACTCTTCTCAGGAATTTAATTATTAAAAAAAATTTTGTTTACTAAAATTCATTGCAAAAATTTAATTATTTTCATAAATAATAATAAAAATTTTCCTCGAAATTCAATTATTTTAACAAATAAAAAAGTTCTACCCAGGAATTCGGTTACATATAAACAATTTAAAAGAAATTCCTCTAAAAATTTAATTATTTTCATAAATAATAAAATTTGTTATAAAAATTCAACTATTTTCACATCTAATAAAACTTTCTCCAGAATTTCAATTATTTTTAAAATAATTTCAAATTAATTCTTCCAAAAATGCAATTATTCTTAAAAATGATAATAATATTATTCAAAAGAATTTAATTATTTAAAGAAAAATTGTTTCACTTTGCTTATTAAAATTTAATAATTATTTTAATACATTTTTAATTAAATTCCTTGAAAGAATTTAATTATTTTAAAAAGTTTCATAAAATTTGCTATTGGAATTTAGTTATTTAAAAAAATTGTTATAAGAATTCAATTATTTTCCGTTAAACCTTAATTAAATTCCTGGTACAAATTTAAATTTTTTCCTAAAAAATTGAATTTTCTATTTTAACAAATTTTATTTTTTTTATTATTTTCACAAATAATACAAAATTTTCAGAGGAATTTAATTACAAAACTTAATTTAATTCTAACTATTTTTAATACGATTATACATTTTTTGAAAAAAGAATTATTTCTTATATGTAATTATTTTTGAAAATTCTATTTAAATTCTTAAAAACAATTCAATTATTTAATAAATTATTTATGTTTGTATCTGAATAATTCAATTTTTTTTAGAAGTTTCAATAAAAATTGATTTAAAATTGAATTTCAGTTAAAATTTTAAAAGCATTATATAATAGAAAAAAATGGTTTTCAGTCTTAGAACCATTTTTTAAAAATATTTTAAATTTAATTCTACAGTACGAAGCCTGAATTTAAGAAAATAATTTTAAAAAATTAGCTAATTGTACCAAAATATTTACAAACAGAGTTTTTTTGAAATCTTTATGAATAAAATCAATTTTTAAATAAACATTTTTCAGAATTACATATTAGCAATTATTTGGGTTTGAAACGAAAATCATTTTGAATTTAATTAAAATTAACTTTGAAAAAGTTCTTCTAGAATTGAATTTTATTAACTATTTAATTTCTAATTGACGAGAATGGTAAATTTGAAAAAAAATGTAATTTTACCTGAGGAACGATGGGAGGAGGCAATTGGTAACTTTCAATATCTTCAGTGTCCAAATTAGTTGGAATTTTTTGACTCCTAGTTATTATAAGAGGCGTTTTTGTAATGACGGAATTAACCTCTGCTTCTATTCTCTCTCTAAATTTAATCATATTATTCTGCAATTCATACGCTTCATTAACGATATTCTCGTTCTTTTTCTTCAGTTCGTCCAACAGTGTCACGTCTTCGCACATTAAGTGTAGATTCTGTAATTTGTTATTTAATAAACGTTAAAATATATTTTAATGATAAAATAATTTTCAATTATGATACGATTAGACAGAATAAATATACCTCGCATATCATTAAAGCTGAATCCCAAGTATTTGCCGGTACTCGTTCACCTGACATGTAGGCATTAAAATCCTTCTCTGTCATATTCAGCGATTCGGCTGTTAAATTCTCGATAAATGAGACAGCACAGCACTGAAAAAATATTCTTATTCCTTTATTAAATCTACGAATTTTTGTATTTAATTTCTACCAATTTTTTAAAAATAAAAGTTCAAAATCAATTAATTACTAATCTTGAATTATAATCACTTTTTGAATTCTTTTCGACTAATTTAAAAAAAAATACGGCGACTTTTTTTCAAAAAATAAAATTAAAAACTATTATTATTTTCAATTTTTCCAATAACTTACCAAATTAGTAAAGTAATAACCCGCTTCGCCAGTCATTAATCTGCTTGCATTGCAAAATCTAGTTATAAAATTAATATTGCTCTTTAGTCTAACTGGATTTGCTTTCAAGACGATAAAAATTAATGCTGGCAAAAATTCATCAGCCGAAGCAGGACCACCGACGGATTGTTGTAAAAGTAGAAAAATATTTCTACAACAACGAACAATGCATGTTAATTTTTCCTGCGGTGCCTTCGATGCATCCATATTTAAAAGATCTAAAAACGATAAATGCGAAATTTTTAATTATTCAAATATTGATAATATATAAATTTCTATTTATATACAATTTTACTCTATGGGGCGAGACCGGGACGTTGGAATTTCAACTCAATGTCTTTTATAACAAATTTTGGTATTTAAAATGATAAATTTGCTTCGAAAAATTAAAACATTTTTTTAAAATATAATTTCGAAAATGGTCAAAAACCTTTTTTTCAATTTTAATAACATATAATAATAAAATATAAGGTTTTCAAGGCTTCAAGGTCTGGTGGTGCAGTCGTCACTGTCACTTTCAAAGATTTGATTTTTAAAATTGTATAAAAATTCTTCATGTTTTTCAAAATGTAATTTATCTGAGAGTATTTCTTTAAATTTAATTATTGAAGATATTTCTAACAGCAATTTAAGTATTTTTATTAAATAATTTACATTTCCAGGGGTACTCGAGTACAACTTGAAATTACCCTAAAAATAAGTTTATTCCAAATTTTTATCCAAATTTGCAATTATCCTAATTCTTGAAAAATACGAATATATTTCAAAATAATTTTTAAAAGTAAACAAATAAAATTCATTAAAATTGTTTCAATTTTTTAAAATTATTTTCGGAAATACTATTTTTAGAAAATTTTAATTACTTTTTTTCGGAATTTCTGAATAAAATTTTTTAAAGCTTCAATATTTTTTGTTCAACAAAAATTTTAAAACTTATTCTTATTTACTCTTTTACAGGAATTAAAATTTCAAATAATTTCAATGAAAAATCTCAAGAAATCTAATTATTTTTCAAAATTACAACTGTAATTCTTACAATATTCAATTATTTTTTTCACAATTTTTAAATGAAATTATTGAAAAACTTGAAGAATTTTTAAAGTATGTCTTCAAAACATTTTAATTACTATTTTTCATGAACTGAATTTTTTTCAAAATTTTTAAATTAAATCTTTCAAATTTCAATAATAGTATTCTTTATAAGAGTTCAACTACTTGAAAACAATTTTAATTAAATTTCTAGAATAAATTTCATTATTATCAAAAGTTTTTATAAAATTCTAAGTAATAATTTAATCAACTAATTAATTTAAAATTATCAGGGTGTCTACTATTTTTGTTCAATAAAATTCCTGGTTACTTTATGGTTACGGTTTTTTCCTTTTATGTCCTACATTTTTTCCATTTTTTCTCATCAAATCTAAATTTATATATGATTCCGAACATGAATAAATTTTTAAATTTTTTGAAAATAAAGTTTTTTTTTAATAATTTTAATTGATAATTTGGAAAATAATTGAACAAAAGAAAACATTTTCTCAATATGTTGAAAATAAACTTGTCTCTTTATAATTATAATTGAAAATTTCATTTTTTACTTCTATTAAAATTATATTGATACTTGAATTTCTGTAAAGAATTTTACTGTTTATAAAAGTAATTTAATTCTTCCAAACAATGCTATTATTTATTAAATTTCTTTTAGAAATTTTTTATTAAAAAAAGTAGATATTGAAAATAATTAAATTTGAAAAATTTTTTGAAAATAATTGAATTGTTTTAAATAATTTTTAAGAAAAGTTTTAAATTATTTCTAATATTTCTGAAAAATATAATAAATAAATTTTTTAAATTAATTTTTTTAAATTATTTTAAATATTTCATCATCATTTTGAAGAATTTTAATTATTAACATAAACATAAAATTATCCAAAATTTTAAGAAGTCTAAAGAAGTGAATTTCTTTTTAAATTTTAATTTACTTTACTCGAAGATAATTAAAACTTAAAAAAAATTATCTATGATAAAATAAAATTCTAAGAATTGTTTTTTTTTATTTTCTAAAGAATTTTTTCGAGAATAAGTAATTGGATTTTTATTTTTAATAATTTAAATTCTTGTCTAATTTAAAAAAAACTGATTTATTTTTTGAAGAATTTTAATTGAACATTTTAACAAGATTGTTTTCTCCAAAATGCTAAAAGTAATTCTAAAACAATGTAATATTAATATCTTCTGATATAATTGAATTTTAGGAAAAATGTAATAAAAAATACTGAGAAAAATTATATTTTAAAAAATTAGAATGAAAAAAAGAAGTTTTTCAATAATATTTTAATAATATTTTTAGAAGATAATATTGAATAATTTTTGCATTTTTAAATTTACGAGATGTTTCACTAAATTCAATTTCACACTTTTGTGATAATTTACAATTAACAGGGTGTCTACTATTTTATTAAAATTATATTGATAATTGAATTTCTGCAAAGAATTTTACTATTTATAACAGTTATTCATTTTTTTCAAACAATGCAATTATTTATTAAAATAATTCAATTCTTGTGATGAATTTTATTAAAATTTTTGAAAATAATAAAACAGTAATAATTAATTATTTATTTAATAAGTAATAAACATTAAATTTGTTCAAGAAATAAATAAAATTAATTTATAAAAACATTCAGAAATTTGAAATTATAAGAATTTAAGGAAAGTTCAATAATTATAATTATATATTGAATAGAATAATAAAATTTATATAAGCAAAAAATTAATTTAAAACTGTAAGAGGGACTTAAAATTTAAAAATAAAATTTTAATTACATCACCAACTTTCCTTGATTAATTTCAAACAATTTAAAGAAAATTCTTTAAAAGAATTCAACTATTTTTCAAAAAATGTAAAGAAATTTCAATTACTTTAAAAATTTTCAATTATTTTCATTAGAAAATTTATTATCTTGAATCAATATAATTGAAAGATTATAAAAAAATTATTTTTTAGATTTAAAAAAAAATTTGCGAAAGTTCAATTTTATTAAACAATTTTAAGTATTTTTTTATATTAACTAATAAAAATTTTAATTATTAATCTTCGCCGTCAAATATATGAATACATTCAAATATGGCTTTTTATAAAATTCTATTATTAATCAGTTATTAAATTAAAATACTCTTAAAAATTCTATTTGTTAAAAAGTTTCTAATGAAATTCTTTAGCAAATTTAATTACATATTTTCAGTGGAATTTTAAAATATTTCTATTAACTCCAAAATTTTTTTTAATTTATCTACATAACACATTTGAATTGGTGACTGACTTTTTACTATCAAATTAATTATTTTTTAATTAATTCAAATTTAGAGAACAGTATAAATATCCATAAAAATTGAAATAAAAAGTGATTTTTTTAAAACAAATTAAAAGAATAAAATTTTTTTTTAATTGTGGGTAAAAAATTTCCGGTTTGGTATAAAATTTCAGACTGATTCCCGGTTTTTCACACGGTCAAATTAAATTCCCGGTTAGTAGACACCCTGTTTATTGAAATAAAAATTAATTAAAAATTTTTACAACTAGTTTAATTTAAAATATTACAAAAAGTTTGCAAAATGTGTGAAAATTAACGGAACAGATGAAATAGGTAAATTTAAGAAAAGTAACAGATGTCGGTTTTAATTCTACAAAAAATTATCTAACCTGTTATAGATGTATAAACCAATTCTCGAACTTCAGCACTTGTCTCATGAATTCTACATTCCAAATTTTTACCGCTCACCCAATTCAATTGACGTATTCTGTGAAATAGAAAAATTAGTTTAACTTTTATTAGATTTTCTTATTTGATTTAAATTTTCTTTAAATTAGAAGAAAATCGTACCTATTCTGAATAGCTAAATCCTTTTCCTCGTCGGTGGTATAGGCGGAGCAAAATAGAATTCTATACAAAAGGGTCATTGTATACCTTTCAATATAATCCAATAATCTCTCTTTAATTTCCGCTGAGAATTCTGCAAAGAAATATTTTCAACTCATTTTTATTACTTTTTGTAATTTTCCAATATTTTCTAATATTATGCAATTTTTCAGCAAACATCAAAATCGATAAGAAAAAGAACTTTTCTGATCCAAATTTTTCTTTTTTAAATACTCAATTACTACAATTACCATTATAATCAGAATTATTTTCCATTTGTTTAGCGAAATCTTGATAAAAATTTTGTGTTATTTCTGATAGTTCCTCAATTCTTTTGTCCTTGTTCTGAAGAATTTTGTTGACAAAAAAATTCATGCACTTCTTTAAATCTCTCTCGGCCCGTGTTTTATTAATAACAGAAATAAGATCGCGATTTTCATATTTAATTTTTTCGAGATCTTGATTATCCTTTAGTAAATCCCTAAGAAGTTCATCGTGTCCACTAGCTGGAAAAAAATACATTTCTAAATAATTAGTCTGTAAATATACTTGAAAATTTTTTTTTGAACAATTTAATTAAAAATGAAATTTTGAATTTTGAATTCGAATTCATTTCTATTGATATAGATTAATGATTTGTGAGTCATTAGATGTGAAAATATAGGTCTTTAAAAATAACACACAAAATTACCTCTTAATGAAGGTTTACGAAATACTGAAAGATTAATTAATTTTTTCTTATCTTGTTGACGTTTCTTTTCTATCCTGCTAGAAGTTTCACTGGAAAAAATTAATGAAACATTTTTCTTAATATCTATAGAGGACAAATTGATTGTTATCTATATGTAGTGCATATTTTTTTTTGGTTAAAAAAGATACGTGAAAACTCGATACCTTTCTCGACTTTGTACTCGTTGAACGTGTTCCCTTTGGGCTCTTTGCTTTTGCAAATGTTCCCGATGACACTGACTGCAATATCCTTCCCATTCAGCGTTTCCAAAAAAATCGCAACCATTTTTGCATTTTAAATCCGACTCGTCAATGCGAAGTGTTGGTGTTTTTATCGAATACATGTTCAATTGAGAAGTATTCGAAAGTTACTTTTGAAGAAAATTAATTAACACTAATATACACCCCGGTAATATTATTAAAATATTCATTTAATTCACTTAATCAAATTAATAATTCTTTAACCTCATTTTTACGAAAAATACACGAAGGAACAAAATATTTTTGACAGAGCATAGTTGGGTAGGTAAGTAGGTTAAGTGCTATATCAAGGATCGGAAGGTTTAAATTTCGATTGTGAACACACCCTTACCAATCTTGTCCATTGCGTCCAACTACCCAACCTTGTTTGGAACAGGGCGCCAAAAGATCCCACTACCCAACCCTGCTGTTTGTTTCTCAGTCCAAGTAGAGTTCACGTTCTCATCACATTGCAGTCCGTGACTATTTTGGTGCTTTTAGTTTGATATTTTTCGTATTTTTCTTGCCGTACTGTTGTACTGGTGCGGTTTGCGGAATGATTGCGATAGTATTTTATAGTAATAGTAGTGTTCTGTGTGTTCTGTAAAGTCGGGCCAGTAAACAATATGGCTGATACATTTTCGTACGCGGGTTATGTTGTTCGTACTATTAATTCAAAGTGTTTTTCCATTTGTAAAAAAGAGCAGTCGCACTTGGTAAGTAAACTGTTTTTAATATTTGTCATTAATTATTTTTTGCAATTCTGCAAATTTACCCATTTTTAGTGTAAAAATCAATTTTCAACTAACCTCGAATACATAGTTCTTGAGAAATTACTACTGTACTGAAAATGATTAATATTTTACATATTATGTAAAATGTTAATAGAACAATTTTTTAAGTACTTATTATTTTTACGAGCAATTAAACTGTATCGTTTTTTTTTTTCAATTTTAATCGTTTAGAGAAAAATATTCAAAAGTGGGAAAAGAATTATATTGACAAAGTCCTCACTAGGTCATGAGAATATTATCAATTATCAAGAAAACCTTGATATTAAATTGATTATTTTTAACTTTTTGAAAATATGAAAATATTATCAATTATGTAAATTCTTTTTCAAAATGGATATTTTCGAATTAAATTTCACGCTTTTGAAGCAACAGGTTTGTTGAAGAATTTAGTCTCGGAAATTATGTGGGATTTCTTATCTGTTTACTAAAATTCATAATCTTTTTCTCATTAAATCCCTTAGATTGTAATATAATTTTGTTTGTTTAGTTTTTGAATTTATATTTTGAATTTATTTTCTAGTGGCTCAGAAATAATTTTATTTTTAAATAAAAACTATTTTTATTTAAAAATCCTTTTATTTACATTGACTGGAATCTACATTAGAAATTCTTCATGTAATACAAATAAGAAATTATTGTTTATTCTGTTATTTTTTTAAAAAAATGATAATATTTTATTATATTTGTTTAAGAAATTTTGACTCGCGGCGGAAATTTTCCCAATGACTAAATATCCTTATATTCTAACCTTACTCTATCGGTCTGAGTGCATGTGTACTTAAAAGCAATATGTCAGCCGCTTATACTAAGAATTCTACATACATTCCTTGAAAAAGATTACATGTGAAAAGAAGTTGTTTTAGCAAACTTGTTTTTTTTTTTAATTTTTTAAATTACTGTATATAATGATTTAATAAAGTGCAACGTATAATTTAAATTTATTTAATTTATATAGACAAAAAAAAGTAGTTGAAAAAGTTTTTTTTTTATATTTACATTTGTCTTAATGATTAGGTGTTAAAGATTTATATTTATATAATCGATAGAAAGTAAAATCTTTAAGTAAAGGTAATAAGTAGAAATAAAGTGAAATATTAAAAAATAAGTTATAAATATATTTTTATGTATTAAATATATTATCAAATGAATATTTATCAATTAGATTATATTATTAAATATATTTTTATATTTAAATAAAAAAATAAGTAAAAAAAAGTTGATATTTAAAAAAAAAATTGTGATTTTTATTACGTATGTGTTTGGCCTTGGCGCAAAACCGGCCTTTATTGGTTCTCTTTAAAATTATATATTTTATTTGTACTTTAAGTTTGTCGTCAAATATATAATACTTGCTAGTTTCGCAGTAAACGATTACGTTTTTAACGCAGCTTAAATTAATTTTCTTATCATTTCTTATTTTTTTAATCTCTTTTTTTGGAAATTACCATGAAAAGTTACATTTTTAGGAAGAAACGTATATTTCATATAAAATTGACAATTTTTCGTTAAAGATAAGTTTTTTAATTTCACGTCCATATTTTTTTCTAATTATTTCTTAATTTTGCGAGTTGTAAACGGTACTTTAGTTTAACACACGACAGATTTCTCCTTTCAACTTCCGTCAACTTTGCGTGTTGAACATTTAATCAATACTTATTAAAATTCTTTTTTCGTTCAAGTTATATGTTAATGTAACTTTAATCTCAATAATTTAAATACTTATTAAGTTGATCAATTTTTGTTCTTAATATTATATTAATTAATAAATTTATTAATACAAAAAAAATTATTTTTATTAATAATAAAATTCATTTTTGGATTTCAATTATTTTTAATACAATTTTAAATATTACTCCCTTCGAAAATGCGATTGTTCTTAAAAACTTAATTAAAATTCTTCGAAATAATTCAATAATTTAATAAAATAAATTATTAAAATAATTTAAATGAATTTTGATACAATTTGTTTATTATAATTTAATAATTATTTTCAATGATATTATTTAATTAATTATTTATTTTTTTAAATAATTGACTTCTTGTAGAACTTTGTAATAAGAATATTAATGTGAAATTGAATCCAGTAAAAAATTTTTGATAATAATTGACAATTTAAAAGCATTACAGCACAAATTTGTTTTTAGAAATAAATTGGATGTTGTAAAGGTTTCAGTTTAAAATGAATTGAAAATTGTAGTAAAATTGTAATAATAAAATAAGAAAAATAAAAAAAAATAAAATAAAATGATTAAAGTTTTGAATAATATTATTTAAAAATTTCTACAATAAAAAATGATCGAATTTTGAAAGAATTTATTACGAGTTGTAATTTTTAGAAATAGTTACATTTTAAAAATGCGTTAACATTGAGATCATTTGAAACATTTTGCTTCCTGCGTAGAAAATATAAATGCGTATTCAAATATTTATTTTAAAAGATGGTTCTATTTTTTAATATAATTAAAAAATTATAAAATAATTGAGTACGAAGCCTTTTATGGTCAAAAAATTATAGCGAATCATGGTCAATGGAAAAAAACTGAAAATGCAGTGAAGTTTTTCTTATAACTACTTTATTAAATTATTTATTATGAATTTTCTTACGCTTACGAGACAAGCCTCGTATGTGAAAAATTCTTTGAAAAACATTTGTAGCAGTTAATTTAAAAAAGATGGACAATTAAAAGTTTTTGCTAAAATTGAATTTTCGCTAAGTTTTTTTTATTGTTTCAAGATAATTCAATTTTTATAAACAAATAATTAAAATTTTTTAAAATAATTGCTTTACATTTTACAAATAATTGAATTTAAAAAAAATTTATTTGAATCTTTCGAAAATAATCAAGGAAAATTGGTGACGTAATTATAATTTTTATTTTTAAAATATAAAGTCCCTCTTAAAGTTTCAATTACATTTTTTGCTTCTGAAAATTACATTATTTTATTATTATTTAATTATTATATTATTATTTAATAATTATAATTATTGAACTTGTATTAAATTTTTATAATTTAAAATTTCTGAATGTTCAAATAAATTATATTTATTTATTTCTTGAGGAAATTAAATTTTTACTACTTTATTAAGTAAATAATTAATTATTACTGCTTATTATTGACAAAAAATTTTAATAAAATTCTTCGCAAAAATTTAATTTAATAATAAAATTCTTTTAGAAAGATTCAATTATTTTTGTAAATAGAAAAATTCTTTTCAGAAATTCAATAATTATTATTAGTTTAATTTTAAATAAAATTGGAAAATCAAATTTTCAATTATAATTATATAAACAGACAATATTATTTTGAATAAATTGAAAAAATTCTTTGTTTAATTCAATTTTATTTTCTAAATTTTTAATTAAAATTACTAAAAAACATTTTTGAAAAATTTAAACAAAGTCGTCAAAAGAATTTAATTTAAAGTTTATGAGAAAAAAATGGGGAAAAATTGTGACAAAGCCGGAATTTGAATTAGTAGAAATATTTCGACTATTTTCAAATAATGCGACTTTTATCGACTTTTATTAAAAAATTGCGACTTTTTCGACTTTTCTCTCAAATTTTGCGCCAAAATACAATATTTTTAGTATAAAATGCAACTTATTTCGAATTTTATGCCGTGCAAAGTATAACTTACTATAGATAAACTTTTGGATGTTTATTTTTCAATCAGTTTTCTAATTAAATGTTTCAAAATATTACAATTAAAAAGATTTTGAATAATTAAAATTCTGTAAAATTTAATTAAAACTAAATCATCGTTTCAAGTGTTTTATTCCAATTTTTCAAATTTAACTTTTTAAGAATTTTAATTGAAAATTTTTGAAATAATATTAAATAATCAAAAATTATAATAAATAGTCTTCAAGTGTAGATTCAATAAAAAGGAAAATATATGAAAAATAGGTTTTAAAAATAATATTAAAATAGTTTAGAAAAGAATAATTCTCTGAATTATTACGTTCTAATTTTTTTAAATTCAATTATTTTCAATATTTTCGAAAATTAAAATTCATACACATATTAATAAAAATAAAATTGTTCAAAATTATTTTCAACATTTCGGAGAAAATAATCATATATTTCAAATTTTCAATTAAAATTCTTGAAAATAATTTTGTTTTAAATTATAAAAAAATTTTTAATTATTTCTGAAAAATCATACATTACAATATTTGGAAAAAATTAATTCTTACAATTGATTTATTACAATTTTTTAAGATTCAATTACTTTCGAATAAAGTAAATAGAATTTTTTTTAAATTTACTACTTTAGAATTTTTCAGAAATAATTTATTTGTATAATTACAATTTTTTGAAAAATTTGATTTATTTTTTTATATTTTTAGAAAACTTAATTATTTTTCAAAAGATTATGACAAATTTTGAATTATTTTTTAATGTTTTACTAAATTTAAGTCAGCCTTGAAAATATTTGACCAAATTTCAATTTTTTAGACATTTTTTAATTATATCTCATTTTTAAACTTTTTGTATTTTCAATAAATCATTTAGAAATATTTTTAAAAAGTTAATTTATACGAATTTCTTTGTTAAAATTTTTGAAAATTTTCTACCTTAATTAATATGTTTAAATAGAAAAATGGACGGTTTAAATTATTATAAAAAATTTGATTTTTTTTAATTAAATAATTTAATTTTTGAAGAAATTGCAAAAACTGATTGAAAATTCATATAAATAATTGATTTAGAGATGAAGTTTAGTTAAACATTGTAGAAAGTAATTAAATTTCTAAAAGGGTTATAGTTTTAGTTTTTAGAAATTATTAAATTTGAAAAGTTGAAATTTAAAAAATTTTATTTCCTGTGAATAAAGAAGTCAGAAGTATTTGAATATTTATTTAGCAAAATTATAAAAGTTTTGATTAATTAGAATTTTTGTGACAGCCAGTAATTAAATAATCGACTTTTTCGACTTTTTTTCTATTTTTAATCGACTAAAGCGACTTTTTCTGTTCGTTAAAGTCGATCCGAGACCTGTAACACGAAGTTGAAGTCCACAACGTTGATCAACGAAGAAAATTTGTTTAATTTATTCAAAAATTATTTTTAATTTAATATTTATTTATATAACAATTATTATCATAACATAAACACTAATCTATTTTTTTTTAAATAGTTTTATGGCAATATTGCTGCTTTATTTATTTTTTTTAAATTTATTAAGTGAATAATTTTTTTCGTTGATAAACGTTGTGGACTTCAACATCGTCGTATAGTAAAGAAAATTTAGAGAGTGAATCAAATAAATTTTTCTTTCAGTGTAAAAAGAAAAACGTAAACAAACATATATTTTTATTTATTATCATTATTTTCATTATTATTACTATTGCTGTGAATAATGTTATTAAAGGTACAAATTGCGTTAACTTGAATGTCTAAAATTGTGGGATATATAATAAATATAGGTAATTAGTCTGAGAAGTTGAGAAATCGTTAGAGTTAGACTATAAGTCCAGTGTCCTTAATTATGTACCCGTCGTATATATACCCGAAAGTCTATGTAAATTCAGATACATTTATAAATTATATAGTAACGATTGCTCATGACAATAATTTTCATGAAATTAGAAATATACGTAATTTACTTCACGGGTAACAATTTGTATATTGTTCCTCTGTACAATATGACATTAAATTAAATTGTCTATAACTTGAATATGTTTAAGAATGCGATTATATTTTCTTTTATATATATAAGTATGTAGTTGGTTGTCGCGACTTTACAATTTTTACTTGTGAGGTGGAAAACCTTGTAAATTTAAACTCATATTATATGTACACTTCTTGATATACATGTATATATGTATATA
Organism: Leptopilina drosophilae; assembly: GCA_032873175.1. Lineage (NCBI taxonomy): Eukaryota > Metazoa > Arthropoda > Insecta > Hymenoptera > Figitidae > Leptopilina > Leptopilina drosophilae. Next base: position 22,352,542 of record CM065483.1, read on the forward strand.
GAAACAAAATACAATGTTCGCATCATTTCGCATCATTTCTAATCGATCTTTTCTTTTGCTGCTGGCTTTAAATAATACAAGTTAGTGTTTCTTCGATCACGTGAACCTATAGAGTCGTTATTATGTACTTATTCTTTTCTCCCTCTCCTTGGAAAAATAACACGTGCTGAGAATTAGTTTTATTTTACAAACAAGGTTTTACTTCTCTTTTTTTTATATTGTATATATGTATATAAGTATTTTGATGATTCAAAGACTTTTTATGACATCTAATTATCAACCTATCTGTATATATATCTTTTCTTCAAGAAAGAATATTTTATAGATTTTCATCGCGATAATGATTATAGAAATTTATTCATTTCCGACAAAATGAAACATTTTATATTCTAAAGTTAGATAGGTATGTCAAAAAAAATTATTTTTTCAAAGAATACTACTTTTTTCTACTTATTTGCAAAATTTGTGACTTTTCCAACTTTTCTTCCAAATATTGCAACGAAATACTTACCACATGTTTTTTTTATATAAAATGCAAAATACTTAGGTTTTTAAGGTGAGAGAAATAACTATGTAGTTGGAAGTCCTTCAAAAATTATTTTCCAAAAATGTTTATACTTTAATTTTTGAAATATGCAACTAAGAAGATTTTTAATAATTGCAGTTTTGTACAATTTAGTTGAAGATAAGTTATTTCTTTCAAGTGCATTATGAAATTTTTGAAAATCAACATTTGATGAAAATTTAATCAGGGTTTCTACTAACCGTAAAATTTTTGAAAACCGGGAAATACCGAGAATTTAATTTGACCGGGAAAAAGTGGGAATTAGCCTGGAATTTTACACAAAATCGGGAATTTTTGCACCAAAATTAAAAAAAGTTTTATTATTTCAATTTGTTTTTAAAAAAATTACTTTTTATTTTAATTTTTATGGATATTTATACTGTTCTCTAAATTTGAATTAATTAAAAAATAATTAATTTGATAGTAAAAAGTCAGTCACCAATTCAAACATATGTAAATAAATTTTTTTAAAAATGGAGTTAATAGAAATACTTTAAAATTCCACTAAAAATATGAAATTAAATTTGTTAAAGAATTTCATTAGGAACTTTTTAACAAATAGAATTTTTAAGAGTATTTTAGTTTAATAACTGATTAATAATTGAATTTTATAAAAAGCCATACTCGAATTCATATTTTTGACGGCGAAGATTAATAATTAAAATTTTTATTAGTTAATATAAAAAAAACATACTTAAATTGTTTAATAAAATTGAACTTTCGCAAATTTTTTTTTAATGTAAAAAATAAAATTTTTATAATCTTTCAATTATATTGTTTCAAAATAATTAAATTTTTTAAAGAAATAATCGAAAATTTTTAAAGTAATTGAAATTTCTTTACACTTTTTGAAAAATAATTGAATTCTTTTAAAGAATTTTCTTTAAATTTTTTGAAAATAATCAAGCAAAGTTGGTGATGTAATTATAATTTTATTTTAAAATTTTAAGTCCCTCTCAGTTTTAAATGAATTTTTTGCTTATATAAATTATATTATTCTATTCAATACATAATTATAATTATTGAACTTCCCTTAAATTTTTATAATTTCAAATTTCTGAATGTTTATATAAATTATATTTATTTATATCTTGAGGAAATTAAATGTTTATTACCTATTAAATAAATAATTAATTACTACTGTTTTATTATTTTCAAAAATTTTAATAAAATTCATCACAAGAATTAAATTATTTTAATAAATAATTGCATTGTTTGAAAAAAATTAATCACTGTTATAAATAGTAAAATTCTTTGCAGAAATTCAATTATCAATATAATTTTAATAAAATAGTAGACACTCTGTTAATTGTAAATTATCAAAAAAGTGTGGAATTGAATTTAATGAAACATCTTGTAAATTTAAAAATGCAAAAATTATTCAAAATTATCTTCTAAAAATAATATTAAAATATTATTGAAAATTTTCTTCTCTTTATTTTAATTTTTTAAAATACAATTTTTCTCAGTATTTTTAATTACATTTTTTCTAAAATTCAATTATATCAGAAGATAATAATATTACATTGTTTTAGAATTACTTTTAGCATTTTGGAGAAAACAATCGCGTTCAAAATGTTCAATTAAAATTCTTCAAAAAATAAATTAGACAAGAATTTAAATTATTAAAAATAAAAATCCAATTACTTATTCTCGAAAAAATTCTTTAGAAAATATAAAAAACAATTCTTAGAATTTTATTTTATCATAGATAATTTTTTTCAAGTTTTAATTATCTTCGAGTAAAGTAAATTAAAATTTAAAAAGAAATTCACTTCTTTAGACTTATTAAAATTTCGGAGAATTCATATTTATGTTGATAATTAAACTTCTTGAAAATTATGATGAAATATTAAAAATATTTTTAAAAAATTAATTTAAAAAATTTATTTATTATATTTTTCAGAAATATTAGAAATAATTTTAAACTTTTTTTAAAAATTCTTTAAAACAATTCAATTATTTTCAATATCTACTTTTTAAATAAAAAAATTTCCGAAAGATATTAATGTATTTAAAAAAATTTTTATAAAAATTCTTTTAATGTAGGTATTTCATTACTATTTTTATAAATAATTAAATTTGAACAGAAAGTCAATTATTTTAAAACTCGAATTTTACCAAATTTAAAAAAAATATATATTTTTAGAAATTATTTAGTTTTCTATAAAATTATTTTCAAAAATTTTTTCCAAAAATTCAGTTATTTTCAGAAAAAAAATATTCCTGAGGTTGTCGTCGACGCTCAGCACTGAAAACTATTTTTTCTTATTTTTAGCGATAAAATTTTTACAATTTTACTTATTTTATTCACTGAAGAAAGAAAAAACTTTTTAGGAGTATTTGTTAAAAATCTTAAACCGTGCAAAAAAATTGAGTTATTTTTTCGGTTATGTGAACAAAATATTTTTTGATGCACAGCGTCGATGCCAACTATAGGGACCTAAAATTTTTCTTTGCGCAAGTTATCAAATATTCATTTGCAAAAACCCAATTACTTTTAAACCCATTTTAATAAAATATGCAGAAAGATTATTTAATTATATAAAAATATTATAATATAAGAATATTCTTGGAAAAGATTTAATGACTTAAAAAAGTTTTAATAAAATTCTATTCAAAAATATAAATTATTGATTTACGTAAATTAAAATTTCATTAATTTTAAAATTCAAAACATTTATGAAGAAAAATTATCACAAATATTAGAAAACAAGAAAGCAAACAAATATAACTTCAAACAACTAATTTTAATCTGCATACAAACATTTAGAATACAATGATTATTAACATATATTTTTATCACTTATGCTTCTTGGAATTATTATTTTTCTTAGTGATTTGAGTTTTGATTTAAAAAAAAAAATAAAATTGGGACAAATTCCGATGTGTTTTTTTTTCTTAGAAAGGTGTTCACTTAACGGATACATGTTACACAACAGGTGGTGGTTTGATAATAATCGATGTCAGTTTTCGAAAGATAGTAATTTACGATGTTCATTGAACGAACTGTTTTGGAAAACTTTGCAGTTCTTTATGCATTGATTATTATATATATTTATATGCGTTTAGTGTAGAAATAATGAGGCTGAAGTCCACAACGTTTTTAAAAATAAAAAAAAAATAATGGAGCGATACGTTTATTTTTGATTGTAAATAATGTTATTTTTTGATAATTGAATCCTTAGTAACAACTGATTTCTTAAAAATTAAGGTAGATGAAAATTAGAGATGAATTTTATTTGAAAGAAAACTCTTTTATGATTTTTCGTTTTTAAAAACGTTGAGGATTTCAACATCGTGTAAAAATATGCATTTTTAAACCCAGTTTTGGTTTTAATCTTTGGTTTTTAATCTTTTTCTTTTTAGTTTTTTTTTGAAAAATGATTTTCGAAACCAATTTTCAAAGTGGCATCAGCTTCATTATTTTAATGTTAGTATATTTATGTGAATCAAAAAAAAAATCTGTTTTAAATCATATAAGTATTAAAACAAAAGTTTATTTTAAATGTGTTGATTTGTTGCTGTTATTATTTTAGTAAATAACATATGCTAGAGAACATAGGGTATGAAAACATTAATTAGTTATATATAAGCAAATGCAATAGAAAATTATTTCGTAAATGCAACATAATCCTTCTTCAATATTATCAGAGAAATCTAATTCTAATTTAATGTTGCGTGTAATGTGATACATCCAATGTTTGCATTCTGCTAATATATAATTCTATCTCTCGATTGTGGTATATAATTTTGTATTCCAATATACTTTCCAAAACAAATATATATATAAAATTATATATTACCAATAATTGGGAACAAATTGATGTATTGAAATTTTAGAATAAATTTCCTTCAATAGGGGTAAAAGAGGAAATTTAGACTCAAGTGTTTTATTTACATGCATTCTTTATACTCGGGAAAAATGGGTTTTTTGTTTAAAATAAAAACCAGAAGTTTGGTTCAACTTAAAATTAATGGAAACCTATTCCTCTCTCTCTAAATTTGAATTAGTTAAAAATAAATGATTTAGAAGTAGTTATTTCAAATATAATTGAAGTTATTTCCAATATAGTAATACAATCTCTATACGGACATTTAGTTAAAAATAACGGATGTTTTAATAGTGTTTTTGACTGATTCAATTAGTCGAGATTAACTAATTTTTCAGTTATTTTTAACTGATTCAGAAGCAAACAGTCAGTCACTGATTTTAAACGAATTAGCAAACGAAGCGATTAAGATGTTCTGAAAAAGTGACTTAAAATTAATCAAAATAGAAACATCTCAAACGTTATCTTCATGCCAAGGCAAATTGGCATGTATGTGTATACAACAAATAATATAAAAGAATAGAAAAATAGAGAAAAAGGGGCAAAAAACTGTCAGAGATTAGACTGCGAGGTAAAATTCTAAAAGAGGGAGGTTTAAATGAAATGAAATGAAATCACCTGATGGTATACTGTGTTTATAGAAAAGCCATATATGAGCGCCACACCCCCTATCTCCGGCCCTACCCCTTTTTCCATTTTTTCGCGTTTACCGTTTCTACAACAATATTTCTTCAAATAGAAATTTGTTGACGCTCCACACCCAATAATATCTAAACGCATGCAGTTTACAAAAAAAAATAAAAGTTTCTTATTGAAGATAACTTTAATCTAATTAGTGTGTTGTATAATCTATTTTATAACCACCAATAAATACCTTAAATAAGTGAAAATAAAAACTTCTAATATTGATGAAAATTACTCTCCTTATTGTACAATACTTCAGTACTCCACTAATCTGTATAATTTTTCATCATTATCGCATTTTTGAGAATATTCACACGTATCGGAACTAATAATAGACTTGTAATTATTTTCTAATTTATAATACATCAAAATTCCTTCTGATATCTGATTTACTGTTGGGTATTATCACTGCAGAAGTGGAAGTAATATATATTCTCTAAATCTAAAATAACGTCAAATTGTTTATTAAATGAAGTAGTAAAACAGTTTAGACTGATTCTTAGCCAAAAGTATTTATTGGTATATAGCATTGTAAACTACGAGATATTTAAAAAGCTTGAAGCTTAAACCAGATTAAAATAACACATGTTTGTATTAACTTTTTTAATGACAAACACGTGTTTAAATCAAAACAGATTTTAAAATATTTTGGCGTTGAAACAATGCTATGAAATTAGTAGTAGCTTATTTGTGATCAAACATAGGGAGTATAAAACTACTAATTCATTTGTTAAGACCACAATTTTAATTCGTAATCTTTACTAAATGACTCACTAGTCTTAACAAATGAATCAGTAGTTTACTGCTATCAATTAATAAATAGGTACTAATGGAAAACTATATAGTTTTGGTTTTGACAAAATTACGAATTAGCAGGAATGCCACGCAACCCGGAAACCAGGAAATGTCAGGAAATTTTATAAACCTTATAAAAATCTAGAAAAGTCAGAGAATTTTGATCAAAATCCTGGAAAATTTATTGTTATTTTCTAAAGATATTGTGTTTTTTATTTTTGAAATTTAATTTTACTTAAATGTTTCAAAATAATTAAATTTTTTAAGGAAACAATTGAAAATTTGTGAAGTAATTAAAATTTCTTTACATTTTTTGAAAAATAATTGAATTCTTCTGAAGAATTTTATTTAAATTTTTTTGAAAATAATCAAGGGAAGTTGGTGATCGTAAATATAATTTTATTTTTTGAATTTAAAGTCCCTCTTACAGTTTTAAATGAATTTTTCGCTTATAAAAATTAGATTATTGTATTCAATACATAATTATAATTATTGAACTTCCCTTAAATTTTTATAATTTCAAATTTCTGAATGTTTATATAAATTATATTTATTTATATCTTAGGTCTCTGAAGTTGCCATCGATACTCAGCATCGAAAAATATTTTTTGTACAAAACCAAAAAAAATCACTCAATTTTTTCCAAAGTTTTAAGTTAAAAAACAAATGTTAAATAGTTTTTTACTTCTTACGTAAGTAAAAGGAGTAAAATTAGTTAAAATTTTTTACTAAAAATAAGGAAAAATACTTTTCGATGCTGAGCATCGATGCCAACTTTAGGAACCTTATATTTTGAGGAAATTAAATGTTTATTACCTATTAAATAAATAATTAATTATTATTGTTTTATTATTTTCAAAAATTTTAATAAAATTCATCACTAGAATTAAATTATTTTAATAAATAGTTGCATTGTTTGAAAAAAATTAATTACTGTTATAAATAGTAAAATTCTTTGCAGAAATTTAATTATCAATATAATTTTAATAAAATTGGAAAATCAAATTTTCAATTACAATTATAAAAAGACAAGTTTATTTTCAACAAATTGAGAAAATGCTTTGTTTAGTTCAATTATTTTCTAAATTATCAATTAAAATTATTTATAATTTATAATTAAAATTATTAAAAAAAACATTATTTTCAAAAAATTTAAAGATTTATTCATGTTCTAAATCAAATATAAATTTAAATTTGATGAGAAAAAAACAGGGAAAAATTAGGACAACCAAAAAAAATAAATAAATAAATAAAAATAACAGGGAATTTTGTTGAACAAAAATAGTAGAAACCCTGAATTAGAAATTATAAAAATGTTGATTAATGAAATGTGTTAAAAACACTAAATTGTTTTCGAAATAATTTTATTGTAAAATTCTTCGTAGAAATTTAATTAATTTCAAAAATTTGTCAAATTTAATTATTTTCACTGTTCTACTATTTCAATAAAATTTCTCAAAACAATTCAATTATTTTCAAAAATTTAGATGAAATTCTTTGTAACAATTCAATTGTTTTCAAAATAATTATAATAAAAAATTTTTTTGTAGAAATTTAATTAATTTCAAAAATTTGTAAAAATTAAATTATTTTTAATGTTTCTACTGATATTTCAATAAAATTTCTCAAAAGAATTCAATTATTTTCAAAAGTAATATAATTTTTGGCATAACTCCAATTTTTTCAAAAAATTTACAAAAATTCTAGTCAAAATTTAAATTATCTTCATAAATAATAAAATTTTGTTATTATAATAAAATTCTTTATAAAAATTCAATTTTTAGAAACATTCGATTATTTAATAAAATGTTTATTTTTTTTAGTTAAATAATTAAAATAATGGACATAAAGAAGAATTTTTAGTTAAAAATTCAAGAAAATAATAATTTTAATGATGAAAATAATGTTTGAAGAAATAACAGTAACAAAGTAGCAAGTTTCAATTTATTATAAAACATGAAGAAATAAATCGATATCGATATATAATAATATTCTTATATGATATTGAATTAAAAATTTTTGAAAATCTTAATTTACCTCAGAATCAAACGAATTATAGGTTAGGTTCATGTTAGATTTATCTTGATTAAAAGTTTATTTTTAATTATTTAAATTTGCAACCAATGTTCAAGGAATATTTTCGATATAATGAAGACTTGAAGATCAATAATTTTTTATTAATAATTGTTACTCTTTCTGTATTTTTAACCAAGTTGAAGTCCACAACGTTGATCAACGAAAAAAAATTGTTCACTAAGTAAATTATTTAAAAATAATACATCAATTCTGCCAGAACAATATTTAAACAAAAATATTGATGTTTATGTTTTGATGATAATTGTTGTATAATTAAATATTCAATTAAAAATAAAATTTTATTAAAATTAATGAAATTTTTTCGTTGATAAACGTTGTGGACTTCAACTTTGTTATTTTTACTCAAAATATTAGAAACATAACCCAAAAATTTGTTGATTCTTTAGGTACCTTTCTTGGGAGCGCGTACACAAATAATGATTAAATATTTATTTAAAAATAAAGTTGTTGTTGTTTTCGAATAATTTTCTAATTAATAATAAATGTAGTTTTAAAACATAGAAAAATTTCGTTTTTTAACCTGGAAAATCGGGAAAAGTCAGGGAATTTGAAAAGAGCAAAAGCAACCCTGATTAGTTTAATGATCATTGAATATTAGTCATAACTGTAACTAATATTTAGATTTAGAGTAATTTTAATTATTTACACAAAATAAAGAATAATTATTGAAAAATTATGCGCTATAATATAGGAGACAATGTGAAGGATATAGTGGACATTCATATAGACGAAGTCGAATAGGCATTCAAATAGAAAAGTATAAAAATCAAAGTTTGCTGTGGAAACAGTAATAGATATGTGTAAAAAATATTATTATACGGGTGTCAAAGAGACGGTATTATTTTACGCAAGGCCGAGCTATATTGTGCGTACTTTAAAGGGCAAAGACAGACTTCCATTATATGCACTCGCACAATAGATTTTATCTAGGTCTGTACCAAGTTTTATTAACCGCTTGTCGGTGTTGGATGCGTGTAAATGTGACGTAGTAAACACAATGCACGAGAAGAATAACATTGCTGGTGATAGTGGTCAAAGAACTTTTTCTCTTTCTTCAGTTATTCATTTGCTCACGCAATATAGGTTAGTTCCTATATATGTTAATTCCCAAGTCTTCAATTTATGTCTTGTGTATTGTTTTCGTTTTTTTCCAATTTTTATATACTCAAAAGTTTTCATTAGAAGTTGTCATAGCGCAATTATTATTTCTTCAAAATTTTAAATGAGGCTGAAGTCCACAACGTTTTTAAAAACGAAAACAAAAAAATAATGGGACGATACTTAAAATTTTTTATTGTAAATAATGTTATTTTTTAATAATTGAATCCTTAGTAACAACTGATTTCTTAAAAATTAAGGCACATGAAAATTAGAGTTAAATTATAATTATTATTTATATAATTTTATATTTATAATTTATATTATATTATTATAATTATATAATTTTTTCATTTTTCGTTTTTAAAAACGTTGCAGACTTCAACTTCGTAATTTTAAAACATTAAGATTTTTATTTTTTGTCTATGGTCACAATTTGGGAAAACATGTCGAACTCTTGTAATTCAACATATTTGTTTTTTTTCAATTTATCATTACTTCGGATTATCGATCTATTTAAATAAAAAAGTAAAAAAAAAAAACTGTAGAACTCTCTGAAAACTACTTAGAACTCTAATTATAAATCTATTTTTTTAATAGTGGGGGGCTGCCTGAAGTTGGCTCTTCATTATGAAAGTAAACCTATTTTTTACCATTTGATCGATGGTACTATTTCTAAAAACTATCAGAAATTCTAGATCTATTGTAGAGGAAGTCAGAACTTTAAAAAAAAATTTTATTTTGTTGAAAGCGGGGGACCTACATCACGTACAACATTAACAGCTATACTTTTTTCCATGTTTGAGAATTTATACTTCTTTCAATTTGTTAATAGTAGAAATAAACAAATTATTAAAAAATTTTTAATAAAGTTATTGGACAAAATTAAAAAACAATTATTAAAACTGTTTACGAAGATTCAATTATTTTCACAAAATATTCGTAATTTAATGATTATTAATATCTACTATTTTTAATAAAAAATTTCACAAAAGAATGAAATAATTATTAAAATATGTTATAAAATTCTTCGCACACATTATATTTTTTTCATAAATATAAAACTTTTCATAGAAATTCAATTATTTAAAATAGAATTTTAATTTGAAATAAGTAAAAAGAAACATTAAAACAAAAAAGTAAGGCTAACATAACCTTAAAGTGATTTGCTTCTAAGATCCCTTTCTTTAGATCGCGTCACATTATTCGAAACAAATAATTTATTTGAATACATTTTGATAAAATTCTTCACAAGAATTCAATGATTTTTCAAAATTTAAATGCAATATTCTTCGTATCAATTCAATTATTTTAAAAAATGTTGATAAGTGTCTTTATAAAGCATTAAATTTTAAGAAGTATTCAATTATTTAATAAATTATTTATTTTTGTAATAAAATAATTAAATTTTCCTGGATTTTTTTTATAAGAATTTATTAAAAACAGGCCTTGGATGTAACGACTTTTTCGACTTTTTTCGACTATTTTCAAATAATGCAACTTTTATCGACTTTTATTAAAAAATTGCGACTTTTTCGTCTTTTCTCTCAAATTTTGCGCCAAAATACAATATTTTTGGTATAAAATGCAACTTATTTCGATTTTTATGCCGTGCAAAGTATAACTTACTATAGACAAACTTTAGGATGTTTATTTTTCAATCAGTTTTTTAATTTAATGTTTCAAAATATTACAATTATAAAAAGATTTTGAATAATTAAAATTCAGTAAAATTTACTTAAAACTAAATCATCTTTTCAAGTGTTTTATTCCAATTTTTCAAATTTAACTTTTCAAGAATTTTAATTGAAAATTTTTGAAATAATATTAAATTATCAAAAATTATAATAAATAATCTTCAAGTGTAGATTCAATAAAAATGAAAATTAATAAAAAATAGATTTTAAAAATAATATTAAAATAGTTTAAAAAAGAATAATTCCCTGCATTATTACGTTCTAATTTTTTTAAATTCAATTATTTTCAATATTTTCGAAAATTAAAATTCATACAGATATTTTGTTTAAATTTAAATTATAAAAAAATTTTCAATTATTTCTAAAAAATCATACATTACAATATTTAGAAAAAATTAATTCTTACAATTGTTTTATTACAATTTTTTAAGATTCAATTACCTTCGAATAAAGTAAATAGAATTTTTTTTAAATTTACTACTTTAGAATTTTTCAGAAATAATATATTTATAATTAAAATTTTTTGAAAAATTTGATTCATTTTTTTATATTTTTAGAAAACTTAATTATTTTTCAAAAGATTATGACAAATTTTGAATTATTTTTTAAACGTTTTACTAAATTTAAATCAGCTTTGAAAATATTTGACTAAATTTCAATTTTTAAGACATTTTTTAATTATATCTAATTGTAAAACTTTTTTGTATTTTAAATAAATCATTTAGAAATATTTTTAAAAATTTAATTGTTACGAATTTCTTTGCTAAAATTTTTGAAAATGTTCTACCCTAATAAATTTTTTTAAATAGAAAAATGGACGGTTAAAATTATTATAAAAAATTTGATTTTTTTTATTTAAATAATTGAATTTTTGAAAAAAATTGCAAAAAATGATTGAAAATTCATATAGATAATTGATTTAGAGATGAAGTTTAGTTAATAATTGTAGAAAGTAATTAAATTTATAAAAGGGTTATAGTTTTAATTTTTAGAGATAATTAAATTTGAAAAGTTGAAATTTAAAAAATTTTATTTTCTGTGAATAAAGAAGTAAGAAGTATTTGAATATTTATTTAGCAAAATTATAAAAGTTTTGATTAATTTGAATTTTTGTGACAGCCAGTAATTAAATAATCGACTTTTTCGACTTTTTTTCTATTTTTAATCGACTAAAGCGACTTTTTTTGTTTGTTAAAGTCGATCCGAGACCTGAATTTTTTTATATTTGAATTTTTTATGTTCTAAATTTCTAATACATATTTAATTAAAGAATTTCCAAATAATCGAAATTTCGTATAATTGAATTATAAATGAATAAATTGATTTGAAAATTCTTAAATAATTTTTTCAAAAATCATTCAAAATAATTTATTTAAAGCAGATTTCTTTTAATTCTAAAAAAATAATAATTGAATTGAAATGATAAAAATATGTAAATTTGAAAAAAATTCAATTATTATTTTTATGAATAATAAAAATCTCAGGAATTCAATTATTTTCTTAAAAATTTTATTAATAAATATTAAAACTCGTCGTAGGATTACAAATTATTTTTAATATACAATTTAAAATAAATTCTCTTGAAAAATGAAATTATTTTTTAGTATTTTAAAAATATTCTTTGAATGTATTTAATTATTTTACCAAATTTTATTCAAATTCTTTGTATTAATAATTGAATTGTTTTTAATATATAATTTAAATAGAATTTTTTATAAAGCAATTATTTTTACAAATAGTATAGAATTTTTTCAAAGAAATTTAAATTATTTGAAACACATTTTTCATAAAATTTTTTGAAAAAAGTCATTTATTCTTTGAAAATTTTTTTTTAATTCTTCTCAAGAATGCAACTATTTTTAAAAACTTTATTATACTTCGGTGTCGAAAATTCAATTATTTTCATAAATAATTAAACTTATCGCAGAATTTTAATTTTTTTTAACATAATTTTTAATTAATTATGCTAAAAACGCAATTATTCTTAAAAAATTGAATAAATTTCTTTGAAAAAATTTTACCTAAAAAATAAATTTTTTATTGCAATTATTTTGCGTTACTATCTAAAAAATTAATTACTGAATTTCTAGAAGTAAAATTTCAGTTTTCAAATTTTTTTATGATTTGAAATTTATTAAAATATCTCCAATAAAAAATATTTCGTTCATTTGAACGTTCAAAACTTGATGATCATAATCATTTGAAATATTTTAATTCCTGCGTAGACAAAATAAATGCGTATTTAAATATTTATTTTTAAAAATTATTCTTTTTTTGAATGTAATTAAGAAATTATATAATAATTGAGTACGAATAGCCTGTTATAGTTGAAAATTAGCGAATCATGGCCAATGGAAAAAAAATGAAAATACAGTGAAGTTTTTGGTATAACTACTTTATTCAACTATTTATTATGAATTTTTTTACGCTCACGAGACAAGCCTCGTAAAATGTTTATTTCCTCCATTTCCTCAAGTTTATTATTGAAATTATATTCCCGACTTCCTGTTACGAATAATTGGATTTTACAAATTTTTTATAGAAAATATTTTCAAAATTTCTATATAAATTTTAACATACCTACAGTTTAAAAATAAAATACAATATTCATTATAGAATTTAAATATTACAATGTCATTGTTATTTTTTGATTAAAAAACCTATCAATAGAAAGTGACATTTTTACAAATTTGGTTGTACTTTAAATGAAGAGAACATAAGAGAACTTTTAAAATTTTAATTAAAAAAACATATTTCTCCGTAGGAAATAAGCCAGGGAAATATTTCCCGATATATTTTCTTATAAACATAATATAGTCGCATATCTATATAGATGCGCGCGCGATTTTAGATCTAAAATAACGAGATCTCAACCTTGTGTCGAGATGCACAAGACTGATTTAGATCCTTTCCGATTTGATTTGGATTTTCAAATATAAACTTGAATTCTGTCATTTCATGAAATCTAATTTGCTTTCTAATTACGCAAAACGAAATGAGAAAATATTTTCCGGAGATGAAAATTGATCAAGAAGTATAGTGTATATATTTTTTTTATTGATCATTTTCTCATGTTTACGTATACTAATAGGAACAATTTTTTAATTTTTTTTCGAATTTCTATTAGTTTAAAACAATTTTTTTTTTATTAAACTCGCTTTGATTTTTTATAGGAATCATGTGGATAGTATATTCTTGCTTAAATATTAATCATAATTTAATATAATATACATTATAATAGAAGATTCTAACAAAAAGAAGTTGATGAAATGTCGGGATTTAGCCTTTCTAAAATGTCACTGGGGCAATAACAAAAGTTTTTAAGGTTATTTTTATAATACATAAAAGATGGCCACAGTTTTTTTAAAGGCTGGTAAAAATTATAAAAAAGCGATTTTTGACTAATTTTTTGATAATTAAACATTTAATTTTCAACAAATTTGAATTAATTAAAACTAATTAATTTGATAGTAAAAAATCAGTTACCAATTCAAATGTATTATGTAAATAAATTTCGAAAAATTTTGGAGTTAATAGAAATATTTTAAAATTCCACTGAAAATATGTAATTAAATTTGTTAAAGAATTTCATTAGAAACTTTTTAACAAATAGAATTTTTAAGAGTATTTTAATTTAATAACTGATTAATAATTGAATTTTATAAAAAGTCATATTCTAATGTATTCATATTTCTAAGGGCGAAAAATAATAATTAAAATTTTTATTAGTTATAATTTAAAAAAATATGAATACTTAAAATTGTTTAATTAAATTGAACTTTCGCAAATTTTTTTATGAATCTGAATAATAAGATTGTTGTAATTTTTCAATTATATTGTTTCAAGATAATTAAATTTTTTTAAGGAAATAATTAAAATTTTTTTGAAGTAATTGAAATTTCTTGACATTTTTTGAATAATAATTGAATGCTTTTAAAGAATTTTATTAAAATTTTTTGAAAATAATCAAGGAAAGTTGGTGACCGTAATTATAATTTTATTTTTTAAATTCAAAGTTCCTTTTAAAGTTTTAAATGAATTTTTTGCTTATAAAAATTATATTATTCTATTCAATACATAATTATAATTATTGAACTTCCCTTAAATTTTTATAATTTTAAATTTCTGAATATAATAATTTTATTATTATTTTATAATATTTTTTTTATTATTTTTTTTATTTTATTATAATAATTTTATTTTATATAAATTATATTTATTTATATCTTGAGGAAATTAAATGTTTATTACCTATTAAATAAATAATTAATTATTACTGTTTTCTTATTTTCAAAAATTTTAATAAAATTCATCACTGGAATTAAATTATTTTGTTTAATAATAGCAATGTTTGGAAGAATTGAATTACTTTTATAAATAGTAAAATTTTTTGCAGAAATTCTATAATTATCACCATAATTTTATTAAAATTGAAAAATCAAATTTTCATCTATAATTATAGACAAGATTATTTTAAAAAAATTGTAAAAATTCTTTGTTTAATTAAATTATTTTCCAAGTTTTCAATTAAAATTATTTACAAACAAATTTAAAAAAATTATCAATATTGTGGTGTAAAAAAACGAGAATATTCCAAATTAAAACATTTATTTTTGAAAATGTTTTCAACTCCTCCCCCTTCTGAGTTTAGAATATTCGTCAAGGTTTATTATTAGGGCGATGACCGATTGGGTTTAACGATTGTTCTATATAGTCGACGTTCAATTTTTCAGTAAATTGAAATCATATTGATTAGCACTTACCTTCTTCTTCTTCTTCTTCTCCTCATTTTTTTTCTTATTTAGTGACAAAAGAATACGTCAAAATGTCAATAAAAAAAAAATTTAATTTTCGCGTGCAAGTTTTTTATGCGCTGCTAAAATGTAAATTTTTTACATGATAAGTCAGTTAAAAAAAATATACGAAATTTAAATTTTCAGATTAAATATATTATGTGGTATATTATATATAGTAAAAGTAAACGTTTGCGTAATGTCTGCAAAAAATTTGCTTTGAAGAAAAAAATTTTCTTTGGAGAGAAAAGAATAATGTTTAAATCACGAAGCTGAGCTACACGGAGAAAAATAGTTAGCTATTTCAGCTAATTTTTAGCTACCTTAGCTAACCTTAATTGCTATTATATGGATAGCAATTATTGTTAGCTAATGCAGCTAATAATTAGCTAAAATAGCTAATTTATTTTGCTAAAACAGCTAATTATTAGTTGTAATAGCTAAAAATTCGCTATCCATATAACAGCAAACTCACTTTTCTCCGTGTATAAAAGAACTAAAATTTGAATTATGATGCAATGAACTTGAAAAACCACATGAACAATGGAAATCGTGGTTTTCTTTTTTTTTATCTTGACTGACATTATTTAACTTGAATCCCGCAAGTGTATAATTAAAAGTGCAATGTCGACGACGAGCGGTCGTTATTTTTCAATTTCTGTCTCTATTTGTCACGTAGAATATTGAAGAGATGAACAATTTCGTTGCATTCTCGGAAAAATATACTTTTTTCTTAAAATTTTTTGTACCTTTTTATATGCTATTTTTAAAAAATTTTTTTGTGGTGTTATTATATTTATTTTTTTAAAAATAGTTACTATCGGATAGAAATTATGTTTGAATCAAATACTCTATTTTCTAAACATACACAAATTTTGGAGGTTATTATAACAATTATTATAATACATAATATTTAAAATTTATTATAAATAAAGTAAGTTTTAGTTAAAATAAATATTTACAGAGTACTTCTATTTTAATAAAATTTTCTAAGAAAAAATTCAATTGTTTAAAAAAATATTTAATCAAATTCTACTCTAAATTTTTTAATTTTCTATTATTTTTTCTCTTTTTTATTCTACATTTAATTATTTTCATAAATAATAAAAAGTTTACAGGAACTTAATTATCAACATTTTATGAGAATTCAATAATAAGAAACATTCAATTATTCAATAAATTATTTATTTTTTGTATTTAAATAATTGAATTCTCGTCGAATTTTCTGAAATAAAAATTGACTTGAATAGAAATTTTAGTTTTTATTTTCAAAAATATATTTAATATTGCATAATTCCCGAATAATCAAAATTTGATGTAGTCAAATATTTTTGAAAATTTTCAATGAATTTTTCCAAAAATGATTAAAAATAATTAATTTAAAGAAAAATTCTAGTTATATACAAATTTTAGAGAGAAAAAAAATAATGTTCTTCTTAGAAATTACATTGAGTTCAAAAATTAAAAAAAAAAATGTCGCAGAAATGTCAATTACTTTTATAAATAATAAAATTCTTCTCTAAAATTCAATTATTTTCAAAAATTCTTAGGAAAATATCAATTTTCTTCGAAAATTTTTCTTAATTCAATGATTTTTATATTGAGGTACTATTTTAATATAATTTTCCAGAATTCAGTTAGTATTTTTAAAAAAGTTTAAAAAATTCTATGCAAAAATTTAATTGTTTTCATAACTAATAAAGGAATTTGAGTTTCTATGGAATTTTTTTTATAAATTTGTTATAAATTTCTTCACAATAATTATTTAATTATTAATTTAATTATTTTTCTAAATTATAGAAATTTTTACAGAAATTCGTTTATTTACAAATGTTTTATAAATTTCTATGCAATAATTCAATTATTTTCATAAATAATATAAAAATTATCGCAGAATTTTGATTATCTTATAATATGATAATCGAATTTGTCAAAAAATGTAATTACTCTTGAAACTTTTATTAAAATTTGTCGAAAAAATTCAATTATTTAAAAATTTTTTGATATAATTCTTTATGAGATTTCAATTATTCAATAAATTAGTTATTTTTGTATTAAAATATGTGATTTTTATTTTATAACTTAATCGAATTTTTCGAAAAGTGTAATTGAGGAGCAAGTTTTCAAAACTTGATAAATCCATAATTTCTTATTTCGAGAAAATAAAACAAATGACTTTCCTCACATAACCAATAGAGTTAATTTTAAAATCAAAAATTTGTATTAATTTATTTTTACAACAATGTTTTTATATTTAAGATGTTCTGTTTTTAATTAAACATTATCATAATTAAGTGCTTTAAAGATTTTGGTAAATTTTTTCTAATCAAAAATATAAATATTATAAGTCATCTTGGTTATGTCAAAATGATTTTAAAATAAAAATTCGTTGTTAATAAAATTTTTTTTTTCTTAAATTTAACAGTGACAGATCGATTTTTGAGGTCCTTAAAATATTAAATTTATGCTTATCTCAATTTTTTAAAAAATGGATTTATCAGCTTTTGAAAATTTGCTCCTCAATTACACTTAAAATTTTTATTAAAATTCTTCGAAAAAATTCAATTAAGTACTTTAAAATTTTTTGATATAATTTTTTATGAGAATTCAATTATTCAATAAATTATTTATTTTTGTATTTAAATGTGTGATTTTTATTTTATAACAGTTTATAAAAATTGATAGCAATAAAAAAAAATTGTCGTAGAATTTTCTTTGCTGTTTCAAACAAATTTTTCTCGTAGTGTATAAAATATAATTTTAATAATAATAGTTATATAAGATAATGGTTATAAATAAAATTATAAAAATCCTGAAGTTACGCTCGACGCTGAGCATAGAAAACAATTATTTTTAAATAAAAAATCGTTATTATATAGTGGTGAAAATAAAAAACCTTTTCTATTGTCTTTTAAAAATTCCAAACCAAAAAAAAAATTCTCAAAAACGTATGTTTATAAAAAAATGTTATATGTAGGTAAAGAAAATTTGTTCCCTAATTGAAGGTAGAATGTCTACTTCCCCTCCGAATATGTCGATACTCATTAAGAATTAATACGATTATTAAATATATTTTATCAATTAAGAAACATACTTATAATGACCGTATAATGTCCCTAGTCTGTATATGCGTATTAGAAGGTTTGAAAGGTTTGAAAGCTCAGTTATAACGTCTGTATATGTTTGCGTCGATATAAGGCTTGGCTTTATCGTCAGTTCATAATAGAGTAAGCTTCGAGCTGTTACGAGTTAGAAAAACATTTCGGCCTTTCTTCTTTTTCACCCCCTAAATAATTAACAGAGCGTGCGCGTGAGCGTGTGTGAGAGAATTTAAAAAACAAAAATTTTCCCAAAATTTCATGGAAAAAAATGTCTAGTTTTATTGTGTCCATGAAGTTAATTGTCGTTAAATTACCAGTGTACTTGACAAAGACATTTAAAGAACTATTTTCATCCTGTTTGAAAGCTCGAAAGCGCCGATAATTTAAATTTCTTTTTTCGATCCTTCAACTCGTTCTCTTTCTCTCTCTATTGTAAAAATTTATCCCCCAAAAAAGGTGAAATAAAATATAGGTATTAATTAACCTAATTAGTAGCTAATTAAATTAATTTTATTTTTGTACAGTTTAAACACGAGTTTAATAATAATTTGAATATGGTTTTAATATAACAATTTAAATACAGTTTTAATACAAATATAAATATAGTTTTAATACCAAAATAAATAAAGTTTTAATACCAAAATAAATACAGTTTTAATACCAAAATAAATACAGTTTTAATACAAATATAAATACAATTCTAATACTAACTTAACAACAATTTTAATACTAATTTAAACATCGAATTGAAATAAAATATTATTTAATTTATATATACAATTTAAATAAAAGTTTCATACAGATTTAATGTTGATTTAAAAAATAATTTAACCAAAAGTTTAATACTGATTTAAATATTGTTCAAATACTGATTTAAATATAGTTCAAATACTGATTTAAATATAGTTCAAATACTGACGTAAATATAATTCAAATACTATTTTAAATAAAAGTTTAGTACGGATTTAATACTCACAGAAATATAGTTGAAATATTCATTTTAAATAAAAGTTTAGTACGGATTCAATAGTGACAGAAATTCAGTTGAAATACTAATTTAAATACAAGTTTCACCCCAATTGAAATACATTTATTTTTCTAAACAAAAGAAATACAATATCCGGGGGATGTGTTCTAAAACAACAATATTCTAAAATAACAATTAATAACAAAATAGAAAGATAAAATTTACACTCTTGAAAGTGGAATACACGTTATCTTCGGTATGTTTCCTCAAAGACTCATTACTACAGTCGATAAAGCGCTCTTTCGGTTTGAAGACACGTGAATGAAAGAATATTGTGTGATGTGTGTAGTGTGTGACAAATTTCTTCTTGTTCTTGTTTTTGCTTTTTTTAATATAAAAAGTGTACACTGGAAGACAATGATAATTTCATCAGATCAACAAAGAAGCACAATATGCCAAGATATGACATCTTTTCCTTAAGATGGTAAATAAAATTCTATTGACTTAACAACATAAAAGAACAATGCTAATGGTGTACTGAACAAACGTGGCCAATCCCCTTCGATCAATGAAACTGACATTAAGTCACTATATTTCTGAAATATATACGCGCGCGTGACATTTGACAACTACGTGCCCCCCTCTCTCCCTCTTCTTAAAAAAAAACAACACGCACTTCTTAAATTTATTCCTTTATTATTAAGAAAAAAAATTTAGATTTCACTTTTCATTATTTTGTGTTATGTTCTATTTTATTAATTTTATTAATTTAATACTCTAACTAGCAAAACTATTTTCTTTTTCATTGTTACTTTCAAAAATTGCTTTTTCCAAATTTAATGAAAATTCTTAATTTCTTAAAAAATTTAATTTTTCTTATTCTTTCATTAAATGTATAATTATTTGAACAACTCGTATAGTAAATGCCAAAATATTTCTAACAGCAACTTGAAAATTAAAATTCAAAATTTATTTCAATGAAAGTTGGTAAAATTTTCAATTGTTTTAATTTTTTAAAATTATTTTCGGAAATAGAAGTATTTTTAAAAAATTTTTGTTTTCATTTTTTCAAGAAACAATTTTACGAAATTTGTGAATTAAATTTTTCAAAACTTTAATATTTTTTGTTAATTACAAATTTAAAAACTTATTCATAATTATTTTTCCCGAGAAATTGAAATTTCAAATAATTTCAATGAAAAATTTCATAATATTTAATTATTTCTATAAGTTTCAAATGTAATTCTGCCAAAATTCAATTTTTTTTAGAATTTTTGAATGAAATTATTGAAAAACTTTAATAATTTTTACAGAAAAATAATGTTATTAACAATTATATATTATTATTATATATTATATATTATTATTATATATTATATATTATTATTATATATTATATATTATTATTATATATTATATATTATTATTATATATTTAAATGTGACGCGCTCCGAAGAAAGGTACCTAATAAGAAAACGAATTATAGGTTAGGGTCGTGTTAGATTTCTCTTGTTTAAAAGTTTATTTTTAATTATTTGAATTTGAAACTAATTTTTATTGAATATTTTGAATATAATGAAGACTTGAAAATCAATAATTTTAAATTGATAATTGATTTTCTTTCTGTATTTTTACTTGAAAATTTAAAAACATAACCTCAAATTTTTTGTTTCTTAGGTACCTTTCTTCGGATAGTGATAGAAATATTTTTAAACTTTTTCTTTCCTTACATTTTCAAGGAATTTAATTTAAAAATCTATGAAAATTTAATTAATTCTTAAAATTCCCGTTACAACGGTTTTAATATTTAATTACTTTTAAAAATGTTAACTGAAATTTTCGTTCAATCAATTCCTATCAAAATTTAACTACAAAAATTGAAATATTTAAATAGAATAATTTTTGTAAATTCATAAAATGATAAGTGTCGCGATCTGAAGAAAGGAACCTTAGAAGCAAATCACTTTAAGGTTATGTTAGTGTAACTTTTTTGTTGATTAAAAGTTTCTTTTTTCGTTTTTGCAAATTAAAATCAGTTTTTATTAAATATTTTAGTTGTACTGAAAACTTAAACATTTATGAATCCAATTGAGAGTTGATTCTTTTCTTGTATTTTTATTTAAAAAATTACAAACATAACCTATAATTTTTTGCTTCTAAGGTCCCTTTCTTCAGATCGCGTCACATATAATTTTAAAAATATAATTATATTTATAGACAATTTTTAAAGTGGAAAAAATAAAATTCTTTAAAATAAAAAATTTTACACAATTTCAAATTGTTTCAATTTGTTAAAAAATTATTATTGTGAATTCAAGTAATAGTAGAATGATAAAAGAATTCAATTCTCAGTATTTTGAACAAGTAAAAGTTGCATTTGGTAAAAATTACAATTTTATTATAATGTAATATTAAAAAGTTTTTAGTAAATCAGTGAATTTTTCAACATTAATTGCAATTAAATCTATATAAATTTCAATGCAATATTATTTTTTGTACATCAATTCCTCTAAAATTTTTAGAAAATAAATAATAATTGAAATTTTGACCCTTTTATTAAAATAATTTTAACCAATTGAGTTTTTTGCATAAATTGAACGAAAATTTGTGGTTATATCAGTGAGTGAATGTACTTTTAAGTTATGAAATAAAATTTTTTAAAAATTATTTTTTTTATATTTAAATTATTTGTTTTATAAACAAATGCTATTTTAAGCGCTTTCTACATTCGATAAAAAAAAAGTTTTTTTGGTAAATATTCTTTAGAATTTAGGTAAAGAAAAAGTTAAAAGACATTTTAGGCCGAATAATCTCAACTTTTTTATTAAATTCAAGCAAAAAATTTAAGCAAACAATTAGTTAAAACTATTTTAATATAAAAGGGTTCAAAAATCTTCAACTTCAATTCAATTATTATTTTCTGCAATATTCAACTAATATTCTTTTTTACATAAATTATTTTTAATAATTTTTCAAAAATTTCTTTGATAATTTCAAAATTTATTTGTTTACAAACCAATTTTACTAAATTTTGATTATTCTGGAATTCTTCAATTAAATATTAATATCTCAGAAAATAGAAATTCCAAATAACTTCAAAAAAATTGAATTAAACTGTTTTTAAAAAAAATTAATTCTCCAGAATTATTAATTAAAAGTATGAAAAATTCATATTTTCGAAGATTTCAATGTGAAACCTTTTCAAAATTCAATTTTTTCTAATAATCGACGCTATAATACTTTTAATATTCAATTATTATCTAAAAATTTTAACTAAAATTAATTTTTAAATCAATTTATATTGGAAAATTCAACCAGAATTCAATTATTTAAAAAAAAGACATTCTCATGTGATGAGAACGTAATAAATAATTTGTTGAATAATTAAATGTCTTTTAAAATTGAATTTTTAAAGAATTTTATCAACAAATTTTTGAAATAATTGAATTTGCTTTTGACGAAATTTAATGCAAATTTTAAGAATAATTTCAATTTTCGAGGAATGAGTTTTATTATGTATGATGAAAAATAATTGAATTCTTAGTAAAAAAAAACCTCTTTCTCTTTTGTCACATTTTTTACATAGAAAAGAAAATATTTTTCACATTTCCTTCGCCCCTCTTTTAGGAGTGTAACATAATTTGTGAACGATTCCCTATATTACCTACTTACTTAATTTAATTCGTATTTTATTCATAACATTTTTTATAGGGGTATTAAAAAGGAAATTGATTCTCAACTAAATAAGAACACTCAATTTATTAACAAAAATATTTAAATAAATTCAGTTTTAATTTAAGACTTTTAAGATATTTTAAGATATTTTCTTATTTTAAGAAAATGAGATTTTAAGAGCGGAGCAACTAATTAAATGAGGTAAAGAAATTCAACTACTATTGGGTAGTAGAGTGACAAGTAGTTAAATTAATTACTTTTTCATTTAATCTAATACTGTTTGTATAGTAAATTTTACTACTTTTTATGTAGTTAAAAATTTAGAAGCAGCAACTAAGAAAGGTAGTTAAATTTTAAAAATAACTACAAAATCTTGTTGCACCAACAACATTCTTAATTATTTTAACTACTTTTTGATGGTTAACATAAGTTTTTTAAAATATCTTTGGCGACTTATCGAACTAAGAATAAGAGTAGTTAAAAAGTAGTCAAAATTACTAAGAATTTTTTTGATTGTGTTCAGTATAAAAAAGAAATAAAACAAAATACTTTTCCCAAATATGAACTCGCTGAATATTTAACTAACAATTGTTGACTGTTTTACATATATTTATATAGTTTGTAATGAAAAATTTATCAAAAATCAATTATTTAAAAAACTTTTTATTAAAATTATTTCTAAAATTTGTATTATTTTACATTATGTACGAAAGGGATTAGTTAATTAGTTGCCCGTTTATATGTATAAGTAAATTAATTACTTTAATAAAAATTAAAATACTTAAAATTCTTTAAAACAATTCATAATTATTTTCGAAAATTTAAATAGAATTCTTTCGCATGAATTCAATATTGTTTTCATAAATAATATGGTTCTTCCATGAATTCAATCAGGCTTGACGTGATTGTAAAAAAATTATTTATCTTTAAATGTTTAAAAGATAAGCATTTAGAGATCATTGACATACATCTTATGCTTCTAGGGATATAGTCTTGTGAGACACAATCTGAATAAAAAAAACCAAATTTTTATATATCAAAATATGACGAAAAAAGGGGGCAAGTTCCAATTCTCCAAATTTGCGTGAAACAAAATTTTGCTAAACCGAAAAAGTGTATAATTTTAATATACAAAATGGCGCACATGTAAATATTAAAAATTGATTTTGACGCACGATTTGATAAGAAAAGTTGTATGCCTTCAAATAGTGGAATAAAATAATACATATCGGGATGTTTATGATATCGATTGTACATCTTTGGTCGTAAAACATTCGAGATAACAACAGTGACAAAGCCATTTTCTTATAATTGCCAGTCATCTTAGCACAAACATTCTTTTTGAATTAACGTACATTGTATTATATTGTTTCTATAAATGTCAATTAGTCCAAAAAAAAACGGCGAAGAAAAACTCTAATAATAGAGAGAAATTTATCGAGTCATTTTTTCATTAATATTATTGAAAAATAGTTATTAATTTGTTAAGTTGATGCGATCATTCGTTATTGTCAAAATATTTAATCACATGCAAAAAAGGGATAATAAACTTATAATAAAATTATCCAAAGAATTGGAAATTTTAAAACTTTCACTAGACTTACCCACATTTACAAGTCATTTTCTTAAAAATTTTTGTTCGTTTTGTTTTAATTATTTGTTATTTTAATTAAGAAATTGTTAAAATTAGCGAATTATTTTAATTACCCTTAAAAATTAATAGTAATATTTGTTTAATTTCACGAAAGTTTTTGTTCTAAACGATCAAATTGTTTCTTTAAAAGAAAAATTTACCATCCATAAAGTGCAGAACGATTGTGAAAAAACTATATATTTTCCATGGAGAAAACAATAAAATATTTTTTGTTCAAAAATGTTTCTTTCTAAAACTATACTTATTGATTTTAAAAAATACATTTTTTATGCAAATTCTTTTTGTACATTTTATAGAAAAAAAAAATTGTAATGCAGAAAAATATTTTCTTCTACAGCGTTGATTTAATGATCATTGTATATATTTCACCAACGTAACATTTAGGTCTATTCAACAAAATAAATTACAATAACAAAATAATAAAATATTTTGAAACTACATAAATTTTTCTTGATTTTAGTAAACATTATTATTTAGTATTATTAATTATTTATTTAATATTAATTTTTAAAAAAATCAATATTTTTTCCTATTTGCCTTTTTTCCTTTCTTAAAATTATATAATAAAATAACAGTAATTCAAGGACGTTTATATATAGAAAATACTTTGCAATGTTTTTTCTCTTTTTTATATATGAATAAATATGGTTTTATATAAATGAGATTTTGTAGAGAAAATAAAGGTATATTGCATAAAAATTAAATGTGAACCATTGGGAAGCAAAAGAAACATTTAAAATTCAAACTCATATTTGTATAGAAATTTCATAGAATTTGTTTTTGTAATTCAAGGAATAAAGGTGTGTTCAATGACATTGACTCACAGACTAGTACAATTTTTTTTACATAATGTTCTCAGCTATTGTGGTGACGCGCGTAAATTACGGTATATTTTTCAAGATTGATTTTATTTCTTTATTTTATTCAGTTATTATTAATTTATTTATTACTATTATTAATCTATTTCTATATTTATTTTATTTCCCTATTTACTTTATTCATTTTACTTGTTTTATTATTTATTTTTTTATTATTATGGATATTAATTCTTTCTGCTATTGCTATTTTTCCACTTTCTTTGAATTTATAAAGAGATTTCGCAGTATTTTCCTTGCTATAATTAAATTTTAATTTATGTACATTTATATGTTTTTGGAAAAATATTTTACTACTTAAAAAGAGAAACAAATAGGTATATAATTCTTGATAGAACAAAGCGCGGTGACTCAAATTTTTTTTATAGAAAAAAATAATAAACACAGTGAATGAATTAAACTTATATTATAAATATTTTTTTTGGCAAATATTTTATTGTTTAGAAAGAAACAATAAATAATAGAAATATGGTAAATAATTAATAATTAATTAATACTTAATTAGTTTGTTTCAGTTCGATATCATATTAGTAAGAAAATTATTCGCCTATATAAATATAATGATACAAGTAAAATTGCCGTTAAAATTGTTTATTTTAATAACATGTTTATACTCTGTGAATCTATTTAATAGTCTACCTAAAATTATTCGGACTAATAGATAATAATAATAATAATAATAATAATAATAATAATAATAATAATAATAATAATAAAAGGCAATAATGATAATATAAATACATTCATCATAATATGTACACATCATTTAAAAAATAATAAGGCAGTTTTCTTTATATGATTTATGAGCATTCGAATTTCCTATAATTTGCTTTCATTTTAACGCATTAATTCTTAATTAATAAAGCATTCATTTGAAACTATCCGAGAGAAAATAGTGGTTTTGAAGAATAGATCTTTCATTTAAAAAAAAGAATATTTTGGGTTGGAAAACAATAACAGGACTCGGATGTTATGACTTTTTTCGACTATTTTCAAATAATGCGACTTTTATCGACTTTCATTAATAAATTGCAAGTTTTTCGTCTTTTCTCTCAAATTTTGCGCCTAAATACAATATTTTTGGTATAAAATGCAACTTATTTCGATTTTTATGCCATGCAAAGTATAACTTACTATAGACAAACTTTTGGATGTTTATTTTTCAATCAGTTTTCTAATTAAATGTTTCAAAATATTACAATTAAAAAGATTTTGAATAATTAAAAATCTGTAAAATTTAATTAAAAACTAAATCATCTTTTCAAGTGTTTTATTCCAATTTTTCAAATTTAACTTTTCAAGAATTTTAATTGAAAATTTTTGAAATAATATTAAATTATCAAAAATTATAATAAATAATCTTCAAGTGTAGATTCAATAAAAATGAAAATTAATGAAAAATAGGTTTTAAAAATAATATTAAAATAGTTTAGAAAAGAATAATTTTCTGAATTATTACTTTCTAATTTTTTTAAATTCAATTATTTTCAATATTTTCGAAAATTAAAATTCATACACATATTAATAAAAATAAAATTGTTCAAAATTATTTTCAACATTTCGGAGAAAATAATCATATATTTCAAATTTTCAATTAAAATTCTTGAAAATAATTTTGTTTTAAATTATAAAAAAATTTTCAATTATTTCTGAAAAATCATACATTACAATATTTAGAAAAAATTAATTCTTACAATTGTTTTATTACAATTTTTTAAGATTCAATTACCTTCGAAGTAAATAGAATTTTTTTTAAATTTACTACTTTAGATTTTTTCAGAAATAATTTATTTATAATTACAATCTTTTGAAAAATTTGATTTGTTTTTTTATATTTTTAGAAAACTTAATTATTTTTCAAAAGATTATGACAAATTTTGAATTATTTTTTAAACGTTTTACTAAATTTAAATCAGCTTTGAAAATATTTGACTAAATTTCAATTTTTAAGACATTTTTTAATTATATCTAATTGTAAAACTTTGTTGTATTTTCAATAGATTGTTTAGAAATATTTTTAAAAAGTTAATTTATACGAATTTCTTTGTTAAAATTTTTGAAAATTTTCTACCTTAATTAATATTTTTAAATAGAAAAATGGACGGATTGAATTATTATAAAAAATTTGATTTTTTTTATTTAAATAATTGAATTTTTGAAGAAATTGCAAAAAATGATTGAAAATTCATATAGATAATTGATTTAGAGATGAAGTTTAGTTAAAAATTGTAGAAAGTAATTAAATTTATAAAAGGGTTATAGTTTTAATTTTTAGAAATTATTAAATTTGAAAAGTTGAAATTTAAAAAATTTTATTTTCTGTGAATAAAGAAGTAAGAAGTATTTGAATATTTATTTAGCAAAATTATAAAAGTTTTGATTAATTTGAATTTTTGTGACAGCCAGTAATTAAATAATCGACTTTTTTTCTATTTTTAATCGACTAAAACGACTTTTTTTGTTCGTTAAAGTCGATCCGAGGCCTGCAATAATTAAATTTTAAAAGATTTTTAAATTAAATTTTTGAAAATTTAAGCGAAGCAAAGGTTTTAAAATATTTTTTTTTTAATTAAGAATTACATTATTTTCCTTTAAAAATTCTTAAAGTTTTAAATATTTTTATTAAAAAATTCAACAAAAAAATTAAATTTTCGAAGAATTACAACTACAAATTTTAGAAATATTTGAATTTTATGAGATTTTCCATTGAAATTATTTGAAATTTTAACTGCAGTTGTAAATTAAATAAGAATAAGTTTTTAAATTTTTATTTAACAAAAAGTATTAAATTTTTGAATAATTGCAGCGATTACGAAAAACTGTTTCTTGAAAAACTGTTATTTAAAATTTTTTCAAAAAATTATTGTATTTCCGACAGCAATTTTAAAAAATTGTAACATTTGAAAATTTAATCCAATTCCATTGAAATAAATTTTATATTTTAATTAATTTTTATTTTCGAACAATTATTCCAGTGATAATCGAAAGTTCAATTATTAATATTAAAAAAATATCTTACACTCAAGTTGTTAGAAATATTTTGACGGTTTCTACACGAGTAGTTCAAATAATTCTTATATTTTTTTAATTTAAAGAAAAACAGTTGGAAAATTATATTTTTTAAGAAATGAAAGAAAAGAAACAAAAAGAAAATCTTAATTGAATAGCAATGAACAAATGAAAAATGGGAAAATTGAAGTAAATATTTAAACTTTATGAAAGAAAATCATCTCTAGGACTGATAGACACACTATAAAAAATTTCGACTTCATATATTTTTCCTGTTTATATACTGTCAGTTTGAAGTACCAATTTTCCCGTTGGCGCGAATATTGAACTATATACATAGGAAATGATGTAAGCGATTAAAAAAAACGCTTGTCCGCCACCCACTAACTACAAATAGAAAAAAAAATATGAAAAATCGAAGAAAAGGTCAGAAGTTTATTTTGTTTCTAATTATATTTACACTTCTTGAGACGTTCGTCTAGATGTACGGAGGAAAAATTACAGCTACAAATGAAACTATAATTTTGTTTATATTTGTTTTCTTTTTTATATATTTTTTGTTTACACATATCGATATTAATAAATATTTATATTTATGAATTAATTTATTATGCATGGAGAAGTTAATTGTTTTTTTTTGTTTATTTTACAAAAAAAATCTATTTCTCCATTTATTAGTTAAATTATATTAATTTATAAAGTTTCTAAAAAAACATGTGATATTACCGCAGGGGAAATTTGTTGTATTTCACGTTTAGCACACGTCAACTTTATGAAAAGTTTGATACGTGTAAATCAAGGATTTTTAAATGTTAAATGAGAGTTAAAGTAGCTTTGTACTTTCGATTGACCATCGAACCTAAACGATTCTTTAGTTACATACGTCACGTGTCTATTATACATATAGTATTTTAGTCCTTGATTCATAACTCTACCAAATAGAAGCTAAATGTGAAAGAAAAATTAAAATTTGTATAAAGTTGATAATAGATTATTTTTTAATCTCATATGTTGGGAAAATAGTTTAAGTAGGGATCTTATTTTTATGCCAAACATAATCAGTGTTTTTACTTTTGAGAAAAGAATTTGATCATTTCACTGTAAAAACACTGCAAAAACAAGCATTTTAAAATACATTATAATCACTTTTAAAACGATTAAAATATCTTATTTTTTCATCTTCTATCTTAGAAACTAGTGCATTTTAAGATGCTTTGGATAAATTTTTGGAAACAACTTAAGAGTGACTACCAAAGTATTTTAAAATAAGATGCCTTCTTTTTACAGTGTTGAAGCATATTTGTTACGTCTTGGTTTGAGCATAACATAAATAATCTTTAATAAAATATTTAAATTTAATGAATAATCTTCAAGTCTAGATTTTCTTCCATTAGCAGCTTGGAGTTACTTTCTTTTGGTTCAGTTGTACAATTTTTGAAATTTAATTTAAAAGAAATTGAAATTGTTGTCGAACTGCAAAAACAGTTCAATAATCTGAAAATAAAAGATTAAACAATATGGAACGAAAATAAATGAAGTGAATTTATTGTTTGTTACAGCGAGAGCTCACACGATCACGATTGGATGATCTGTGAAGTTGAACGATTTGGCAGAAGAAGCAGGAACAGTGGCATTGCCAAGAGAAAATCGTGGAGACGAGCAGGAAGAAAGGAAGGGAGGTGACCATTCACCCCACATGGACGCCACCCTTAAAATTCTCCCCAAACCCCCCACACCGGATATCCTCAATTTATTATCTATCCGCGGAATATCCCACCTGACAGGAGTGAAAACTCTTGTTAATCCTCGCGGTCGACAATCAAGGACAAGATCGACCGCGAATAATTCACATCATAAACTTTTTCTCGTTCCACTAAAAAATCGTTACTATTTTCAAAATCAAAATTCAAAAACATCCAATTGTTGCTGTCTTAGAAATAAATTGATCTTCATTGCTGGCAGTGAAGTGTTGTCCAATAATAACGGAAATAATAGATTCATTGATTCTAAATATTTGCAATTTTCCACATCACTTTTTCATCATTTGAATATTATTGATGCATTTTGCAAATGTTCTTCATTATTTCGTGACGGAATTAATATTATAGAAGAGCATTGTCATTTTTCTAATTCACAACATATCGTCGTCAGAAGAATCCGTCCAAAATCGACCAAGAAAAATACGTTTTTTAGGCGATTTGAACAATGTCGCGGACTGCTGCCACACGCCCCATGCAAGGTGAGTTTTTCTTGTTCTTTCATATTTGCTAGAAACAGAGAAATGTTTCTCTATTTTATATATTAAAACACATTTCAAAGCGATGACTTTTGGATAATACAAAATAATAATAAGAACTTTTAAAACAAGTCCAAAAATGATTATATCTGATAAGTTGTTTGCAATCTATGAACCAGAGCTCTCTTTCTGATTGATATCATCAAGTTAATGTTTGTCATCAGTACTTGAATTCTTTCTTAGCAACATTTGGTGTTCCACGAGGATCAAATCTAGGTCCAGATTTATTTATTATTTACAGGAATGATATTAAATGTATTATTAGGTTAATAAATTTTGTGAACGATAAAAATGGTATAAATTAACTTTAAATCGATCTTAAAATTTATCTTCGCTATTTCTCGGCATATAAGAAATTTATTGGTCCCCTTCGGTTTCGAGTATGAAAAAATTTTCATATTTATAAACAAAATTCCATAAGGACAAAAGGTTTTAAAATTTAACTCAAATCCAGAAAATTTTGGAGCCACTATACATATACTACATCCAGAGAAATGGTATCGAAATGTCTCCCAGAGAATTAGTTATAAATAATTAATTTGATAGTAAAAAATTAGTCACCAATTCCAACGTATTATGTAAAAAAATTTTAAAAAATTATGGAGTTAATAGAAATATTTTTAAATTCCACTGAATATATGTAATTAAATTTGTTAAAGAATTTCATTAGAAACTTTTTAACAAATAGAATTTTTAAAGTATTTAAATTTAATAACTGATTAATAATTGAATTTTATAAAAAGTCACATTCTAATGTATTCATATTTCTAACGGCGAAGATTAATAATAAAAATTTTTATTAGTTAATTTTAAAAAATATACATACTTAAAATTGTTTATTAATACTGAACTTTCGCAAATTTTCTTTTAAATCTGATAAATAAGCTTGTTTTAATTTTTCAATTATATTGTTTCAGGATAATTGAATTTTTATAAGGAAATAATTAAAAAATTTTAAATAATTGAAATTTCTTTACATTTTTTGAAAAATAATTGAATTCTTTTAAAGAATTTTATTTAAATTTTTTGAAAATAATCAAGGAAAGTTGGTGACCGTAATTATAATTTTATTTTTAAAATTTAAAGTCCCTATTACAGTTTCAAATGAATTTTTTGCTTATAAAAATTATATTATTCTATTCAATACATAATTATAATAATTGTACTTACCTTAAATTTTTGTAACTTCAAATTTCTGAATGTTTATATAAATTATATTTATTTATATCTTGAGGAAATTAAATGTTTATTACTTATTAAATAAATAATTAATTATTACTGTTTTATTATTTTCAAAAATTTTAATAAAATTCATCACTAGAATTAAATTATTTTGATAAATAATATCATTTTTTGAAAGAATTGAATTACTTTTTTAAACAGTAAAATTCTTTGCAGAAATTCAATTACCAATATAATTTTAATAGAATTGAAAAATTAAATTCTCAATCCTTATTAATAAAATCAGACGTCTGTTTAAAACTTCAAAATTTTAGCATAAATAGTTGTTATTGACATCAAGGATTCCAGAAATAATCTTAAAAATTTTAATGTACAGTACCGGCCAAAATTGTCAGTCCACCCATTTTTGAAAGAATGAAAAAATTTTTTAACATAAAATTTATGAAAACTCAAACTTTTTTTTGATTTATATTTTAAAGACGATAAAATTTTGAAAAGAATAAGACCTCACAGAAGTCATTTGGCAAATATTTTTTCAAGATATTCTTAAAAAAACCGTCATTTTCAATGTTTTAGAAAAATTTGAATAATTTCTAAAATAATGAACGCTTTTTAATAATCTAAGGCTTATTTTAAAGGTCATTTTCTACGGAATAAGAATTACTTATTGGCATTAATCTGTAATTTTTTTCTTGAAATAATCATAACGTCAAAGTTGGGCAAAAAAAAGTAAAAATTTGAAATACATTTTTTATACTAAAAACTATTCTACTAGAACATATATAAAACATGATATCTTATAGATTTTTCAAGAAATTTTAATAAAAAAATATGTTTGGATTTCAAAAATTATTTTTTTTTTAATAATAATATTATTTCAAATTTTTACAGCAAGTAAAAAATTACGGTTAATGCCTATAAGTAATTTTTGTTCCGTAGAACATGACCTTTAAAATAAGCCTAAGATTATTAAAAAGTGTTCATTATTTTAGAAGCTATTCAAATTTTTGTAAAGCATTAAAAATTACGATTTTTAAGAATATCTTCTACAAATTTTGGTCAAATCTTATTCTTATTCTTTTATTCTTTTTTATTCTTTTCTTTCTTATTCTTTTCAACATTTTATCGTCTTTCAAAATCTAAACAAAAAATTTTTTTAGTTTTTATGAATTTTATGTTAAAAATTTTTTTTCTTTCCTTTTTAATGGAAAGCTTTTAAAATACCTGTTTAAAAATGGTTTTTATGTCAAAAAATCGAGAAAAATAGAATTGATACTAATTACTGTTAATCTTAATCCAAAATTATTTGGGACATGTTTACACTTATTACAGTAGGTGATATTTCAACCTAATAACATTTATTTGAAACAAATAAGAAGTCTTCAGCAGGCTTTGAGTCTTTACTCAAATTTAGCACCCTTCGATTCTTAACATTTTTTAAGAATCTGAAAATAAATATGTCAATTCCTTTTTATGCTCTTTAAATATTGAGATTATTTCAAAGAAAACTAGTAGACTATAATCTTCCAATCTATCTGTGTATTAAATCATAATTTCACTGTAAAATTTTTTGAAATATTATCAAATACAGGAAGCAATTTTTTTAAAACAATTTTTTATAACTTTAAGAGATTTGAAGAAACATTACTTTTGTTGAAAAATATTTTGTACACAAAACTAAACAGAAGGTTCAATAAAATTTTGTGTCATAGAGGAATCATTGAAATATTATTTCTAGATTTTAATAAAACTTTACGATCCACAAATATTTGTGGATTCTATTAATAATTCTTAAATAATGTTCAAGTAAACGAAATCTTTTGTCGATATAAATATATTTATATAATACAGTTAGAAACTTTAAATTTTATTTTTTGATATGTGATACTATTTACTCAGTACTATTTTCAATAAAAATTTTAATAATTCATTGGAGAGTTCAATTATTTCCATAAATAAAAAATATCATCAGAGGAATTTTCAATTATTTTCCAAAAAATTTTATTTAAATAAACTCCTTAACCTTCGCGCTACCGGCTGGCCACACGGTGTGGCCAAGTGATACATAATGTTTTATATCTGCTCGAATTTTGTATCAATCGAATCGCCATTTTAACTCACTGAACCAAATTTTATCTACTTTCGAAAAAAACAAAAATAAATTTTTTTCTTACATTTCTTCTTGTTTATTTATAACAATTCAAAAAGTATGTACAAGAATACTGAAAATTGACCGGGTGTTTTTTTTCGTATACTGCAAAAAAATAAAAATAAATCCATTAAACTTGAACAGTAAAATTGTTTTATATCAATAAATACAATATATTTTGATATTACAATACATTTTTTATTTGTTTAAACAAATTATTGTTGTTATTTTCCAACTTTTTCCAGAATGCACCTAGAAAGTTCGGGGTTTTTCCTAATTTTGCAATTTATTAAATCTTATATGATTGTAGATAAAGAATAAAAGTTAAATAAAAATTGAACTATTGTTTAAACAATTTTTAAACAAATTATTGTTGTTACTTAGCAACTTTTTCCAGAATGCACCTAGAAAGTTCGGGTTTTTTCCTAATTTTGCAATTTACTAAATCTTATATGACTACAAATAAGGAATAAAAATTTTATTATTATTTAAACAATTTTTAAACAAATTATTGTTGTTATTTACCAACTTTTCGCAGAATGCACCTAGAAAGTTCGGGGTTTTTCCTAATTTTGCAATTT
Organism: Leptopilina drosophilae; assembly: GCA_032873175.1. Taxonomy (NCBI): domain Eukaryota; kingdom Metazoa; phylum Arthropoda; class Insecta; order Hymenoptera; family Figitidae; genus Leptopilina; species Leptopilina drosophilae. The sequence goes on from CM065483.1 coordinate 22,387,593, forward strand.
ACTAAATCTTATATGACTACAAATAAAGAATAAAAATTTGATTATTATTTAAACAATTTTTAAACAAATTATTGTTGTTATTTACCAACTTTTTCCAGTATGCACCTAGAAAGTTGCAGTTTTTTTCTATTTTTGCAATTTACTAAATCTTATATGATTGCAGATAAAGAATAAAAATTTGATTATTATTTAAACAATTTTTAAACAAATTATTGTTGTTATTTACCAACTTTTTCCAGAAAAATTGTTTAAATAATAATCAAATTTTTATTCTTTATTTGTAGTCATATATGATTTAGTAAATTGCAAAATTAGAAAAAAACTGCAACTTTCTATGTGCATTCTGGAAAAAGTTGGTAAATAACAACAATAATTTGTTTAAAAATTGTTTAAATAATAATCAAATTTTTATTCTTTATCTGCAATCATATAAGATTTAGTAAATTGCAAAAATAGAAAAAAACTGCAACTTTCTAGGTGCATACTGGAAAAAGTTGGTAAATAACAACAATAATTTGTTTAAAAATTGTTTAAATAATAATCAAATTTTTATTCTTTATTTGTAGTCATATAAGATTTAGTAAATTGCAAAATTAGGAAAAACCCCGAACTTTCTAGGTGCATTCTGCGAAAAGTTGGTAAATAACAACAATAATTTGTTTAAAAATTGTTTAAATAATAATAAAATTTTTATTCCTTATTTGTAGTCATATAAGATTTAGTAAATTGCAAAATTAGGAAAAAACCCGAACTTTCTAGGTGCATTCTGGAAAAAGTTGCTAAGTAACAACAATAATTTGTTTAAAAATTGTTTAAACAATAGTTCAATTTTTATTTAACTTTTATTCTTTATCTACAATCATATAAGATTTAATAAATTGCAAAATTAGGAAAAACCCCGAACTTTCTAGGTGCATTCTGGAAAAAGTTGGTAAATAACAACAATAATTTGTTTAAATAATTTTTTAATAATACTTATGACTCGTTTCAGTAAATATTGCAATATTCATAAAACATTATTAAAATACAGTATTTGTATTAGCACATAATTATATACAAAAAGTTTGATGAATTTTAATCGTTTTGGGAACATAAAAGTAAAATAGCGTTTGGCCACACCGTGTGGCCAGCCGGTAGCCCGCGTATACAAAAATCTTTGGTAGCGCGAAGGTTAAAAGAAATGAATTATTTTCAAAAGATTAAAAAAAATATTTACATGAATTCATTTATTTTGAATAAAATTTTAATGAAATTCTTCACAATAATTTTCAATTATTTTCAAAAAGTGTGATAAAATTCTCTATAAGAATACTATTATTTTCAAAACAGTTTTATATATCTAAATAAACTCCTTACAAAAATTCAATTATTTTCAAAAAAGTTCATTTTAAAAAGAATTTAAGGTTTATTAAAAAATTTTCACGTTAGTGAAGTTCACAACGTTTATAATCAACGATTTTAGAAAAAAATTATTTTTTTAAGCAAATTTTGGTAAAGAAAAATAGTAAAATTATTTTTTTAAATAATGATTCACAAAAAAAAATATTTATGAACAAAAAATGTCATTTTTTGGTAGGAAAATAAATTTTTTTCTTTCAATCGTTGATCATAAACGTTGCAAACTTCACCAACGTAAATTTTCATTAATTATCTCCAAGGATTCAAATATTTTTTTAAATAATAAAATTCTTCGCAAGAATTCAATTATTTTAAATACAAAATAAACACTAGAAAGAAATTAAATATATTAAATAATTTTTATAAAATTATTCAAAACAATCAAGTTCAATTATTTTCAAAAAATTTTCTCAATTCAATGATTTTCAATATCTACTATGTAGTTTATTTAAATTTACCAAAAAATTAAAGGTTTGAATTTGAAATTTTTTAAAAATCTTAATTGCTATAGAATAATAATAATATTAAAATTTTTATTTAAAAAAGAATTTATTGGTGTTTTTCAATAATTTTACAATTAAGGAAATTCGTGAAAAATTTAATAGAACAGTTTTTTGAGTATCTAATAATTTTTTAAAGTGTTGATGGACATAAAAATAAAATTATAAATAAAAATGATTTGATTTTTATATCATTAATTTTATTATTTAAACAACTCGTATAGTAAATGCCAAAATATTACTAACAGCAACTTGAATTAAAATTCAAAATTTATTTCAATAAAAGTTGGCAAAATTTTCAATTATTTCAATTTTTGAAAATTATTTTTAAAAATAGAAGTAATTTTAAAAAATTCTATTTTCATTTTTTCAAGAAACAATTTTATGAAATTTCTGAATTAAATTTTTCAAAACTTTAATACTTTTTGTTAAACAAAAATTTAAAAACTTATTCATATTTATTTTTCCTGAGGAATTGAATTTTCAAATAATTTCAATAAAAAACCTCATGACATATAATTATTTCTAAAATTTTCAAATGTAATTCTTTCAAAATTCAATTTTTTTTAGAATTTTCGAATGAAATTATTGAAAAACTTTAATAATTTTTAAAGAAAAATAATGTTATTAATAATTTTTTAAAACAAAATTGAAAGATTTTTAAACTTTTGCTTCCCTTAAGTTTTTAAGGAATTTAATTAAAAAACTTTTTAAAATTTAATTAATTCCTAAAATTCCTGTTATAACGGTTTAAATATTTAATTATTTTTTAAAATGTTAACTGATATTGTTGTTAAATCAATTCCTATCAGAATTCAACTACGAGAATTGAAATATTTAAATAGAATAATTTTTGTAAATTTATAAATGCTATAATTTCAAAAATATAATGATATTTATAGACAATTTTTAAAGAGGGAAAATAAACTTCTTTAAAATATAAAATTTTACAGAATTTACAATTATTTCAATTTGTTAAAATTATTATTGTGAATTTTTGTACATAAATTGTACATTTTTCTTTAAAAAATTCTAATTACTATTTTTCAAAAACCTAATTTTTAAAAAATTTCCAAATTAAATTTTTCAAATTTTAATAACTTTTGTTAAATAAACATTTAACTAATTATTGTTCTTTATTTTCTTAAAATTTCAAAATACTTAAAAATTTGAACTGCAAGTCTTCTAAAATGCAATTAATTTTCTAGAATTTTTTAATAATATTATTTAAAATTTAATTTTTAGGGAAACTAAAAAATTAAAACACTATACATTTAACCCTTTTTTACACACAGTCGGATTATGTCGATTATTATCATATAATTAATTTCATTCATTTATTTAATCAACCCTGTTGATGGACATAAAAGTCATTTAATTTTTATTTCATTAAATTGATTTATCAATTCAGATTTAGAGGACAACAAGAAAATAAATTTTATTTTTCTATGTGCAGGCCTCGGATGTTATGACTTTTTCGACTATTTTCAAATAATGCGATTTTTTTCGACTTTTATTAAAAAATTGCGATTTTTTCGATTTTTCTCTCAAATTTTGCGCCAAAATACAATATTTTTGGTATAAAATGCAACTTATTTCGATTTTTATGCCGTGCAAAACATAACTTACTGTAGACAAACTTTTGGATGTTTATTTTTCAATCAGTTTTTTAATTTAATGATTCAAAATATTACAATTAAAAAGATTTTGAATAATTAAAATTCTGTAAAATTTAATTAAAACTAAAACATCTTTTCAAGTGTTTTATTCCAATTTTTCAAATTTAACTTTTCAAGAATTTTAATTGAAAATTTTTGAAATAATATTAAATTATCAAAGATTATAATAAATAATCTTCAAATGCAGATTCAATAAAAATGAAAATATATAAAAAATAGGTTTTAAAAATAATATTAAAATAGTTTAGAAAAGAATAATTTTCTGAATTATTACTTTCTAATTTTTTTTAAATTCAATTATTTTCAATATTTTCGAAAATTAAAATTCATACACATATTAATAAAAATAAAATTGTTCAAAATTATTTTCAACATTTCGGAGAAAATAATCATATATTTCAAATTTTCAATTAAAATTCTAGAAAATAATTTTGTTTTAAATTATACAAAAATTTTCATTTATTTCTGAAAAATCATACATTACAATATTTAGAAAAAATTGATTCTTACAATTGTTTTATTACAATTTTTTAAAATTCAATTACCTTCGAATAAACTAAATAGAATTTTTTTTAAATTTACTACTTTAGAATTTTTCAGAAATAATTTATTTATAATTACAATTTTTTGAAAAATTTGATTTATTTTTTTATATTTTTAGAAAACTTAATTATTTTTCAAAAGATTATGACAAATTTTGAATTATTTTTTTAATGTTTTACTAAATTTAAATCAGCTTTGAAAATAATTGACCAAATTTCAATTTTGTAGACATTTTTTAATTATATCTAATTGTAAAACTTTGTTGTATTTTCAATAAATCATTTAGAAATATTTTTAAAAAGTTAATTTTTACGAATTTCTTTGTTAAAATTTTTGAAAATTTTCTACCTTAATCAATATTTTTAAATAGAAAAATGGACGGTTTAAATTATTATAAAAAATTTGATTTTTTTTAATTAAATAATTTAATTTTTGAAGAAATTGCAAAAAATGATTAAAAATTCATATAGATAATTGATTTAGAGATGAAGTTTAGTTAAAAATTGTAGAAAATAATTAAATTTCTAAAAGGGTTATAGTTTTAATTTTTAGAAATTATTAAATTTGAAAGGTTGAAATTTAAAAAATTTTATTTTCTGTGAATAAAGAAGAAAGAAGTATTTGAATATTTATCTTGCAAAATTATAAAAGTTTTGATTAATTTGAATTTTTGTGACTGCCAGTAATTAAATAATCGACTTTTTCGACTTTTTTTCTATTTTTAATCGACTAAAGCGACTTTTTTATTCGTTGAAGTCGATCCGAGGCCTGTAAAAATTAAATACCAGATAAAGTTTTAGATAGTATTTGAATACTACAAGCAAATATATCGTGATCTTTTGAAGTAATAGAATTTTTTTTATATTTGAATTTTTTATGTTCTAAATTTCTAATACATATTTAATTAAAGAATTTCCAAATAATCAAAATTTTGTAAAATTGAATTGTAAATTAATAAATGGATTTGAAAATTCTTAAATAACTTTTTCAAAAATCATTCAAAATAATTTATTTAAACCAGATTTCTTTTAATTCTAAAAAAATAATAATTGAATTGAAATGATAAAAATATGTAAATTTGAAAAGAATTTAATTATTAGTTTTATGAATAATAAAAATCTCAGGAATTCAGTTATTTTTTTTAAATTTTATTAATAAATATTAAAACTCGTCGTAGGATTGCAAATTATTTTTAATATACAATTTTAAATAAATTCTCTTGAAAAATGCAATTATTTTTTAGTATTTTAAAAAAATTCTTTGAAAACGACTTTTTTTGTTCGTTATTGTCGATCCGTGACCTGTATGTGCAATCTGATTGATTTTAAAATAACAATCTTTTTTCTCCGTATAATCAATATAATCAAACAGAATAAATCTAAAAAAAATTTCGAAAATTTGCGGACATTGTACGTCGTTATTTTTGTAGATATATACATTTAGCGCCAAGTGACGACGCTTCGAACTGACGTGAAAGTTCGTCAGCGACTAGACGACGTCAGCCTTGACAACTTGATGACACAGCGTCGCGACACTTTGTTTCTTGCGAATCTCATCTTTCGCCATTGTGACTCTCTCTCTCTTACTCTTTCTCTCCGTTAAATAAGAAAAAAAAGTACCATATTTTATCACAAGGAAAGATCACTTTGATAGATGATTAAATACAGGGAAATCTGACATACCGACGACGTCGCCGACGAACAACGACGTCGACGACGCCGACGCTAAAGCCGTGACTCAAGGGAGATGAGAAACGGGCAATCAGAAAAAGATAGCTTCACGTCCATACAGTGTGTATAAAATATATAGGGCTAATCACTCCCTTCTTTATACGAAGCTAAAAATCCTATCGAAACAAATAAAGAAATAAATGAAACGTGAATTGAAAACATGTCGTTCTTTAGAGACAATAAATTCACATCGAATATTCAAGGAACATGAAAGAATTTGTCGATTTAGCACGAGTGCAGGTGGCGAGAGAAGTTCACTTGTGGTGAGTGCGGCAAGTGCGGTGTGTGCGTCTCTATGTATAATAATTTGTCGTTAACCGAGGCAAAATGACAATGATCTGTTAGTTGCAAAAAAAAAAATAAATAGTTACTTTCGAAAGCATTCCCTCGCTATAGCTACTTTCATTTTTTTTCCAAACTTTCTACAATTCTTTGTTTATAAATTCCCATCGTCGAATATTTCAATAATTTTCAAAGAAATTAATCCAGAAAATGCAAGTGACTTTTGTGAAAGATACTTCCGAAAGTAACTACATCCGAATGTAAATCAGAAAGAAGGAGAAAATTAACACTCTTCCATTAATAATTGTGCAATAATCACTGTCGCCGCTCTGTCTACAATCGTTTGGTAAACGAAGAAGCGTTTTATCGATTGCCAGGTCCTACACCTTAAACTCTTCCTGACACTCTCGCTTTTATTTTATTTTACTTTTCTTTACAAATAGTCGATGAATTTAGAAGTACCTTTTATTTCGCCATGTCCTTTCTTTTTAATTTACATGAAATGTTTTTCTTTTCGGTTTTATTTTTCACTTTTTCTATATAGTTTTTTTTAATGCATGTTTACGGTATGCATATGGGTATAGGTATATGTGATAGGGTAACATTTATATATTACGTGATCGTTATATGAGACGACCTTAAAAGTATGTTTCACCTGAGCATTTGTATTGCACACCTTTAATGCAGATAACTGCATATTCTACTTTTGCGCGCTGTTTGACATCGCAAACTTGCATTCAATCATGTTTCTTTTAAGTATTTTTTTTTGTCACCTAGTCAATTATAGTAAAGATGAGAAACTGTGTAGTTTACCTATTTTTGAATATTATGCACTTAACCTCTTTTTTTTAAATATTTGAAAGTTTCATGTTTTACTCTCTTAATTTGATTCAGTTAAGAATAATAGTTTTTACTGACAATCAGTGACTGCCTTTTGCTTCTGAAATAGTAAATAATGGATTTTCGATGAGACTGAAGTCCACAACGTTTTTAAAAACGAAAACAAAAAAATAATGGGACTGTACTTTTATTTTTGATTGTAAATAATGTTATTTTTTGATAATTGAATCCTTAGTAACAACTGATTTCTTAAAAATTAAGGCAGATGAAAATTAGAGATGAATTTTATTTGAAACAAACTCTTTTTTGATTTTTCGTTTTTAAAAACGTTGCGAACTTCAACTTCATGATTTTCAGTACACAAATATAATGGAAAAATTAGTTCAACTTGACAAATTGAATGAGTAGAAATAATTGATTGGAACATGAGTTATTTTTCAACTGACAATCTATTATTTTTAACTACTTATTGTAAAACGTTAAGTGTTAAAATAAAACCAGAATGGATTAAAATAATCTGCAACAGTTTAATCCCTCTAGGAATAAATTAACATAAAAAAAGATTAAAATAATCTATTTTGGTGTTATTTTTAACTATGAATGAAATTTTATTTTAAACAAAACACCAAAGTCGATGATTTGTAAAAATTCAAGGATTTTAGCTTCTCCAGAGAGAATAGTAAGTTAGTTACTAACTTAGTTACTAACTAACTTAGTAACATAGTTACTAAATTCAACTGTATTCAAAATTTTTTTTAAATTCTCGTCAAAATTTCAATTCTCTTTATAAATAATAAAACTCTTCTCTGATATTCAATAATTTTACAAAATTTTAATAAAATTCTTGTCAAAATTTCAATTATTTTCAAAAGTTTTCTAAAATTCCATAATTTTCAATATCTACTATTTCAATAAAATTTTCCAAAAGAATTACATTATTAAAAAAATTTTTGAATAGTATTCTACGCAAACTTTCAATTATTTTTATAAATAATAAAACATTTACAGGAACTTAATTATAAACATTTTATGAGAATTCAATAATAAGAAACATTCAATTATTCAATAAATTATTTATTTTTTGTATTTAAATAATTGAATTCTCGTAGAATCTTCTGAAATAAAAATTAACTTGAATAGAAATTTTAGTTTTTATTTTCTAAAATATATTTAATATTGCATAATTCCCGAATAATCAAAATTTGATGTAATCAAATATTTTCGAAAATTTTCAATGAATTTTTCCAAAAATTATTAAAAATAATTAATTTAAAGAAAAATTCTAGTTATATACAAATTTTAGAAAGAAAAACAATAATGTTCTTCTTAGAAATTACATTAAGTTCAAAAATTAAAAAAAAATTTCGTAGAAATGTCAATTACTTCTATAAATAATGAAATTCTTCTCTAAAATTCAATTATTTTCAAAAATTCTTAGGAAAATATCAATTATCTTCGAAAATTTTTCTTAATTCAATGATTTTTATATTGAGGTACTATTTTAATATAATTTATTAGACGAATTCAATTAGTATTTTTAAAAAAGTTTTAAAAATTCTATGCAAAAATTTAATTGTTTTCATAACTAATAAAGGAATTTGAGTTCCTATGGAATTTTTTTTTTATGAATTTGTTATAAATTTCTTCACAATAATTATTTAATTATTAATTTAATTATTTTTCTAAATTATAAAAATTTTTACAGAAATTCGTTTATTCACAAATTTTTTTAAAAATTTCTTCGCAATAATTCAATTATTTTTATAAATAATAACATTTCTACAGGGATTCAATTATTTTTATAAATAATAAAATTCTTTTAGGAATTCAATTATTTTCATAAATAATAAAATTCATTGCAGAATTTCAATTATTTTTAATAGAATTTTAATCAAATTCCTCGAATAATGTAATTATTCTTAAAAATCTCATTAAAATCCGTCCAAAGAATTTATTGATTCAAAAAATTTGTTGATAACATTTTTTATGAGAATTTGATTTCAACAAACATGACATTAATAAATTATTTATTTTTGTATTTAAATAATTGAATTTTCCTAGAATTTACTAATAAAAATGGGTTTAAAAATGAATTTCAGTTAAAATTTTAGATTATACTTAAGTATTAAAAATATTATAACGTGGATTTTTAGAAATAATTAAATTTTAAAAAAGTTTCAAACTAAAATCATTGAAATTCTTAATTTTTCATATTTTTGACAAAAATTCTGTAGAATTAATTCTTTTTAAAAGTTTAATATGATTTTTATTGAAATTGTTTCAAGTTTTTATTTTTCAATATATATTTAATTGTAGAATTATAGAATAATTGAAATTTTGTGAAATTGAATTGTAAAAGAATAAATTTGAAAATTCTCATAAAACTCATCGCAGCGTTTCAATTATTTTTCATACAATTATAATTGAATTCCTTAATAAAAGTAATTATGTTAATGCAAGTTTTAATAAAATTTAACAAAAGAATTAAATTATTAAAAAATTTGTTACTAAAATTGTTTATAAAAATTGAATTTTGAGAAACATTCAATTTATTCAATAAATTATTTACTTTTGCATTTAAATAATTAAATTCTTGTAGAAATTTCTAATATAAATTTATTTTTTTTTCATAAAAATGAATTTCAGTTAAAATTTTATATTATAATTGAATATTAAAAGAAATATAGAGTGAACTTTATGGAAATAATTGAATTTTGAAATTTATGTTTTTGAAAATGTTTAATTGAATTTTTTTAATAGTATTTGAAGTTTTTGTTTTCTAATATGCATTTAATTAAAGAATTTGGGAATAATTGAAATTTCGTGAAATTGATTAATTAATTATTATTAAAAATAATAGATATATAAAGTAAAATTGTAGTTAAAAATTTTTGAAAATAATAATTGAATTGAAATAATGAAAATAATTTTGAAGAAGTATAATATTCTTGTAATATAAAATAATGATTTTATTACTTGGTCATTTTTAATTATTACAAAATATGAAGAAATCGATCACTCCGAGTCGAAGACACGAAGTTATCGATATATTCATGTTTTATAGTTATAAAAAAATTTTAATAAACTAAAATTTCATTCATTGTAAAAAATAACACCAAAATAGACTATTTCAATCTTTTTTGGTGTTAATTTAAGTGCTTCAAATATAGAGAGTAATTTAATGAGGCTGATACTGGCAACTGCTTCAGAAATTAAATGTTTAAATTAAATATTTTTTTATGAAGCTACAAGTTGCACCTAGTTATCACTCTGCAATAATAAGTGTCCTTTTTATATCTTAAAATAAAATGGAAAAATTGTATATTACTTCTTAAAATAAGATGATTTCTAAAATTTTTGTAGGAAAAGTCATACAACAAATTGTAAAATAAAACACTACTAATCTGCTATTTTGTTAAATAAAAGTTTGATTACATGACAATAGGGGGCACTAAATGTTATTATTTAATTCTTTGTCAGTTAACAGAAAAAAATTTCTAAAAACGGAAAATTTATGTAAAAAATTTTATAAAGAAGATTCTTTTGATCATTTTCATACATTTTTGTCTTACTCTTTAGTCAAAAAACTATAAATTAATTAATTAGAATCATTAAAACTATTAAAATTACAACCGGTGCGCAATATAAACTCAAAAAATTAACGTTAATTAATATTTATAAGTTTTTCAAATTAGTTTTAAAACTATTTCTCTTGTTTCTTGTAAAATAACTTGAAAGGTATATTAGATATTAAATTGTTATTTATTTAACTTTAAAATATTAATTTCATGTTTTTGAAAACTATTCAAAATGTTTAAAAAAAAAGCTTCGTTTGAAATGATTATAAAATAAATATTTTAAAAAATGTTACTTAATATCTGAGTAATACGTAATTTAAAGAAAGGTTGTTATAATTTTTAGTAAATGCAGATTTTAGCAAAATCTTAGTGTTTTATTAAACATTTTGTTTTGTAATATCTACAAAAAAATATTTTCTATAGCTTATTCTTTTTAGTTTACTCTAAAATATTTAGAATATATTCACAACATATATCAAAAGTTGATTTTCTGTTTTTCTTTTCATTCTGAATTTTATTAAATCATTGAGTAAAACAAAAGCTGTTTGATGCATAAAATTGCCCCGGTTGACGGTAAAATTGTACTAAAATCTTTACTAAAATGTAGTTCTGTATAAAAGAAATAAAATTTTTAAATATGAACATTTTATAAAAATTAATTTATTGTAAGTACTGGAAAAAATTTAATTTTTAGAATTTCTTTGAAAGTTCTAAATTTTTGTACCTTTTTTGTTTGACCCATAAACAATGAAATTGCCATGTATTCTAATGCAAAAGCTTCAGTCATAAAATTATAATATTTATAAATTATTTAGTGAATAATTTTCTTTAAAAGTTTTAAAATGAATTGATTTTGAAAAAAGTTGCGTCATAATTTTTCAAAAAATAGATGAACTCCAAGGGGTTTTAATATAAAATTTTTGAATGAATTTATGAATGAAATTTTGAATGAATTTAATTAAAATTTTTAATGAACTTAGATTTTTCGACAAAATAATTTCAATTATTTTAAAAAATGTTCATAAGTAAAAATTTTACAGGAATTTCATTATTTACAAATTTTTTATGTAAAATAATTTAGAAAATTTATAATTAATCTTTTGATACGTGACGCAATAAACGATTTTACACTAAAATTTGTATTTTAAGAAGAAATATCTTTGCACAATGGTCTAAATTATCGCATTTGATGTTTTTGAGATTTTACAGAAATTCACACAAGATGCAGAAACAATGCGCTTTAACGGATATTATATAATACTTGTATAGTGATTCAATAGATATTCTCGACTTGAAACAATATTGAAATGTAGTAATTAGAAATTTCTAAAATAATGCAAATTAAAAAAAATAGTATACCTACACGAAAAATAATCTAAAAAAAACTGCTTTAAAAATTTCCATGATTATCACAATTCAAGGTGAATTCTATAGTTTTTAAATAATATATTTTCTGTTTTTTCCCATTAATAATTTGTCTGTTCACATAAAACGCATCTTTATTTCAAAATTCAATTATAATATATTGACTCGTATTTTACCGTTGTGCATTTAATTTTAATTTCAAGGTCCTTTGCAAATAATATATAAGTGGAAATTTCATTTAATTTTACAATATTCTTTACATGCTCATTAAATATTAATGAAAGTGAGAATACGTTGTTTTCTTAAATAAACTAGTTTCTGTTTCCTTCTAAAAAAACAGATTATAAAATTGTTTAAATGTCTTTTTTTCAAATCAGATACAATTGTTCTTTCTTATTTTATTTCGTGTGTTTTGCGTTTATCGTAAATACACGCCTGGAACTCTTCTACTAAAACCCAAAAACTATTTCTACTTCTTTTACGATTTGCTACTATTTGGATTCTTTTTTTATTTGTTACACTGAAAACTACTTTTTTCATGTTTGAGGATTTACACTACTTTAAATTCGCAAATAGTTCAATTTAAAAAATTATTATAAAGTTTTAATAAATTCATTGGAAAAAATTCAAAAAATTTTAATAAAATTCTTTTAAAGCGATTTAATTTTTTTCCCAAAAATTTTTCGCATTTCAATGCTTTTTCATATCTAATATTTTAATAAAAAATATCCTAACAGCATCGAATAATCTCATAAAGAGATGTTTTTAAAATTTTATTAAAATAATAAATAATAATAAAATATCCATAAAAAGGAAATCAATTATTTTAAAGAAATCTAAAAAAATTGTATTTAAAATTTTAATTATTTTATAAATGGAATACTTAGCAAAATTCTTCGAGAAAATTCATTGCAAAATTCAAGTATTTTCACATTTAATAAAATTGAATAACCTTTAAAAAATTTTCTTATCTAAATGATATTCTATATTCTACTGTTTTAATCAAATTTCCCAAAAGAATTCAATTATTTTTTAAAATTTTCAATAATTGTAAGAAGTCTATTATTTTTATAAAGATTAAAACTTATCGCAGGATTTCAATTATTCTTAGTACAAATTTAAATTAATTCGGCGAAAAATGCACCTATTCTTAAAAATTTTAATAAAATTCTTTGAAAGAATACAATTATTTTAGAAAATTTTAATGAAATGCTTTATAAATGAATTGTTTTTAATGTAAATTTAATAAATTTTTTTGAAAGCAACCAATTATTTTGATAAATAATAAACAATTTTCAAAGAAATTCAATTATTTAAAACACAATTTTCATAAAACTTTTTGAAAAAAAATGATTTCTTTAAAAAGATTTTTTTTAATTCTTCTCGATTTTAAAAATGTTATGAAAGTTCGGTGAGAAAAATTCAATTATTTTCATAAAGATTAAAACTTATCGCAGGATTTCAATTATTTTTAATACACTTTTAAATTGTTCTGAAAAATGTTCTTAAAACATTAAAACTGTTCTTAGAAATTTTAATAAAATTCTTTGAAAAAATACAATTATTTTAGAAAATTTTAATGAAATACTTTATAAATGAATTGTTTTCAATATAAATTTAATAAAAATTTTTGAAAGCAACCAATTATTTTGATAAATAAAAAACAATTTTCAAAGAAATTCAATTATTTAAATCACAATTTTCATAATTTTTTTTTAAATTTTTCTCGATTTTAAAAACTTTATAAAAGTTCGGTGAGAAAAATTCAATTATTTTCATAAAGATTAAAACTTATCGCAGGATTTCAATTATTTTTAATACAATTTTAAATTGTTCTTAAAAATGTTCTTAAAACATTAAAACTGTTCTTAAAAATTTTAATAAAATTCTTTGAAAGAATACAATTATTTTAGAAAATTTTAATGAAATGCTTTATAAATGAATCGTTTTCAAAGTAATTTAAAAAAATTTTTTGAAAGCAACCAATTATTTTGATAAATAATAAACAATTTTCAGAGAAATTCAATTATCTAAAACACAATTTTTATAAAATTTTTTGAAAAAAACGATTTCTATAAAAAGATTTTTTTTAAATTCTTCTCGATTTTAAAAATGTTATGAAAGTTCGGTGAAAAAAATTTAATTATTTTCATAAAGATTAAAACTTATCGCAGGATTTCAATTATTTTTAATACAATTTTAAATTGTTCTTAAAAATGTTCTTAAAACATTAAAACTGTTCTTAGAAATTTTAATAAAATTCTTTGAAAGAATACAATTATTTTAGAAAATTTTAATGAAATGCTTTATAAATGAATTGTTTTCAATGTAAATTTAATAAAAATTTTTTGAAAGCAACCAATTATTTTGATAAATAATAAATAATTTTCAAAGAAATTCAATTATCTAAAACACAATTTTTATAAAATTTTTTGAAAAAAACGATTTCTATAAAAAGATTTTTTTTAAATTCTTCTCGATTTTAAAAATGTTATGAATGTTCGGTGAGAAAAATTCAATTATTTTCATAAAGATTAAAACTTATCGCAGGATTTCAATTATTTTTAATACAATTTTAAATTGTTCTTAAAAATGTTCTTAAAACATTAAAACTGTTCTTAGAAATTTTAATAAAATTCTTTGAAAGAATACAATTATTTTAGAAAATTTTAATGAAATTCTTTATAAATGAATTGTTTTCAATGTAAATTTAATAAAATTTTTTTGAAAGTAACCAATTATTTTGATAAGTAATAAACAATTTGCAAAGAAATTCAATTATTTAAAACACAATTTTCATAAAATTTTTTGAAAAAAATTTTTTTTAATTCTTTTTGATTTTAAAAACTTTATTGACAATTTTGACAATTGTTTCGTGAATAATTCTGGGAAAATTTAAAAAAAAAACTTTATGAAAGTTCGGTGAGAAAAATTCAATTACTTTCATTATTAACAAAACTTATTGCAAGATTTCAATTATTTTTTAACATAATATTTTTTATATCTTTTAGCCAGTTTTTGATACTTTTTTTAAATGAACTATAACTATCACTTGAAAGAGTAAAATAAAATATAGTGGAATTTTTTTAAGATTTCTAGATCATATGGAGTTTAATGTTAGTTAACCTTGACATTCGACTTGAGAGGTCAAGAGACGAACTTACTTTCCGTGTGTCTGTTTTTCTTCTTTATACGAATGATCGCATCATCAAGTTATGATGCTGCCTATAGAGGAATGAAAAAAATGTACCAATAAATTTTCTATTGATAGGTATAAATAAATTGAAATCATTGTTTTTTTAAACAATGAAGAATTAAATTAAATTTTATATTATCTTCTTTGGAAAAGAAAAAGATAATAATGAACTCTTTTTTTTTCTTTCTGATTTTATCACATTATTATCGTGATTTCATTCGCTTCTTCTATTTGTAAATGTAGGCAAGGAATTTATATGAAAAACATGTTTTCTATGTGTTTCAAGTATGGATCAATTTATTACACTTAAGCGAAAAAAAATGAAACAAAAAGTTACGCAGTTTTTTACAAGACGACTTTTATCTACAACTAATTACCAATTACT
This sequence comes from Leptopilina drosophilae, assembly GCA_032873175.1. NCBI lineage: Eukaryota > Metazoa > Arthropoda > Insecta > Hymenoptera > Figitidae > Leptopilina > Leptopilina drosophilae. The sequence continues at coordinate 22,403,089 of CM065483.1, forward strand.
GATAAAAAAAATTTTTCAAGTCTTATACAAAGGTGTAAAAGTTAATTTTTAAATACTGAGAATTTTTAATTTTTCTTCTATTCTATTTTTTTAATCGGATCGTCCTAATGTATTGAAATTTTTTTTTTTTATTGCATCTTAATTATTCAAAGTTTTATAGGAATTATAGCAAATTTTTCTATACTTACAAACTAATAGTTGAAATGTTTGGAAAACTTTTAAACATTATTTTTGAATTAATTTTCTAAAAAAATTTTCGAAATATACAATAAATTAGGCAAATTTTTAAATAATTCGAATTTTTTAAAATTTAATAGATAATAATTGATGTTTATCAAGTATTTTATTGAAAATTTTTAAAATCAACAATTGAAGAATTTGTATTTGCAAATTTTACGAATAATTAAATTCGTCAAAATTTTTAATGAAAAATCACCTTCAAGTGTAAATTTAAAAATGAAAATCAATGAAAATTATCTTCTAAAAATTGTATTACAAATTTTTTAAAAAAGTAATTCTTAGAATTTTTATCTACTAATTTTTTAAAATTCAATTATTTTCAAAATAGTTCGAATATCATATTTCCGAAAATTTAAATAAAAATAGAAAAACGAATAACATTAAAATGTTAAGAATTATTTCTAACATTTTGGAAAAAACAATCACTTCTTTAGACTTATAATAATGGTTACATTTGTAATTATAAAAAATTGATTTTTTGTATTTAAATAATTTAATTCACGAAGAAATTTTGGAAAATTTTTTTAAATAATTGATCTAAAAATAAAGTTTAGCTAAAAATTATAGAAAATAATTATTTAATTATAATTATTTTCAAGTCATATACAAAGTTGTAAAAGATAATTTTTAAATGCTCAGAATTTTAATTTTTTTTCTATTCTATTTTGTCCTCATATATTAAAAGAAAAGTTTTTTAGTACAATTTATTTTTTCAAAATTTTATAAGAATTATAGTAAATTTTTCTATAGTCACAAAGTAATACTTAATTTGAAAATGAAAATTGAATAAAAACTAATTTTTTATAGATAAGAATCTTCAAAGAATTATGTTTAAAAATTTAATTTTTAAAATTTCTTTATTATAGTTTTTTTTAAATATTCCAAATTAATAAATTTTGGTTACATTTGTACTTATAAAAAATTTATTTTTTGTATTTAAATAATTTAATTTTCGAGGAAATTTCAGAAAATTTTCGAAAATAATAATTGACCTAAATATAAAGTTTAGCTAAAAATTGTAAAAAAATAATTATTGAGTTTCTAAAAATTTTAATGAAAAATCTTCAAGTTGAAATTTTACAAAAAAAATTAAAATAAAAATAAACAATTCTTAGAATTGTTTTATGATAATTGACAAAACAACAAACTTTTTACATTTTTGGCGAAATTAATGTTCATATTTATAATTAAAATTCTTCAAAAATTCAATTAATTTTAAATGATTTTAACAAATTTCAAATATTTAGAAATTTTCTAATTGTATATATAATTAAAAAATTATTATCTTTAAAAAATTATTGAAAAATATTTTTTTAAAAATGAAGTTTAAGAATTTCATTATTATTATTTCTTAAAAATATTATCCCTGAATAATTTTTACATCCACAGTTGCAATTATTAAAAAAATTGTTTTTTTGTATTTAAATAATATTGAATTCTTGAAAAACACTCAGGAATTTGTTAAAAATAATTGAATTAGAGGTGGAATTTAGTTAGAAATCAAAGAAAATAATTAAATTTGGAAATAATTGTAATTTTTAGAAATGTTTAAATTTCAAAATGTTTTGAATTGAAATTTTTTTTAAATTTGTTTCCCGTGTGGAGAAAGAAAAACGAAGTACATATTTAAATATTTATTTAACTAGCTGATTTAAGTTTTAAATAATTGAATTTAGAAATCAGTGAAACGGGAAAATCAGAAAAATAAAAAATTATTTTGTGACAACTTTCCATTAAATAAATGATTTTCTCTATTTTTAATCGACTAAAGCTTTATTGCATTCAAAACTCGATACGAGGCCTGGAAGAGGATTTGAAAAGTTTTGTTAAAAATTCTAAATTTTTCAATATTATTTTGAAAAAATTTAGGTAATTTTTTTCTTTGAAAATTATTTCATTTAAATTTCAAGCTTCATATTTTTTTAAATCCTTATATTAGATAGCGGTGCGATGCGATTGAAAAACAATAATTATACGTAGAAGACTTTATAAAGGAGAATTTAATTAAATTTGTCAAAGTTAAAGGCTCGGGGAAAAAAACAAATATGTAATAAACTTGTAGTGTATTACACTCGTTCCACATATAAGGCAATAAAAAGTGAAATGCACTCACCCATGTACGTGTATATACATATAATTTTCTTTATCACTTGTAAGTTGTTGCGAGATACGTGAATTTTATCTTGAAAAAATGTCTTTACCTCAATTACTCTCGCTACATTTCTAAGATACTAGAATTGTTTTTCTTTCTCTGTAAAACCAGAATCGACACAATCAGTTTCGAATTTAAATTTATAATATTCTTCCTTTTTTGTTACTTGGAAAAAAATTTATTTTCAAACAACTAAATTATTGCATTTCTATTATAGTTAACTGTAAAAAAAATTTTGTTTATAAAATTAAATTATGAATTCTAAAACAAAACGTCAAAATTTTTATTTATTTCTGACAATAATCTATTTTTAAATGACTTAATTCTTGAACAAGTATCATTAAATTATTACTTAGAAATTATTTAATGAATAATGAATAATTTAATTTTCATTTTTCATTCCTAACATAAATAGATGAACTTCAAAAGGTTTCAATTTCAAATTTCAGAAAATTTCAATTTTTAATGATTAGAAATTATTTAGAATAACTTAGAAATTATTTAATGAATAATTTAATTTTCATTTTTCATTCCTTACATAAATAGATGAACTTCAAAGGGTTTCAATTTCAAATTTCAGAAAATTTCAATTTTTAATGAATTTAATTAGAAATTTTAAACATGAAAAAAATATTCACCTGGAATAGCAACAAAATTTCACTAGATTAGACAAATTTTTAGTTGTTTCTGTTAGTACTATCGCTACTCTAGAGAAACTTATCGCTATTCCAGATAAAAATTTTTTCACGTGAAGAACTTTGATTTTTGAAAAATTTTAATAATTAAAATTCTTCTGAAATTAGTTAGAATTTGTAATATATATATAATATATATTTAATTGTGTTTACAAATTTTTTAAATTCTCACAAATTATAATAACAATTATTTTTTATAAATATTAAAATTCTTTTCCAAAATTCAATTGTTTTTAAAAATTTTTAATTAATTCTTGATAAAATTTTAGACAATATTTTCAGTTATCAATATTCCAATATTTTTTGGTTATTACCATGGTAACATCGTTAAATAAAACACCCTCAGTATTTGGTGCACCTACCCTATCTACTATTTTAATAAAATATTCTAAAAGAATTCAATTATTTAAAAAAATTTTTGATAAAATTCTGCTCTAAAAGTTAATTATTTTAGAAAATTTCACACAAATTCAGTTATTTACAAATTTGTTTATAAATTCTTTTTGAAAATTCAATTTTTTTAATAAATAATTGAATTTATAATTCAGGCTTTATAGTGTATTCCGTATTCCCCATTCTTTTCTCTATTTCAAAAGATTGCCTTATTTCCCCCTTTTTTATCAATATTTCCCCTTTTCCCCCTATTTTTTACTTCTTTCCCCTTGTTTCTGTTGTACACCCAAGAGAAAAAGAATTTTTTATAGGAAATGTATTTTATTTGAGTTAAATAAATTTTATTTCAGAGCTAAATATATTATTTATTTGTTTTAAAGAAAAAATTTTTTTCAACAAAAATAAAATTTTTATTTAAATTAAACAACATAAAATTTATTTGAAACAAATAAAAAGTCTAGTGGGATCTAAGAAAAAAAAACAAAAGCAAAAATAAAACTTTTATTTAAACAAAATAAAATTTATTATTTATTATTTATTATTTATGATTTATTATTTTGAACAAATAAAAAGTCTAGTGAGATCTAAGACTTTCACTAAAAAAAATCTTTAAAAAATTTTCCTTGTCGATAACACTTTTTTGATGTAGAAAGAAATCAAAATAAATAATTAAAATGTATGTTTTTTTACTTAAAGTTTTTTTAATTAGAAGACTAAATAAAAATGTCGCACAATTTAGAAATTATTGAATCATGATAAACTTTAGAAATTAGTGTTTAATTTTTCTCCGTGTATTTAAAAGTAAATTGATATTCAAAAAGTCGGTTAAGAACGCGCCACGTTTTATTGCACTTAACATGGCCATTTTGGATTCGCCATTTTGAATTTTGAAGTTTTTACTTTAAATTCGACCCGAAAACCCCCCGAGTATCTATAAGATACAAGTAAATTTGATTGATTTTTAATTTTTTCATCCGCAATAGAAGAAAATGTATCTTAACACTTTTTTTATTTATTATTATTTTATTTTTTTGTTTCTTTTTCATTAGCTGTGGGAAGAGTTTAATTAGAGCTAGGAATTTGAACTTTTGAGTAATGTGGATTAGTTTCAAAGTTATGATGCACTGTAAAAAATAAATCCTCCTTTCAGTCTTTTTTTTCTTGACTAAAACCATTTACATCAAAAATATTTTTAACTAAGTCTTAACCTTGAGAGTATTACATTATTTTAAGTCAGAAAATTAAATTAATCAGTGTCACTGTAAAAAAACTGCAAAAACAAGCATCTTAAAATACATTATAATCACTTTTAAAACGATTAAAACATCTTATTTTTCCTTCTTCTATCTTAGAAACTAATAAATTTTAAGCTGCTTTGGATAACTTTTTGGAAACAACTTAAAAGTGACTACCAAAGTATCTTAAAATAAGATACCTTCTTTTTACAGTGTTTTCAGCTTAAAAATATGCTATTTTTCAATTATTTCTGGTTTTAAGATGTAAACTCATATTGTTATATATTGTTATATTGTAAACGGCTTCAGTCTTTTTTTCTATGTGACTTTAAAGCATTTGTGGCACAACATACAGTACCATCCGAAATTGTCAGTCCATCTATTTTTAAAAGAAAGAAAAAAAATTTTTAACATAAAATTCATAAAAACTAAAAACTTTTTGGTTTATATTATGAAAGACGATAAAATGTTGAAAAGAATAAGATCTTATAGAAGTCATTTGGCCAAAATTTGTAGAAGATATTTTTAAAAATCGTAATTTTCAATGTTTTACAAAAATTTGAATAACTTCTTAAATAATTAACGCTTTTTAATAATCTTAGGCTTATTTTAAAGCTCATGTTCTACGGAATAAGAATTACTTATAGGCATTAACCTGTAGTTTTTAACTTGAAATATGCATGACGTCAAAGTTGGGCCAAACAGGGCTGCAATGATTTAAATCAACTTGATTTAAATCATGATTTTAATCTTGATTTAAATCTTGCTATTTAAATCATGATTTTAATCATACTGTGAAATGCAATAAGAACCATAAAAACTGCAAAATTATTATTTTAGTTTTGAATTTGAATTACCTTTGAAACCTTTGAATTAAAAAAATTAAAAATATTCAGAGTTGCCTCGCTTTTGCTCTTTTCAAATTTCCTGATTTTTTCATGTTTTCCAGGATTTTACAACTACATTTATTATTAATTAGAAACTTACTCGAAAACATCAATAACTTCATTTTTAAATAAATATTTAATCATTATTATTTTTCATACATAAATTGGTATTTTAAAAAATTCAATTATTTTTTTTTTAATATATTCTTGAAAGAATTATATTTTTTTTCATTTTTTTCAAAATAATTTTTCAAAATTCAATTATATTCAATGTCTACTATTTCAAAAAATCTTAACAAAATAATCCAAATATTTAATAAGAAATTTTAATAAAATTCGACTCAAGAATTCAATTATTTTTCAAAAATCTTTTCAAAAATCCAAATATGATAAAAAATTTACAAAAAATCTCGCCAATTTTCAATTACTTTTATAAATAATAAAATTTTTCTTCGACATTCAAACATTTCTGAAAAATTTTAATAAAATTCTTAGCAGAATTTCAATTCTTTTAAATACATTTTATAAAATTATCGTTTCATCAAATTCCTCGAAAAATGAAATTATTCCTAAAAATTTTATTAAAATTTAACAAGAGAATTCAATTATTTAAAAAAATTTTGATAAAATTCTTTACCAGAATTTAATTTTAAGAAAAATTGAATTATTCAATAAATTATCTTTGTTTATATTTAAATAATTGAATTCTCGTAAAATTTTCTAATAATAATTGATTTATAAATTAAATTTCAGTTAAAATTTTAGATAACATTTGAAATTTTTATTTCCTTACATATATTAAATTGAAGAATTTACGAATAATTAAAATTTCGTAAAAATAAATATTGTAAACAAATGGATTTGAAAATTGTCAAAGAACTTTTTCGAAAATTATTAAACTTAATTGATTTAAAGAAGAATTTTAGTTAGAAATTCGAAAAATAGTAATCGTAATGATGAAAACAATTTTTGAAGAAGATACAGTAAAAAAGTATCAATTAAACTTTTTTAAAAAAATTAATTCTACAGAATTGTTCGTTAAAAGTATAAAAATTCAAATTTTCAAATATTTTAATTTAAAACCTTTTGGAAATTTAATTATTTCTAAAAATTTAAATAAAAATTGAATTCTCTTAACAAATTTTAATAAAATTTTTAAGAATAATTTCAGTTTTCGTGAAATTTGATGAAACGAATTTTATAAAATATATTAAAATTTGAGTAAAAATTTTGTAAATTTTTGAACATAATTTAATTTTTGCGAAGAATTTATTACTTTTAAAAATAATTGAATTCTTGAGACTAATTTTATTAAAATTCGTTTTAAATAATTGAATTCTTTTATGAAATTTTATTTAAAAATTTTTTAATCAGTGAAAATAAAAAATAAGTCAAGAAAAGTCAGGAAATTCTGGAAATGAAATTTTGCAGTCCTATTATTATTATTAACATTATTATTAAAAAAACTAACTACTTAAAAATAGGTATTTAAAAAATAGTTTAAAAATTGATTTAAATCTAAAAAGTCCGATTTAAATCAAATAAATCAGATTGTTTTGATTTTTTTAAAGGAATCATGATTTTTATCAGCCCTGGGGCCAAATGATTTCTATAAGATCTTATTCTTTTAAACATTTTATCGTCTTTCAAAATGTAAACCAAAATAATTTTTAGTTTTTATGAATTTTATGTTAAAAATTTTTTTTCTTTTCTTTAAAAATGGGTGGACTGTCAATTTCGGACGGTACTGTATGCGCCACTGGACGTTAAAGGGTTAAATTGATAAAATGTTTCATTAGACATGTTTTGAATGTTCAAATGAACGAAATATTTTTTATTGGAGATATTTTAATAAATTTCTAATCATAAAAATATATAAAAACAGTAATTTTACTTTTAGAAACGAAGTAATTAATTTTTTAGATAGTAACGCAAAATAATTGCAATACAAATTTTATTTTTAGATGAAATAAAAAGGTTTCGTTCATCGTTCGGAACTTTAGGCTCTTTTAGACATGATCCTTAAGTTTTGAACGTTCAAATAAACGAAATATTTTTTATCGGAGATAATTTAATAAATTTCTGATCATAAAAAAATTTAAAAACGACGGAGCGGAGACAGTCGAAACTATTGTAATAAACAAACAATATAATGAATGCTTTTGTTAAACGAACAATATTATAGATAATCAGAGAAGTCAGTGGATAGTATAATAATAATAATATAAGAAAAAAGTGAATTGTGAAAAAATGGCTATTGTAAAAGGACGACGACGACAACGACAACAAGTATGCCAAAGCGTCGCCGACGTAATTTCCGGAAGTCAACAGAAAATGAAGATAAATTTAATGGTCTACTAATGTTTCAATAAAAGTGACATGTTAAGAAAGGAAAACTATGTAACGAACGAGGACACGGTCTCGTTGGCACATCTAGGGTGCCACGAGGAAGAGGTTGGCCCTAGAAAAGAGGATAGTTTGTTAGGATATAGACAATGAACTTCGAGGAGGTGGACACATTGGAACTCGAAGTCTTCGAGGTGAGTCCTTTTGCGAGACTCTATAAAATACACGAGAGAGGTAAGAGAGAAAAAGATAGCAACACCTTCTGTCCTTTTCTAGAAAAAGGCGAACGATATTTCTATTCTTTTCTCTCTTATGCAATTAATTAAGGTGTTCACAACAGGCTCTTTTTATGTTCTCATATTGAATTTAGCATTAAAAAAACAATACTTTATGTTCAACAGAGCATAAAATGAGTCTCTAGGTACCTTTATTTTCACATTAAAATTTACGATTAGAGTCTAAAAATTTTTTCCACTTAGGGTACCCTCTTTTTTTTTGTTTGTTTCATTTACTATTTTGATATTTGATGTTATTTCCTACCAGAAGCTCTGTATTTATAATTGAAAAAATACTAAAAGGAAAATGGGTGAATATTGACAATATTTTCAATCTCTCAAATTTCACATGGAAAAATCTTTCTATTAAAAAGATTTTTTTTACGAAATACAGAGTTTCATAGTTAATAAAAAAAAAAAACTACCTGTGTGTATGTATTTATTTGACCCAATTTATTTCAATCTTTGTTGCAGTCAATATTGATTAATTTCTACTATTTTTAAATGAAAAAAAGAATCGCGATCTTTAGTTTTTATTAATTAATTTGTCACTTTGGTTTATAATTACTTTTTACGAATAGAGCTGTATAGATGCGTATTTTATTTAAATTATATTCTTTTTGTGAATTTTGTAGCAATAAATATGCAATAAGCTCCTTTTGCTGCAAGTTATTAAGAATATTTAACTGAAAAAAATGTTTCTTAAAATTAATGGTTTGATTCAGAATTTTTTTTTACAAAAGTAAGTAAAAAAATTCGTTTTAAATAAAGCAATTAAAAGGAAGCACCCAATCGTTGACCCTCATTGGCTTTTTTTTATCATGAACAACAACTGTTATTCCATACGGATTCACACTTCGATTTCTGATTAAGAAACCTCGATTATTCCCATTTTATTGGCTTCTTTAACTTTTCCAAATCTTTCAGTTAATTTATCTTAATTATATAAATAAATTGGCGCATAATTAAATCAAGGTTAACACACACATTCTTGTGATTAATGAAAAAGATAATAGAAAGTTAACATGTGATTTAAAAAAGGTTAACTTATATTAAAAGTAATATTATTTTTTATAGTTTATTAGCTTTAATGACGACAATAATTTTTTTAATGTACCTACCATTTAAAAATATTTCGGTTCTTGGTAAAATAATTTGTGTAAAATTTATGAATGAGAAAAATGACGTGATTATTTTTGCATTTTACTCATCTCTATAAATATAGAAGTGAGTGATTTTAAAATATAATTGTTTTTTTTTTCTTGGGTCAGTGTACGAAAAGTATAAATAAATAGAACGTTGGAAAAAAACAAGTAAGATTTAAAACACGTCTGTATTATTATTTTCGTATGTAATATTTATAATACTTGAAGTTTGTTTATTTAAGTTTGGAAAAGAATGAAGAATGTTTATCTTGAACGATTATTTTGAAAAACTCATTAATTTTGTAATGAATACAATTTTCATGCGGCGAGTCCAGACTTCGTACTCAATAGTTAATTTTAAAAATAAGTAGCTTAAAGACAAAAAAGTAATAAAATGTAGCTGTTAAAAAATTAAACTTGATTAAATTTTTCTACAATTTCTTAATTACATTCAAAAATAGAATCATTTTTAAAAATGAATATTTAAATACCAATTTATTTAGTCTACATGGAATTAAAATATTACAAATGATTCCAATGTTACGCATTTTTGAAATTTAACTATTTCTAAAAATTACAAATAAAGTGATTCAACTTTCAAAATTCAATCATTTTTTGTTGTTGAAATTTATAAATAAAATTATTCAATACTGTAACAATTTACTGTGTTCAATTATAAATTAATTCTTATTAGAAAATTCTATGAGCATGAAATTATCTAAATATAAAAATAAATAATTTATTGAATATTTGAATATTATTTAAATTTAAATTCTTATCAAGAACTTTATAAACATTTTTTAAAATCACTGAATTTTCACGAAGAATTGAATTAAAATTTTTTATAACAATTAAATTCATTCCATAAATGTAATTAAAAATAAATTAAAAATAATTGTTACACTCTAAGAAACAAATTATATCAAATTTTTTTCAATAATTGAATTTTTCAAAGAATTTTATTCACATTTTTAAGAATATTTGCGTTTTTAACGAAATTATTTAAAAATATATTTCAAATTATCAAAAGCATGCGATGTGTTTTATAAAAGAAAATAATTCAGTTTTTTTCACCGAACTTTCATAAAGTTTTTTAAATTTCTTAAAATTTTTTTTATTAAAGTTATATTGAAAATAATTCAGTTTCATTATAAAGAATTACATTAAAATTTTCTGAAATAATTAAGTCAAAGTCTTGATTACATTCTTTTGAAGAATTTCTTTTAATTTTTTGTAAAAAATCTATTTTCTTTTTATAATTTTGATTGGAAATTTTAAAAGTAATTGAATTTTATAAAGAATTTCTTTCAAGTTTAAAAAAAAATCGCTCTTGTTAAAAAATATAATTAAATACTTTATTGTTGAAGTTTATTAAAATTGTTTTCAATATAATTGATAATTCCTGTGAAGAAATTTAATAATTATAGAAATAATTTAATTCTTGCGAAGAATTTTACTATTTCCAAAAATAATTGAATTAGTTTCAAGAATTTATTACAAGTTTAGAAAATAAATTAATTTTTTTGGAAAAATTTTATTAAAAATTTGAAAAAATTGACATAATAAAATTTTTATAGACAAATTGTGTCATTTTTTTTAATTTTAATATTTTTAGAAAATTTTCTTATTAAAGTTATATTGAAAATAATTCACTTTTATATAAAGAATTATAAATTACAATGTTCTGAAAAAATTAAAATCTTTCAAAAAATTAAAATTGTTAAAATTTAAAAGTACTATTGAATTTTTGAGCAAAATTTTATTATTTTAGAATATAATTGGATATTCGTGTAGAATTATGTCAAAATTGTTTTTAAATAATTGAATTCATTTAGGAAATGTTATTAAAACTGTATAATATTAAAAATCATTGAATCAAGAAAAATTTTTTTAAGTAATTGAATTTTGTATTGCTTTTTATTTAAATTACAGAAAATAATTGAATTTTTTTGTAGAGTTTTGCTATTCCATTTATAAAGATAATTGAAATATTAAATACAGTTAATTGAGAATTTCTTTTAATAATTGAATTTCTGTAAAGAATCTTATTTATTTTGAAAATAATTGAATTCTTGTGATGAATCTAGTTTTTCATGAAAATAATTGAATTTTGTAATGAATCTTATTAAATTTCCTGAACGCAATTTAATTTCGACAAATTATCTTAATGACAATTGAATTCTTGCAACAAACGATTATTATTAAATTTTTTTTTAAATATTTGAATTCCTGAGGAGAATTTTATTATTTATAAAAATAATTGAATTTTTGTCAAGAATTTCATATAAATCTATATTTAAATAATTAATTTTTTTCGAAAAATATTAAATAAATTTTGTTTTAAATAATTGAATTTCTGTGAAAATTTTTTTATTTATAAAAATAATGGAATGTTTGCGAAGAATTTTATAAACAATATTTTTCTAATTATTCAATTCTGTTGGGAATTTTTTAAAATAAAATAGTAGATATTTAATATAATTTAAGTATGAAAAACTTATGAAAATAATATTTAATCGTTAAAAATAATTTTTATTTTAATTTTTTTAAATCATTTTTTTATTTCTACTATTTGCGAATTTAAAGTAGTGTAATTTCTCAAACATGGAAAAAAGTGACTTTTATTCGAACATAAAAAAAGTACCCAAATAATTAGCAAATCGTAAACGAAGTAGAAATTGTAGTAAATAGAAAAAGTAGTTTTAGTAGAAGAATGCGAGGGCTGAGCGTCAATTAAAATTTAGGCTAATTTATAAAATTCCCTAAAGAGCAAAAATAAATATTTCTTTTAAACACAAGTTCAGAATTTTCTCTATTTCCAAAATGAAATTTCATTAAAATAAAGAAAAAAATCCGTGTTCTCGAGATGGTTACAAATTAATAGCATCATACTTTATTATATGATAAAAAGGTAAAAGGCGATATCGATGGAGGTGAAAAATCAAATGGCACATCGAAATCAGAAAGCAATCTTGAAATATTGGAGAACGATAGTGGAACACGTAAGAAGAAGCGAAAACGACGGAAATTTAAAAAGAAACACTTATCACAACCGGCGAGTAGTCATATGGTCTTAAATTTACCCTCATCATCAACGGAAATTGAAACTGCTGACGAGTGCTCCAAGAGAGGTTCATTGAGTAGTCTCGGTGGTGCAAGTAGTCGACACACAACTCTACGTGAATCATTACTCACTGTTTTGGGAAAATTGGTTGTTTGGAAAGGCACACGATATAGACCGACGCCAACGCCTTCATCATCGGCGCCACCAAATTCACCTCCGGCCACTGAATGTATCGGTCGAACAACCTTTTTTTCCAGTGGTGAGTCCATTGCAAAGGGGAAAATAAACTTCTTTTGTTTATTTCAATTATTTTAAATTAAGTGTATAGAAACAATAAATCTTTTTTGTTTTAATATTACATCGTGGATGATTCAATCAGATTGCATTGATAATTCACTGTTTGGATTTAATTACCAAAAGTCATCGCTTAACATAATGTGTAGAGAGATGCTTCTTAATAAACACTAAAAAGCGTATTTTTTCAAACATGTTTTGCTTTTATTTACAGAGACAGAAAGGCGAATTCGAGCAAATAATCGCGAGTACAATTCACAATTCAACTATGCGGTATGTACTTCAAATACTTTGAATCCCTAAAGTTAACGTCGACACTAAGCGTCAAAAATTATTATTTTTGGCTAAGAATTGTAGATAAATCTTTTCCTCATTTTTTACCGAATTGTTTAGTAAACCTGGGATATGAGTGGCATGATCGTAATTTTTAAAAATTTGAAAATTATTTTTCAGTAATAATGTTTAAAATTTAATGTGATATCTTTCTTACAAACTAGTTCTGTCATAACTGGGGCTATTTTGTGCACTCGAGGTTTTCAATGTTTCAAATTATTAAAATGAATTATTTTAATATATTTTGTTAAATAAAAGTTTGATTACGTGACAATAGGGGACACTAAATGTTTTTATTTAATTCTTTGTCAGTTAATAGAAAAAAATTCCACAAAACTGAAAATTTGGGTCAAAAATTTTGAATGTTCTGAAAAATTATAACAGATTATCTCGAGATTTAATGTCACTCATGTGCTAAATACTTGTTTTCAACTATTTTATGATGATACATACGAAATGCGCTAACTTTTGATTCCATGTTTTAAGAAAAAAGTGAAAAAACCAGGATTCTATGGGGATATTTTGTGCACTTAAAAAAATCAAATATTTTTCAGAAATGCCACACCTAGTAAGTAAAATGATGCTGAAGTCCGCAACGTTTTAAAAAACGAAAAATCATAAAAGTTTTTTTATCTAATAAAATTCATCTCTAATCTCTATGTGCCTTAATTTTTAAGAAATTAGTTATTACTAAGGATTCAATCATAAAAAAATAACATTATTTACAATCAAAAATAAAAGCACCGTCCCATTATTTTTTTGTTTTCGTTTTTAAAAACGTTGTGGACTTCAGCCTCATGTAAGTAAAGAAGATTCTTTTGCACCATTTTCATATAGTCCGAAATTGTCAGTCTACCCATTTTTAAAGGAAAGAAAAAAAATGTTTAACATAAAATTCATAAAAACTAAAAATTTTTTTGGTTTATTTTTTGAAAGACGATAAAATGTTGAAAAGAATAAGATCTTATAGAAGTCATTTGGCCAAAATTTGTAGAAGATATTCTTAAAAATCGTAATTTTCAATGTTTTACAAAAATTTGAATAACTTCTAAAATAATAAACGCTTTTTAATAATCTTAGGCTTATTTTAAAGCCCATGTTCTACGGAATAAGAATAACTTATCACAATTTTTTTGCCCAACTTTGACACCATGCTTATTTCAAGAAAAAAAATTACAGGTTATTGACTATAAGTAATTCGTATTCCGTAGAACATGACCTTTAAAATAAGCCTAAGATTATTAAAAAGCGTTCATTATTTTAGAAGTTATTAAAATTTTTGTAAAACGTTGAAAATGGCGATTTTTAAGAATATCTTCTACAAATTTTGGCCAAATGACTTCTATAAGATCTTATTCTTTTCAACATTTTATCGTCTTTCAAAATATAAACCAAAAAAATTTTTAGTTTTTATGAATTTTATGTTAAAAATTTTTACTTTTTAGTTAAGAAATTATAAATTAATTAATTAGAATCATTAAAAAGATTATAACTTCAACGAAAACGCAACATAGCCTCAAAAAATTAACTTTAATTAATATTTATAAGTTTTTCAAATTAGTTTTAAATCTATTTCTCTCGTTTCTCTTAAAATAACTTGAAAAGTATATTGGATATTAAATTGTTATTTATTTAACTTTAAAAATATTTTCATTTTTTTGAAAAAAATCTACAAATTTTGGCCAAATGACTTCTATAAGACCTTATTCTTTTTAATATTTTATCGTCTTTCAAAATATAAACCAAAAAAATTTTTAGTTTTTATGAATTTTATGTTAAAAATTTTTTTCCTTTCGTTTAAAAAATGGGTGGACTGACAATTTCGGACGGTACTGTATTTGAAAAGAAAAAAAATGGTATTTAATATCTGATTAATATATATTTTTAAAAAAGGTTGTTAATTTTTAGTAAATCCAGATTTTAGCAAAATTTTAGTGTTATATTTTGCATTTTGTTATACAATATCTACAAAAAAATGTTTTCTCCCTCATTCTTTTTTTAATTAACTCTGAACTGTCTGGACAAAATATTTAATAAAGCAGAAACGATTAAAAAAAATGTTTAGGCAACGTTAGAAAAAGACAAAGTTTGATGCACGTTTCATAATGTTTCAGGAATAGTTCGGTAAAACTTCCTGAATTTGCCTAAAGTGTTAGTTTTCAGAATTTAAATTTTAAATACTTACTTAAGTGTGAACTTTAGCATTAATAATTGATTTTTCAACTTATTTATACTTCGTTAATAATTATTTTATTATTAATTAAATTAAAATGCAATTAATTAATTATTTGAAACACTCATTCATTTTCAAATATGTGGTAAATGTTTTTAAATCATACAAAAAGAAAACATAAGATGGCATCTTTTATTAATTAATTTAAGAATTTTAAACTTTTATTCCAAATTTGTATATTTTTAAATTTTAACATACAAATTAGAGAATATTAAGGATTTGAATAAATATTTTTTTTTATTCCATGAAATACAAATTTAAACATTTTTCTTTATAATAATAAAAACATGATGTAAACACATTTTATAAATCTACCTTAAATATAGTTAGAAATGATTTATAATTATAAATAAATTTTTCTTTTGTACAACAGTAGTTTATTAATTTGAACTTTTCTCACAAGTGGTGAAATAAAATTCAGATTAATATATCAGGACATTTGAAACTTTCTAAAGGCAATATTAAAATAGATCTACTGAATTAACATTATTTTTATTTTTGTTCATCAAGTTTTACCGAACTATTCAGTAAATTGCAAGTGATCAATTTTACCGAATACTTTATCTTACATTTTACATGACCCTAAAGTTCTGAACATTCAAATAAACGATTTTTTTTGTTACTTTTTTTTATGTTTGAACTTTGCTAGAAGATATTAATTTACAAATTTAGAAATGAATTATTTTCTTAATATTTATGTTAAATTTTTTTCAATTGTCATTTAAAGATAATAATATTGAAAAATAATAAAAAGAGAAAAAAATTTCGTTCATTTGAACGTTCAAAACTTTAGAGACATTTTTTTAGCGAACCATTTAGTAAAAATATGTATAGGCAACACTTATCTTACATTTTACCGAACTGTAAGTGAAACATTAATACATGTATCGTAAGGTTTATGCTCTTTACGTTATTTCGGAAAATTTTTAGGAATATATTTTCTCCGTGCATTTATACTTGAGGGAAACTAATAAATTTTCTATTATTTAACTTAATTTTTCTCTATATTTTCAGAACAATTACATCAAGACGTCCAAGTATTCGGTTCTGACGTTCCTGCCATTGAATTTGTTTGAGCAATTTCAAAGGCTCGCCAATTTTTACTTCCTATGTCTGCTGGTGCTTCAGATGATCCCCGCTATATCTTCTCTAACCCCAATCACCACAGCCATACCCCTTATTGGGGTACTCACGCTCACTGCCGTCAAAGATGCCTACGATGATTTTGTAAGTATTTTTTTTTTTTTTTGGTTTGCTTTCTCTAATTTTCAATACATATTTAAAACATAAAAATAAATCTAAGGAATTAAAATTAATAAATTTATTTATTAATTTATTAAATCAAGTAAAAAAAATAGAATACAGTTTTAAATAATTTAAATAAAAATAAATAAAAATAAACATATTAATTAAAATTTAAAATTTATTTATTAATTAAATTAATTTATTAAATTAAAATTAATTAAAACATAAAATTAAATTCTTCTTCTATATTTCTTCAAGGTTGCTACAGATCAGAAAAATCAGGGAAAAGTCAGGGAATATTTATTAAAAGTACTAGAAAACATTAAATATTTACAATTTATAAGAGAATCCTAAATTTTTGTGACTTTTTTGTTTGCCTCATAAACTATGAAATTACCACAAATTCTTAAAAAGCCTTAAATTTCTTTTATTTCTGAAAATAATTTCTCTTAAACTTAACTTAATTCTACTGAAGAAATATCATGAAGCTATTACTTAAGTAGCAATTTTTCAAAAGTTGATAAATCCATTTTTCAAAAAAATTGAGATAAACACAAATTCTAAATATTAAAGTCCTTAGAAATCGATTTATGTTCCATTTAAGAAAACAGTGTATTACCAAAGAATTTTCAATTTCGAAAATATTTTGTCCAAAACTCGATGATTTATAATTTTTATTATTTTATTAGAAAAAATTATTTCGAAATCTTTGAAAAAAACCTCTAAATTCTATTATTACAATAGACTTTAGTTACAAACAGATCATTTTAAATAGAAAAAATATTTAAAATTAAATAATTTATTACAATTTTTCTACATTAAAGTTCATTAAAAAAAATTTTTTTTTATATCTTAAAATGACAAAATTTGGATTTATCAATTATTTTTATAAATTTTGAAAAAAGCTCGCCTAATACTTCAATTCTCTTATTTATAAAAAGCAAAATTCTTAGCCGAAAAATGTTCAGGAATTTTAATAAAATTAATTTCGAAATTCAATTATTTTCATAGAAATACAATTCAATTACTTTCATTACAAGAATTCAATTATTTTCATAGAAATACAATTCAATTACTTTCATTACAAGAATTCAATTATTTTTAAAATTAATATAATTCTTCGCAGAGATTTAATTATTTTCAAAAAATCTAAAAATAATTATCGTCAACATTTCAATTATCTTTATAAAAACTTAATTACTTTTAGGAATTTCAATAAAATTTCCCAAAAGAATTGAATTATTTGAAAACAATTTTGCCAAAATTCTACACAAATGTTTAATTATTGAAAGTAGAACTTGCATAATTTTTTTCAAAAAAAGTCAATTGTTTGAAATTTTGTATAAAATTATTCAGTTAAAGTTTTAGATAATAATTGCTTTTTGGAGAAGTTTCTAATTTAAATTTTTAGAAATAATTGAAGATTGTAAAGGTTCCAAATTAAAATCTTCGAAAATCTGAATTTTTCATATTATTAACTAACAATTCAGTAGAATTAACTTTTTTCAATAATATTTTTTTTAAACTATTTTAAATTTCCATTTTCTAATATATATTTAATTGAAAAGTTTCCGAATAATCGAAACTTCGTAAAATTGAATTTATTTACTTTTTGAAAAACTATTCAAAATAATTGATTTAGAGAAAAATTTTAGTTAAAAATTGTAGAAATTAATAATTGATTGATTTGAATACAATTTTAATTGAATTCCTTGTAAAATGTATAATAATTCTTAAACATTTTATTAAAATTCGTCCAAATGAATGCAATTATTTACAAGTTTGTTCATAAAATTCTTTATGAAAATACAATTTTAAATTCCTTTTAATATAAAATTTAATTTTAATAATTAATTTAATAAATTCTTTGTTTTTGTATTTAAATAATTTAAATTTTGTAGAATTTCCTAATAAAAATTGGTTTAAAAATCAATTTTTCATACTTTTAATAAACAATTCCGTGTAATTAATTTTTTTTGAAAAAGTTTTATTAAATTCAATTAAATAATCGAAATTTTATAAAATTGATTTATAAACAAATGGATTTTAAAATGCTCAAAGAACTTTGTAAAAAATAATTATAAATAATTGATTTAAAGAAGAATTTTAGTTAAAAATTGCAGAAACCGATAATTTAATTGAAATGATAAAAATAATTTTGAAGAAGTTGTATTATCAATATTCCTATAATAATTTATTTATTTAAAAATGAAGTTATTGATGTTTTCGAATAAGTTTACAGTTAAAGAAATTCGTAAATAAATGTAATAGAACATTTTTTTGAGTATCTAATAATTTTTAGAGTAAATCGGAATATTCTTTAGTTTCAGGAAGAAAGTCAAAATTTTGTCTGTAAATCAGGGAAAAGCAAAATTAAATGTCTGTGGCAATCCTGTTCTTTTTTTCTTCATTATTTTTGTAGCTTAAGAGCATGTTAGGTTGTGTTTGTAATTTTTCGAATGAAAAATCAACTCTTACTCGAAAACCACTGACAATTCAAATCACTATTCAAATAATTAATAAAAATTGATTCTAGTTTTACACAATTAAACAAAAAGTTTCAAGGGCAGTTCCACTAACCCTGATTAAAAGTTAATGAATGATTAAAGACAGTATTTAGCCCACGTTTCGTCGGTTGAGGATTTAATAATTGATTAACTTTTAATCAGCGTGGTACGTGTGGTCACTTGTTTTCAATGTTATAAAATTACTTTGTCATTTTTCATAGATAAACATATCTTTAAAATAATTTTCTTCTACGGTACCATTCTTCAGTGTATGTTACATTTAATAAAAAAAATTTCATCTCTAAATTCATTTTTACAATTGTTTTTCAATTTTCAGCAACGACATAGCAGCGATTCACAAGTTAACAATCGAAAATCACGAACTTTACGAGGCACAAACTTACGTGAGGAAAAATGGTCTCAGGTCCAAGTTGGAGATGTGATTAGAATGGAGAACGATCAATTTGTTGCAGCCGATGTCCTCCTCTTGTCAACCAGCGAGCCTAATGGTCTCTGTTACATTGAGACTGCTGAATTGGATGGGTAATGATGATTAAATGAATATTATTAACATATTAGAATTTATTGAATGCTAATAACTAAATATTGATAATTTATTGAAATAATGTTTTCTTCAAATAAGATACAATAATGTAAATCAATTTTAGGGAGACAAATCTCAAGTGTCGACAGTGCTTAGCCGAAACGTCAGAAATGATGGATAATCATGAATTAATTGGCCAATTTGATGGTGAAATCATTTGTGAAACGCCCAATAATTTGTTGAACAAATTTGATGGCACGCTTTTATGGAGAGGAAAAAAGTAAGTTTTTCTTCTTGAAAAATAATATTATACATTATATGTGACAGTCTACGAGAAAACGTGCCTTAGCTCTCGAATATCAATTCAACGGAAAAAGTATTAGAATCTGGTCCTTCCTGATTGGTTCAACTTCAAATTATGCTCATTTTTAAACATTTATAATAAAAAAAATCTATAAGTAAAAAGTATTCTTGACTTTTGTACGTGAAAGAGGTACTTAAAATCTATAGAGTACTATTAAAATTCGTCATTAAATTTTTAGGAGCTAAAGCACGTTTTGTCGTGGACCTTTTTATATGAGGTTTGCCTCACCGAATTATTTGAAACTTGCAGGGTTGCTTGTCAACCTGCAAATGTCAGGATAGTTTATAAATCTTACAAAAACCTGGAAAAGTCAGGGAATTTTTATCGAAACCCTGGAAAATTGTTGTTTTCTACAGTTATTCTATGTGTATTCATGAAATCTAATGTTAGATACTGAAATATTTCGAAAGTAATTTTTCAATTATAGAAGAATTGTGTTTACAATTTTTATAAGTAGATCGATTTCAAAAGGTTTCAATTTAGAATTTTAGAAAATTTCGATTTTAAATGAATTTAATTAGAAATCTTAAAATTCAAATTCGTGAATTATTTAAATTTTTTAATATAATATTTAATTGATTATTAAAAATAATGGATTTACAGAAGAATTTTAGTAAAAACACAAAAAAAAATTTAATTTTGAAACAATTACAAATGTATTTGTAGAAAATCAATTAATTTCAAAAACTTTAATAACACTCTTGGCAAAATTTCATTTACTTTCAAAAACTTTCCTCTATTCAATAATTTTTATTATCTACTACTTTAATAAAATTCCCTAAAAGAATTTAATTATTAAAAAAAATTTTTTAAATTCACTTTCAGAAATTGTAATAAATTTTTTTGCAAAATTCAATTATTTTCAGAAGTTTCGATCAAATTCTTTGTAGAATTCAATTTTCATAAATTTTAATAAAATGTTTTGCAAAATTCAATAATTTTCAAGATTTTGTATAAAATTCTTTAAAAAATTGAATTATTTTCAAAAATTTTAATACATTATTATAATCGTATGTTTTCTTTTCGTTAGCAAATTATCTGTATTCATTTGTTTTTTTTTTTTTTTTGAAAATAATTGAAATTTTCTGAAGAATTTTATAAATTTTAAGAAAAATTGACTTTTTTTGAAGAATTTCATAATTTAAGAAAATAGTTAAATTTTTTTGGAATATTTTTCTATTTTTATAAAAATAAATGAATTCTTGCGAAGAATTTTTTTTAAATTTGGAAAATAATTTAATTCTTGGGACAAATTTAAAAAAAAATTTGGAAAATAATTGGATTTTTCTGAAAAATTTTATAAATTTTGAGAAAAATTGAATTTTTTAAAGAATTACATTTTTTTACGGATTTTGTAATTTATGAAAATAATTGAATTCTTTCGAGAAGTTTTATTAATAATTGTTGAAAAAATAATTTAATTACTTTCGAAGAATTTTATTATTTATAAACATAATTTAATTCTTTCAAAGAATTTTATTAGTTAGGTAAATGGTTAAATTCTTGCGGCGAATTTTATTAAAATTGATGAAAATAATTGAATTTTTTTCTAGAATTTTATCATAAATTTTTTTGAATAATTGAATTCTGTTTGGTTATTTTATAAAAATAGTAGATATTGAAAATCATTGAAATGTGAAAAGTTTTTAAAGATAATTAAATTTTACAAAGAATTTTATAAAAAAATTTGGTAATAATTGAATGTCGGTGGGAAATTTTATTAAATTTTTTTGAAAATAATTGGATTTTCCAAAAAAACATTTTATTATTTATAAAAATAATCGAATTCTTGCGAACGATTAATTAGAATTTTTTAAAATAATGGAATTTCCAAGAAGAAATTTATTACTTTTAATAATAATTGAATTATTGTGATGAATATTGTTATTTATGAAAATAATTGAATTTTGCAAAGAATTTCATTAAAATACCTCAAAATAATTGAATTTTCGGGAGTAAGTTTTTTATTATTTAAAAAAAATTTTTATTCAAATTATATTTAAAAGATTTATTGAATTATTGCGGAAAAGTTTATTAAAATGTTTAAAAAGAATTGAATTTCTGTTGAAAATTTTATTACTTTTGAAAGGCATTGAAATCTTCATAAGAATTTTATAAACATTGTTTTAAATAATGAATTTTTAAATGTTATGAAAATTTTATTAGTTTAAATAATTGAATTCTTGTCAAAAACTTTATTTGTGAAAGTAACTGAATTTGACGATTATGAAAATAATTAAATTCATGCTTAGAATTTAATCAAAAATTTTTTTGAAAAAATGGAATATACATGAAAAATTTTATAATTATTAAAAGTAATTGAATTATTGGGAAAAATAAATTGCATAAAATTTTGTTAAATAAAATTGATTTTTTCCAATATTAGCGAATTAAAAGTAGTGGAAATTCTCTAAAAAAATATTGTTTATATTCTTTGTTCGAAAAGTTAAATACCTATATATAGTTAATAATTTGTTTACCTTCTCTATTCTTTAGAATAATTAAAATTTTCGTAATGAAGTTTTTTTTTAATTTAGGTATCAGATAAGAATTTTTATGAAATTCAATTTTCCTCGTACAAGAAAGTTTAATTATTTTCAATTTTGAAAATCTGATGCCAAATTTGAAATTAGTATCGAAATTTGTTAAAGTTTTTTTTTATATACTTTAAAGTTTAAAAATATTATATATTTTGAAAATTTAATTCTAATTAGTTTTTCAGTTGTGTGTCATAATAAGTATTTCTTTAAAAATCACTTAAATTAAAATGGCTTGAAATTGTTTACAATAAACATTGCAGCACAATAATAATTTGGCTAGTTTATTAATAGTAATTATTAAAAAAAGAAAAGAAAGAAAGAAAAGAAAATGAAATAATTGTCGCAGCAATGAACCGATATATGTATTGACAAATATGCTTTTGAATGTTGCAGGTACGCTTTAGATAATGACAAAATAATTTTGCGGGGATGCGTGCTGAGAAACACCCAATGGTGCTATGGTATGGTGATCTTTGCAGGCAAGGATACCAAATTAATGCAAAACTCAGGGAAGACCAAGTTTAAGAGAACCTCCATAGATAGACTGCTGAATCTGCTCATCATTGGGATAGTGTTCTTTTTACTTTCCTTGTGTTTATTTTGTATGATTGGCTGTGGTATTTGGGAGAGTTTAGTTGGACGTTACTTTCAAGTGTATTTACCATGGGACTCGCTTGTACCAAGTGAACCGTACGCGGGCGCGACAGTTATTGCTTTTCTCGTCTTTTTTTCATACGCCATCGTTTTAAATACAGTTGTCCCAATAAGTTTATACGTAAGTGTCGAAGTTATACGATTTGTACAATCATTTCTTATTAATTGGGATGAGGAGATGTATTATGAGCCCACAAATACACACGCGAAAGCACGGACTACAACATTAAATGAAGAATTGGGCCAAATTGAATATATCTTCTCCGATAAAACGGGAACACTAACGCAAAATATTATGACCTTCAATAAGTGTTCTATAACCGGTAAATCGTATGGAGATATCGTCGATCAAGTTACTGGCGAAATCATTGATCTTACTGAGGTGAGTTGCAATTCTCTCTCTCTCTCTCTCTTTCTCTCTCTTTTTAAATACATTTACAAAGTTCTTTCTTATCAAAGATTCTTATCGTAAACCGTCTTTTTTAAAAAAGGCATAAGCATTCTTCCTTGTGTTTTTCCGCTTGAAGCTTTTGAAAAATTTGTATTTTATCACATTGAGCTTTTAATTTTTTGAGCATTTTTTCCCCTACGTATTAAATACTCCTTTTTTGAAATATTTCTTGTACGATATGTCCGGGTTATTGTGGTACAGGAAAGATTTGATTTTCGGATATTATTTTTTAACAACATAACACTTTTGTCTAGAATTGGAAATTTCTCCAAGTACCATAATAACCATTTTTTTCACGCTTTTTTCTACGTAAAATAGAATTTTGTATTTGTTTTATTTACGATTTCTCTCGTATATTTGTTTGATATTGAAAGCATTGGCAAAACAAATTTTTATTTCATTTGAAGAAAGGGAACATTTTTTTTAAACTAAAATTTCCACTTTCCAGCGCATCAAAATTTTATAGCTCATAAAAAATGATGAAAAAATATCGTTCAGATGAACAATTTAACGAACATTTATTTAGACGACATTTTTTACAATTTTATAAACTAACAAATTACACTGACTAAAAAGAGCATTAACAAAATTAAACTAATGAAAGATGAAGAATAAATGAAGTTTGTTTCATTGAACCTTTAGAACTTTAGGGACTAAATTAAAGTCTAGAAACGAAGTTGAAGTCAACAAAGTTGATGGGAAATTATTGATGGGAAATTTAATTTTTTTAAAACTATTTTTTGATAAAATTTTTGGCAAATAAATAAATTTTTTTAAAGAATTTCTTTAAGTATAAAAATATTTTGTTTATTTAAATAATTTTAATTGAAATTGTATTATTAATAAAGTTTTAGAAAATTTCGTATTTTTTAAAATTCATTTTGAGAATTTGACTAATTTTCAAAAAATTGTAATTATGATTTTTTAAAAACCTAAGTTGTTCAGAATTTCTAAATAATTCAATTTATTTTAATAAAATTTGAGATAATTTCCTTTCTTTGGAAATTTTTTAAAATTCGTTTTGAGAATTTAACTGTTTTCAAAAAATTTTTTATTACGATTTTTTAAAAACATCATTTTTTCAGTGTTTCTAAATAGTTAAAAATTCATTTATTTTTGTTTAATAAATTTTTGAATACTTTTTGCTATTTATTTGTTCATTAGAAATTAAAATTTGAAAATACTTGCAATGTAAAATCTCTTAAAAATGTAATTAAAATTAGAACGGCAATTCTTTGACATTTTTCCAAAAATTTTAACTGAAATTCTTTTCCAAATCAATTTCTATAAAAAATTAATGAAAATAATTTAATTCTTGTTAAGATTTTTATTAAAATTCTTTAAAATAATGGAATTATTTTTAAGAATTTATTTCAATATTCTTGAAAATAGTGGAGTTTTTTTAAAATAATTTTTACTGGAAATTTTGAAAGTAATTGGAATTTCCGAAGAGTTCAATTTTCAATAATAGTAACACAATTCTTTGCGAAAAGAAAAAAGAATTTTAATTGATTTCTTTGAAAATTTTAATTATTTTTAAAAATCTCGTAAATATTCTTCGAGAAATTCAATTCTTTTAACAAATAATTCAATTACTTATAGGAATTCAATTTTTTCAAAACTTTTAATACAATTTAAACCAAGAATTTAATTAATTTTGTAATTAATGAAATTTTTGCTGGAATTCAAGAATTTTATATACAATTTTTGTTGAATTCCAGAAAAATTAAATTATTATTAAACATTTTTTTAAAATTCTTCATAAAATTTTTACTGAAAATTTTGGAAATAATTGAATTTTGAGAAGAATTTCTTTAAATTTTTTAAATAATCGTTTCTATGATATTAATTGTAATTAAAGATTTTCTTATTAAATTATATTTAAATTATTCATTGAAAATTAAATTGTTTCAAATAATTTATTTTTGGAGTTTTTGCATTACATTAAAAAAGAATTCAATTAAATTTCGTAAAAATAACTGAAATTGTTAGAGAAATTTTATTAAAATTATATATTTTGAATATAATTGAATTTTTTCCTAGAAATGTTATAAAAAATTTTATTGAAAAAATTTGAATTTATCAAAAAAATGTTATTATATACAAAATTAATTTAATTCCCAAGAATATTATACAATTTATAAAAATAATTGAATTGTTACGAAAAATTTGATCAAAATTGTTGAAAATAATTTAATTTTTTTTAAAACTCTTGAAAATAATTGAATTTAAATAATTAAGTAATATTATTTACAAATTAATTGTATTATTTCATTAAATTTTATTACAATTGTATTTAAATTAATGTAATTTTTTTCAAGAATTTTATTATTTTAGAAAATAAGGTAATTTCTTTCAAGAATTTTATTATTTTTGAAAATAATTGAATTCTTGTGAAGAATTTTATAATTCATAAAAACAGTTGAATTGTTTCCAAGAAATGTATCTGAATTTTTGGAAGGATTTTTTTTTAAATTTTGAAAATAAAGATTTTTTAAAATGAATTTCATAAAAATTGTCGAAAATAATTGAATTTGTATTGAAATTCTTGAAAGTAATCAAACTTAGTTAATATTTTTAAAAATAATTGTATTTTTTCTAGAAATTTTATGAAAAATTTTGTCGAGAACAATTGAATTGCTCTAAAAAATATGATTATTTATGAGAATAATAATCATTTGTTATAATAATTATAACTTAATATAATTAAAGTTTATATTACATAATTTAATTCTAATTTTCAACAGAAGCGATTGTTTTAAAAACTTGAAAGAAATTGTTTACAAATTTCAATTACTTTTAATATTTTTTATTCAAATTATTAAAAAAATAGATTATTTAAAAAAAATTTAAAGAAATTATTCAAAATAATTTAATTAGGATTTGAAAAATTTGGAATACTTTTAAAATTTTCAATTAAAATTATTAAAAAAATAGATTATTTAAAAAAAATCCAAAGAAATTCTTCAAAAGAATGTAATAAGGATTTTGAAAATTTTCAACAAAATTCTTCGCAAAAATTCAATTATTTTCATTGATAATATTCTTCAAAGGAATGTAATTATTTTTAATTTAATTGTAGTAAAATTTCTCGAAAGAATGCTAATTATTTTTAAAAATATTAATTAAATTCCATTACTTTTAAAAATTCTGATAAAATTCTTCGGAAAAAATGAATTATTTTTTTAAATAGTAAAATTCTTCGCAGGTATTCAATTATTTTTAAAGGTATTTTAATATAATTTCTCTCATTTATTTTTAAAAATATTTAATAAAAGTTTTCGATTGAATACAATTATATTTTGAAAATTATTAAAACAGTTCTTTTAAAAGTTAAAACATTTAATTATTTTCGAAAATTATGTTAAAATTCTTTACAACAATTTAATAATTTTTATGACGTTTTATTTAAGAGAACAATTATTAAAAAATTTGGGAAACAAAAAGCAAACAACTAATTTTAAACTGCGAACAGATTACCGGAACATGTATTTTATTATTCTTATTCTTATTTTTATTCTTATTATTATTATTATTATTATTATAAATTAATTAATTAATTAATTAATTAATAAAAATTGAATAAAATTAATATTTGAAATCAATTTAAACTTTGTGACTATTATGTATAAAATTTTTGGTGCGTTGAATAATTGTGAGGAAATGTTTCGATATTTCTTTTTTGTAGAGAAAAAAACATATCGCAACATTTTTAAGATTTTCTCGGTTTTGTTTCTTTGAATTGTAAAAAAAAAATTGATGAACTCAGTAATTGAAGAATATGAATCGAGTATGTTGCGTATATTAACACAAGTATGTCAATGCTTTTATCCCGCTTATGTCATGCACATTATTTAGCATGTGTGTGCTGCATGTAGACGGGCAAAGCTGTGCAGATGCCAATTATCAAGTGGAAGAATGGACATGAATTTGTCCGTCAAGTGTATACTCCTCTTAGTGGCGCAGACACTCATCTTCTGGGACAAGACGATAGAATATCCAGTCCAACACCCGAATCGATCATCAATGGTGTTTCCAAAATTTCTCCTAAACTTTCAGTACGCATGCTTGTATCAAAAATGCTTTTGTAATTTTATGACATTTTTTTTTTGTCGTCACAGAATTTGTTAAAACCAATTTTTTTTGTTGCTATTTGTGAGATTCTCTGTGAAAGGAAAGATTTATTTTTTTTTATAAAAGACCTGCTGATCTGGTCTGTGATTTTGTTTTTTTTTGGCAAAAATCTCTCTTTCACATTGGAGCGTCACATTTGTATCGTTTTGAGAATGTATTTTTTTTAGATTTAGGGGAGATTGTAAATAATTGGAAAACTTGTTTTTTTATTTGCAGACGGTACCCTCGATAGACTTTTCATTTAATAAAGACTACGAGCCGGAATTTAAGTTCTACGATAAACAACTACTGGAGGCAGTGAAGCGAGATGATTCAGATGTGCACAGTTTTTTTCGACTGCTTGCACTTTGTCATACTGTTATGGCAGAGGAGAAGAATGGTCATCTTGAATATCAAGCTCAATCACCGGATGAGGCGGCACTTGTCTCGGCAGCGAGGAATTTCGGTTTTGTTTTTCGCGAAAGATCACCGAACAGTATCACGATCGACGTTATGGGCAAACGTGAAATATATGAACTTCTTTGTATTTTAGATTTTAATAATGTGAGAAAACGAATGTCTGTTGTATTGAGAAAAGATGGCTTTATTAGATTATATTGTAAGGGCGCCGATAACGTTATTTATGAGCGTCTAAAACCAGGCAGTGATGAAGTCATGACTAAAACACAGGAACATCTTAATAAATTTGCTGGTGAAGGTTTAAGAACATTGTGCCTTTCCGTAAGGGATATCAACGAATGTTTTTTTAATGATTGGAAACAACGGCATCACGATGCAGCGCTTAGTAATGAAAATCGTGACGACAAATTGGACGCAATTTATGAAGAAATCGAAAGGGACATGACACTATTGGGAACAACGGCTATTGAGGATAAACTTCAGGACGGTGTGCCCCAAACAATTGCCAATTTGTCATTAGCGGGAATCAAAATTTGGGTATTGACTGGTGATAAGCAAGGTATGTAAATCTTCAATTTTTTCTACTTCTCACAATTTCTTTTTAAATAATTTAATTCTTGAACAACTAACATATACATAATAATAATTTTTTGTTTATATTTTAAAAATTATTAGTTTCTTTTGAAATAAAAAGTTATGAAATTTTCGTTTTTAATTACAATTTTTAACAATAATGTTTTTTCTATTTTAAATTAATAACAAAAAATGTGTAGGAAGAATTTGTGTATTTAATTTTTAATAATTACAATTTTTCTTATGTATATAAAGATATTTTATATTTTACTAGCTAAACAAATGCTTGTGTACTTTCTCATATAATAATCATGTCTATTCACAATTCACATTTTTTTATTAAAGAACAAAATATTTAATTTCAT
This sequence comes from Leptopilina drosophilae, assembly GCA_032873175.1. Taxonomy (NCBI): domain Eukaryota; kingdom Metazoa; phylum Arthropoda; class Insecta; order Hymenoptera; family Figitidae; genus Leptopilina; species Leptopilina drosophilae. The sequence goes on from CM065483.1 coordinate 22,432,157, forward strand.
TTAAAGAATTTCTTTAATAAGATTTAATTTTTTAACTTTCTAAAAATCAATTTATTTTAAGTTTAATCTAGAAATTAATGAAAAAATTTGCATAATTTCTTTTTCTGTATTTAAAAACGAAGGAAAAATAAAGTAATTTAAACTATTTATATTTCTCCATCAACATTTTTTTTAAACTTCCATTTTGTAATTAATTTTGAAAATCATATTGTTTTTACAAAATTTGTAGTATTTTTTTGCATAATTTATATTTATTATCAAATTTTTTTTAACAAAATCAAAATATTATATTTTTAATCAGTGTTGATTAATAGATAATAAGAATTAATTATTTAGTATTTTTTAATAATAAATTAACTTTAGAAATAGAATTTTAAAAGTTAAGTATTTTTATGAAACTGAAACTTGCATCCAGTTACCAGTCCTACTTAATTTTTGAAAATTCGATATTGGATTTAAAACAAAAAATATTTAACATTTAAATTTAATTTCTAAAATTAAGCAAAGCAGGTGCTGGTAGCAAATCAAAATCATGAAAATTTCTTTCATTCTTTTCTATTAAACAATAAAAAGTGTTGTCAAAAACATTTTGTCGGACAAATCGAATTTCTATAATTTCTTTTATTTATTTCTAACAAAATTTGAAAATTATTTAACAAAATGTTAAATGTTATTAAAAAAAGATGAAAAAATTGGAATAATTTCTTAATTTTTTAAACATAATCTTTAATAAAAATTTAATTTTTTTAGAGATAGATGATAAATGTTTTGGCTCAATTACCTTTTTTATCTGTAATTTCTTTTTTAAATTTAATACTGAAAATAATTAAGGATAAAAATTGTATATCTTTAATTAACTATCAATTGTATTCTTCTAATATTTGACAAAGATTATTGATTAATTTATAACGAATAAGAATATAAATTATAATTTTAATTCGTAATCATAATTGTTATAGTTGCTGTTTGATTTTTTGTTTCTTAACTTTTTTGTAATTTTTCTTTTCAAATATTTAAAATTTTTTAATTAATATATTGAAAATCATCGAATTATTGCAAAAAATTTTATCAAAAAATTTAATAATAATAGAATTCCTTCACAAAATTCCACTATTTAGGAAAATAATTTAAATCTCGCGAAGAATTTTGTTTAAATGTTCAAAAATTCTAATTAAATTCTTTTTGCAGAATTTCTTTGATTTTTTTTGTCAAATAATGGAGTTCCTTTAATAATTTTAATTAAACATTTTAAAAATAATTAAAATTTTATGGAGAAGAATTTTTTTTAAATTGTATTAAAAATAATTGAATTCTTGCGAATAATTTTACTATTTAAAATAATTTAATTATTTTTATTTAGAAAGATTTGTTAAAATTTTAGGAAATATTGAAATTTTTTCGTGAAATTTCAATAAAATTTTTGACAATATGAACAGTAATAAATAATGTTGTACTTAAAAAGTGATTTTTTTAAAATTTTGATTATGAAATTATTTAAAAAATTTATGTTTGTTAATAAAATATTTTGTAATTTGTATAACAGTATCAAACTAAATACTACGTTCCGCGCGCCAGCGCGCGTATCATTTGCTAGTTCTCTATTATTTTGTTAATTCTTATAAATTTAATGAAATTCTCAAACTTGGTATTGATAAAAAGTTTAAATTCTAACATCGAAAAATTTTTTTTTTACAATATTATTCAATTAGTGAACTGAATTTTATTTGCCACTTTTGTTTGACAAAAATAAATTGATTAAAGACACTTAAATATTATGAAGTTTAAATGTTTAGTATGTTTTTTAGATTAAAATAGTTTTTTTCAATTAAATCTTTAGAATTTTTATTTCTTTTCCAAAAATTCAGTCTCCTATAAATAAATGATAATTCAATAAACTTCAAAAAAAATTCCGCATTTTTACATTTTTTGATACTCTTGCCATTCCGGTTACGCAGAATCGGGTACTTTATTTATTTCAGAAAAAATAATACTTATAAATTCTATTAAACATTTCTTTCCTTCAATTATTAACATTTTAATGTATTCAATATATTTTTCGGATGAATACTAACAATTATTAGGGTAGGCGAACAATAACTATTTTTAAAAAAAGTATTTTCTACACCTTTTTGTCTAAAAAGGCGATTTCTAATTAAATCTCTTTTCTGAAAAAAGTTTTATAAAAAGTTATAATTTCTAATGTTTATTTTCCTAAAATTTCTACAATTCCATAATTTTGATAAAAATTAGAAAATTGTTTAAAAATAAAGATTAAATTTTCTGTTTCTCAATTACAATTCTATTTACAAAATTATAAGTTTCTTTTTTAAAATGAAGAAAATTTTTTATAAAATTACTATTTCTTATCACAATTTGTTAACAAAATTCTATTCTTTTTTGAAAAAAAAAATTTGCATCATTTTTACATTAAAATTTCCAAAGTTAATATATTTATAAAAATTTTTTTAGAAATTCACCTTCATTAGAAAAAAAAATTTTAGAAAATTATTAGAAACATAAGAATGAAAATTAAAATATTTGCAGAAATTATAATTGAAATCTTTTGAGTTTGATTTTTTAATTTTTAATTTTATTACATTTATATGAGCTTAAAAAATGTTTGAGGGATTTCATGAGAAAATTACATGTATAAAAATTACATTTGAAACTTGAGTTGAGTAGAGGCATGTTTTTTAACTTGGTAATTATATTTATTTTAATAACAGAAGCCATTAAAAAATCGCAAAAGGATTCAAGTCAAGAAAAGTTGTAATTTTAATTTTTCGAGGATTTTCTATAAATCTCGGTGCTTCCACCCCTTGGAAGCAATTTTTTTCGTTTGCTTATTATTTATTTGAATGTTAGAAGTCATTAAAAAATTTTGCAAGAAGATCGAAGGCGGGAAAAGCAGTGATTTTTATTTTTTTTCGATAATGATTTATTTTATATTTTAGGATTTCTGAAAAATTCGTGACAAAAAATAAAAATCACTGCTTTCCCCGCCTTCGATCTTCTTTCAATTTTTTAAAATGGCTTCTGAGGCGTGGGAATTAATTAATATTATTGTATTGCACTGGTTATTGCTAACATTTTCAAGTCATTTTAATTTCAGTAATTTTGAAAGAAATAATTATTACAACACATAACTGAAAAACTAATTAGAATTCAATTTTCAATTTATATTATTTTAAAATTTTAAAGTATATAAAAAAACTTTAACAAATTTTAAAACTAATTTCAAATTTGATATCAGTTTTTTAAATTGAAAATAATTTAACTTTCTTGTACGAAGAAAATTGAATTTCGTAAAAATTGTTATTTAATACTTTCATTTTCAAATTAACAATTTAAAACAACGTTCATAAAATTCTTATGAAGAATTCAATTACTTTTAAAAATAACAGAATTTTTCACAGAAATTAAATTCTTTTTAAACATTTTAATAAACTTTTGCGCAATAATTTAATTACTTTCAAAAATAATAAAATTTCTCGAAGGAATTTAATAATTTTTGAAAATTTTAATAAAATGCTTAGGAACTGTTAAATTATAATTGAATAGTTGCTTTGCGAAAAGTTTTTAAAAATAATTAAATTTAATTAATAAATTAATTTAATTTTTTTTTAATTTTACAAAGAATACTATTAAAATTTTTGTAAATAATTGAATGTCTGTTGGTAATTTTATTAAATTTATTGAAAATAAATTTAATTCTTGCGAACGATTTATTAGATTTTTTTAAAATAATGGAATTTCCAAGAAGAAATTTATTACTTCTAAAAATAATTGAATTATTGTGATGAATATTGTTATTTATGGAAATAATTGAATTCTTTTGAATTAAAGAATTATTTATAATAATAATTATTATTTTAAATAATTTTTCAAAAGAATTCAATTATCTTGATAAATCTGAAGAATATTCCCGAAAGTTCATTTATTTTGAGGTATATTTTAATAAAATTCTTTGCAAAATTCAATTATTTCCATAAATAACAATATTCATCACAATAATTCAATTATTTTTAGAAGTAATAAATTTCTTCTTGAAAATTCAATTATTTTCATAAATAATAAAATATTTTTTAGGAATTCAATTATTTAAATTAGAATTTGCATAAAATTAGTCGAAAGAAATCAATTATTTAAAAGTTTTTTATAAAATTCTTCGCAAAAATGACACTATTTTATTAAATATTAGTTAAATTCTTTCATGAATATTAAAGTTCAATTTATTATTAGGATAAGAAAGAAGTAAACATTATTATTGATGAAAATTAGGAAAAAGCCAGTAAAATAAAAAATATAGAATGGAATTTTTGTAATAGAATTAATATTAACATTTATTTTTATTTAATTTTTTCCGAAAATAATCATGGCATGTTAGTGATCGTAAGATTATAATTTTATTATTCTTGAAAGAATTTAATTATTTTTATAAATAGTAAAATTCTTTGCAGAAATTCATTTATTATCAATATAATTTTAATAAAATTGAAAAATTAAATTTTCAATTATAATTATTGAAACATTATTTTCAAAAAATTTAAAGAAACTCATCAAGAAAATTTAATTATTCATAAAAAACTGTAATAACAATTTTGAAGCCATTTGTAGATTTATTTATGTTCGAAATAAAATAAATGTAAAGTAGATGAGAAAAAAGAGAGAAAAATTGTGACAAAGCCTGGAAAAAAACCGTGATATTTGTTAAACAAAAATTTTTTTTTTTGCATTTATTAGCAAGTGAAACTTCAAAAGAAGTTTATTTCAGCTGAACAATAGTTTACGTACTTAAACACAATAATTATTAAAAAAATATTTAAAAATAGACGACAATTAAAATAAAAATAATGTAAAAAAGAAAAAGAAATTCGGTCATATATAAATCAGTTCTATACTTTCAAATTACAATTTTTAAAAAATTGTAATTAAGTTAAAGAAAAATAGTAGACAACCTGATTATATTAAATTGTTAAGTTTTTGTATAGTAATTTGAATGTTAAATGTAAAAAGTTAACGAAAAATGTTAACACACAGAAAGTGATGGAAGAGTAAGAAATTTGTTTTTTTACAGAAACGGCAATCAACATTGGTTACTCGTGTCAGTTATTGACGGACGACCTCACTGATGTCTTCATTGTGGATGCAATTACTTACGATGGAGTGGAAACTCAGTTGACACGGTATCTTGAAACAATAAAAGCAGCTTTCAACCATGAAAATAAGCCGGCTCTCTCCATCGTTACATTCAGGTGGGACAAGGAAAGGTCAGGCAAACGAAAGAGACGGAGTAAAATTTATTATCTTCCATTCTTCATACATTTATATAAATATCTATATTTATTTATTTATTTATTATACTTTTAACCGGTAACGCATTTATTGAAAGATTACCTTTTCACCTTGAATGTGGCACCATGTTCTATGTGGTTATGCTTTTATTGTTTTTTTACATTCAGGAAATTCTCTATTTTTTCTTAGAATCAAATTTTTTATGTTTTTCACAATTTAATTTCAATTTTTTCTTTTCATTTAATTTTGCATTTTATCTTTTGCATTTTATGTATTATCTTTTACATTTTGATTTTCTTTGACATCTCCATTTTCTTTCATATTTTAATGTTCTTTTACATTTTAATTTTCTTTTACACTTCGGAATTTCTTTCATATTTTAATTTTCTTTACATTTTAATTTTCTTTTGGTTCATTGAATTATTTTATTCTCGAAATGGATATTTATAGGTTTTCATTTTATTTTTTATTATTTTTTTATTTTTTTGAAAGAGGTTTTTGATTAGAGGTTTTCATTTGTAAAAGTTAAAATCATATAGGAATGAATTTCAAAAGATCATTACAAGAGTTGTTTTTCAATTGAATGCATAATCCGCTAGTAACATCCCTTAAAAAAAAAGAGAAAATTCTCTACCATTTGCGTTTGATGATCCTTATAAAAGAATATTACCTTTGTACATTGCATGCAGAAAAGTTTAATATTCAAGGTTGCCACAGGTCAGGTAAGCAGGGAATTCAGGAAAAAATCAGACCGTCGTATAAGAACTACTGGAAAAATATTAAATTTCTAGAATTCGCATGAAATTTTTTAATTTTCTTGTCGAACAACAAAATTCAAGTTTTAATTCATGTTTTCTTAAGAATTCAAAACTCAATTGAACTTTAAAAAAATTGCGTTTATAATTTTTATAAATAACTAGTTATTATTACGCATTAAATACAAAATCAAATTCAATTTTTCGGTAACTTCATATTCGAAATTAAAAAATTCACGTATTTACAAATTAATTAACATTATATATATTATTATTAAAAACTTTAGTAAAATTCTTCAAATAATAATTCAATTATTTTTAAAACATTTTTAAAAACTTTTGCATGAATTCATATATTTTTATAAATAGAATTTTTTTTGCAAAAATTCATTTATTTTAAATATAATTTTAATAAAATCCTTTGCAGGATGTAAATTATTTTCTAATGTAAATAAATTCTTTATACGAATTCAATTATTTTCTAACGTAAATAAATTTTTTAGATGAATTCAATTATTTTTAATATTAATTTTAATTAATTTCTTCGGAAAGAGTTTAATTATTTTCTAAAATAATTAAATTCTTTAGATGAATTCAATTATCTTAAATATGATTTCAATGAAAATTCTTCAGACGAATTTTCAATTATTTTCAAAATTTTTACAAAAATTCTTTATAAGAATTCAATTTGACAATACAATTATAATTGAATTTTTTTGAAGAATTTATCAACAAAATTTGCAAGTCAATTATTTCAAAAAAAAATAGAAGTTTTTGCAGAAATTAAATTATTTAGAATAAAAATTTTATAAAACTTCTTCATAGAATTTAATCATTTTAAAAAATTTCAATCAAATTCTATATATAAGAATGTAATTACTTTTATTATCATTTCAATTAAATTCGTTTAAAAACTTGGCAAAAGGTCAATTGGGTTCATAAATATAATAAAAATCTTTGCAAGAATACATTTAATAAAAATTTCACGAAAAAATTCAACTTTTTTAAAAATTTTAATAAATTCTTTAGATGAATTAAATTATTTTGAATATAATCGCAATAGAATTCTTCAAAGGAATCGTCAATTACTATCAGTACAATTATAGTTGAATTCTTCGAAAGAATTTAATTATTTTCAAAACTTTGCAATAAGATTCTTTAAAATAATTCAATTTTTTTCTTCAAAAATTGTAATTAAATTCTTTACAAATATTATTCGACTAAAAAATTATAAAAAAAGTTAAAAAATTACGAAGAGTAATCAAAAAAATTCGAATGGTTTAAAATTTAAGTTTCAACACTTTTTAATTTTAATAATCGTAAAAAATTAAAAGTTCTAAAGAGGTTAATTTTTTAAATATTTTTATTTAAATCGATTTGAAATTAAATTTCGAATATATTCTATTTGATAAATAAATTTGTTAAATTTTTAATTTTCCTGAAATTTAATAGTAAATAAGTAATTTCTTTTAAAAATAATTTAGGTAAACTTTTTTATCCTTCAAATAAATCATTGAATTCTCAAGGAACTTCATTGGAGATTATTAAAAATAATTAAATTATAAATAATAAAAATTATTAAAAATAAAAAATATGAAATTATTAAAAAATAATTATTATAAAAATAATTGATGTAAAGAATAATTTTAGTTAAGAATTATAGAACAAAATTGAATTGAAATGTAGACAAAAATTTTAGAGAAGTTAGATTTAAAAAAAACTATTGAGGTTTTGAATAATTTTCCAATAAAAGAGGTTTGGAAATAAATGTATTAAAATAATTTTTTTTTCTAAACAATTATTTTTAGAGTTAAATAAAAATAGGGAAAAGGTTGAAAATTCCATCTTGGAATAAGGGAAACGTCAGGGAAAAGGAAAATAAAATTTTTGTGGCAACCCTGAATATTATTGAAAATCTCCATTATTTTTATTCTCTAGTTTTCTAACTTCTGTTTTCATTGTGGATCTAAACTAAAATTGAAAGAAATTATTTGAAAAAGAATTCTTACTTTCTTAGGTAAAGAAACATTTTTTTGAAATATGTACCTCCTTACCGCGCCGTAGATATTAGAGTCTAGCTTTCTTCCTACTGTGCTACATTAGGTAACTTACATTTTATGCGAAGATGATAATAATATTAAATGCTTGGAACTCACTCCTTCTCTTTCTGTCTGCTTAAATGTATTCTTAATAATTATAATCATAATATGAGATATTAATTTTTTACGTCACTTCCATTACTTCATGCAATATTTCACAGAAAACAAATTTCGAATTCTATTTACACTAAATTACTCCATTCTTTTAATTTGAAATATTGACAAGAATATTTAATAATACATGAAATTAAGACGTAATTTTATTCTATAAATTTTATTTTATAATTTCATTCTATAAATAACGCATTGTAACGAAATTTCTAAAACTTTTGGTTTATTTCGAAAATTAAAAGCATAATATAAAAATCATTGGAACTAAAAAATTTCGTATAAGAAATTTTTCGTAGCAGATCGTCACATATTTGATAAATTTGTAAATTAAATTTGAAATTATTTTGCTCTCTCTCTCTAGTCAGTTTTGTGTATTTTTTCTGTGAATTTGCATTATATTTTACTAAAAATTAATTATTAAATGTAGTCACATAAATATGCGAGCAATTAGCGACTCACGAGAACTGTTATTAAGAATTTGTTTTATTTTTATATAAATTTCGAAGTTCTGGAAGTTACGTATCCACGTAAATAAGCTTGGTGTCTGATTTGGAAATTCGGTTTTGCAAAATCCTTGAAAGTTTCATAGTAAAGAGAAAATTATAAAGTTAATTAATATTTGACTTGTTGCGAATAACAGTGAAGCAGATTATAATGCTGCTAGAGACGAAGCTGACGATCACGAAATGGAACAGGCTGCGTGTTTTGCGATAGTAATTAATGGTCACTCCTTGGTTCATGCGCTGCATCCTCAACTAGAACAACTCTTTTTAGATGTCTCCAGTCAATGTGAGTAAAATCGACAAAATTTAAATTTAAATTCTAATTTTTAAAGTTTTTAAATAACGAAATTGTTTTGAATTAAAAAGCATTGCTTAATTTGTAAATTTAATTCGACTTTTTAAAATATAAAGTTAGTTTAATTTATAAATTATTGTCGAAAGACTAATTTTTTTACAGGAAACAATACGATGAATGGTATTTATTTTATAAAAAAACAAATTTATGATTTTAATTTAATTACGCAGAGAATATGTTTTGTAGAATTGTTTTTGTAAGAAAATTTAAGGAATGGTATTTTTCATATGTTTCGATTAATAAGTGGATTTTTTTATAAATTAAATTTTTGTTAAGAAATATTATTCTAATTGAATAGTTTTAATCTATTTTTCAATTGTTGATCTGATTTTTATTTAACTTTCATAATATATATCGAATCTGATATAATTTTATTCTCTTATGGAATTTCATTAAAATTTTCGGAAATAATTGAATTATTACAAAAAAAGTTAGTAAAACTAATAAATTGAATTCTATCAAAACATTTTTTTTAAATGTTATATTGAAAATAATTAAATTTCTACAAAGAATTTTTTTGCTTATGATGAAAACAGTTCGATTCAAGCGAGGAATTTCAGTAAAAATTTGGAAAATAATCCAGCAACTCAATTCAGTAGTTTTGAAAAATTTTTGAAAATAATTAAGATTCATTCAAATAATTTTATTAAAAATATATTGTATTCTAAAAAATTAAATTCAAATAAATTTTTATTAGAATTTTCGATGTATGTGAATTATTTTTATTATTTTTCGATGAAAATAATTAAAATAATTGAAACTTCTATCCATAAAAGATTGTGTTAAATAAAAATTCGGTGACCTTTGTTAAATAACTAAAACTTTTTATTCATAAAATAATTTTTATGGGTTATTCACGCGTCCAATTTTTGTTGAACCTTGACAATTCCATTGATTTCGTCTTCTGTTTACTACCCGATTATTTACCTTTTCCCTGTTTCAATCAATTCGAATTTGTATTACTATTAAAATTCGTTACTCTTATCAGTGTTTGTTTGTGATCCTTACTTCTTGGATGTTTCCATTTTGGAATAATTTTATCATATTTCCAACTTACTATTATTTTCAATAATTAATTTGTCAAAATCATCTTAATTATTAATGCAAAATAATTAAATTCTTGCACAGAATTCTATTAAAATATTCGAAAATAATTTAATTGTTTTGAAGAATTTTATTAAAAATTTTAGAAAATAATAAATAATGAATAATTATTATATTATTATTATGATTCTTATTATTATTATATTATTATTATTATTATTATTATATTATTATTATTATTATTATTATTATTATTATTATACTCATACTATAATAATAATCGACATAATCTGTCCTCAAGTGAAGTTAGTGTTGTGTGATTCCAATTATTTGTTTTCTAGTTCGAATTGCAATGTCAAAAGTTTGACAGTTAATTTTTAAATAATAAAATAAGTGAAGTAAGAAAATTTAACCCTAATTTCAAAAACTCAATAAAGAGGTAAAGTTGCAATTTAAACATTTTTTTAAATTTTATATTTAAACAATTGAATTCTAATATAAATTGATTTAGAAAAGAATTTTAGTTAGAACTTTAGAGAATAATAATTAAAAGTGTTAAAGTAGGATTCTTTATAAATAATTAAATTTCAAAAAGTTTTTAAATTTCAATTTTTGAAATTCTAATTTCTGTAGAAATTTATAATATTTAAATATTACAAAAATTATTAATTTATTAGCTTTCTTAAAAATTAAAAGTTTTCAATAATATTATGCAAAAAATATAAAAATATAATTTAATTGTAAAAGATTTGCAGATTAAGTTTTTATAAAAAATTTTTGCAATGCTGTTGCATTGACAGAATTATTAGAAAATTTTAAATAAATAGAGAACAATGACTATTAAAATAGGTAATATTTATTTTACAAAAATGATTGAAATTTGAAAGATTTAATGTGGAATATCTGAAAAAATTAGGTTTTAAAAATTGGTAATTAAAATTTTGTCACTTTTACTTGAATTCCCGAAAATAAAATAAAAAATTTAAACAATTGGAAGTTATGTAATATTTCAAAAAATTTTATTTTTTAAATCTTTAAAATTTTTTAAAATCTAATTGCCTTTTTGAAAATAAATTATTTTATGAATTTACAGAATAATTATTTTACAATTTACAAAATAAATAATTCAATTTTCGTCGTTGAATTATGATAAAAATTGATTTTAAAAGAATTTCTGTTAAAATTTTAGAAAACAATTCAATATTTAAAGCGTTATAACAGGAATTTTAGGAATTAATTAAATTCAATTCCTTGCAAATTTAAGGAAAGCAAAAGCATAATAATATTTAAATTGTTATTTTAAAAAAATTATTTATCACACTCTTTTTTTTTAAATTCTTCAAATTTTGAATACTTTAATTCAAAAATTCTCTAAAAGTAATAATTGAATGAAATACAATTGCATTTTTTAGAAATAATCAAATTATTATTTGAAATTTTAGGTCCAGTGTAATTTTTGTTTAAGAAAAAGTATTTAGTTTTTGAAAAACTTAATTCAGAAATTCTGAAACAAATTTGTTTTCTAAAATAAGGTAATTAAAGTTTTTTTCAAGAATGTTATAAAAATTTTTTGAAAATTAATTTAATTCTTTCAAAAATTTTTATTAAAATTTTTAAAACTACATCATTGAATTGCATCAAGAAATTTTAATAAAATTGCATTAAAAATAATAGAATTTTTCTGAAGAATTTTATAATATGAAAATAATTGAACACTTACGACGAATGTTATTAAAATATTTTGTAAAGAATTGAATTGTTTCAAAGAATTTTACTATCTTTGAAAATAATTAAATTGTTTTAAAGAATTTTATTTAAATTTTAGAAAATAATAAACAATTATTACGCAATTAATTAATATGTGAATTTATTAAATTTTTGAATCTGATATTAGTCAAATATTGAAGTTGATATTTTAGTATAACAAAATTTGAAATTCGCATAATAATGATGATATATATAATAAATAATCATAAGTTTCCTTTCCGTTAGCAAATTATCTGTATTCATTTGTTTTTTTTTAAATTCATTTTTGTGAGTTATTGTCATTTTTTAATGTCAAAAAGAAACCAAAAAAAACTCGTTTTATTCACTTTACAAAATTGACAAAAATTCCATTCCATATTTTTTATTTTCCTGACTTTTTTCTAATTTTCAACAAAAATATTTACTTTTTTCTTATCCTGCTAATAAATTGAATTTATGCTACGAATTTTATTATTCACGAAAAAATTAAAAATAATTTAATTCTTGCGAAGAATTTAAAAAAATATTTTAAAGTAATTGAATTTTTAATGAAAAATGTTATTATTTATAAAAATAATTGAATTTTTCAGAAGAATTTTATTATTTACAAAAATAATTGATTTCTTTAGGCAAATTTTGTTATTTATGAAAATAATTGAATTTTCTTGAAATATTTTATTATTTATTAAAATAATTAAATTCTTGCGAAGAATTAAAAAAAAAATTTGGAAAATAATTGAATTTTTTGAAGAATTACATTTTTTCTAAGGATTTTGTAATTCATGAAAATAATTGAATTCTTTCGAGAAATTTTATTAATAATTGTTGAAAAAATAATTTAATTACTTTCGAAGAATTTTATTATTTATAAAAATAATTTAATTCTTCCAAAGAATTTTATTAATTAGGTAAATGATTAAATTCTTGCGGCGAATTTTATTAAAATTGATGAAAATAATTGAATTTTTTTCCTAGAATTTTATCATAAATTTTTTTGAATATTTGAATTCTGTTTGGTTATTTTATAAAAATAGTAGATATTGAAAATCATTGAAATATGAAAAGTTTTTAAGGATAATTAAATTTTACAAAGAATTCTATTAAAAAATTTGGCAATAATTGAATGTCGGTGGGAAATTTTATTAAATTTTTTTGAATATAATTGGATTTTCCTAAAAAACATTTTATTATTTATGAAAATAATTAAATTCTTGCGAACGATTTATTAGAATTTTTTAAAATAATGGAATTTCCAAGAAGAAATTTATTACTTTTAATAATAATTGAATTATTGTGGTGAATATTGTTATTTATGAAAATAATTGAATTTTGAAAAGAATTTTATTGAAATACCTCAAAATAATTGAATTTTCGGGAGTAATTTTTTTTAAAATTATTTAAAAAATTTATTTATTATTTAAAAAAATTTTTTTTAAATTATATTTAAAACAGTTAATTTCTTTTGAATATAATTTTATTAAATATTTGAAAACAATTGAATTATTGCGGAAAAGTTTATTAAAATGTTTAAAAAGAATTGAATTTCTGTTGAAAATTTTATTATTTTTGAAAGGAATTGAAATGTTCATAAGAATTTTATGAACATTGTTTTAAATAATAAATTTTCAAATGTTATGAAAACGTTATTAGTTTAAATAATTGGATTCTTGTCAAAAACTTTATTTGTGAAATTAAATTTTCCTCGTACAAGAAAGTTTAATTATTTTCAATTTTGAAAATCTAATGACAAATTTGAAATTAGTATCGAAATTTGTTAAAGTTTTTTTATATACTTTAAAGTTTAAAAATATAATATATTTTGAAAATTGAATTCTAATTAGTTTTTCAGTTATGTTTCATAATAAGTATTTCTTTAAAAATTACTTAAATTAAAATGACTTGAAATTGTTTACAATAATTGTAGCACAACATTCCCGCGCGCTTACGCGCGGATAATTTGGCTAGTGATAATAAATAAAATATTACTTTTAGCGCGCGTAACATTTGCTAGTTTAAAAATAATAACTATCTTCTTGTAAAGGAAAGTAAATTTTTTTATTGAATTGAATTCTATTTAATAAAACTGATTTATTGAATTTATTATTTGTTTCAGGCAAATCGGTAATTTGTTGTAGAGTGACGCCTCTCCAGAAAGCGATGGTAGTTGAATTAATTAAGAAAAGTAAAGAAGCAGTCACGTTGGCTGTTGGCGATGGAGCAAACGATGTGTCAATGATAAAAACGGCACACATCGGTGTTGGCATCAGCGGTCAAGAGGGACTGCAAGCAGTATTGGCCTCAGATTATTCAATAGGACAATTTAGATTTTTGGAGAGACTATTACTTGTTCATGGACGATGGTCTTATTACAGAATGAGCAAGTTTCTTAGGTACTTTTTTTACAAGAATTTCGCGTTCACCCTATGCCACATTTGGTTTGCTTTCTTCTGTGGATTTAGCGCACAGGTAAATTATATACAATACTTTTACATTTTAAATTCGATATAAAAAAGAAAGAATATTGACACTTTAGTGAAGTTTATAACGTTTATAATTAACAATTAAGAGCAAAAATTTCGTTATTTTAATGAAATTTTAATATTTTCATATTTCATCTGTAAAATTTGAAACAATTTTTTGGTAACCGAAAAATATTATTTTCCGAGTGGAAAATATTGTCTTCGACTGTTGATACTAAACGTTGTGAACTTGAAGGACACTGTAAAGTATAGAAATAAAATTGAAAATATTGACAATTAGGAGGTCAAATAATATAGAAATTATAAATGATGTGACAAAGGCGAATACAATCTTAAAATTTCCCATGTTCGAGGCATTGTCTCCATGGTTGAAATTTTCGAGAATTGAGTACTTTATTTATCTGATTGAAACAAACAGTTGAAATAATAATAGAAAATTTGTACTTTTCGCCATGAATTGTCATTGAGAGATATTTTATTTTTTTTTTGCAGACTGTTTTCGATCCAATGTATATTTCCGTGTACAATTTGTTTTATACATCATTACCCGTTTTGGCTGTTGGTATATTCGACCAAGACGTTAACGATAAAAACAGTTTAATGTATCCGAAGTTGTATACCCCGGGACACCAAAATTTACTTTTTAATAAAAAGGAATTCTGTTGGAGTGCTGTTCATGGATTTTACGCAAGCTGTGTACTCTTTTTGGTGCCTTATGGTAAGTTTTTAAACACTTTTTAATGTCTTTTAGACATTTTAATTAGAGCAAAATTTATTGTTTCTCCTTCTTTTAAATGGAAAGTCGAAAACGCAAGAATCACAGTTTTTTTTATTTTCTTAAATTAATAAAACTAATTTTTGGTTAAGAAAGAATCTGAGGGACAGATAGAAGAAAAGTTAGTTCAATGTGATAGTTTCGTAATTTCAAAGGAAAGACAAATTCAATTTTAAATTCATTCTGGAGGAAAGACGAAAAATTTACTTTTAACCATTTATAAACGATTGAAAGTTACAATTTCAATATTTAAGTTATATTACTTAAATTATTCATTATGTAACACGACAAAAAATTATAATTTCCATTCAAATACAAATTTGTTTGTTTTACGATTATTTCTTGGATTTTTCCTTAAAATTTACTTGGAATATTATAAAATTTACTCGAGAAATAACGATTTTTAATATCAAATTTCATTATTTACACAGTTCATTTTCGTAGGAAATTTTATTAAATTTTCTTCGAAAATAGTACCACAATTTGTTATTAAAAATTATTATTTCCAGAGAAAACTGTACTAATTCTGAAACAAATTTGTTCACCAATTTATAATTTTTATTCAAAAAATTTTTTCTTCGGGAATAATAAAGGTTATTTTGAAAATAACAATTTTTTTAACAGTAAATTTTACGATTATTGGAGGAATTTTTACAGGATTACCACAGGTCAAGTAAATTAGGAAAAAGCCAAGGAATATAATCAAAAGTACTGGAAAAATATTAAATTTTTAGAATTCATAAAAAAATCTAAAGTAACTTTTGAAAATATTAAGATTTAATTCTTCATCAATTTTTTTTGTCCCTTATAAACTTTGAAACCACCACAAATTTTAATACAAAAGCTTGAGTTTTTCTTTTTTTTTGACAATAATTAGACTTTACAGGATATAAAATTAAAACTTATTTTTAAATAATTTATATCTTAAATAAATTTCTAAAAAATTACTCATCAATTATTTAAAATAATAATTTTACTTAAAAATTAAAAAATTATTTAATTTTATAACAGTTGCGTTTACAAGTGTAATAAATAATTTTTTTCGATTTTAAATTTTTGAAAATTTGAATTTTAAATAATTTTAATTTACAATTTTAAAGAAGTTAGTTAAAAGTAGAACTCGGAATTCTGTCTCACAAAAAAACTGTGATTCCTGAAAATGCTGATTTTCCGAACGTCGATGCGTTTGTTTTCAACGCTTTGTTCCAGAATGAAATGAAAATAGATAATTTTTTTCTTTTTACATATTGCTATCCTCTCTTCTCCCTACAATTCTTCACTTTTATAAACTTCAGAAACTTTTACGGATGATTATTTTCCTTTTTAATTAACATCCTTAATGAGAAATGTTTATTTTAACCATAAGTTTTAAATGGACTTGTCAGATGTTCATTTTTCACCGTGTTGAAGTTCACAACGTGGATAAGAGAACAAAAATATTTGATAACGAAGAGTTTTACTATATTTATAAAAAAAAAAATTGAATTCCTGCAAAGGCTCTTATTATTTTGAAATTAATTTTGTCTTCTTGCAAATTTTTTTCGACACAGTTTAATTAAAACTTTGTATTGAAAATAATTTAATTTTTATACAGAATTTGAATTTGAATACAGAAATTGAATTCCTGCAAAGGCTCTTATTATTTTGAAAATAATTTTGTCTTCTTGCAAATTTTTTTCGACACAGTTTAATTAAAACTTTGTATTGAAAATAATTGAATTTTTATACAGAATTTACTAAAATTTATTAAAAAATAATTTAATTTCTTAGAGAAATTTGATTAAAATTGTAATTAAAATTATTAAATTTATGCAAAGATTTTTTTTATTATTTATAAAAATAATCGAATTGGTGCATATAATTTTATTAAAATTTTTGAAAAAAATTGAATTGTTTTGAAGGATTTTATAGAAATTTCTGAAAAGAATAAAATTCTTTCGAACAATTCAATTGCAGTTGTATTAACAATAACTTAATTCTAATAAAGAGTTTCAAGTAATTGAATTTCTGCAAATACTTTTATCATTTTTATACAAATAATTAACTTCTTGTCTCATAAAGAATTTTCTAAACAATTTTGAAAATAAATAAATGATTGAAAATTTCTCTGAAGAATTTTATTTCAATTATTATATTAAAAATAATTGATTTCATCTGAAGAGTATTATTCAAATTTTTGAAAATACTTGAATTGTTTTAAAGAACTAATTTGTATTTTTTCTTAAAATAATAGAGTTTTTTAAAAATAATTTCGTGAAATTTTATTAAAATTGTTTTCAAAATAATTGAATTCTTGCGAATTTTATTAATTATTTTACTAATTAATAAAAAATAATTGAATTCTTCCGAAGAATATTATTATTTATAAGAATAATTGAAACTTATGAGAAACCTGTGAGAAATTTTTTAAAATAATAAACTATATGTAATAATTAGGGAAATTAGTTAATAAGTGAATTTTTAAAATTTTGAATCTGAAATTATTCGAAAATTGATGGTCATATTTGAAGATAGAAAATTTTGTGAACTTCAACGTTCGTTTTTCTTTGACGTGACATATGATATGAATGTTATTATTAATCCACTTTATAAGAGTGAATGTGATAAACTTTTTACACCAATAATTTTTTTCTTCAATTGAAAATTTGATGTAAAATTGGTTTTAAAGAAATAAGTGAGAAAATGATACTTCTTTAAAGTAAAAGTGTGAAAATGATGAACATGAATGAGTGTGCGTAAGTATATGAATTTTTTTTTAATGTACATAAGAAGTACGTGAGTATTATTTTTTGACTGATATATTTTTTTATATTTTTATATATTTTTTACATGAAACGATGAAACCAATACTAATCGTGGATAATTTAGTTGATTTAAGATTTTTAAAAATAATGCCAATTTATTTTTTTAAATAAATATAAAATACTGCATTTTATCTAATTTGCAAATTTTGCAGTCGTGATTTTTAGTGTCAAGTTAAAGTTTTTTTTAAGAAGTTAAAAAAATACTGGCAGTTTTGGTTTCAATTTTAATTGTATTGAATTTAAAATTGTAATTTAATTTGAAATTTCCAATCAATAATTAAAGTCATTGACCAGAAGTTTAGAAACGAAATGTTGTGTGGAATGAAGCAAAACCTTTGCTGGTACAATTTCTTCCTCTGTTCCTTTTGTTTCCTACTGTACTGGTTTCTTTTTCAATTTTTTTCTCTTTTTAATAATTAAAGAGTAATTTTTGTTATCCAGGGACATACAAAGACGGAGTATCGCCGAAAGGCTATGTACTTTCGGATCACATGCTGCTGGGCAGCGTTGTGGCCACAATATTAGTCATTGTCGTGACTATTCAAATAGCCCTCGATACATCATATTGGACAATTGTAAATCATTTTATGGTGTGGGGTTCTCTTTTTTCCTACTTTGTAATGGATTATTTCTATAATTATGTTATTGGAGGTAGTTACGCTGGCAGTTTAACAATGGTGAGTTGCGTCGCTCTTATGCTGACGAAAATATATTGTCTTCTGTTTATTGTAGTCTTGAATTTATCAAGAGAAGATTTTAATAACTTATTCTTATTTATTTTTTCAAACGAATTTAAATTTTAAATAATTTTAATGAAAAATCTCATGACATTTAATTATTTCTATAAATTGCAACTGTAATTCTCCGACAATTCAATTAGTTTCATTAGAATTTTTTTAATAAAATTATTGAAAAACTTTAAGGAATTGTAAATAAAAATAATGTAATTAATATTTTTTTAAAAAGAAAAATTGAACATTTTTATACTTTGCTTCCATTAAATTTTCATGGAATTTAATTTAAAAACCTTGTAAATTCTATTAATTCCTAAAATTCCAGTTATAACTTTATAATTAAACTAAACTAATATAATTAAACTATAACTTTATAATTCAATTTTTTACTAAAATTCTAACTAAAATTTTATTTAAATCAATTCCTATCAGAATTCAACATCGAGAATTGGATTATTTAAATGGACTCATTTTTGAATATTTATAAAATAATGTATTTGAAAAATACAATTATATTTATAGATAATTTTTAAAGATGAAAAAATAAAATTCTTGAAAATATAAAATTTTACAAAATTTCCAGTTGTCTCAGTTTTCAAAATTTATTTTGGGAACTCACGAATATCTTCAAAAAAACTTGAATTACCATTTTTTAAAAACCTAATTTTTCTCAGAATTTCCAAATTAAATGTTTTAAATTGCAATTATTTTTTGTAAAAGAAATATTATTTAAATACTTATTGTTCTTTATTTGCTTAAAATTTCGAAATACTTTCAATGTAAAACGATTGGAAATTTTTTTTATGAAATTTTGAACTGCAAGTCTTCGATCCAAATATTCTTTAAAAAATTTTGAATAAAATTACTCAAAACTTCTAATTTTTAAGCAAGCTGACAATTATTTAAGACTTAAATATTATTGTTTTAAAAAAATCAAGTTTTCTGAGAAATTCTAGTTCAAAAATATAATAATAAATGGTTAATAATAATTGAATTTTACGAAGAGAAATTTTCTTAAACTATTAGAATTTTTTTTAATTATTAAATTTTTTATAAGCAAACAATTAAAAATTTTGAAAATAAAAAAAATATATGTTAACTTCCTTAAAAATTAAATTTTAAATAATATTATTCAAAAATTCTAGAAAATTAATTGAATTTTGGAAGACTTGCAGTTCAGATTTTTAAGTATTTTGAAATTTTAAACAAATAAAGATCAATAATTAGTTAAATATTTATTTTACAAAAGTTAAAATTAAAATTTGGAAAATTTAATTTGGAAATTTTTTAAAAATTAGATTTTTGAAAAACAGTAATTAAATTTTTTTAAAGAAAAAGATACTTGAATTCGCATTAATAATTTTAACAGATTGAATCTATTGGAAATTCTGTAAACTTTTATATTTTAAAGAATTTTATTTTTTCCTCTTTAAAAATTGTCTTTAAATATAATTATATTTTTAAAATTATAACATTTTATGAATTTACAAAAATTATTCTATTTAAATAATTCAATTCTCGTAGTTTAATTCTGCTAGGAATTGATTTAACAAAAATTTCAGTTAAAATTTTAAAAAATAATTAAATATTTAAACCGTTTCGACAGGAATTTTGGGAATTAATTAAATTTTAAAAGGTTTTTAAATTATATTCCTTGAAAACTTAGGGGAATAAAAGTTTTAAAATATTTAGATTTTTATTTTAAAATATTATTAATAACATTATTTTTCTTTAAAAATTATTAAAGTTTTTCATTAATTTTATTTAAAAATTCTAAAAAAATAATTTAATTTTTGGATGAATGGAAAATTAAAAATGTTGGAAATTTTAGAAATAACTTTATTTCATAAGGTTTTTCATTTTAATTATTTCAAAATTTTAATTCTTCGGGAAAAACAAATACGAATAAGTTTTTAAATTTTTGTTTAACAAAAAGTATTAACGGTTTGAAAAATTTAATTTAGAAATTTCGTAAAATTGTTTCTTGAAAAAGTGAAATTAAAATTTTTTTAAAATACGTCTATTTTCGAAAATAATTTTAAAAAATTGAAACAATTGAAAATTTTTCAAACTTTTATTGAAGTAAATTTTGAATTTTAATTCAAGTTCCTGTTGGAAATATTTTGTCGATTTACAATTATTACATTTAATGAAAGACCGTAAGAAAAATCATATTTTTTTAGAAATTAAGAATTTTCATTAGATTTGGAAAAGCAAAGTTTGAAAGTAAAAACAGAAAACAAAATTTCACGCGCGCTTTTAGTTTTGCTAGGTCTTTAATAATTTTACTGGAATTATTTAAAATAATTGAGGGATGTCACAGTAATATAACTACTTTTATGGTTGAGGAAAATATTTTCTAAAATTTAAAGATTTAGAAAAAAATTGAATTCTTTTAAAGGATTTATTAAAATTTTAGAAAACAATTGAATTCGTGTAAAGAATTTTACTAGTTTTAAAAGGAATTGAATTTTTACGAAAGAAGTTTATTTAAGTTTTTGAAATGCCAAATTAAATTCTTTTGAAAAGTTTTTTGGAATTTTTTTTTGAAAATAATTCCAGAATTCGATGAGAAATAATTGAATTTTTTAAATAATTTTATTGGAATTTTTGAAAATAAGTAAAATTGGAAAGTTTCGCAATAAAACGTAAGCAGAAACTCGTTTTCTAGAAATCATTCTAAGATATGATGGAAATTTGTTTTTTCCCATTTTTTGAATTGAATTTCGTTCATTGCAGGCAATGTCGGAAGCAACGTTTTGGTTCACGACACTTATATCGTGCATTATTCTTGTCATACCAGTGCTTTCGTGGCGATTCTTCTTCATCGATGTGAGACCAACATTGTCCGACAGGGTGAGACTGAAGCAGAGATTAGCACAATTGCGCTCGCGACAAAGTCAAGATGTATTGCGCACACCATCAACAAGAAGAACGCGTCGCTCAATACGATCGGGCTACGCATTTGCACATCAAGAAGGTTTCGGCCGACTCATTACATCGGGTAAAATTATGCGCAAATTGCCTAACGGTTCAGACTTTAAATTTTCTATGCCATTTACGAATAATGTTACGAAACAAGTTAATATTTCCTCCACATCACCAAAAGAGAGTGCATCTAAAAATTCACAATCCCTGGACACTGTCAATCTATAAAAATTTATCCTTTATTTATTTTTTTAAAAACCAAAAAAAAAAAAAAAATTCGAAAAAAATATGCACAAGATTTTTTTTTTCTTTTAAAACTAGCTTTTATTTCTTGAAAGAAAATTTAGAAAAAAAAATCTATTTTCTCTAAAGCACAATTTTTTCTAAAGAGAAAATGAAAAAAAAACTTAAAGTAAACTATTTGAAAAAAAACACCAGTATTATTTTTTTGTCAAATATAATTTTGAAACGTCTAGTAACTAGATAAAATGGAGATATTATTTAAATAAAGATTTTTATTTTTATAATGGTACTAATTTTTTTTTCATTAAACAATATACATATATATGTACGTTCCATTATTTAAACTAAAGAAAAGGAACACAAAAATTAATATTTTATAATAATTGAACTGTAAATTAAAAAAAAAGTTATCGTTGATTTTTGTTGTAGATAAAAAGGAAAAATATGTACATAATCATAAATGACACGCTTATAAAGAGTGACAGTTGTTCAGGGATATTTTGTTTTTCTGATTTCCTAATGTTTACCACGTACCGATTATGAGAATATTATTCTAAAGTATGTTTACATAAAATATTATTATACAATTAAAAAAAAAGAAAAATAACAAAAAGTTAAATTAATAATTGCCTTTATAAAATATTAATACAAGAAACAAAAAAAAAATATTGTATTATATAGCATTGATTGTAAATATTTTAAAAGAAAAAAAGAGAGAGAAATATATATATATATACATATATAAATAATGAAAAAAAATATATATTAAATGTTAAGTATACATTTTTTTAAAAGAAAGTAATATATAGGTAGAACAATCTATAAAGTATGAAAATAGTAGCAATATTATATTATACTGCGGATAATGTTTGCCTTGGACTGACTACTGAATATTATGTATTAAAGTAAAAAAAAAAGCAGTAGCAACAATAAATTATGTATTTCTACTTTTAATATTGTAAAGAAGCGTAGAAAGAGATAGTCTACATGGGAAAATGGTGTGTTCCACAATCAAAGTTATCATTTAACGAGTTACTGAAATTAGTTGTATTTAAATATTGTGCCTGATCATCTTCTATAAAAAAATAGTTATACCGTTAACGGTAAACTACAAACTCTTTAATATCACATTCAATGCAATATCTGCGATTCTTTTTCGAAATCCACTTTTATATATACTATAAATATATATATTCATGTTATATTTATCGATTCTTTTTTTAGAAAAAAAGGAATTTTTATTCTTATATTTAAATCATTTTTCTTCATGTAGAAAGATTTTTTATAATATAAATAGATTTGTTTATTAATAAATTCTTTTCTCACTTGTAGGAAATAATAAAACCGAGTACATTCGGTTGCTTTTTTAATAAAAATATTCACCAACGTTTCGAATTCTAATTATTTATTTTAATTATTTTTATGAAAATCAACTTTCTCCGAATGTATTCGTTTTAAAATCTTAGTCGGAGGAATCAGGGAAAATTAAATTTGACAGGAAAATGACAGAGAGTTTTATCAAAAGTACGGGAAAAATATCAAACTTTTAGAATTAGGAGAAGAATTTTTGGTTTTGATGTCGAAAATTAATACTTTTGAAACACTGAAAAAATTCATTTTTTTTAATTTTAAATTAAATTGATATTTGATTTTTTTCAACTTTTTAAAAGGAGGCATTTTAAATTAAATCAAGAAAACAATTTAATTATTTCTTAAAATTGTTATCATAGTGATTTTTTTTAAAAGAAATTCAATAATTGATTTATTTCCATGAAATAAAATAAAATCAATCAGTAAATATTTTGACCCTTTCTGAATTTATATTTTTCTTCAAAAATTGATGGATTATGAAAATCATGAGTAATTTTGTAATAAATTGTTTTAGTTTGACAAAATAAGCAAAATTGTCGAGTGAAAAATTGATTTTTACTATTTTTGAAGCATTTTTTCTTTAAAATAGAATTACTGTTTTTAGGTTCCTAATGCTAAAAAATACAATAGTTATTCAATTTTTTTTATTTAAAAACAAAAGTAATGATTTCAAATTGGAAAAATAAATAAAATTATGAAAAATTTTCTATCTAATTTCAGATTATGATTGTTTTATAATAAATATTAATAAGTAACTATTTTAAATTAGTTAAAAAATCAATTAAAGTTTGAATTAAAAATTTTTTTAAATAAATAATAATAAAATCTTTTTAAAATCTTTTTCCTGGAAAACAAAGTTTTCTATTATTTTTAAAAAACATAAAAAATGATACAAAAATTAGTAAAAATCAATCTTTTGTTTCGCCAATTATCTTGTGGATAGAAAACAGATTTTCTACAAAATTACACAGGAATTTCAAATTCTACGAATTTTTCAGAAAAAATAAAAATTCAAAGTCTTAAAATATTTTTTGATAAATTTTACTTTATGACCAAGTGAATTCCTTTCAAGAAATTATTATTATTAAGAAAATTTTCTGGTACATTCTAAATTATTTATTTGAATATAAATAAAAATATCGGTGAACTTCTTCCCCCCTTAAAATTTTTTGTAATCATAATCATAATAAATTTTAAAATAATACCAGTCCAAAGGTTAATATTTTTTCTGTAAAAAAATTCAAATTATTTTAAATAATTTAATTATAAAATAACTTTTTTAATAAAATTTTGAAATAATGTTCTTAATGTTATTAAAAAAGTTGCAATTTTCAAAAGAAATTGAATTTCAGAAAATTTTAAAACAAAATTTTTGAAAATTTCAATTTCCATACAGAAAAAAATTTTCAGAATTGAATTTATTAATAATTAAATATTTATTAAGAAATTTTTTTTAATATTTTACATTTAATAATTTAAAGTTATTAGAATTTTTATTAAAGAATTATTGAATAATTTTTTAAGTAGGACATTAATTAAAATTTTGTAAAATGGAATTAAAAATAATTAAATTGTTGAACTAATTGGTAAATAATTGAATTTGATAAAGTGTGACAATTGAAATTAATCTTATTTTGATCAGTGTAAAAATTAACATTCAAATCATTTTTTTAAATATTAAAATTTTGTAAAATGTTGTTTAAAATTCCAAAAAATTGGTTTTTCAAAATACTTTGTTTCAATTTTCTAAAGATAATTGAATTTTGAATAATGTGTTTGAACATTTATTATGAAAATAATTGAAATTTCCTGAAATTCTAAAAGTAATGATTTAATTTTTTAATTTGCATTTTTTAAAAGTAGTTGTATTTCAAAAGATTTTAAACTAAAATTTTTGGAAACGTTTAATTTCTGTGAAAAAATTGAATTTAATAACAATTTAATAATTAATTTAATTTTTCCAATAATTAAGTATTCATTAAAAAAAAATTATTCAAGATATTAAATAATCTTTTTTAAATGATAAAAACATTAATGTCTCATTTACTAGTTTATAGATATTTGAATTTTTAAGGAATTTTTATTTAAAAGTTATGAAATCAATAGAAATTTTGTGAAATTGAATTGAAAGTAATTGAGAAACTTGAAAAATTGATAAATAATTGAATTTTATAAAGAGTTAGAATTGAAATATGTTTGTTAGTGTAAAAATCACTTTTGAAGGGTCCAAACTGTGTCTAAAATAATTGAATTTCGAAAGAATTGCCATTACCATTTTGTATTAATTAGATAATCAAAAAAACAAATTTTTAATTATTAAAATATTGAAGTTTCAAAAATTTTATTTAAAATTCTGAATTTTTTTTCAGAATTATTAATTTTTTCAAAATTATTATCTATTAAAAAAAAATTATCTATTTTTCAAAAGTATAATTGAACGGAAATTCAATTACACAAAACACGTAATTCAAAAATGTTTGAAATAATTAAAATTTCCCGAAATTGTTTTCAAAATAATTTAATTTTTAAAAAATTTTATTGAAATATTGGAAAATAGTTGAGAGACGTTCTTCATGGGAACTAATTTTATTTTTTAGATAAGTAAATATTGGTTTCAAGCTTTAAATCATTGGTTACAAAAATTTTTTTTTGTAATTTAGCTTCTCTGGAAATTTTTATTTTTATTGTGATCAGGGAAAAAGTAAAAAATCCCATCTAAAAATCGGAAAAAAATCGAATTTTTGTGGCTATCCGTATTTCCTAATATTTTTTCTCACTTCTTAATAACAATGACACATCAATAGATATTTTTTTTCTATTATTAGTATATTAGATAATTTTTGCAAATTTACGAAAATAGTTTTTGTAAATTTTTTCGGTCCTTCTTAAGGTGAAAAATAAGTTTTAATGTTATAGATTTCAATGGAAAAGAATCGCAAATATGAATTTGATATGAGTGTCTAAAAATGCCAAGATTAATATCTAATACTACGCATCTTACATAAGAAATAAAAACAAGTTTTTTGATTTTGTATGTTTACAAAAAAAAATAATAATAATAATGAAAATCAATGAATGAAATTTCGTTGCTTAATTGATAAATTGTAATTAAGAGCATAAAATTTATTGGTACGACGAATTTTTTATGAAACCGAGGTGAACTATAGACATGATGTAAATTATTTTTTGGTGGTATATTTGAAAAACAAGTATAATAGTGATATTTAAAATATTTTACATTCGACAGCATTTAGTTTTATTATATCTTTATTTTTTAAACTCTTTAAAACCAAAATTCAATTGTTATGCACCTCTTTTTATTTTGTTTTTTTTAAGAAAAAAAAAAAAAGAAAACGAATACCTTTTTGTTCACAACGAACTAATTATTGTACATAGACAAAAAATAGGAACGTGCACAGTGCAAAGTTTTAATGATAATTTAATTTACTTGCGTTTATTTTGTTACTCGTAACGATTAGTATTACCGTATGTGATTTAGTTAACTGTCTCTTGTTATTTGAGAAAAAAAATATATATATATTTGTGTCAATTGTTTTAATTACACGGTTACCATCGTCGACACTTTTTCAGCCAAATATGTTAAACGATGGTTAACGTACGATTTTTTCTTGTTAGTAATTATATTATATAGTCAATGATTTAAGAGACACGGGTTTATATATTTTCTAATTTTCATCAAATTTTTGTGAGTGCTACAAAGTGTTAATAGACATTATTATTATTTCGTATTTATGATCGTTTGAGTTTTTGACGTTTGAGTTAAAGAAATATTTACTTTAAAAGAGTCAATCCATTATTATGTCGACTAAAGTCGTCGCCAACTAATTTTTGCAAAAAAAATATTATATTTTCGGAAAAATAATTTTAAAGGCATCAAGATTACGAAATAATAAGAATTTTATAGAATTTTTTTTTATTGATCAATTTTACGTGAATTTATCCAATCAAAAAATATATATTAATTAAAATTCTAAGAAAATTCTTCGAAACAATTGAATTATTTTCCAAAAATTTTAATAATGCTCTATGCAAGAATTCAAATATTACCATAAATAATCAAATTCTTTGCAGGAATTTAATTACATTAAAAAAATTATAATAAAATTCTGGACAGAATTAAATTATTTTTAGAAATTTCGAATAACCAAAAATTTATAATTTTTTTTGTTATAATTTAGAATCTGAAATAATTGAATTTTTATAAAGAAATTATTAAAATTTTTCGAAATAATTTAATTTCTTGAAGAAAAATTTTATTTAATTTAATTAAAATAATATAAAAAATACTTTAATTCTTATAAAGAGTTTTCCATTTTTTTAAACACTTGAATTCTTCGAGAAATTTTATAACAATTCTTTTAAATAATTTCATTTTTTCGAGAAATGTTATTAATTAGGAAAATCATCGAATTCGTGGTATAAATTTTATTCAAATTCTTTAAAATAATTCAATTCCTGCAAAAAATTGTATAAATTATGAAAATTATTGAGATGCTGCAAAAAATGATGAAAAGTATGATTAATTATAATTAATTAAACGATAAAAATGAATTTTTTAAATTTTGAATTTGATATTATTTCTCAATTAAAATCTATATTTGAAAATAAAATTTGCTTTTAATTTATATGATTCTTAATAAAATTGGATAATTAAATTTCTAATTAGAATTATTAATAAACACGATTTTTTCGAAATCTGATAAAAATTCTTTCTAAAATTGAGTTAAGTTAAAAATTTCGAATTAAAATTTAAAAAAAAACACGAAAACGTTTACAAGAAATTCTTCAAAAGAATTTAATTATTTTCGAAGATAAAAGAATTCGTCACCGGAATTTAATTATTATACATACAATTTTGATAAAATTACTCGAAAAAATTTAATTTTCTATAAATAGTAAAATTCTATGCAGGATATTTTATTTTTTAATAAAATTCTTCGGAACGATTCTATTATTTTTAGGTATAAATAGTAAAATTATTTGCAAGAACTCAATTATTTTTATAAATAACAAAATTCTTTGCAGAAATTTAATTAAAATTTATAAATATAATTAAAATTATTATTTTAATAAAAAATCTAAAATTATTAATTACAATGTTGTTTTTTAAAAATTTTAATTAAAAATTTGTAAAGTATTTAAATTTTAGGAAAAATTTGTTTTAAATAATGAAAAAAATAGTGTTTGTTGTGCAAAATATTAATTTTTAAAATATTAATCGGCGACCAGTTTAGTTGAAATATAATAAATTGTCTCTAAAATTATTTTTATTCATGAAAATAAATTTGCAACAGAAAGTTCAAAACTTAAATTTTGCATTTAGAAACTTAATGATTAATTTTTTTATTGCGACACGCGAAGTTATTGTAATAAAATTTTAATTTGAAGGAAAAGGAAATAACGTTCAGAATTTTAAAAAAATTAAAATTTTGAACTTTAATAGTTTAGTTTTAGTCACCGTCTTATTTGAATGAATGGATAATAGAAAAAAATGATTAGTCAAATTTGTAGATATTTTTAAATATTAATCTTTTTTCTTTCAAATAGAATCTTTTTTATTCTATTTTCTTTACTTTTAAAGTAAACTTTTTTTTAAATATCGATTGAAATTTGATTATTTTTCTTGTTAATGAAATGAAAGATAAAGTTACTTAAGATTAATTTAGTATTTTTTATTGTGGAAAATATTAATGATTGTAAATAATTTTTTAGTACAATTACAATATGAAAGTTAATTTTAATCAATTTTAAGTACAAATTTTCATTTGTTGCATGTTTTTGAAATAATTGAATATTTTCAATTTTTTTTTAAACCATTTGCTAATTTGACAATTTTTTTTCCCATTTACCTTTCAAGAAGTTAGTTAAAGAAATAAATTTATTATACTTTAATAAGACGTCGATTAAAGTCACAACTTTTTTTAATCAAGGACTGAAAGAAAAAAAATATTGTTCTTGACGAAAGCAATAATAATTTGTTTACAATACAATTTTTAATTATGCAAAACATTTGTTTTGCATAATTTAAAAAAAATGCATTTTAAAAAAATATTTTTTCTTAATTGTTGATTATAAACGTTGTAAATTTTTACCTACGTTCAATAATAATTCTAATTTGTAAACAATTTGACGAAAAAGAAATCTAAAATACTTTTTTCATTTGTCTTTTTGCTTTGTTATATTTTTAGTCTCATAACGAGAAGGTAAATTAGAAAATATATTTGAACTTCAGTGTCTAAACTTAAAGAATTGATTTAAACTGTTTTCTCTTGTACAATTATTCAGAACAATTTGTTTATAAATATATAAAAAATAAAAAAAACACGTATGCACCTAACGTGTATAAAAATCAATAGTCTTTCGTTGATTGGGTGTAACGTTATATAGTCTTCATTAGCAATCTTTTTTAATTAGTATTTACACACTTCCTGTTGCACAGGCCTTAGTCGTTATTAAGAAATATCATTTTAAGAAAATTAAAATTTCAAATTGGAAATGAAAAATTAAAAAGCTTTTCAAGTCGAAAATAAAATGTTCCTCAAAATATGCACACGTGAATGAATAAATAAAATATGATTTATATTTAAATACCGTATACCACATGTTTAAAAAAAAAAGAAAAAAATATGCATTGAATGTCTTCTAAAGAACAAATTTATTTATACAGCGATATGCACACAAAAATAACAAAAAAAAAAACTGAAAAGAAAATCATCTTGTTAAAAGCGGGCATCAAATTTCTAAAAAGAAAAAGAAAAAAAAATTAGAAGTTTATACAGCGTAGTACCAAAAGTTTAGTTATCAATCATTTAAATATATGTAATTCTTCATTAAACTTCACTTATAGTTGTTAATAACTTATTATTACTATTATTATTATTATTATTATTATTATTATTATTATTAATTATTATTATTACTATTATTTGGTAATGTTTCATTTTCAAATATACAAGTGGTATTAATACATTGATTGTTTTAAAGCATATCTTCTAATTTTTCTTACATTGTTATGTATATCTATGTGTTATAAAATAATCAATATTTTCAGTTAATTAAATTAAGTATGATGTCCTTAAAATTTTGAAATTATTTATTTATTGCGCTTTCTAGGAATGTTATACCCAAACAATTGTATTTATTATTTTGATTATGTGACTATTTAGAATTGAATTTATTTTAATTAATTCAGAAATAATTTATTGTAATTAACTTAATTGATGTATTACATAGTTGATTTATTTAATTTGATTTATTATAATTTTTTTTTATTATTATTAATTTAATTAATTTATGAATTATATATAATAATAATCTAGATATTTTGTCTTTACGTGAATTTAGGGCTTTTTGATTCCAAATTGATTTTCAGATGAAATTGTCATAAAAGTTTGACAGTTAATTTCTAAATAGTGATTAGTATTTTTGGTAAAATTAATTCCTGTAAAATTATTACAATAACATCATTTTCACAAGGAAAGTAAAGTAGTTTTAGTTTTAAGAAAATTTTATCCAAAAATAAATATTAAATTTGGAAATAATTAAATTTCAGAAGGTTTTGCATAGAAATTATTTGAAATTTAAATTAAAATAAATATCAATCAGTTTTCAAATAATTAGTTCTTTGAAATAAATACCACATTTGAATAAATTTAATTTTGTTTTTTTAAAAAATTATTGTGAAATATAATCGTATTTTTGAAGAATTAATTACTTTATGGTAGTAATTTTAATTAATTTTTATAATTTATTTTATTTATTATTGTTACTTTAATTAAGTTATTCTAGTTAATTTAATTATTTAATATAGTAAATTTTCTTAATTTATTGATGATAGTTTAGTTAATTTATTAACTTATTTTTAATTATTTTTATTTTAATTTATTTTGGTTAATTTAATTAATTAGCTGTTTGACAATTAATTTAAGTTTTTATTTAATATTTAGAAAAAAAACAAAACTTTTCGTTTACAAACAAAAGTACATTGAAAAAAAATTTATTTGATTCAAATAACCGATTATTTGAATCAATTAAATAATATTTGCTTTAAATACTGAAATATTTAATTCAAATACAATTTATTTGATTCAAGTAAATATTTATTTGATAATAGTCAAATAATCAATTATTTGAATCAAATAATTTTTTTTCTGTGTATTTGCTTTATTATCAATTTTATTTGATAATAAAAATATTTTTACTAAATATAAGAAATTTGATTTTTTTTCAAATTTGAATTCCAAAATAATTTCTTAATAATTTTTTTTAAAAATAATTTAATAATTTTTTTTTTAATAATTTAATAATTTCTGCAAATTTGAATTTCAAAAGATTGAAATTTCTTCAAACTTGAATTTTAAAATATTGAAATTTCTTCAGTTTTAAATTTGAATTTTCGCGCCATAAATGTGGCGCCATCTGCAGAAAGTAGTACCGCAAACACTCGAGTGAGGGCGACTGTTGTTTAAGCCACTTGCTTGTTTTTGGCGCCTGAAAAAGTACGTTACGTTCATTTAGTTAATTTCGTCACGTGATAAGTGATAACTTTTATATTTTAGATAATTGCCTGTATTTGCTTATTGTTTTCTGTCAATTTTCATGAAATAATGGCAGTAGTAAACTCGGGAGTGAATTTTTTTTCAAGAGAATAGCGAATGTGCAACAATTTCCAGTCTCAATGTGAAAAGCAATATTAGGTTATGTTCATTCAGTATAAATATTCGTCATTCAGCTTCATGAAAATCCGAGTGAAAATCGAATTTTAAAATAAGAATTTTGAATTAGCTGAAGGAGATTTATTGCAACTCTTGTAGAGAACAAAGTGATTATGTATCAGGATAACTTTCATCGACTTTCTGTCATGGGCGTCATGGGTAAGATTATAATTTATAATTACGCACATTTTTCACCAGCAAATTGTATTGTTATTCAATATAGTTTATCGTGTTTTGGTTTTAACATTTTTTGAATAGGGAAAAAAGCATTTTTGATGGATTTTTTATTAATTATGTTAACAATATTGTTTCGAAAATGAAATGTTACGAAATTTTGCTGCTTTTGATATTGAAAAATTGTAAATTGCGGATGTACAAAGTGAGGCCCCTTTGAAGGAAGAGTCTAACGTACAGTCAAAACAAAAGTTAGTCCAATGTCATAATTTCGTATTTTTTTAAACAAATTTAAATAAAAATCTCAAATTTTTTGTTAATAGGAAATATTTGTTATATTATAGGTTATGTTTACCTGAATTGACAATAATCGTTATATGTTTTTATCGGCATATAATTTTTTTCCCAAGTTTTAAAATTGATATTTTCAAGAATAAACATTAATATTTCAGGGTTGCCACGCAACCTGAAAACCTGGAAATATCAGGGAATTTTATAAAAATTAAAAAAAAAACCTTGAAAAGTCAGGGAATTTTGATCGAAATCCAGGACAATTGTTGTTTTTTAATTGTATTTATTCTTGAAAGCTAATTTTACTTCAATATTAAATTTAATTATTTTACAAAATAATATAATTCTTTGCAAAAATCTAATTGTGTTTAAGAAATTTACAAAAATTCTCGTCAAAATGAAAAATTTTCATTTAAAATTTAAATTGTCTTTGTAAATAAAAAAATTTTTCTCCGAAATTCAATTATTTTCGACAATTTGAATGAAATTCTTGGCAGAATTTCAATTATTTTTAATATACATTTTCATCAAATTTCTCGGAAAATGAAATTATAGTTAAATTTTTTTTCAAATTTGTCTCTTGATAGTAAATAATAATATTATTATATATAATAAAAAACAAAATAATTAAATTTTGATAAAATTCTTTATGGAAATTTAATTTTAAGAAACATTTAATTATTATTTAATAAATTGATTATTTTCATAATTAATAATTGATTTCTAGTAGAATTTTCTAATAAATAATAATTTAAAAATAAATTTCAGTTAAAATTTTGAATTATAATTAAATATCGTATTCAAAAATATTTATTTATTAGAAAATTTTACTAGAATTCATTTATTTAACTCTAAAAATAAACATTTTATTGAATAATTTAACTTTATTAACAAATTCTTAAATAATAATTCAATGCATTCAAAAAAATTTTAATACATTTTTATTAAATTATTGCATTTTTTCGAGAAATTTGATGAAAATTTTGTATATTAAAAAGTAATTTAAAAATTTTAAAAATTTAAAAAAAAAGTATTTAAAATTTTTTTAAATAATTGAATTTTGAAGAAAAATTTTATTATTTACAAAGACAATTTAAATTTTGACGGGAATTTTTGTCAATTTTTTAACATAATTGGATTTTTGCGAACAATTCTATTACCTTTGAAAATAATTGAATTTTTGAATCTAATTTTATTAAAAAATTTTTCTAAATAATTGAATTGTTTTGTGAAATTTTATTGAAATACTAGACATTGAAAATAATTGCACTTTGAGAAATTTTTGAAATGAACAAAATTTTTACGAAGAATTTATTGAAATTATTTTT
Organism: Leptopilina drosophilae; assembly: GCA_032873175.1. Classification (NCBI taxonomy): domain Eukaryota; kingdom Metazoa; phylum Arthropoda; class Insecta; order Hymenoptera; family Figitidae; genus Leptopilina; species Leptopilina drosophilae. The sequence continues at coordinate 22,465,928 of CM065483.1, forward strand.
TAAAAAATTAAATTTTCACATAAGAATTTCATTGGAATTTTTGAAAATAATTTAATTCTTTGAGAAATAACTAATAAAAGATCGAAAAAATAATTAAATTTTAAAAAACTTAATTTCTATATGAAAAAATAAGAATGATTATAAGTATTTATTAAAAAATGAAGTTATTGAAAGTTATTTGCTGCTAATTAATAATAAATATTTATTATTAGGTATTCAAAAATTTTAATAAAATTTTTTGTCAAGAATTTAATTATTCTCATAAATAATATTTTTTAGGGCAATTCAATTATTTTCATTATAAAGAATACGCAATTATTTTTTTTTAATATTACAACTATTTTTAAAAATATTATTTAAATTCAATTATTTTCAACAATCCTGATAAAATTCTTCGAAACAATTCAATTATTCTTATAAATTATAAAATTCTTGTCAAGAATTTAATTATTTTCAATACAATTTTATTTACATTTTTAGGAAGAAATTTAATTATAATATATTTAAGATAGTTTTAATAAAATTTCTCTAGCAATTCAATAATTCAATTCAATTTCAATTATTTTTGAAAATTGTAATTAAGATTTTTTTTTCATTAATTCAATTGTTTTCAAAGTTTTCAATTAAAATTATTTTTAAAAATTACATTATTTTTAGGAAGTTTAATGAAATTTAGAAAAAAAGAATATTATTGAAAATTTATTATTGTTACATGTACTTTTTGAAATTAATAAATAGTATAAATGGATTAAAGTAATTAGGGTTGTAATAGAGATAAGAAAGAAATTTTAATATGTCTCGTCAAGTAAAGTAGAGGAAATTTCTTTGCAAATAGAACTTCCTATTTCGGATTAAAACAGCAGTGAATATAGTTTTTTTTTAAATGGTCGGAAAACCAGAATGCTAATTTATTTAATGGAGAAAAACTCTTAAATCCTTTTTTTTGTTATTTGCTTTATTAATTGCATCTAAAACTAGAAAAAAATAAAAATTGTCACGAGAAAGCGATATAATATTTGCAGAGAAGCGTATAAATTTAATTTTCTTTTCGCTTTTATATTAATCCACACTATTATATTGTTATCATACTGGAAAAGTAAATAACTTAAATTCTTTTTTTTCGTGAATATTCGACGAAATATATATAAAATTTACAAATATACAATAAACTTATATTTATTTGGAAGAAAATATCAATGAATATTATTATTGTAAACGAATTTTATTTGTTCGATTGGCGGCACCACATCCGTTCGACCTGAACAGCATATATATCTCACCTGCTTTGAAAAATCGCCCATTAAAAAACGGTTTTATAGGCAATTTCATTTTTCAAAAGCGGTCTCATTTTTTCAGTCTCGGAATGCATATTTCCAAAAATCATTGTGTGGTTAATGTTATAAATTTCATTGTCTACTTTTCTTTATTTAATTTATGATTTTTCTTTTTCATTTGTAAAAAAAAGGATCATAAAATAAGGAAGATGGATTGTTTCCTCTCCATTCGATTGAAGTTATGTGTTGTAAATTGCATCTACTGCTTCAATGTTAATAAAAAATCGAATGACTAAAAATTGCATCTGCAGTTTTTCTATAAGGATATCAAATTTAGACCAAAAGAAAAATAAATCAAATTGTTGCTTATCGCAAAACTTTTGATTCCTTTTTTGTCTCAATTTGTTATCCTCATAGAAAATCTGTCATCACGAAAACAAAATCGTTTATTTTGGTTTTATTTTCAGGTTTAAAAATACAAAAAATTCTATTGAAGAAAGTAAAATGGAAAAAGAATTCAAAACAATGTAAACTTCAATGGATAATCTCGATTATGTGTTTTGTACGAAAAAGTATTTCACTGGGTGTTAAACTGCCTTACTGCCAATATACATGCCGTCCCGATGAATAATCTGCAATCGGTAAGTCATTTTTTTAGCTTTCACCACATAGTAACAGCACAAATCATCTAAGATGAAATTTCATTTTTATTTCAAAAACGTGTTGCCATTAAAATTTAGTATCTAGATTTATGCTAAGTATATTCCTATAAAAGATTTAAGCTTTCGCAAATAAACAGTTTTTTGATACTACTTTCAATTTAAATAATTTTACTACACACAGGCCTCGGATGTTATGACTTTTTCGACTTTCTTCGACTATTTTCAAATAATGCGACTTTTATTGACTTTTATTAAAAAATTGCGACTTTTTCGACTTTTCTTCCAAACTTTGTGCCAAAATACAATATTTTTGGTATAAAATGCAACTTATTTCAATTTTTATACCGTGCAAAGTAAAACTTATTATAGACAAACTTTTGGAACTTTATTTTTCAATCAGTTTTCTAATTAAATGTTTCAACATATTACAATTAAGAAGGTTTTCAATAATTAAAATTCTGTAAAATGTAATTAAAACTAAATCATCTTTTCAAGTGTTTCTTTTCAATTTATGAAAATGAATTTTTAAAGAATTTTAATTACAAATTTTTCAAATAATATTAAATTATCAAAAATTATAATAAATAATCTTCAAATGTAGATTCAATAAAAATGAAAATATATGAAAAATAGGTTTTAAAAATAATATTAAAATAGTTTAGAAAAGAATAATTCCCTGCATTATTACGTTCTAATTTTTTTAAATTCAATTATTTTCAATATTTTCGAAAATTAAAATTCATACACACATTAATAAAAATAAAATTGTTTAAAATTATTTTCAACATTTCGGAAAAAATAATCATATATTTCAAATTTTCAATTAAAATTCTTGAAAATAATTTTGTTTTAAATTATAAAAAAATTTTCAATTAATTCTGAAAAATCATACATTACAATATTTAGAAAAAATTAATTCTTACAATTGTTTATTACAATTTTTTAAGATTCAATTACCTTCGAATAAAGTAAATAGAATTTCTTCAAATCTACTACTTTAGAATTTTTCAGAAATAATTTATTTATAATAACAATCTTTTGAAAAATTTGATTTCTTTTTTTATATTTTTAGAAAACTTAATTATTTTTCAAAAGATTATGACAAACTTTGAATTATTTTTGAAATGTTTTACTAAATTTAAATCAGCTTTGAAAATATTTGACCAAATTTCAATTTTTTAGACATTTTTTAATTATATCTAATTGTAAAACATTTTGTATTTTCAATAAATTATTTAGAAATATTTTTAAAAAGTTAATTTTTACGAATTTCTTTGTTAGAATTTTTAAAAATGTTCTACCTTAATTAATATTTTTAAATAGAAAAATGGACGGTTTAAATTATTATAAAAAATTTGATTTTTTTTAATTAAATAATTTAATTTTTGAAGAAATTGCAAAAAATGATTGAAAATTCATATTGATAATTGATTTAGAGATGAAGTTTAGTTAAAAATTGTAGAAATTAATTAAATTTATAAAAGGGTTATAGTTTTAATTTTTAGAAATTATTAAATTTGAACAGTTGAAATTTTAAAAATTTTATTTCCTGTGAATAAAGAAGTCAGAAGTATTTGAATATTTATTTAGCAAAATTATAAAAGTTTTGATTAATTTGAATTTTTGTGACAGCCAGTAATTAAATAATCGACTTTTTCGACTTTTTTTCTATTTTTAATAGACTAAAACGACTTTTTTGTTCGTTAAAGTCGATCCGAGGCCTGTACACAAAATATATTTATTAAAATTAAAATTTATTAATTTTATTAACTAACTAGTCGGAAATTTTATTTAACTTCTTATTATGATACGCAATTTATAAATCAGTCTTATTTTAATACTTGTGCAAATAAATGCATAAAATTATATGAATCAAAAATTTGTTTAATTCGTACTTTACTCGATTGTCCGGATTTTCGATTATCCGGACAAGTGCCAGCATCCATTAGTCCTGATAATCGAGTCTCTACTATATAATAATTTTTATAAAAATAAATTAGACGGTATTTGAATAAATAATTTCATTATTTGAATAAATAATTTCATTATGTGAATAAATAATTTCATTATTTGAAATACCATTTGATTGACTTAAATAAAATTGTTTGATTTAAGTATATATTTAATTAGTCAAGTAAAAAGGTTATTTGAATCATACAAATTTTTAAAAAATTTCACCAAAGGATTCAATTATTTTTCAATAATTTTTTATAAAATTTATTCAAACAATAATCAGTCATTTTTATAAATAATAAATTTAAGAAAATTCAATGATTAAATGTTTAATTTCAATTGTTAACCAGAACGATTATTTAAAAAACTTGAACGAAATTGTTCATAAAATTCAATTACTCTCAAAACTTGTAATTAAAATTATTAAATAAGCTTTATTATTTTTAGAAAAATTCAAAGAAATTTAAAAACAAAGTTTAATAAGGATTTTCAAAAATTAAAATAAAATTTTTCAAAAAAATTCAAAATTATTCTCATAAATGATAAGATTCTTCAAGAAAATTCAATTTACGAGAAAATGAAAGTTTTAATATTTTTAAAATTAACTAATAAACACAAACAATTTTAATTGTAATTCTTTATCAAATTAAATTCTTTTAGATGTAATTTGAACACTTTAATGCTCCTTTCTAAACAATGTGAATATTCGTTCAATTTTAACTCGCTGAAAAATTCTATTATATTTGGGTACCAATTATTAAATGAAAATTCTTTGAAAATGCGGTTCTTTCGAAATCTAAAATTTAATTATTCTCAAAATCAACTTTCACAAATTTTGATTAATTTAAATTCTCTTTATAAAAACCTTTGAAAATTAAATACAAATTGCATTGAAAACTTAATTTTTCCAAACTATTGAAATTAAATGATTCAAAACTTAAATAATTTTTAAGATTATGTTATTGTTAAATAAATATTAATTTCTTTGCAGAAATTGAAATTATATCAAAAATTGAAGTTTGAAACCTTTTAAAATACAATTATTTTTAATTAAATTTTATTAAAATTATAATTATTTTAAAAAATTTAATTGTTTGAATATAAAAATACAATAATCTTTCAAAAATATAACTCAAATAGCTTTAAAAAATTTAATTATTTTCAAATTACTTTCACAAATTTCACTTAATTTCATAATTCGTTAATTATTTTCTTTTGAAAATTTAAATACCTTTAGAAACTTGAATTAGAATTTCTGAAAAACTTAATTTTATCAAAATTTGTAATAAAATAATTTTTAGTTTAAATATTTTTTAAAATAAATATTAAATTATTAATATTTTCTATAAAGGAATTAAAATTATATCAGAACTTTTAGTATATAAAACCTTTAAAAATTCAATTAATTTCTAAAAATTCAAATAGTTTCTAAAAATTTGATTAAAAATGTATTAAAAATAATTGAATTCCTGCGAAGAATTTTAATAGTTATGAAAATAATTAAATTATTATTGTGAAGAATTTTCTTTAAATTTTTGAAAATAATATAATTATTCAAAAATAAAAAATTTTATAATTTGCAAATAATTATAAGAAATGGAATAAATTTTCTTGTTTGCAACATTTGCTATTTTTTAAAAGCAGAAATATTAGTATAAGATTTCAAATTATCTTTATAAAAAATTGAATCATAATTTTTGGAAACCTAATTTTATTACAATTTTATATAGAAAATTATTAAAAAATTAAATAATCTTTGAATTCAATACTTAATTATATTATCAATTTTCCTAGAGGAATTGAAATTATCAAAAATTTTAGTTTAAATATTCTGAAATTCAATTACTTCTAAAAATTCGTTAAGTTTTTAAGAAAAATCTTTCTTATTTCTAATTGTATAATTCTTCTATAAAACAGACATTCGAGAATTTAATTATTTACAGTAATAAGAGAAATAAAGGTTTTAAAAATTTATTGGTGATTCAAAAGCTTTTAAGATGAACAAAAATTTAAGAATAGAATTAAGTTTTGTAAGTTTAGCTCAATAATGTTTTTGAACAGAAAAAACAAAAAATTTTTGTACATGTATTAATTTAACACGAAATTCCCCTAAAGTCCTAAAAATTAAAAAAAACGAAATATAAAGGCTGTAATTTTTAAAAATATTTATATTGGAAAAAAATTCGTTCAGAAAATGGAAAAGTTAACTTAAGTTAAAGTTACTAAGTTGTCTTTAAAATAGCGAAACTGATGATTGAAAGAACTGAAAATTTCACTAATATATAGAGAAATTTATTGTTGTTCCATCAGATGTGCGTAGAAATTTTGGTAATTCTTCATTATACTACATATTTTAAAAGAAGTTATTGACGAATTTTATTTTTTCTGTTTCCCTTGACCTTTGACAATTCTGAAATAAATATTTATATAATTCAGACGGTTATTCGAGTCAAGTGAATTGTTTTTCAATGCATTTTTCAGTGTATAGTAAAAAATAGTCAAGTTGAAAGAAAGTTTTAAAAACTCTATGAAAATATTGATTCCGTGAAAGAATTTAGTATTGAAATGAGAAAAAAGTTGTATCTAAAGAATTCCACCTGTTAAAAAGTCGATTCGATATAGGGATTTATTTCTTTTTGCGTTAGATTGGAAAAAGAGAAATATAGAAGAAGGCAGTATGAGATATGTTTCGTTATATTTAGAGGAAGTAATAAAGAAATGCTAACAGATATAGTTAAGTTTGTGCAGGGTCTTGAAAAGCTAGATACGGTTCTGATTGAAGGAGAGATCGTACAAGATAGCAAGTGCGGTGGATACCGGTAAAGTGAAGTGAGTGGTGGGCAAGAAGGGGGGCAAGGTAGGGTAACTTGCTCGGTAATCAGGCAAGGTAAGGTAAGGTAAGGTAAAGTAATGTAAAATATATAAAGAGGGGACTGACTGCATGGAGTCAACGTTCCGAACGGGTCAGCGACCACATCTTTTACACGCTCGCTCACTCACTGTCCTCTTTCTCCTTCTTCAAAGCTCTTCTTCCTCATTTTACCTTCTTTCAGCCTCTCATTCTCTCTCTCTCTCTTATTCTCTCCCTTTCCCCTTCTTAAAAATCTCTTTTTGCTTTTTTACACATTTTCTTTCACTTCCATAACTATTGCTGGAGAAATATTTCTTCAATCAAACTTCCTTGGCGGATTTAAACATATCTATTGTTATACAAACACAGATTTCTCTCTCACTCTCTCTTTTTCTCTCTCTCTCTCTCTTTCTTTCGTTGTGTATTCCCCTCTGTGACTTGAAAAACATTATTACTGTGTGCACGCGTGCAATCTACCTGGCTGCATGCCTTCCTGCATCTTCTTTTACTTGACCGATAAGTACCTCGAGGTCGGGGCAGATTCCTTGACCGAAAGCTGGCTGCGTTACAATTCCAATCGAAAACCAATCGCGTTTTACAGCATTTTATCGAAGGAGACAATTTTTTGACATTTTTTCCTGATTAGTGGGGAATTTTTAGAAAATGGGTTTATTTCTTTGCATTGGATAACCAATTACTGCGAAATTCCAGACGAATTGATCTTTGAACTGTATGGGGTTTCTTTTAAAAATACCGGATAGAAATAAAAAATTATTTCTTTCAATGATGCCCAATCTGTCACCCAATCTAATATTTGAAAGTTTTACGCTGGTATTGAGACAAAAATAATAAATGTTGCAACATGTGGTTTCTACAAAGTAAAAGATATAGTATAGAAAATATTCTGATGATGATGTAAAGTATTTAGTACAAGATGGCACAGAATAATTAGCAAAAAGTGGTGCAAAATAATAAGAAGGTGCTACACAATAATTAGTAGAAGATGGTACATAATAATTAGCAGAAGATGATACAGAAAAGTTAGTAGAAAATGATACAAATTAATTAGCAAAAGTTGATGCAGAATAATTTTTAGAAGATGACAGTATTATAGTAGAAGATGATTCAAAATAATTAACAGAAGATGATAGAAAATATTAAGTAGAGAATCGTACAAAAATGTTCAGCAGATGGTACATAATAATTTGTAAAAGATGCTACAAAATTATTATCAGAAAGTGGTAGATAATAATTAACAGATGGTACATAATAATTAGCAGAAGATGGTACATAATAATTAGCAGAAGATGATACAGAAAAGTTAGTAGAAAATGATACAAATTAATTAGCAAAAGTTGATGCAGAATAATTTTTAGAAGATGACAGTATTATAGTAGAAGATGATTCAAAATAATTAACAGAAGATGATAGTAGAATAGAAAATATTTTGTAAAAGGTCGTATAAAATATTCAGCAGCACTCCGAAAAAGTACATTAGAAGCAAAAAGTTAAAAATGTTTTTTTAATTTTTGTTTAAATTAATTAAATTTTTTTATTTTTGGAATGAAATTACACAAAATTTTCTTCTTATGTAACAATATTTAAAAGGAATTTTTGCAATAATTATGATACGTTTTTTACAATAGAAGTTTAAAAAAAGTGTATTTTTACCAATTCTGAACTAGAAAGTCCCTTGAAATAAGAGTAGAAGTAATTAATTAATTATAAACAATTTACATTGTATACAATAGTATAAAGTATAAAATATAGTCTAAGATTGAATCGAGGATTAAATATTGTTTTAAGAATACAGAAATAGAAGAGAATAATAGTTTTACAGATTGGATTGAATAGTGTGCGGTGCTTACATTCCGTGACTATGTCTTATAGACTCGGCTTACGCTCTTCAAAAAATCCTAATCCATTATCTCTAGGTTACTACCTGTCAAACCGTGTCTGAGAAATGCATTTTTCAACACAAAAATCTTCATCGTCTTTCTAAAATCGTACTATCTTGTTCTGCATTTACTATCTCAATTCTTCACGCTGCCAAGTTGGAACTCATCCTTAAATTTTAGATATTTAAAAAAAATAAAAACTATATTTACAGTTTTACTTCAATAAACTATTTAGATAGTTGCGATTAGAAAAATTGAGCTAAAAATGATGAATAAAATGTGACATTCATGACAATTTACGAAATCACATTTTCCACCACGTCCCCTTAAGGATATTAATTAATTTAGTAAACGTTAATAATTAAGATAGCTTAAAAAATAAATGAGTCATTTTCTTCAACGAATTAGTAGTTTTAACACCAGAATTAGTCTTAAAACATATAATAATTTGCATACAAATAAAAAGATAATATAAACTATGTAATTAGCAGAAGATGGGACATAATAATTAATTAATTAACAATAATAAACGGAAGATGGTGTAGTATTTTTTTAGTAGAAGATGATACAGAAAAGTTAGTTGAAGGTGATAAAAAATAATTAGCATCATCAGTTTGCAGAATTAATTAACTGAAGATGCTGTACAGATCTAGGCAGAAGATGGTACAGAATAATTAGCAGAAGATGATACAGAAAAGTTAGTAAAAGGTGATACGAATTAATGATAAAAAATTAATTATTATAAAACAAATATGCTGCACAATAATTAGCAGAAGATGCTGTAGAGTTTTAAGCAAAAGATGATACACAATAATTAATAGAAGATGATGCAGAATAATTTTCAGAAGTGAAGAATAATTTTTAGTACAAGATGATACAGAACACAAGAAAAAAAGTATAAATTTGTACCTGATTTTGGGGTAAAAATTCGCTGCAACAAAATTTCTACCAGTCGAGGACGTTACTATGTTCTGTATCTTATTCTTTAACTTATAAGTTAAAGAATAAGATAAAGAACACTTAGTAGACAATGGTAAAGAAGAGCTAGTAAAAGATGCTTCAGAGTATTCAACAGAACATGACTCAATTCGTCAATTTTCTACTACGAATTAATATAGTTTTTGACTAAGAATCAGTCCTAAAAAACCTAACAAAACATTTTTAAATTGTCTAATGTTTTCAAATAAGAAATTTATAAGACATTCGTACAACACGAAAAGAAAGCTTCACCTAGAACAGCAATAAGATTATCTATAGAATAGCAAAAATCCAAATAGCTGCTTCACGTAAATCTTTTTTTCCACGACCTAAAAACAAGGAGAAACATTTCAACATTCTCTCTATATCAAAAGTGAAATGTCAATTCGAAATGATTGTTTCGATGAAGAAAATCGTATCGATCGAGAGTTATAAATCAAAGGAGGGGTAAAAAGATACTATATATATATATATAAAGTGAGATTCTAACGGCTGTTAAGTTTGCGCAGCGAAAGGAGTACATAGGACTATGTATCAAGGACGAAGGGAACAACCTGGTGACCCGCACCTTCCCCCCTTTTTTGATATATACAAGATATATTTCTCGAGTCTCGGTTCGACATTACCCGGTAATGGAAACGTGACAAGGCCGACCATTGTCACGAAGCTGATGAGGTCGTTCACGTTTGAGCAATTATTGTAAATTAGTCACACGCGCTCGCTTCTCACTTTCTCATAGAATACATACTTCTCCATTTTATTCCATATAATTCTAATTTAGAAAAAATTGGTCAATTTTTTGTGTCATAAAGGATCCCGCACAAAAAGTAAGGATAAAATTTGACCGGGAATCACAAATTGTGTAATTTTTTTGCAGAGTCCTTTAGGTTGTAAATATATAGCATAACCGGAGTAAGGAGTCGAGTTATGAAAATCGACATTTAACGGGAGTAGTAAATTAATTCCTTCGAGTGAAGTTATATTGTTCCAATATGTCAGAAAAAAACTATTTTATTTTGGTTTCACATTGTATGTTATTGCAGGGTTGCCACGCAACATGAAAACCTGGAAATGTCAGGAAATTTTATAAATCTTGCAAAAACCTGGAAAAGTCAGGGAATTTTTATCGAAATCCTGGAAAATTGTTGTTTTCTAAAGTTATTCTATGTTTATTCTTGAAATCTAATGTTAGATACTGAAATATTTTAAAATTACAGTACCGGCCAAAATTGTCAGTCTATTTTTGAAGGAATGAAAAAAAGTTTTTAACATAAAATTTATGAAAACTCAAATTTTTTTATTTATATTTTAAAGACGATAAAATTTTGAAAAGAATAACAACTCACAGAAGTCATTTGGCAAATATTTTTTCAAGATATTCTTAAAAACCGTCATTTTCAATGTTTTAGAAAAATTTGAATAACTTCTAAAATTATAAACGCTTTTTAATAATCTTAGGCTTATTTTAAAGGTCATTTTCTATGGAATAAGAATTACTTATAGTCATTAACCTGTAATTTTTTTCTTGAAATAAGCATTACATCAATGTTGGTCAAAAAAATTATGAAAATTTGAAATACATGTTTTGTACTAAAAACTATTCTAAAACGTATATAAAACATGATATGGTATAGATTTTTCAAGAAAATTGAATAAAAAAATGTCTGAACTTCAAAAATTACTTTTTCTTTTAATAATATTATTTCAAATTTTTTGAATTTTTTTGTCCAACTTTGACGTCATACTTACTGCAAGTAAAAAATTACAGGTTAATGCCTATAAGTCATTTTTATTCCGTAGAACATGACCTTCAAAATAAGCCTAAGATTATTAAAAAGCGTTCATTATTTTAGAAGTTATTCAAATTTTTGTAAAACATTGAAAATTACTATTCTTAAGAATATCTTCTACAAATTTTGGTCAAATGACTTCTATAAAATCTTTTTCTTTTTTCAACATTTTATCGTCTTTCAAAATATAAACCAAAAAAATTTTTAGTTTTTAAGAATTTTATGTTAAAATTTTTTTTCTTTTCGTTAAAAATGGGTGGACTGACAATTTCGGACGGTACTGTATAATTATTCAATTTTAGAAGAATTGCGTTTACAATTTTTATAAGTAGATCGATTTCAAAAGCTTTTAATTTAGAATTTTAGAAAATTTCGATTTCAAATGGATTTAATTACAAATCTTAACACACATCGATTTTTGAAAAATTTTAATAATTCAAATTCTGCTTAAAGTGGTTAATTTTATTAATATAATATTTAATTGATTATTCAAAATAATGGATTCACAGAAGAATTTTAGTCAAAAACACTGAAAAAAAATAAAATTTTGAAGCAATTACAAATTTATTTGTAGAAAATCAATTAATTTCAATAATTTTAATAAAATTCTTGGCAAAACTTCATTTACTTTCAAAAACTTTCTATTCAATAATTTTTATTATCTACTGCTTTAATAAAATTCCTTAAAGGAATTTAATATTATTTAACAAAATTTTTGTAATTCAATTACTTTTAGAAATTGTAATAAAATTTTTCGTAAAATTCAATTATTTTCAGCAGTTTTGATAAAATTCTTTGTAGAATTCAATTTTGAGAAATTTTAATAAAATTTTTTGCAAAATTTAATAATTTTCAAAATTTTGTATAAAATTCTTTAAAAAATTGAATTATTTTCAAGAATTTTAATAAGATTCTTTGCAAAATTCAATTATTTTTAGGAATTTTAATAAAATACTTTACAAAATTCAATTATTTTCAGAAATTTTAATATAATTCTTCAAAGAAATTAAATTATTTTTAATACAATTTTATACAATTACACTGCTTTTCTAAAAATGTCAAAATGATCTCCAAATGGATCAAAATGATCAAAAAATTCAGATCAAGTGATGATTTGATCCGCTTTTTGAGATAAATTCGTTGCAGTTTGATACTTTTTAAGTAACAGTGTAATTAAATTTCTCGAAAAATTAAATTATTCTTAAAAATTTTTATTAAAATTTATCAAGAGGAGTGAATTTATTATTTGAAAATTAGTTGATAAAATTCTTTATGAAAATTCAATTTTAAGAAATATTCAATTATTTAATATAATTTTGTTACTTAAATATTTGAATTTTTGGAGATTCTTCTAATAAATATTGATTTAAAAATAAATTTTAGGTAAAATTTACATTATACCGTTGAATATTGAAAGCAACGTAGCATGAATTTTTAGAAGTAATTGAATTTTAAATAGGTTTTGAAATTAAAATGTTTGAAAATTTGAATTTTTCATATTTTTAATTAACAATTCTGTAGAATTTTTCCAAAAAATTGAATTGAATTTTCTTTCAATTATTATTATTATTTTTTAATACATGTCTAATTGAAGAATTTAACTGATAATCGAAATTTCACATAAAATTGAATTGTAAACAAATTAATTTGATAATTCTGTATAAAAAACTTTTTCAAAAATTATTTCAACAACATTTATTTAAATGTAAATTTGAGTTGAATATTTCAGAAATGAAAAATTGAATGATAAATGTCAAAGTCTTGACTGAAAATCAGGGAGTTATTTAATTTTATAAATTATAAATGTTTTAAAAAACCTGGAAAAATTCCGTTTTTTAACCTATGGAAAACCTGGGAAAATCAGGTAATTTGAAATGAGGAAAAGCGTGACAACTCTGTATTGTCAAAGCAAATGACTGAACCAGCATGAAAGTTGAAAAATTGGAAAATAAGTTTGAGAAATTTTAAACATTTGAAGAACTACCTCAAGAGTTTCGTGAGATCCCGACTAAAAGTTCCGAAGGTTTTTGCAGTCAAGGGAATTTTAACTTTTAGAAAACTTTCGGTTGACAAATTAAGATATATCCATTTTAACAGACTTGATAAGAAGAGGACAAAAATGATTTTACTTCCTGAAAACTTTCAGAAGATAGAGAGAGAGAGAGAGGTCTCTCCTTAAAAGTACGTCACTGACGATTGCGCGCGCTTTCATTTTGTACACAGTACATTGGAAATTCAAATTGTTCGGCAACTTAATTCTGTTGTCGATTCCATTATTTTTCTCGTTTGACGTTGCTTACATACATAGAGTCAAGTTTCCTGTAAGTGTCGTGTCCATACGTTTTCTTATTCCCTCTCTCTCTTTTTTTCTTTTTTTTAATATTCCCATCACGTAAATGCCGCAAAGGCGAAGATGCTCATATCCTTTGTGAAATTGTTTTGTCCATCGTCATAAGGCTCGTTGTGGACATTTATAATATGCGTCCTTCTTTAGGCATCTATATTATTGTCAAACGCGTTATGTATATATTACGTAACGAGCAACCGAAAAATTAGAAATTTGTTTTTTATTCAACATTCGACAAATAGGCTGCAGAGTATAGAAAAAAATGTTAAACATGTCTTTTTTTTTTATGTCTTTTCTTTTGGTACAGTACGTTGTAAATCGAACCACACTGCAGAAAAAATAAGCATCTTAATAAATGGCCTGCGTAGTCACTTTAAAGATAAATATTTGTGACGCGCTCCGAAGAAAGGTACCTAAGAAGCAAACGAATTATAGGTTAGGGTCGTGTTAGATTTCTCTTGATTAAAACTTTATTTTTAATTGTTTAAATTTGAAACTAATTTTTATTGAATATTTTGGATATAATGAAAACTTGAAGATTAATAATTTTAAATTATTAATTGATTTTCTTTCTGTATTTTTACTTGAAAAATTAAAAACATAACCTCAAATTTTTTGCTTCTTAGGTACCTTTCTTCGGAGCGCGTCATTTTTATTTTTCGATCTTTCTTCTTAAAGATGAATAAATTTTAAAATTAATTAAAAATAAAAAGTAAATTAAATAACAAGTAAATTAAAATAAAAAAAAAATTAAACTTCATTTAAAAATGAATGAACCTCTTTTGAACCTAAAAACGATGCGGAAAAATCCGCATATTCTGACGTTTATAGAGGTTGAAATGAGGATTTCAAATTTTTGTGAAATTATAAAATTTTTTAACCTCTAATATTGCGGAAAAATCTATTTCTGCACAGTTTTTAGGTTCAAAGGAGAATTTAGAATTTTAAAGAGGCTTAAAAGAGGTTGAAAAGAGATTTTTGGAGAACTAAAAGAAAAAAAGAGTTAAAATTTTAAGGAACAATCTGACAAACAATCGGAACAAAAGTTGGTCCAATGTCATAATTTCGTATTTTAAAAGGGCAGGTCACATTAAATTTTAAATTCCTCTTGGTAGAAGCGCAAGGAATTTAATTTTCTACATTTAACCGCAATTTTATAGGTTATATATTTGATACTGATACAAAACCTTCAATTTGTTCTATTTTTACAAATAATTTCTTTTTAAATATAACTTAATTCTTGAACAACTATCATAAGATTATTAATTATTTAAAAAATATTTTTACTTCAATATCTCAAAATTAAGTGAATTTAAAAGAGTTGCGTTTACAATACTCATAAATTCAGATTAAATTCAAAAGATTTTAATTTATAATTTTTACAACATCAATTTTAAATAAATGTAATTGGAAATTTTAATTTATTTTAATTGCATACATTAAAAATTATGGTTTTATACAAAAATTTTAGTTAAAAACACAAAAAAGAATTAAATTTGGTGAAAATGCAAATGATTGCAGAAATTCAATTGTGACGCGATCTGAAGAAAGGGACCTTAGAAGCAAATCACTTTAAGGTTATGTTAGTGCTACTTTTTCGTTGATTGAAAGTTTCTTTTTACTTTTTGCAAATTAAAATCAGTATTTATTAAATATTTCAAATAATAATGAAAACTTAAACATTAATGATTAACATTAACAGTTGACCATTTTTTTGTATTTTCATTTCGAAAATTGCAAACATAACCTATAATTTTTTGCTTCTAAGGTCCCTTTCTTCAGATCGCGTCACAATTATGTTCAAAAAGATAAAAAAACTTTTGTCAAAATTTCATGTCAAAATCTTCATAAATAATAAAATTCTTCTTTAAAATTCAATTAATTTAAAAAATTTTAATAAAATTTAATTATTTAAAAAAAATGTGATAAAATTCTACGCGCAAATATTTAAATTCATAAATATAGTAAAAAAATTTGAAGAAATTCAATTATTTACAATTTTTTTTATAAACTTCGCAATAATTCAATCAGGTATTTTCAGTAATCCGCATAAAATGCTTCTTAAAAATTAAATTATTTTCAAACATAATAAAAAAATTTACAGAAATTCAATTATTTACAATTTTTTTATATATTTCTTCTCAATAATTCAATTTTGCAAATCCATGAAAACGAGGAATTTAATTTGACCGAGAAAAACCGGGATTTAACCGGAAATTTTATACCAAACCGGGAATTTTTTAACCAAAATTAAAAAAAGTTTTATTACTCTAAATTGTTTTTAAAAAATCACTTTTTATTTCAATTTTTATAGATATTTATATTGTTCTCTAAATATGAATTAGTTAAAAATATAATTAATTGGATAGTAAAAAATTAGTCACCAATTCAAAAGTATTAATGTAAATAAATTTAAGAAATTATGGAGTTAATAGAAATATTTTAAAATTGCACTGAAAATATATAATTAAATTTGTTAAAGAATTTCATTAGAAACTTTTTGACAAATAGAATTTTTAAAGTATTTTAATTTAATGACTGATTAATAATTGAATTTTATAAAAAGAAATTTTCTAATGTATTCATATTTCTAACGGCGAAGATTAATAATTAAAATTTTGATTAGTTAATTTAAAAAATATGTATATACTTAAAATTGTTTAATAAAATTGAACTTTCGCAAATTTTTTTTTTAAATCTGAAAAATAAGATTGTAATTTTTTCAATTATATTGTTTCAAGATAATTGAATTTTTATAAGGAAATAATTGAAAATTTTTGAAGTCATTGAAAAATTACATTTTTTGACAACTAATTGAATTCTCTTAAAGAATTTTATCTAAATTGTTTGAAAATAAACAAGGGAAGTTGGTGATCGTAAATATAATTTTATTTTTTAAATTTAATGTCCCTCTGAAAGTTTTAAATGAATTTTTTGCTTATAAAAATTATATTATTCTATTCAATACATAATTATAATTATTGAACTTCTCTTAAATTTTTATAATTTCAAATTTCTGAATGTTTATATAAATTATATTTATTTATATCTTGAGGAAATTAAATGTTTATTACCTATTAAATAAATAATTAATTATTACTGTTTTATTATTTTCAAAATGTTAATTAAAATTCATCACAAGAATTAAATTATTTTAATAAATAATAGCATTGTTTGGCAGAATTGAATTACTTTTATAAATAGTAAAATTCTTTGCAGAAATTAAATTATCAATATAATTTTGATAGAATTGAAAAATCAAATTTTCAATTACAATTATAGAGAGACAAGCTTATTTTCAACAAAATGAGAAAACGCTTTGTTTAATTCAATTATTTTCTAAATTATCAATTAAAATTATTAAAAAAAACATTTTCAAAAAAATTAAATATTTATTCATGTTCGAAATCAAATATTAATTTGAATTTGATGAGAAAAAACTGGGAAAAATTTAGGACATAACCGGAAATATCAGGAATTTTGTTGAACAAAAATAGTTGATACCCTGATATAGTAATAGCAGTGATATAATTTGTGACGCGATCTGAAGAAAGGGACTTTAGAAGCAAATTATTTTAAGGTTATGTTAATGTTACTTTTTTCTTAACTTAAAGTTTCTTTTTACTTATTGCAAATTAAAATCAGTGTTTATTAAATATTTTAGTTGTACTGAAGACTTAAACATTAATAAATCCAATTGACAGTTGATTCTTTTTTTGTATTTTCATTAAAAAAATTGCAAACATAACCTATAATTTTTTGCTTCTAAGGTCCCTTTCTTCAGATCGCGTCACATTTGTATTATAGTAGTACTAGTATAGTAGTAGTATTTTGCAGTATTAGTATAGTAGTACTGTAAATGTATTGTTGGTAGCATATTAATACTAGATATATATAGTTTTGGAATAATTTCAGTAAAGAATCATCATCGTAGAATAAAGATGAAAAGCTAGGTAAATATTTAAATGCCGTTTGTATAATTTTTGATAGGGGCATATGTATAAAAATGTCGTATATTTCATTTCGTACTATCTCGGACGATTTTGTTTCTACTTGAAATTGTTGTCTCTTACACACAGGATACTGCTTTCATCTTGGTCATTATCCTTGTTCCAGTTTGTCTCATGTATATGAACTCCTGACACCGATATTAAAATAAATTGTTTAAAGTAAACGAGATGAATAATAAATTTTTGCAATTCAGAATAGAAATATGTTTTCTTATTCTTCGGAGGGTAAAAAGAGAAAAATTACGAGCTTTATATAGATGTATAATTATTTATTATACCTATACGTATAATTATAATTTCGTTTCTATGGTTCTTAATCCCTAATATATATGTGGATGCAATATTGGTATAGGTTCATTTAAATTCTATACGATTAGCCCTAAAATTTACTATCGGATTTTCTGGAAACTAATTTAGTACTAAAATGGAAATTTTTATGTATGAATAGCTAGTTTTAAAATTTATGACAGCTTATTATCTGGGGTTGTTGTATTTCTGTATCCTCAAGACCCAAAAGCATCTGTGGGGCGGCAATTTTCTTTTATGAAAGTGCAGGCGCCACTTCAAAACAGGTGCATTATTCAGAACTTTTATGCACAAAGGTATGAAAAGTGGTTGCAAAATACAAATATTAGAATAAGCTGTTCGTTTCTTTTTCCATTAGATATTATTTTTATTGTTTATCATTATTGCTATATTACTATTAATATAATATCCCTGATATTAACAACTATTGTTTTTTCTTGTTGCTGTATTGTTGCTAGTTTACACGAGAAGCACCGTTAGATTGAGATTCTTGAGAATTTCTTCCTTTTTAATCATTGAATGTATATTAAAGAAACTGATCACAACTTTGCTCCTTTCGTCTGCTATATATCCTTGAAAATAAAAGTAAAAAAAAAGAAGAAGAAGAAGAAGAAGACGAAAGAACTCTCAAAAGAAACGAATCGTGCTTTTTGATTTCGTCATGGCTTACAACTTTACAAGGACCGGTTCACTAGCTTACGTAATCATCATCCTTTTTTATCTTTGCTCTTCGTCCTGAACAAAAATTCTTTTGTTTTATTTTTTCTAAAAAAATCCACAATTTTTTATCCTTTCATAAAGTTATTCATTCTCGAGATTAGAATAAACATACATATAAATAAGTTTTTAAATGAATTGAAAGATAAAATTCCATCTAACGACTTCTAATATAGTAAACTAACTATATACAATAATAATTAAATCCATAAATCTCATGTTCATAATATTAATCTTTATATAGTGAATTATAAAATAAATATAGTGTGGAAAATTATACATACTGAAAAAAATTTATTTCAGTCAAATAACCGATTAGTTGTCGACTATCTAATAAGTATATTTACTTGAAGCAAATAATTTTTACTGTAAATTAAAGAAATTCGAATCAATAAAATATTTGGTAGTATAGTAGCTATTACAGTAATAATAATAATAAATACAATGATAAAACTCTCCATAAGAAATGAATTCTTAGATAAATATTTCATTCACTTTGGCTTAAAAAATCACATAGACCGTTTTGAATAAACCATCTTTTGATCGAAAAGATCCTCTTAAAGTCCTGTAACTGTTCTCAATGCATTCCTATCCTCCGTATTGGACACCTGTCGCGAGTAGGAAACATGATTCTCATTTAGTTTTCATATAAACCCTCTGTCGGATGCTGTATAGAAAATTCGATTAATTTTTTTATGAGAATTATAAAACTTTTCTCTATAAATATTTCTAATTTTTCTTAAATAATTTCTTTTTTATCTCTCTAAAAAATGTTTTCGAAACATATATATTCTCAGCGAATTGGATCAACCAGATTCAAAATAAACTTGTTTTATTTAAATAATTTTGTCAATTATCAAAATATTGTAAACATGTCAGGGAAACAAAATATTTAATAAATAATTTTACTTAAATATTTCAAAATTAATTAAATTTTTAAAAGAGTTGTTTTTACAATTTTCATGTAAAGAGATCAACGTCAAAAGTTTAAAATTTGAAATTATTTATGAAATTTCAAATTTAAATAGATTTATTTAAGTATTAATTATTAGAATTTATTTACAATTTTCATGTAAAGAGATCAACTTCAAAAGTTTTAAATTTGAAATTATTTATGAAATTTCAAATTTGAATCGATTTATTTAAGTGTTAATTATTAGAATTTATTTATTTATTTATATTTATTTATTATAGTATAAAAAAAATTATCACCAATTATTTTATTTAAAAAACTTAGATTTTAGAAAAATTTTAATAATTCAAACTCTTCTGAAATTTGTTAAATTTACTAATATATTTTTAATTAATTATTTAAAATAATGGGTTTATAGAAGAATTTTAGTTAAAAACATTTAAAAATTGATTTTGCGGAAAATACGTTACAAATGATTGTAGAAATTCAATTATTATCAAAAGTAATACAATTCTTCGCAGAAATTCAATTATGTTCAAAATAAAAATAAAAAAAAATTCTTGTCAAAATTTCAATTATTCTTATAAGGAATAAAATTCTTCTCCAAAATTCCGTTATTTTAAAAAACATTAATAAAATTCTTGGTACAATTTCAATTATTTTCAAAAAATTTTCTCAAAGACAATGATTTTCAAGATCAATTAAAATTTTTCAAAAAAATACAATTACTTAAACAAATTTAAATATTTGCTGAAACATTTAATTATTTTCAAATTTTTTGTAAATTTCATCGTGAAAAGTAAATTATTTTCCAAAATGAGAAAATTCTTTTTAGGAATTTAATTATTTTTAAAAATAATATTATTCCAAAGAATTAAATTACTTTTCTGATTTATCACAATATTCTTTTTAACAATTTAATTCGTTACAAAAATCTGATTAAAATTTTTCACAGGAATTCAATTATTATTTTACCAAATTTTTAAATTCTTGCATGAATTCAATTATTTTTAAAAATAATAAAATTCTTTAAAGGAATTTAATTATTTTTAAAAATTTTAATTTAATTCTTTGCAAAATTCCAATAATTATTTTTAAAAATTTGTTACAAAATTTTAACTGAAATTCATTTTTCAATAAATTTTTATTTAAAAGTTCTACAAAAATTTAAATATTTGAATGCAAAAGTAAATAATTTATTGAATAATTGAATATTTCTCAAAATTCAATTCTCATAAAGAATTTTAGTAACAAATTTTTTAATAATTCAATTCTTTTGTCGAATTTTATTAAAACTTACATGAACATAATTACTTTTTTCAAGGAATTCAATTATAATTGTATGAAAAATAATTGAAACGCTGCGATGAGTTTTATGAGAATTTTCAAATTTATTCGTTTAGAATTCAATTTTACAAAATTTCAATTATTCGGAAATTCTGCAATTAAATATATATTGAAAAATAAAAACTTAAAATAATTTTAATAAAAATCCTATATTAAACTTTTAAGAAGAATTAATTCTACAGAATTTTTTGCCTAAAATATGAAAAATGAAGAATGTCAATGATTTTAGTTTGAAACTTTTTCGAAATTTAATTATTTTTAAAAATCCACGTTATTATGCTTTTAATACTCAAGTATAATCTAAAATTTTAACTGAAATTTATTTTTCTAACCATTTTATTAGTAAATTGTACGAGAATTCAATTATTTAAATCCAAAAATAAAAAATTTATTAATATCATGTTTCTTGAAATTAAATCCTCATAAAAAATTTTATCAACAAATTTTTTAAATCATTAAATTCTTAGAAAGAATTTAATTACTTAAAAATTTATTGATAAAATTCTTTATGGGAATTTAATTTTTAGAAACATTCAATAATCATAGAACTTTTCTAATAAAAATTGATTTATAATTAATTTTAGTTTAAATTTTAATTTGTAATTAAATATTAAAAACATTATATAGCTTGAATTTTTAGAAACAATTGAATTTTGAAAAGGTTTCAAATTAATTTTTTTGGAAATATGAATTTTTTATACTTTTAACTATAACAATTATTTAGAATTACGTTTTTTGAAAAAAATTAATTGGATTTTGTTTTAAAATTATTAAAATTTCTTGTTTTCTAATATATATTTAATTAAAGAATTTCCAAATAATCGATTTTACGTATAAAATTTACTGGTATAAACAAAATATGGATTTCAAAATTCATGTATAGAACTTTTTTAAAAATTATTAAAAATAATTAATTTAAAGAAGAATTCTGTATATAGTTAAGAATTGTAGAAATTAATAATTGAATTGAAATGATTAAAATAATTTAGAAGTAAAAATATTACAGTTACAGTAAAACTATTTTTGTGATAAGAAAATAATGATTTTATCTTTAATTATTGTAAAATTATTGTTTTTTAATAATTTGTGACGCGATCTGAAGAAAGGGACCTTAGAAGCAAAACATTTGAGGTTATGTTTACAATTTTTTTAAATGAATATACAAGAAAAGGATCAACTTTCAATGTGAATTATTTATTTTTAAGTCCTTATTGCTACTAAAATATTTGATGAACACTGATTTTAATTTGCAATAAGTGGAAAAAAAACTTTCAAACAACAAAAAAGTAACCCTAACTTAACCTAAAAGTGATTTGCTTTTAAGGTCACTTACTTCAGATCGCGTCACATTTATTCTTATAAGTTGTTGAATTTCAAAAATGTTTGAATTTGAAATTATTGAAAATCTTAATTTCTATATGGAAAAATATTAATGATTAAATCTTTATTTAAAAAGAAAGTTATTGACGATTTCGACTAATTTTATAGTTAGAAAAGTTCGCAAATAAATGTAATAGAACATTTTTTTTTGAGTACCTAACTATTTTTAGAGTGAATCCGAATAACCTTTAGGGTGAGGAAAAAAGTAAAGACTTTGTTTAGAAATGAGGAGAAAGTTAGGGAAAAACAAAAAAAATTTTAACCCTGATTAAAATTTAGAGTCTATATGTAATATATAAAGAAATTTTCTCCGTTTTTAATGAACGAAAAAGAAAAGTAATTTTTCTTGAAATATATTGCATGTTAAGACAGAAACATAGAAGCTTGAAAGATATGTGCGTTTTTCTAGAATTTAGTCAGGCTATAGACACTTGTGTTATTAGTCTCGTAAGACGACGTCTATACATATGTATATAGAAGGGAGAGAGAGAGGTCTGCAATTTCTGTGATTACACCGATTAAAAAATTGCTGTTTACGCAATATACTATTCTTTTTCTTTATTTTTTAAAATAAAAATTATATATGTACAACAAATTATAAATAACTCATCAGTTATTATTTCTTCATTTATATATACGTATATATATGTAGTGGTATTCCAAATGGTCTGTGCAATTTAATTGTATACTTTTTTCCGAATTCTTCGTCATTTCTTCGAAAATCGAAACAATATCACGCAATTTCGACACTTTATTTAGAAATTATTATTTGACAAACTGTTTTCTAAATTGACGAAATTCGACCTGAAGAAATATTGGAAATTACTTTCAAATCCGTATAATATACTTCTTTTAAGAATATCTACTAATATTAAAAATATGAGTTGGAAATATACTGAAAGTTTTAGAATATGCACTAAGGAAAATAGTGTAGAATATTTTATACTTAGTTCCAGTATACTTTTTTCGGTGCAATTTTTCAAAAAATTAAAAACGATTTTGATAAAACACAAGAAAAAAAATAGACGAACAAGAATAAAAACAAACAAACTTTCCAAGTGGTTCAGTGTATGTAATTTCGTACGGGAAGTTGTTTGTTGCTTTCGTAATAAGGCCCTCGAAATTATATATGTATGTGTATATAAATGTTGATTTGAGACTTTGAAATCTAATGATGTAACATTTGTGATATCTGTAGGTATTCTACAAAAAATATGTAATCCATTATGAACAGTATATGTAAGGTGCGAAAATAAAAACAAATAGTGAGGAAGTGAATATAGTTTTCATATATATGTATATAAATCACTGCATAGAGTGTTTTAATTTTTTCGGTGTCGTTGACCCTTTTCCGGTAAATTAAGCAAACACCTTTTTTTTACTAGTGTGTTATTATTCGTTTAATAAATCTCGGGAAAATAAACCGTAAATAAAAGTCAATTATATCAATGTCTTTTAATTTATATAAAAGGAGGTCAAATTTTAACTCCGAATATGGTTTCTATATCACGGTAAATCGTTAGGTATTAAAATAACACCAAAAAGGATTAAAATAATCCAATTTAGTGTTATTTTAATCCATTTTTGTGTTATTTTAATACCTAACGATTTACCGTGATGAAAGAAGTACTTTTCTAGAGTTAAACATATTCACTGTAAAACATTCACTGCAAAAGAATATCTTAATTTAACCTAGATGTTAAATTTTAAGATAATTTAGGTAGTCACTTCTAAGATGTTTTGATCTTAAAAATGTTAAGGTGATTTTGGTAGTCACTTCTAAGATGTTTTGATAGACACTTTATAGTTGTTTGAAATATATCTGAATTTAAGATGTTATGTCTTCGTACACGCATTTTCAGCATGTTTTTTGTGAAAAAAGTTTTTTAGGCTCATATGTATCTTCATGCATCTTAGTTTTTAGTAACTTATATTTTTGTTGCATCTTATGATTCACAAGAATATCTTATGGCAAAAAATTTCATTGCGTCACAAACGTTTTAATCTATAAGATAATTTAAAGAACTTACAGAAGTATCTTACTTTTAGAAGATGGAAGAAATATCTTGATCGCTGCTAAAACATATATAAAACATCTTGTAGATTTGAGTAAGATACTTTGAAAAACATCTTATTTGCAGTGATTGACACAATGATTTTATTTTTCCCTGAATTTAATTTATTTACTGCAGACGGTGAAATTCATTTTTTTTCAATTGTATAAAAGAGAAGTAATTTTACTTTCAAAATCACGCGAAATACAAAACATCAAATTTCTAAAATTATATATGTGCCAAGTTTGAACAAACCCTATACTATATACATGAATGGAATTCGATAAATATAATGAGATGGAGATAAATTTTTAGAGAACTTGAACTTGGATCACGAGGAAGAGAAGATTTGCAAAGAGAAAGCACTTCTTTGAGTATATATATATACATGTACACATCTTCGTGATGAGAAAAAGAAAAAGTTTATATACATTTTCTTAATATCCAGATATCAAGTATTTGTCTTCTTTAAATTTTGTAAAAATTATGTGTGTCGAAGAATTTTGATTAAACTTTCTATTTTTTCAAAACATGTAGATATTGGTTTACTATGACTATGAGGCATTAAAATGACAAAAAAATGAGTAGATGATTAAATATATGTAAATCAGAATCAAAGTTTTGTATTAGATCTATAAATCTGTCTGCGTTTCTTATACTTTCTTGTTTCTATATATGCTTATATTTAATTATTCCTTTTAAATTTAGATATATTTTTAATTTTCTGATAAATTGCGTCCTGTTATTAATCGTAAAACCAATACAGTCTGGAGGTTTTAAAATCACTCTTCACCCGCATTTTAGTTGACGAGTTTTTATTAAGATTACAAAAGTTTATCTAGAAACCAGGTGGTTCTTTTTATGCAGAGCATCTGCGTTGATTACGTAAGTTCGCGTTTAAAATTCGAAATACACTAAAGTACATCAAAGCTTTTATACTTATTTTATGTGTATAATTTTGTACAACGCATAATAATCAATTTGAAGGTACATCAACAATTATATTACATTGCGCACAGTGCACCGCAAGAGCGGAAAATTCACTTTACTATATATATATGTATATTCCTTTAATATATATACACTGCAAAAAAATAAATTTTACTTTCAGCTCATTTTTGACTAAAATCGCTTACATTACATAAGCACCATATTTTACTGAGTTTCCGTTCTTAAGAGATTTCAATTCTTAAAATTGACTTAATCTATTGTTTTAAGTTTAAAATTTAGACAAATTTTCTATTACCTTTGGTTTTAAGATGTTCCATTTTTTTCAGATTCTTTGTTGAATTTTTTTTAAGTCAAAGTACGAAGTTGAAGTCTGCAACGTTTTTAAAAACGAAAAATAAAAAAAAAGACGTTTTTTCAAATAAAATTCATCTCTAATTTTCATGTGCCTTCATTTTTAAGAAATAAGTTGTTATACTAAGGATTTAATTATCAAAAAATAACATTATTTACAATCGAAAATGAAAGTACCGCCTAATTATTTTTTTGTTTTCGTTTTTAAAAACGTTGTGGACTTCAGTCTCATGACAAAGTTGATAAAAAAATCTGTTTTAAAGTAAAAAATTTGACTTAAATTATATGATTACAATGGAAACAAGTCTTTGATTTAACTCCTCAATTTAAATCAAGTTGCTTTAAATCATAACAATAATTTATATATAAAAATAAAAGCAATAATTAAGTGTAGTCTATTTAAAGCTTAAACTATATAAATTCAATAAAATTTAGGACTTAAAATCCTACTCACACGGCTGAAATTCATTAAAAAATTCGGTTTTAGTCCAATAAAGTGTATACTTAAAGTAACATTTTTAAGTGAATTTTCGTGTACTTATTGATTAGATTAATCTGAATAAGTGCGCGTTAATTTTTACTATGGCATTAAAAAAATTTTTTTGTTCCTTTTTTTAAAGAGCGTCTTAAATTATGTACATACGTAAAGAATGTTCATTATAAACAACAGGGTTGCCACAGGTCCGGGAAGTCAGGAAAAAGTCAGGGATTTTTAGTAAAAGTACTGGAAAAAATCGAATTTCAAAAATTCATGAATAAACTCTAAATTTTGATATTTTTTTCTTTGCCTTGTAAACTATAAAAATATCCACGAATTTTAATACAAAACCTTGAATTTTTTCTATTTCAGATAATAATTTCTTTTTGAATAACTTAACTTTTAAAGAACTATCATAAAATTATGAATTATAAATTATGTAATGAATAATTTTTACAATTATCATAAATACTAGAATAATAAAAGAATTTTAATTTAAAATACTACAAAAATGTAATTTTGGAAAAGTTACAAATGATTACAGAAATTCAATTATATAACAAAAATTTTAAAAATTCTGGTCATTTCAATTATATCTTAAAAAATACAAAAATTCTTTTCCAAAATTCAATTATGTTCAAATTTTTTTTTTAAATTCTCGTCAAAATTTCAATTATCTTTATAAATAAAACAATTCTTCTTTGAAATTCAATTACTTTTAAAAAGTTTAATAAAATTTCTCGAAAAATTTCACACGAATTCAATAATTTACAAAATTTTTTATGAATTTCTTCTAAATAAACCAATTATTTTCATAAATAATATAATTTTCACAGGAATTCAATTACTTAATATAAAAAAAATCAAATACTTTTTTGAAAAATATCAATTATTTAAAAAGAATTTTATAAAATTCGTCACAAGAGTTCAAATATTGAAAAAAATTTAACAAAGTTCTTTTCAAGAATTGAATTATTTTTCGAAATAATAAAACTCTTCACCGAAATTCAATTATTTTAGAAAAATTTTAATAACATTTTTGGAAATTTTTTTAAATTATTTTCATGAAAGATAAAACTCATCGCAGGATTTTAATTAATTTTACATACAATATTTTAATCAAATTCCTCGAAAAATGTAATTATTCTTAAAAATTTTATTAAAATTTGTCAAAAGAATTCAATTATTTAAAAATTTGTTGATAAAATTCTTTATGAAAATTCAATTTTAACAAACATTCAATTATTCAATAAATGTGTCACGCTCCGAAGAAAGGTACCTAAGAAGCAAAAAATTTGAGGTTATGTTTTTAATTTTTCAAGTAAAAATACAGAAGGAAAATCAATTATTAATTAAAAATTATTGATGTTCAAGTCTTCATTACATCCAAAATATTCAATAAAAATTATTTTCAAATTTAAATAATAAAAAATAAACTTTTAATCAAGAGAAATATAACATAACCCTAACCTATAATTCGTTTAATTATTATTTTTCAATTTAAATAATTGAATTTTTCTAGAATTTTCTAATAAATATTGATTAAAAAATGAAATTATCGAATAATCGATTGATTGTTTATGAAACTAATTGAATTATTGCAACGAATTTTATTACAATTTTTTCAAATAATTGAATTTTTTTGAGAAAATTTACTACTTTTAAAAATAATTGAATTCTTAAAAAGGATTTTTTTAGGATTTTTGTAAATAATTCAATTTTTGTTGAAAAATTTCATGGTTATTTAAATTATAACAAAATTATGTTCTGTAATAATATTCTTATAAATTGTTAAGTTTCAAAAAGGTCTGAATTTGAATTTGAACTTATTTTAAAATTTAGTTATCGATGTTTTTCAATAATTTTACAATTAATGAAATATGTAAATAAATTTAATAGAACATTTTTTTGAGTGTCTAATAATTAAAGTGAATCAGAATATTTTTTATGGTCAGGGAAAAAGTGAGAATTTTGTCTGGAAATCATGGAAACGTCAGGGAAAAATAAAATTAGATATTTGTGGCAACCCTGAAAAAAGAATTATGTATACTTATTGTCAATTTGAATCTTTTGAAAAATTATAAAGAATCTAAAATCTAAAATCTTGATAAAGAATCAACACACATCTTTATGGAGATTTTTGAAAATATTAAAGACACTTTGACACGCTGGTCAATACTCAATAAACCGTGGTTCTCAAACGAAATATAAACATTTGCCTTCGGGGTTAAATTTCCCCTCATCTCATGAATGATGATAGTTTTCACATTTAATAACCGATCATTATTGCAGTATAAACATGAAATTCAATGAAATTGATAAATTAAAAAGACAAGAAACAACATACATAGATGCGCGATAAATCCCATATATATCAATTGATTTGCAATTAGTTTTCGTAATTTCTAACAAAGAATTTTAATTCCATATCAATTAGACAAAGTTGAAAGAGAGGACGCAATTATATACTATAGAAAAAACTTTTCCAAGAAAATAAATAATATATGTACAAGTTCGATATCCTTTTTCTTTTGAGAGATATATCTCTCTATCGCATGCAGAAAAAAAATGACAATGTTATGTTTAAAAAAAAAGAAACATGACTTTTTCCGCGTCGATATCACCTCGAGTGACCCATTCGTAAATTAAAACGTAAAGTGTATGTACATATATATATATATATATATATATATATGGTCATACTTCATATGCACGTATGTATACTTTGATGACGGACACGTTTCAGGGTTATGCAAGACAAACGCTTCAGAGCGGCCATAACCTTGTACAGTGTCACCATTACGGAAAATAATGCATTATAAATTATCAAGGAAACTCTGAATGGTGTCCAAATCTTTTCATGATTTTTTTTTCTTTTCTAAAAAGTCAATATTATGTTGAATTATTGTTTCATTCAGATATATTAAAGTCACGTGGTAGTTTTAACAAACATTTTTTTCATATGCGCGCACATATATGTATTTGAGAAAAAAAATGTTTGTTGAAACAAAGTTTAATCATTCATGCGATATTGTTGGTAATGTTCAATGAAAATTAATTCAGATGAGAACACTGGTCTCCTGTTTGTATATATATATAGATACTCGAGAGGCATATGTGCATATCTTGTACGTAAATACAATACCTATAACGTACCTATAACGTAAATACGTTATAGGTAAAAATATATAATGCTATTTTAGGATGAAGTGCACATATACACGCATATGTGCTTAGTATTTTTATGTACTATTGTCAATCACTTGTAAAAATTATAAATGTTTTATTACATATAGTCATGTAATAGAATTTTCGCACATATAGGTTTTATGTTCCTAATTTTTACGATTTCGGATTTGTTAACTAATTTCTGCGCATTTAGTAAAAGTCTAGAAATTTTTGCTGAATTTAAATACATTTATGGTCAATCATCATTAAATAAATTTTAATTAAACATAAATATAATAGTTTACTAGAACACAAATATACAAAACACATGATATACAATCCCAAAATATACAAATCCCAAACAAAGCAGATTAATACGTACAAAACTTCTTCACATGTAAATACATACACGTACTTATAAATCACAAACATAAATTAACACATATTCACAAAAATCATTCACTTATATACTTTAACACAAACACAAAATTCATTCACATGTGTACTTGACATATGCACAAATCCCAAACACATATACAAAACTCACATATAAACATGCACATATTAACTAATATATATGTGCACAAAACTTATACACATATGTACTTACACATATACACAAAACTTATTCACATGTATACTTACACATATACACAAAACTTATTCATATGTTTACTTACACATATACACAAAACTTATTCACATGTATACTTACACATATGCACAAAACTTATTCACATGTATACTTACACATATGCACAAAATACAAACACATGTACTCAAAATTATTAAAGAAAAGACTATTTTTCTTTTAAAATGTAAACAGTTTGAACTTTTTTCCTTTTACGTTTCGTTTCTTCTATTTCCTGAACTATATACAAAAAAGTTGAAAACTATATATACATTTAATTAATTGGTTTTGAATCTTTACGTAATATGTACAAATTTTCAATATTTTACAAATGTTTTGGACCTTTCCGTATCATAATAATTAATGAGAACGTAAAAAAAAGTTTTATTATTCACATTACATAATAACTTTTGTAAACATTTTATCATCATCAATCTGAATGACGATATAAAAACATTAATTTCAAGGGTCAAAATAATTATCAGCTACTGCAATTTTATATCTCGAGAGTCGCATTATCTTGAAAAAAATTTTGATTATATATTTAGTTAATATTTTTTTTTGTTTAAATTTATATAAAATTTGATTGTTTTGGTTTTGGGACATTTCACACAGTGAGACAGGGTTGCCACATGTCAGGGAATTCAGGGAAAAGTCAGGGAAAGTAATAAAATTGGTCAGGAAAGTCAGAGATTTTTACTACAAGTACTGGAAAAAATTGAATTTTAAAAATTCATGAGAAAACTGAATTTTTTTTCTTTTTGCCTCGTAAACTATGAAATTACCACAAAATTTTAATACAAAACTTTCAATTTTTTCTATTTCTGACAATAATTTCTTTTAAATAATTTAAATTTTCAAAAACTATCATAAAATTAATAATTAATAATTATTAATTAATAATTATGACTAATAAATTAAGGAGCAATTTTTCAAAAGTTGATAAATCCATTTTTAAAAGAAATTAAGATAAACACACATTTAAAATATTAAAATCCTTAGAAATCCATTTTTCACTAAAAAAATTAGATTTTGGAAAAGTTACAAATGATTACAGAAATTAAATTATTTTCAAAAGATACAAAAATTCTTAGCAGAATTTCAATTCTGTTCAAAAATTTAAAAACAATTCTCGTCAAAATTACAATTATTTTTATAAATAATAAAATACTTCATTAAAATTCAATTATTTTTAAAAGTTTTAATAAAATTCTTGACAAAATTCCACAAGAATTCAATTATTCAATTTTTAATAAATTTCTTCAAAACAATTCAATTATTTTCATAAGTAGTAATAAAATTTTTTACAGAAATTAAATTATTTAAAGTACAAAATTTAATAAAATTTTTCGAAAAATATTAATTATATAAAAATATTTTTATAAAAAATAAAATTCTTCACCGAAATTCAATTACTTTCATAAACTTGAATAAAATTCTTTGTAAGAATTCAATTATTTATATAAACTTGAATAAAATTCATTGGAAGAATTAAATTATTTTCAAAATTAAAAAAATTTTTCGCAAAAATTCAATTATTCTCAAGAATTAAAAAAAAATATATTTTCAAAATTTCAATTATATTTATAAATAAAAAAATTCCTCATGCAAATTCAATTATATTAAAAAATTTTAATAAAATTCTTGGCAAAATTTTGTAGGAATTCAATTTTAATGAATTAATTCAAAATAATTCACTTATTTTCATAAGTAGTAATAAAATTTTCACAGGAATTCAATTATTTAAAATACAAAATTTCATAAAATTTTTCGAAAAATATAAAATATTTAAAAAATTCTTCACCGAAATTCAATTATTTTTTTAAACTGGAATAAAATTCTTTGTAAGAATTCAATTATTTTTATAAATAACAAAATATTTCATTAAAATTCAATTATTTTTAAAAGTTTTAATAAAATTCTTGACGAAATTCCACAAGAATTCAATTATTCAATTTTTAATAAATTTCTTCAAAACAATTCAATTATTTTCATCAATAGTAATAAAATTTTTTACAGGAATTCAATTATTTAAAATACAAAATTTAATAAAATTTTTTGAAAAACATCAATTATACAAATAAAGTAAATAAAAAAACATGCACGTTTTTTATAAAATATTTTTATAAATAATAATAAAATTCTTCACCGAAATTGAATTAATTTTATGAAATTGAATAGAATTCTTTGTAAGAATTCAATTATTTACATAAATAATAAAGTTCTTCTCCAAAATTCAATGATTATTTTATGGAAATTTTAAAAAAATTTAAATTCTTTTCATAAGTAATAAAACTCTTTGCAGAATTTTAATGATTTTTTATACAATATATATTATTTAATTAAATTCTTCGGAAAATGTAATTATTCTTAAAAATTTTATTAAAATTTGTTAAATTAAATTTATATATTTAAAAATTTATTGATTAAATTCTTTATGCGAGAATTAAATTTTAACAAAGAACATTCTATTATTCAATAAATTATTTATTTTTTAATTTAAATAATTGAATTTTTCTGGAATTTTCTAATAAAAATTGATTTAAAAATGAATTAACGGATAATCGATTAATTATTATTTATGAAAGTAATTGAATTGACACGAATTTTATTACATTTTTTTAATAATTTAATTTTTTTGAGAAATTTTACTGCTTCTAAAAATAATTGAATTCTTGCGAAGGATTTTTTTAGGATTTTTGTAAATAATTAACCTATTCTGAAAAATGTTATATGGTAATTTAAATTATTACAAAATAATCTTCTTCATGTTTTGTAATAATATTCTTATAAGTTGTTCAATTCAAAAAAGTTTGAATTTTAATGTTTTGAAGAATTTTAATTTCTACAGAAAAATAATAATGATGAAATGTGACGCGATCTGAAGAAAGGGACCTTAGAAGCAAAAAATGTTAGGTTATGTTTGCAATTTTTTAAATGAAAATACAAAAAAAGAATCAATTTTCAATGTGAATTACTCATTTTTAAGTCTTCATTACAACAAAAATATTTAATAAACACTGCTTTTAATTCGCATTAAGTAAAAAGAAATTAAAAAAAAATAAAATAGTAACACTAACATAACCTAAAAGTGATTTGCTTCTAAGGTCCCTTTCTTCAGATCGCGTCACAAATATTTATTTAAAAAAGAAGTTATTGATAACTATTTTATTATTTGATTCAACTATTTTTTTAAAAATACGACCGCCATATTGATCCCGACATTATGAATTTTACAAATCTAACCTCACATCTTTAATGAGTACCCTCAAAAACACTTTTGTACGAAATGTTTAAAAATCATATTGAACTGAAAGAGTTTTAACCTTTTTTTCTAATTTTAGGGAGTTAGCCATAAAACGGATAGTTTCAAAACCCTTAAATAGTATATTCTTTGTCAAAAACAAAAAGAACCTAAAATTTTTGCCGTCTTAGGCACCCTTCTCGATAGCGCATCTCCATTTTTTTTTATGAAATAGAAATTAAAAAAGAGTGACAAAAAATTACCATTCATTCGAATTGAAACTTCAGGAAGCAACGGAATAGGTATACAAACAGTAACAGATAAGAGAAAAAGGTTCTAAAAGAAATTTCTATAAAGGAAACATACATAGCCGTACATATACGGCGAATAATTGTCGAGCAGAGAAATTTTTCACCTAATCTCACGCGTATAAGTGAAAGTATTTGCGATTTTACGTATATTATAAAATTAAAATGCGGATATTGTGACTGGGGTATTTAAGAAGATTGAAGCGTTCCTGATTTCGATTCTGCTATCAATGTGTACATATATATAGTGAACCGGGAGTCGTTTCGTTGCTTTACTAGTCCCGAGACTGTTCCGCGCCATGAGATTCGCCGACGAACAAACTCGGCGAAAGATAGAATGTCGGAATGCCCCCTTTTACGACACGCTGCAGTCTCTACCGTTAGACTTACGGTGAACCGTCTTTTCAGAAATCATAGTGATGAGACTTTTGATTTATTCCATCAAAACTTAATTTCTCATTTTCATTTCAACTTTCTTTGCGTTTTTTTCTTTCTTTTTTTAGAGAGAAAACGCGCATATTAAAGCGCGATTATACAGAAAATTATGCGCCTACAAATTAGAACAGATTTTCTATTATATACTTTTTGTTAAGTTTGTGACGTACAAGATCCAAAGAAATAGAAACATTTTCTTAATTAAATTCTAAATTAAAGCTATTCCAAAAAAATTTAACGTTGACAAAAGCCACGATTCTACATAATTACATTGTAAAAAATTTTTGAGAAAAGTGGGGGTAAAGATCAGGAAAAATATTTTTTGCGGCTATTCTTAATATTGGGATTGTTTTCGATGTATTAATTCTCCGCTGAACATGGTTCTTGGTTCGAAAATTTCCTATTGTGTCAGAATTTTGAAAAAAGTGGGAGTAAGCCAAAAACCGTGTTTTTGAAGTTTTTTTTACAATAAGCATGCAGTTTTTCTCTTTAATCTGACGTGGTAGAAACTCCTTTGATGTCTTAAAATCAAGTTTATAACGTGCACTTACAGATCCATAGGCGCAAGACCTAAAAAATAGTGATTTTCGAAAAAAGAGTCCCGCAAAATTTTTTTTTGTCTATTTTCAACATTGGAGTGGTTTTCGGTATATTTTTGTCCGCTGAAGACAATTATGGGTTTAAAAATTATCTAGCGTTTCAGAATTTCGAGAAAATTGGGGATAAAGAAAGAAACGTGTTTATTTGAGCATTATAGAGAATTATACTTCTTTTTCTAAATCTGACATGGTAAAAACTTTCATGAAGTCTTATAGTATACACTGAAAAAAAAATTTATTTGATTCAAATAACCGATTATTTGTCTATAATCAAATAAATATTTACTTGAATCAAATAAGTTTTATTTGAATCAATTAATTAGTATTTGCTTCAAATACTGAAATATTTGATTCAAATACAATTTATTTGATTCAAATAAAAATTATTTGATTCAAGTAAATATTTATTTGATTATAGACAAATAATCGGTTATTTGAATCAAATAAATTTTTCTTTCAATGCAGTTACACTGTTAACTTAAAAGTATCAAATGGCAACGAATTGATACGAAAAATGTGGATCAAAAAAAAATTGATCAAGATTTTTTGCATCAATTTCATCCACTTTAGTTTTACTAATAAAAAAGATAAGATAAGATAAGATAAGATACTTTCAAGAAAACTGTGTGGATACGTGTACTTTATTAAGATCCATATATACCTGACAAAAAAATTGAAAAATTTGAGAAAAATGGGGGTAAAGTATAAAAAACGTGTTTTTGGAAGTTTTTATAAAAATATTTTTTTCCTTTGAGTAGGTTTTTAGTATAAATTTTAATGCAGTTTTGTAATAAACCTTGAAATGTGAATTTTAAGACCCATATGCACAGAAACAAAAAAAGTAGAAAGTTTTGAAAAAAGTGGGGGTAAAATCCTAAAAAGAAATTTCTTTTTTTTAATTTTTCCAAGAGAATGGTTTTTGATGTACTTTTATCCGCCGAACATAATTCCAGGTTTCAAAATTGTCTAGCGCGACAGAATTAAAAAAATAAGGGTAAATGGTAAATTTGTAAATTTTTCTTAAAGTCTCCTATTTTCGTTGTTTTTGACAAAAGGGTCTTAAAAAGCACGTTTCAAACTTCAATATAAGATTTAAAAATCATATACCTAGAGAGTAGAAAGTCTCTAGCACGTCAGGTAAAAGGGAGAAAATACCTTGAAAAACCCTAAAAACACGTTTTTTTGGGGGGTGAAGGTAAAGACCTTCACTTTTCTTAAGATCCTGGCGTGTTGTGCAATTTTATGAACCCTGCAGGAAATTGCCGAGATATCAGAAATAAAAAAATCAAGCAGTCTTTTGTTACTTTTTAATTAAACTCAATATTATTAAGAATCCGTTTTTCTAAAGTTATCAAATTGAGACAAAAAACACTAAAAAAAGAAAGGCACAAATGTAACACAGAAAAAAAGGTGGTATAAATTTTGTTGTGGGTAATTTTAACCAATGCTAAGTCACATAGACAGTGGCGCCCTCACCTAGGTGAAATTTTGTTGCAGCGAATTTTTACCCCAAAATCAGGTTAAAATTTAAACTTTTTTTTTCTTGTGAATACAAATGATCCTAATTCGTTGTTTGGTTCGATTTTAATACCGAAATCGCAGCTCTAATAAAGAACCTTTTGTTTACAGTGAACGAATCAAAAGTGTTGCGAATAAGCAGCATTTTAATTGATTATTTGTCTCAATCTGATAACCTTAGAAAAACCGTGATAAGATTTGAATTTGAAAATTAAATTAATAAATTTAACTTTATGGATGAAACTGGGCCTTAATTTTTGGCTCCTATTTAGAGAATTATAAGAAAGTTAATACAAGAATTTTGTTACATATAATTATATATACCCTTCCGGTAGAAAATATATTTAAAGTTAAAATTGAAAAGGGACTGATTGCAATTTAAGTATTAG
Organism: Leptopilina drosophilae; assembly: GCA_032873175.1. Lineage (NCBI taxonomy): Eukaryota > Metazoa > Arthropoda > Insecta > Hymenoptera > Figitidae > Leptopilina > Leptopilina drosophilae. The sequence goes on from CM065483.1 coordinate 22,502,480, forward strand.
AGAGAAACACAAATTGCAATTTAAAAGCAAGTTAATGGTACATGTCGGGTATACTTAACTGTCAACTATATATATAATAATAATAATATGGAACATTTTGATCTTGACATGAAGACCTTTGTATGTATGTATTATCAAAGAGTCTTCATTAGCAGTCCATTAAAAATGTATCTGCATTCTCAATATATTTTGCCGTGCACGTTTGGCATCAGTTCAAGATTATTATTATGACTTTTGAAGAAAAATTTACGTTTTCTTTATGTATATGAACGAAACGAAAAACGTTTTTTTTTCTTCTCCGTTTGTTAATCATGTTTATGCTTTTTATTATGTTTTACAGTAGGAATTGAAATGATCAAGAGGAACGGAAAAAAATGATCGACAACTTCCGGCATTAGGAAAACCGTATATATATATATATATATATATATATATATATATATATATATATATATATATATATATATATATATATATATATATATTACAACGACTTGCAATATATTACAAGCTAAAATGGCAACAGGTGCTTTACACAATTTATTACAGGATCCATTAATACGTCTATTACATATTATTGTATACTTCACGCTTGGCGACACTCTGCGTCTCTTCAACTTCAGAAACAAGTGAGTGGTAATCATTTATAAAAAAAAGAAACCCTTAGGGTTAATTATAATTTTATAATGTTCTCAAGTATTGCTGTTGTGTGTATGACGATTTAGTGTTTGTTTCACTTCCCCCTCTGAATACTTGCGACTGTACCAATCAAATTCATTCGCAACTTTGTTAAAAAAATATTTTTGGTTTTTTGAGTAAAATATTCTTTTATTATATCTGCTTTATTAAATCAATTGTTTTATAAATATATATACCGGTTAATAATTCTTACTACATCTGGTGCGTTTAGTTAAATTTCTGTGTTTTACTTTACAATTTGTTGTACTTTTAAATAAGTTTGAAACAGTATTTCAATATACAGAAGCTTCTTTCAACAATTCGAATGATATTTTTTAAAAACTTGAAATTAACATTTGTAACATTTGTTTCAATTTCTAATAAACTTTTTAAGTTATTTTAGAAATTTATAAACTAAATTTACACTGCAAAAAGAAGTATCTTAATTAAGATGTTTTGGTAGTCATTTCTAAGATGTTATTGTAGTCACTTTTTAGTCATTAAAAATATCTTAATTGAAGATGTTTAAAGTATCTTCGTACACATTTTCCAACATATTTTTTGGGGAAAAAGTTTTGAGGTTCACTACGGGCTTATATATAAGATATTTTATGCATCTTAGGTTTTAGTAACTTAAATTTTTTTCGCATCTTACAATTCACAAGTAACTTATCGCTAAACATCTTATTGAGACAGATACATCTTAATTTCAGATACTTTAAAATACTTACAGAAGTATCTTACTTTTTTAAGATAGAAAAAATATCTAAGACGTATAAACCATCTTAAAAATCTGTAAGATACTTTCGAAAACATCTTATTTTAAGATGTAAGATACCATTTTTCCATCTTACATCTTATGTTAAGATATCAAAAAAGATACTTATTTTTGCAGTGTACGACTAAAGTTTTTATAATGATTGATTTTATTAATTTATTTATTCGTCTTAATAAAAATTTTATCTATTTAAGGCAATTTAAAAATCTTGGCGTCAATACTTTCATCAATTTTATAGTTTAAAAAAATTATTGACGCAAAGATCTTCAAATTGCATTAAATAGAAATTTTGTATTAAGACGAATAATTAGATTTTAATGTTTGCCTATGTTATCATGAAATTAAATTTTATATTTGTTACAATTCACAGTAGAACGATTTTTTGCGTTCAAATCGGGGCAGAATAAACAATAGTTACTGGGAAATTTAAGCTTTTTTAATTTCATTTTGTCGACGTAAACTTTGGTATTACTTTGGCACCATATTTAGTTTCATCTTTTGCTTTGATTCTTTCACATTCTTCGTTGGATTATTCCTTTAAATAAAAGTTGACTAAAAAAAACTATTTTAAAGTCAAAGTTGATTAGGAAAAAATTATTTTAAAGTCAAAGTTGATTTAAATCATAAAAGTCCTGCCTTAAATATCTGATTTTTGAACCCCATATATATGTCATTAGAAAGAATTAAGAATCAAGTTTTTATATGCGTGTAAAGAAAAAAAAATATATATATATAAAGAAGAATAGTATATAGAATCTTTTCCCTTGGAATCTTCGAATTAGATTCCTTAATGATGAAAGTTAGTTTGAGCTTCGAGTCCTGTATACATATTGCACCTGCGGTTGAACGATGTTCTATGAATTGTGCCCGCCTTTCCCTTCTACGGCCTTTACCTGGCTCTACCTGACTAACATTTTCACATATACAAGTGAATCAAATTTTACGCAGTCTTCAAAGTTTTAAAAGCTTTCAACATTCCAATTCTTGCGACTGTTTATTATACTTTCATCTCTATATCAAAACAATCAATTTTTTTACAGTTCACCTCGAAAATTATTTATGTGTATAATATCCTTAAACTGTATGGACACTTTAAGAATAAAAGATATTGTTTTAATTTTATTTTTGAGGGTGATTTTGAAGGTTCCTCAAGTTATAGCGTCGATGCTGAGCTTCGAAAACAATTATAGGGTGTCTACTAACCGGGAAATCCTTGAAAACCGGGAAATAACCAGGAATTTAATTTGACCGGGAAAAACCAGGAATTAGTCGGGATTTTTATACAAAACCGGGAATTTTTTCACCAAAATTAAAAAAGTTTTATTACTTTAATTTTTTTTTTTTAAATCACTTTTTATTTCATTTTTTATAATTTATACTGTTCTCTAAATTTGAATTAGTTAAAAATAATTAATTTGATAGTAAAAGTTAGGCACTAATTCAAACGTATTATGTAAATAAATTTTAAAAAATTATTGAGTTAATAGAAATATTTTTGAATTCCACTGAAAACATGTAATTAAATTTGTTTAAAAATTTCATTAGAAACTATTTAACAAATAGAATTTTTGTAGTATTTTAATTTAATAACTGATTACTAATTGAATTTTATAAAAAGTCATATTCTAATGTATTCATATTTCTAAGAGGCGATGATTAATAATTAAAATTTTTATTAGTTAATTTAAAAAAATATACATACTTAAAATTGTTTAATAAAATTAAACTTTCGCAAATTGTTTTTTAAATCTGAAAAATAAGCTTGTTGTAATTTTTCAATTATATTTTTTTCAAGATAATTTAATTTTTCTAAACAAATAATTGAAAATTTTTGAAGTAATTGAAATTTCTTTACATTTTTTGAAAAATAACTCAATTCTCTTAAAGAATTTTATTTAAATTTTTTGAAAACAATCAAGGGAAGTTGGTGACCGTAATTATTATTTTATTTTTTAAATTTAAAGTCTCTATTACAGTTGTAAATTAATTTTTTGCTTATAAAAATTATATTATTCTATTTAATACACAATTATAATAATTGTACTTCCCTTAAATTTTTGTAACTTCAAATATCTGAATGTTTATGTAAGTTATATTTATTTATTTCTTGAACAAATTAAATGTTTATTACTTATTAAATAAACAATTAATTATTACTGTTTTATTATTTTCAAAAATTTTAATAAAATTCATCACAAGAGTTAAATTATTTTCATAAATAATAGCATTGTTTGGAAGAATTGAATTACTTTTATAAATAGTATAATTCTTTGCAGAAATTCAATTATCAATATTATTTTAATAGAATTGAAAAATCAAATTTTCAATTATAATTATAAAGGGACAAGTTTATTTTCAACAAATTGAGAAAACGCTTTGTTTAATTCAATTATTTTCCAAATTATAAATTAAAATTATCAAAAAGAACATTATTTTCAAAAAATTTAAAGATTGATTCATGTTCGAAATGAAATATAAATTTAAATTTGATGAGAAAAAAACCGAGAAAAATTTAGGACATACATAACCGGAAAAAATTGGGAATTTTGTTGAACAAAAATAGTTGACACCCTGAATTATTTTTTCACAATAGTGAGTGATCAAAAAAACTCTAATTATCAACTTTAATGTAAATCCAATAATTTTTTGCTTCTCTGTTCGGTCATTTTTGGATGGAACAATCTGAATTTTAACTAATGATTCGTAATCATTGCGACCAAAAAAATTTCTGAGGACCTAGTTCTAAGCAAATCCAATAATTTTTTACATTTCTAGTCGAACATTCTGAATTTTGAATAACTAACAATTTCAAGAGTAATAATAGAGAGTAGTGATATAGAGTAATAATTAATAATAATAGAGAAATAATAATAATAGAGTAATAATTTTTCTAAAAATTAAATACTGTTAATAAATAATGAAATTCTTTGCTGGAATTAAAATATTCCCACAAATAAAAATCATTGCAGAATTTTAATTATTTTTCGTACAATGTAATTATAAAGAAACAAAATTATGTTAATTAGAGTATTATTATTATTATTATTATTATTATTATTATTATTATTATTATTATTATACTTTTATACTATTATACTTCTTACAAAAATTTTAACCGAATTTCTCGAAAAATGTAATTATTCTTAAAAATTTTATTAAAATTCGTCGAAAGAATTCAATTATTTAAAAATTTGTTGATACAATTCGTTATGGAAATTGAATTTCTACAAATATGCAATTATTCAATAAATTACTTATTTTTGTATTTAAATAATTGAATTCTAGTAGAATATTATTTTAAAATAGTGGCCTTTTTTTTAAATCTGCACAAATTCGCTTGAAACTTTTGTTATTCAAGGTCACCATTTTGAATTTTGTTAAATCTGACTTCAAATTCGTAATCAGCGATCCCAAAAAGCGAGTAACAAGCTTTAACAAAATCCAATCACTGTGTTTTTCAAGTACACGAAAGGGTTAATTTAGATGATTCTCCTGATTTACAGAATTAAAATTTATAATTTTTTTCCTTGAAAATATTGTGACTTTGAACATCGGTTCTAGTCCTTGAGAGTTTCTCGTACAAAAAGTATTTATTTTCGTTAATACCTTCAAGAGATATTAGGTTTTAAAAACACATTTTCAGAAAAAGGCCCACTGTGAGGCGTCTGCCTATACAGGTTGTCAAGGTAACACATAAGGGTAAGAGAGACAGAAAATTGAAATTCAATGTTTTCTCTCCCTTACTCTCGTTACCGCAGTCTGCGCAGGTGCGAGTGCGCCATTTAGCACCTTTCTCGCTAGCGCGTCACATTTAAATAAAAAATTTCAATAGAGGGGCGGTGAAATTTCAAACAATTTTTTGTCTTACCATTTCAAGATATATATACACATAAAAGTTCTTTATTCACTTTTTTCCTTCTTATTTCCAAAAAAATTCATTCAGTCCAAAAACTATATATTTATTTTTCCCATTTCAAAAACCGTAATGTTTGAATGACTCTTTGTTGTACGGCACACAGATTTTTGAATCAAACAATGAAAAATTTTCTTCATTGTTGTCATTTTAGAAGGGTCCTGCATCCCCCGTTTGTAGAATATTTATACAAAATCGCCATTTACAGAATATTTTTGATATAATGATTGTAATTTCTCGAATTATAGTGTAATTTTTCTTTACGGATTAAAAAGAAAAAAAGAAAAACTTGGGTGAATTTTCGGAAAGTTGACGACGACGACGACGACGACCTGTCGAGGGATTTTCTGAGTTGTGGTTGTTATAGACGAGGGGGTTGAGTGGGAGGGGAGCAGCGACTAGGGATTTTGGGGGGTGGAGGGGAGTGCGTTGAGGTAAAAGCAGGAGGAAGAAACAGGCAGGCGGCGACGCGCAGTCGCCAGGTGAGCTAACAACGTTGCGCGCGCGCGCGACGGGGGTCGAACAGTCCATCGTTCACACCGAACGAACGTCGTCCTCGTGTTCGCCGGGTTAGACGACGTTGGGCAGAAAAAAAAGTTTTTTCATCTCGAGGAAAAATTTCAATTTTCAACAGTGATTTTTTGTTTTTGTTTAATTAATGAGGAAAAAGTGAAATTATTATTAACTGGTCTACCTCGTTTTTATTGAACAGGAGACTCGCAAGGTGTGTCATAACCTCAAAAATAATATTTAAAAAAGAAAAGGAGAAGGTGTTCCAGGTAGTAACGAGACGTAGCGGTCCGACGCAACAGGCGACATGTCTATGTCTATCTACGTTCTTTGAAAAAACAATATTTTGTGAGTGTTTTTACGCGAGTGGGTTTTTTTTTGTTTTGTAAATAGAGGAAAAAAAGTGTTTTTTTTTTGCGGAAATTTTGAGATTCGAGTGGTGTAAGAATTGTTAAGGAACTTGTCTGGAGGGTTGTAACCCTCGAACGCCGGATATGCAGATGACGACAGGAATGGGGCCGACACACCTGGTCGCCCTTTACGTGGCGACTGCCGGCCTTCAAGGCACTGCTCTCGGCTCTGATGAAGAGGAAATTACCCTTCTGGTGTACGTCCTCATCGACGCTCTTCAAAATAAGGTACAGGTGTTTATGCTCTTTCGTTTACATTCTCATGGAAAATGTGAGAAGGTCTTGTTTTTTTCTGTTTTACGTATATGGAAAAACCATTGAGAGGAGATTCAAATGCCTCCTATGTTACAGAGAAGATATTCCATATATGATCTTTTGCAGAATCTCCTTTTAACGCGTGTTTGCATTTGTCAAAACTCTTACCATTATAAGAATGAAACTGGAGATAAGAAGCAGATATCATATCTACATTGTCGGTTTAACAATATTGCATCAATCGTTTACGTCAGGAAAAATATGTATTGCCAGAAAAATTCTTCCTTAGCATCTGCGAATTTCTTATACAATTTACTCTAACTGTTTTATAATTTCCATTTATATTTCCATGTTCTGGAAATTATTGTATTGTTGACAATATTCTCTCATGTATGACTCCAATCTGGATGTTAATTTCAAATAGTCTGAACTGTTCTTCAAATTATATTTCCCTGATCTATCAAAACATATGCAACAGGTGCGCGTTTGGAGAATACATACTGTGCGGCTTTTTTTCTATTATTAGTGTTTTATTTTTCTTATGATTCTTTAAATGTTCGACCTTTACAATGAACGAAACTTGTGTTTTGAACTTTGAATCGAATGGAATTTTTTTTTTATTTAATTTTCCAAAACTACACTCTTAATGGTAAAAAATATAAATCAAACATTTTCACGAAGTTAAAGTCCGCAACTGTCTTAAAAACGAAAAATCAAAAAAGAGTATTTTTTCAAGTAAAATTCATCTTTTCCATGTGCCTTAATTTTTAAGAAATCAGTTGTTACTAAGGATTTAATTATCAAAAAATATAACATTATTTAAAATAAAATAGTACTATCCCATTATTTTTTTGTTTTCGTTTTGAAAAACGTTGTGGACTTCAGCCTCATACATTTTTTTTAGTCATAACGAAGAAACTGACGGACAGTCAAAACAAAAATTATAGTCCGATGTAATAATTTCGTATTTTATATGAAAAAGATAAATTAAATTAAAAAATTTATTTAGTAGAAGGCGTATAAAGAATTACGACGTTGAAGTCCACAACGTTTATCAAAGAAAAAAATTATTTACTCAATAAATTATAAAGAAATACAACAATTTTGCCATGGAAATATTTAGGAAGAATAGATTGATGTTTATGTTATGATAATAATTGTTATATAAATAAATATTAAGTTGAAAATTATTTTGATATAAATTAAACAAATTTTCTTCGTCGATCAACGTTGCGGACTTCAACTTCGCAAAGAATTTAATTGAAAAAATGTTTACCACTTAGAAATTGCATTGGAATAAAAATTACAATTTTTTGTCAACGAGAAATAAAAATTGGAATAAAAATTACAATTTTTTGTCAATGAGAAATATATGTAAACATTAAAGTTATGTTAAGATAAATTCCAAAGTTTCTAATTTTTTTTTTGATGTTTCACAAGTATTCTGAACTTTCATACAAATCGTTTGACAAATTTAAATATATAATATTACTGACTAATATAAAAAGAAGAAAACATAATCAAAATTTATTTTTAATTCGAGGCGTAATATTCTTAAAATAAAGTTTTAAGAAAAAATAAATAAATTTCGTTCAGAATGTAGACAAATATTTTTTTTTATTAAAGTAAAGTTAGGGGAATGTCAGGAAAAGAAAATTTTTATCAGTAAAGTGAAGGAAATGGCAGGAAAAATTTTTTTGCTAGAGAAATTAAGCAAATTGAGACTTTTTTCGATTTATTTTGTAAAATTTCGACTCTTTTTTTATGAGGCTGAAGTCCACAACGCGTTTTTAAAAACGAAAACAATAAAAATAATGGGACGGTACTTTTATTTTTAATTGTAAATACACTGAAAAAAAATTTATTTGATCCAAATGACCGATTTCTTGACTTTTATCAAATAAATATTTACTTGAATCAGATAATTTTTATTTGAATCAGATAATTTTTATTTAAATTAGATAATTTTTTTTTAAATCAAATAAGTTTTATTTTAATTAAATATCTCAGTATTTCAATCAAATATTATTCAACTGATTCAAATAAAAATTATTTGATTCAAGAAAATATTTATTTGATAATAGTCAAATAATCGGTTATTTGAATCAAATAAATTTTTTTTCAGTGTAATGTTATTTTTTGACAATTGCATCCTTAGTAACAACTGATTTCTTAAAAATTAAGGCACATGAAAATTAGAGATGAATTTTATTTGAAAAAAAACTCTTTTATGATTTTTCGTTTTTAAAAACGTTGCGGACTTCAACTTCGTTCTTTTTTACTGTTTTCCAATCATTAAAACAAAATATAACAATTTTTAGTTCATTTAGTTTATTTTTTCCTATAATAAAAGAATTTTGTCAGGGAAAATATTTTTAATGTCAGTAAATTGTCAGGGAAATTAATACACTGAAACACGCGGCCTTTTAGCCATAAAAATGTCTCTAATTTCATTTTTTTTCATTCAATTTGTAAATAAAATTTTACTTTTTTATTGTTCTAAATTTTTAAAATTATTATTTATTGTTTTAAATTGTTGTTTTTGTATAAGATTGTTTTACTTTTTTTTATTTCGTAAAAAAAATGTTTTCTTGATGCTCAACGTCATCGAGTATTATAAATGTATATAATATAATTGACAGAAAATATATTTTTTTCTTCAAAAATGCTTTTCCGAATAAAAAATTCGCTGTGTATACTGGAATATTTTTCAATGTTTCGTTAAACAATAATTTTGTTTGATTCCTTTATAAATGAAGGTGTAATAAAAAAACTTGTTTTTCTGGTCTTTGGATATGTAGTCGTAGAGAGCAAAATAATTTTTTTTTGCCTTTTTAAATTTTTATCATTAATAAGACACAGTTAATGATGCTGTTATGATTTATATATCTTTCGAAATCCTTGATTATTCTTTTCTTTTTCCTTATTATATATTATTACGTATTTAAATTGTAAGCCTTTGACCCAAAATTGAATTCAAAATTAAATTACGCATATTTTCTAAAAAAACTTGGCTTAATAAATAAGTTTATTAGAGTTAATTTAGTATTTGTTATTTAGTATTATTGGGAGTCAATTTTACTTAATTGTTTTTAAATACTCAAATTAAAGGAAAAAGGGAAATTAATGACATTTTCAGTTTTGGAAATCTTAAATAATAGATCTTGACGCTATCTTCAAAGTCAAGTTTTTAACCTTCAAATGATGGATGTTTTATTACTTATTTCAATTTATGTTTAATTATAAATAATTATAAAATTAATTAATTTTAATTAATTTTAATAATTATAAAATATTAGTTTATTGAAAAATTAATTCTTAACTAAGTAGATATTTAATTTTAATTATACTTCTTTTTTGTATAGTAATTTTGCAAAAAAAAAAATGAAAAAGAAAAATATTTTTCCTAAAGTGGAAAAGAATTTCTTTCATTTGAATGTTGAAAACATTGGAAAAATTCATAAATCGAAATAAACATAACCGATGCTAATAATATATGTATATAACCAAACAAGCTTTTAAAACTTTATTTCTTAATTTTATACTAAAACAGCTTTTTTATTATCATTACTACCCAAGCTCCATGAAAAATTTGTTTTAAATACAAAAAATACGGTTTTTGAAAAAAAAATCATGATTTTTAACAGGTCTGATCGACAGTAGTTTCCTTTAATTGCAATAATTTTTAAATAATTTCTTTCTTGGAAGATATTATTTTAGAGCAATCTTCCTTACGCCTTTTTTTTCTTTCTTTATATACATTTGTCGGTTTGAAGAGAGGAAAAAAATGTTGAACCATCGCGTTTATATATGTGCCTCCTGAAAATTATATATCCGAATTCATGTGCAAATTAAGGTAAACTTAAAATGGCCGATGTGTATGGGTGCGGCAACCTTAAGAGAAGGGAAAAAATTTCGTTCATTTAAAATGTTAAGAACATGAAGCATAAATTTAGAAATTTGTTTTATAGGACGATAATTTTAATACGTGCCTTTTTCTCTATATAGATATATATATATGTAGCACTTCAGTTTGGTAATATTAAAAACTTGTTGTTTCTTTTTTTTTAACAAGAAAAAAGTAAATTCCCCTATACCTGTATAGTAATAAAATATGTTAAATCTTTAAAAGATAGAGGGAAAACGTTTTTTAATAGCGTAGCGTAAAAATTTATTTTTCTCTATTAATATAGGTCAACGTAACATTAATTAACAATAGGTTAAGTATATTATTTCTTTGGGCAAATTTTTACACGTACACAAAAAAAATCCGGATTATAAAATTAACGTCTGTGCGAACTGAAAGTTGGCCGTATAATTTTCCCCTAGAAATATATAGATTATAAATATGCGACTATATTGCTTACATCATGAAAGAGAAAATTGAATTTTTGAAAGAGTTATTGTTTTATAACGTTTAAGTTCACAGCGTTTTATAATCAACAGTTTTGAAGGAAGACATATTTTTTATGTTGAGGTTTTTATAAATTTCTATCTCTGCAAAAACACTGCCAAAACAAGTATCTTAAAATGTGACGCGATCTGAAGAAAGGGACCTTAGAAGCAAAAAATTATAGGTTATGTTTGCAATTTTTGAAGTAAAAATACAAAAAGAGAATCAACTGTCAATATAAATAAGTAATTTTTAGATCTTCATTGCAAGTAAAATATTTAATAAATACTGATTTTAATTTACAGTAAGTAAAAAAAAGTATTAATTAATAAAAAAGTAACACCAACATAACCTTAAAGTGATTTGCTTCTAAGGTCCCTTTCTTCAGATCGCGTCACAAATACATTATAATCATTTTTAAAATGATTAAAACATCTTATTTTTCCATCTTCTATCTTAGAAACTAATGCATTTTAAGATGCTTTGGATAACTGTTTGCTATCCAAAAAATAACAAACAACTTAAAAGTGACTACCAAAGTATCTTAAAATAAGATGCCTTCTTTTTACAGTGATTTTAAGATGTTTTCCATACTTTGTGAAATAAAAGAAAGGGCATTTATAGTCAACATTTTATCTTTTATTACAAATGAGGCTGAAGTCCACAACGTTTTTAAAAATGAAAACAAAAAAATAATGGGACGATACTTTTATTTTTGATTGTAAATAATGTTACTTTTTGATAATTAAATCCTTAGTATAACAACTTATGTCTTAAAAAATAAGGTAGATGAAAATTAGAGATGAATTTTATTTGAAAAAAAACTCTTTTTTGATTTTTCGTTTTTAAAAACGTTGCAGACTTCAACTTCGTTTATTATACAATTGGCATTTTTTGAAAATATTTGATTCATTTGAATTTTATACTTGTGCACTGAAAAAAATTTGTTGGAGAAATTCAACTACTATTGGGTAGTAGAGTGAAAAGTAGTTAAATTAATTACTTTTTTAGTTGATCTAATACTGTTTGTATAGTAAATTTTACTACTTCTTTTGTAGTTAAAAATTTAGAATTCAAGCAACTAAGAAAAGTAGTTAAATTTTTAAAATAACTACAAAATCTTGTTGCACTAACTACATTCTCAATTATTTTAACTACTTTTTGATGGTTAAAACAAGTTTTTAAAAATCTTTGGGGACTTATTGAACTAAGGAGAGTAGTTAAAAAGTAGTCAAATTTACTAAGAATTTTTTTGAGTGTGATTTTAATTCAAAACAAAATTTATAGTTAAAACAAATGCTTTTATTGAGTGTGCAAGCAAGTTTTTTGAATTTTCGAAATTGCAGAAAAAAAATTCTCATTCAATAATAACAAACATTAAAAGAAGACACGTTTTAATAGAAAGAAAATAATCGTTTCGTAAATGTTTTGATTTTTGATATACGTTTCCCAATAGCATCTCAAGGGCAAACAATAAAATATACATTTCCATGAGTCCAAAAGTACCAAAATCATTAGTGAGACAACCTTCATATGCGGTGAAACGAACGTTTCCTCTATATATACGCATAGGTAAAATGTATTTAATAATTATGTCATTAAAAAAAACAAAATTTCCAAAATATTTTTCGAATATAATGTGTGATGAGTAATCCTATATCGTCATACGTAATAAGAAGTATCTACTTATATGGGTAATATTTTGAATAATCAAGGATTAAGGTATATACATGTCGTTTGAAAAAAAAATTATTATTTAATGCTTCTTGAGAGGATATTACTGCAGTAATATTTTCTCAGCATTATAATTCCGCATGTATATGAGATTTTTGTGCTGACAATTTTCAATTAGTATTTTTGCCTTTCGCGATGGATTGCTTAGTGAAAGTTATTCATTAATCCATACCCCTTCTCTCCTCCTCTCTTGAAAATTACCTTTATTACCACTGTAATCAGAACAATTTTATTACAGAGGAAGAAACTTGAATGCAAATTGCACCAGGGATCATTGTTGACACAATGTAATGAAACTATGCTGCATTTTGCTTTCTTTATTATCTCTCTCAATATCCGCGAATTATAAACTGTACAAAAAAGAGCGTCTTTGGTTTAAGACGTTTACGTGGTCAGTTTTAAAACGTTTTTAAGCGTCTTATTTGCTTTCTAAAATGCATATATTTAGAGGTTATGTTTTTCATTTAAGAGGCTCAAATAAAACGCTTATTTCGATAAGACGTTCGTAATAACGTCTAAACGTCTAAACGTCTTATTTTTAGACGCCGTTTTTTGCAGTGTGGCAAAAATTAAGTATTACTAATTAAGAATATTCGTTGATTATTTTTTGTAAACATGATTTTTTGTTCTGAAGTTGGATTTTAATAGGACGCTGAAGTTAGCAACGATGTTCAGGGTCGGATACATTTTTGCGAGATAGAGAGCTCTGTTTAAAATCATGATTCCTTGGGTATCCCTAAAATTATAGCGTCGAATTTCGGCGTTGAAAACTATTATTTTTTTACGATTCTTAAGGTTCAAAATTTCACTTTTTTTTATTCAATATTTGGGATTCAGAAAACTGTCAGGTCATTTTTTAGCTTTAAACCTTTGAAACAATTATGTTACATTTCTTTCGGCTTTGTATGAAAAATTGTTTTTGATGCTTAGCGTCCACGCTAAGATTAGGAAGCTGATTTAGAAAAAAAACTTTGTTTTATTTTAAAATAGGATTTTTTATTTAAACCAAATTTGTTCTGAAGCTTGGTTTTTTAGTATTGATAATATAAAATTAATTTTATAATATAGAAGCAATGCCGTGAATATGTTGAAAATATAAATTACTATCTTCTGTTTAATTAACAGTGTTTATATATATTTACCTAATAAATATTGTGTTTCATATAGTTTTTTTTTATTGTATGAATTTAAAACTTTAAAGTATTAGTAGAATGATAAAGAAATAAAATTTTTTTAAAAAAAGAAATAAATGAATAAAGAATTTTTTTTTGTTTTTTACGCATTTGAACAAAAATTACTATTTCTTGTCAATAAGAAATATTTGTTAACTGTTGAGTTACGTTACTTGAATCATTTCTTGTTGATAGAAAATTATAATTTTTATTCAAATGCAACTTTTAATTGTTTAAACAGTTGAAAATTTACTTCTTTATGCTTCTAATAAATAGAAATTAAATTTTAGAGATTTATCTTTTTCATATAAAATAGCAAATCGGAAATGTTTTCACCAAAATTACAAAAAAGTTTTATTACTTTAATTTGTTTTTAAAAAATCACTTTTCATTTCAATTTTTATAGGTATTTATACTGTTTTCTAAATTTGAATTAGTTAAAAATAATTAATTTGATAGTAAAAAATCAGTCACCAATTCAAACGTATTATGTAAATAAATTTAAAAAAATTTTGGAGTTAATAATAATTCCACTGAAAATATGTAATTAAATTTGTTAAAGACTTTCATTAGAAACTTTTTAACAAATAACATTTTTAAAGTATTTTAATTTAATAACTGATTAATAATTTATTTTTATAAAAAGTCATATTTTAATGTATTCATATTTCTAAGAGGCGAAGATTAATAATTAAAATTTTTATTAGTTAATTTTAAAAAATATACATTCTTAAAATTGTTTAATAAAACTGAACTTTCGCAATTTCTTTTTAAATCTGAAAAATAAGAATGTTGTAATTTTTCAATTATATTGTTTCAAGATAATTTAATATTTATAAGGAAATAATTGAAAATTTTTGAAAAAATTGAAATTTCCCTTACATTTTTGGAAAAATAATTAAATTCTTTTGAAGAATTTTATTTAAATTTTTTGAAAATAATCATGGGAAGTTGGTGACCGTGATTATAATTATATAATATAATACATATAATTTTTTTTTTTAAATATAAAATCCCTCTTACAGTTTAAATGAATTTTTTTTGCTTAAAAAAATTATATTATTCTATTCAATACATAATTATAATTATTGAACTTCTCTTAAATTTTTATAATTTCAAATTTCTGAATGTTTATATAAATTATATTTATTTATTTTTTCAACAAATTAAATGTTTATTACTTATTAAATAAACAATTAATTATTACTGTTTTATTATTTTCAAAAATTTTAATAAAATTAATCACAAAATTTAAATTATTTTAATAAATAATAGCATTGTTTGAAAGAATTGAATTACTTTTATAAATTGTAAAATTCTTTGCAGAAATTCAATTATCAATATAATTTTAATAGAATTGAAAAATCAAATTTTCAATTATAATTATAAAGAGACAAGTTTATTTTCAAGAAATTGAGAAATTGTTTGTTTAATTCAATTGTTTTGCAAATTATCGATAAAAATTAATAAAAAAACATTATTTTCAAAAAATTTAAAGATTTATTCATGTTTTAAATTAAATATAAATTTAAATTTGTTGAGAAAAAAACCGGGAAAATTTAGAACATAACCGGAAAAAATGGGGAATTTTCTTGAATCTAAAATCTAAAACTAATCTAAAAGTAAATTTAACTTATTACTATTTGTTATATTCTCTCTAAATTTGAATTAGTAGAACTCTACTAACATTCTGTCAAATTTTACTAATTGTTAGTAACATTATTAGTAAATCATTTGGAGGAACGATTTTTCGCCATTATTTTATTAGTAACTTTCTACTTATTCGGCGTTTTAAAAAGTTTTTTAAAGAGTTTACTCTTTGAATTAGTATAGCTGACTTTTTACCATCTAATTTGTAATTTTTAACGAATTCAAATTGTTTAAAGTGTGAGTCGTTATACGACTTCTTTTAGAGGAGTAAAAAAAAAATTGTCCCCAAAAAAGCATTAATAAATATTCTCTAAATCTGAAATAGTAGAATTCTATTTAAGAAATAGTAAAATTTTACTAATTTTTAGTAGTTTTCATGAACGACTTATTTCCTTTTCAATTAGTAGAATATTACTAATTAATATTAGTCAATGAATTCGGTTATTTCAATGAAATAAATTTATTTTTAAGTGTAGTGAAACTGTTTTATCGACTATTAATAAAAGAGTTCTACTTACTTTTAGTAGAATTTTACTAAGAAATGAGTAAAATCTACTGACAATTAGTAAAATTTCACTATTTGTTTGTAAAATTATTGTGCTAAATCATCTAGTGGAAGGCTTTTTCATTATTATGCTTTTAAAGTTCTAAACGTTCAAAATGAACGAAATTTATTTATTTCTTTTTCGAATGAAAATTTTATTTTAATATTGTCACTTAGCTTCAAAATATTCATTTTAAGTTTCAAAATATTAAATTTATATTACCATGAATTTTTATTATAATAAATAGTTGTTAAAAAATATTTATAATGAAAAAATATTTTGTCCATTTAAACGTTCAAAACTTTAAGAACATAATTATTTAATTAATAACTTTCTATATATTAATTCATATTTAGAGATTAGAGTTTGGAAATAAGCCCGAACATGAAATAAGGAGATACGAGCCATGTTTACACTGTTAACTTAAAAGTATCAAATGGCAACGAATTGATATCAAAAATATGGATCAAATAAAAAATTGATCCAGATTTTTGACATCAATTTGATCTACTTCAGTATCAATTTGTTTATTCTAGAAAACTGTGCGGTAAAATGGCACGAATGGCCTTAATGCATACGTATGCTCTTATTGGTTAAAATAAAATGTATATTTCAATAAAATAAAATTGTTAGTCAAATTAAATGTTATCAGACAAATAATCGGTTAATTGAGCCAAATAAACTTTTTCCCACCAAAGAAATGAGAATCGAGAAAGAGGATTATTTGAGAACGATTAGAAATCTGCTAAAGTGAAGATAAGTCTTTCATGTTTTGTGTGCGTGTATATAGTCGAAACGTTTTTCAACGGAACAATTTGAGAGAAAGAGAGAGGACCGGTTTTCTAGATTTAGTCGATTCTCGAAAAAGTATGGCCCTTGAAATTTGTTGACGTGTGTGTTGTTTGGAATCGAAATCACGCACCGCACCCGCAGTAGTATATAGTATAGGTATATAGTTATAAAAGCCATGGAAGTCTCGAGAGCTGCCATTGTTTCTCCAATTACCCGACGGAGGCGGAGCGCGGCGCCGCGCCCTCGGAAGGTCGTCCATAGGCTATATTATAACTTGCAAGTTCGTCCATCTATAGATAGTCGGGCAGCTTTTTCTTCTCATCTTACTTCACCATACTTGTTTTCTAAGCCAATGAATGACTTTCTTAGATATATACATAACACTCAATTCAATTTCCATTTTCTTGGAGTGCAAAAAAAATAAGTGTCCATTTCCGTTTTTCAACACCTTGCAATGATTTGAATAAATTTATTTATTTCTTGTGTGCAATGGAGGATAAAAAGGAATAATTGGTGCTTAATTCCTAGATTATAGGTGTTTAAATACTCTAGTGCATTTCTATTTTATGTATACTTCCAATCTAATTTGATGTTCGGCAATAAAAGTAGCAAGTCATTTTTAGAGAGTTGGTAAATTGGGGAAAAATTTTACATTAGATGTTATGAAAGTAGGTAACTGTAAGGAAAGGTAAATTTCACTCTTATGCGTCACTGTCGATGCTACGCGGAGATCAAATATGGTGAATCGAATATTTAATATTAATCCAAATTTAGGTTTTCATTTTTTCTTTCTTTTCTTCGGCAATAGAAAAAATAGGTAATGCAGGCCTCGGATGTTATGACATTTTTGACTTTTTTCACGACTTTGAAGTCCACAACGTTTATCAACGAAAAAAATTATTCACTTAATAAATTTAAAAAAATAAAGCAGCAATATTGCCATAAAAATATTTTGAAAAAATAAATTGATGTTTATGTTATGAAAATAATTGTTATATAAATAAATATTAAATTAAAAATAATTTTTGAATAAATTAAACAAATTTTTTTCGTTGATCAACGTTGTGGACTTCAACTTCGTCTTTTTTCGACTATTTTCAAATAATGCGACTTTTATCGACTTTTATTAAAAAATTGCGACTTTTTCGACTTTTCTCTCAAATTTTGCGCCAAAATACAATATTTTTGGTATAAAATGCAACTTATTTCGATTTTTATGCCGTGCAAAGTATAACTTACTATAGACAAACTTTTGGATGTTTATTTTTCAATCAGTTTTCTAATTAAATGTTTCAAAATATTACAATGAAAAAGATTTTGAATAATTAAAATTCTGTAAAATTTAATTAAAACTAAATCATCTTTTCAAGTGCGATTTATTCCAAATTTCCAAATTTAACTTTTCAAGAATTTTAATTGAAAATTTTTGAAATAATATTAAATTATCAAAAATTATAATAAATAATCTTCAAATGTAGATTCAATAAAAATGAAAATATATGAAAAATAGGTTTTAAAAATAATATTTAAATCGTTTAGAAAAGAATAATTCCCTGCATTATTACGTTCTAATTTTTTTAAATTCAATTATTTTCAATATTTCCGAAAATTAAAATTCATACACATATTAATAAAAATAAAATTGTTCAAAATTATTTTCAACATTTCGGAGAAAATAATCATATATTTCAAATTTTCAATTAAAATTCTTGAAAATAATTTTGTTTTAAATTATAAACTAAATTTTCAATTATTTCTGAAAAATCATACATTACAATATGTATTTGGAAAAAATTATTTCTTACAATTGTTTCATTCCAATTTTTTAAGATTCAATTACCTTCGAATAAAGTAAATAGAATTTTTTTGAATGTACTACTTTAGATTTTTTCAGAAATAATTTATTTATAATTACAATCTTTTGAAAAATTTGATTAATTTTTTTATATTTTTAGAAAACTAAATTATTTTTCAAAAGATTATGACAAATTTTGAATTATTTTTTAAACGTTTTACTAAATTAAAATCAGCTTTGAAAATATTTGACCAAATTTCAATTTTTTAGACATTTTTTAATTATATTTAATTGTAAAACTTTTTGTATTTTCAATAAATTGTTTAGAAATATCACAGAAAAAAAGAAGTGTTGTTTTAACACTAAAAGTAGTGTTAAAACAACACGCAACATTTTTAACCCATACGATGTGATTTTAACCTATATTTTGTGTTAAAATAACACCATGAGTGTGTTAAAATTAAGGCATATTTTTAATGGCTGTTAAAATAACACCATCTTGAAAACTACACGCAACAAATTTAACACATATTTTTTTGTGTGATTTTTAAAAAGTTAATTTTTACGAATTTCTTTGTTAAAATTTTTAAAAATGTTCTACCTTAATTAATATTTTTAAATAGAAAAATGGACGGTTTAAATAATTATAAAAAATTTGATTTTTTTTAATTAAATAATTGAATTTTTGAAGAAATTGCAAAAAATGATTGAAAATTCATATAGATAATTGATTTAGAGATGAAGTTTAGTTAAAAATTGTAGAAAGTAATTAAATTTATAAAAGGGTTATAGTTTTAATTTTTAGAAATTATTAAATTTGAAAAGTTGAAATTTAAAAAATTTTATTTTCTGTGAATAAAGAAGTAAGAAGTATTTGAATATTTATTTAGCAAAATTATAAAAGTTTTGATTAATTTTAATTTTTGTGAGAGCCAGTAATTATAAATAATCGACTTTTTCGACTTTTTTTCTATTTTTAATCGACTAAAGCGACTTTTTTTGTTCGTTAAAGTCGATCCGAGGCCTGTAATTGAATTATTGTGAAGAATTATTATATTAAAATTTTGTTAAATAATTAATTTTTTCAAAAGTTTATTGAAAATGCTAATCTAAATCAATTAAATTCATGTGGGAATTTTATTATTTTTGCTAAAACAATTGAATTTTGGATGAATTTTATCAATTCTTTTTTTAAAATAATTGAATTATTTTGCGAAATTTTATGAATAATTGAATTTCGAGGTTCCTGAAGTTGGCATCGATGTTCAGTATCGAAAAATGTTTTTCTTTATTTTTAGTAACAAAATTTCAACTAATTTTACTCCTTTTATTCATCTAAGAAGTAAAAAACTATTAAATAGTATTTTTTAACTTAAAACTTTGGAAAAAATTGAGTAATTTTTTTGGTTTTGTACAAAAAATATTTTTCGATGCTGAGCATCGATGGCAATTTCAGGGACCTGAACTTCGAATATTTTTTAGAAATATCAGGGAATTTTTTTGTTCAGGGAAAAGTCAGGGAATGTCAGAGAATTTCATTCAGAGTCAGGAAATCTTCTATAAAATATAAAAATTAAATTTTTTTTGGAAATTAACAATTTTTCTAATCTAACAAAACTTAAAAGCCTTTTTTACTGTTTTGTTTCTTTCACTAGATAACATATATTAATTTATTGTTAAATATAATATCAGTTTCCATATTATTGCACTGAAAAAAAATTTATTTGATTCAAATAACCGATTATTTGTCTATAATCAAATAAATATTTACTTGAATCAAATAATTTTTATTTGAATCAATTAATTAGTATTTGCTTCAAATACTGAAATATTTAATTCAAATACAATTTATTTGATTCAAATAAAAATTATTTGATTCAAGTAATATTTATTTGATTATAGACAAATAATCGGTTATTTGAATCAAATAAATTTTTTTTTCAGTGTGGGTCAAGAAAGACGTCGGTGAAGTTCGCAACGTTTATAATCAACGATTGAAAGCAAAAAAATTATTTTCCTACCAAAAAGAATAAAATTTTTTGTTCAACAATATTTTGTTTGAAAATCATTATTCAAAAAAAAAATAAAGGTACTATTTTCTTTAGAAAAATTTTTAAAAATTTGCTTTAAAAAATATTTTTTTTCCAGAAATTCACATTGTTCACGTTGTGAACTTTACCAACGTCAAGAATGCAGAAATAAAATTTGTAAAAAGTCGAGAAAAGTCAGAGAATTTTTTTCTCAATCCTTGTTAGACACCCTGATAACTTGCAAAAGTAGTAGCTGATTCAGATTCAGTAATTAAAATCGCGAGAATAGAGTCAATGAAAATCAGTGAATTTTGATTTATTCATCAGTAAAAAAAATGCAAATTTTGATTCATAGTGCCCTATAGTGAAGTTTTTGAGGAACGTACTGCAAACAAGAAAGATTATGTTATATACACACTTTTAATCTCCATGCGACAGTATATAAGAAATATGAAATGTAATAGACAGGTTCTGACAAACTGAGGTGAACAGATCAAGGCAGTTTGGTATAAATGTATATATATAAAAGCCGTCTCGTTTCATTAATATTAATGTTGGACAAAATTCAGCGTCATCGTGTGCATATACAATCAATCCTTTTTGCAATATCCCTTCAATTGTCTTCTACTTCATTCAACATTTTTCAAAATATAAATGTAAGGTAAACGCCCCAGTGATCGACATATAACTTAAGACCAAAGTTCAATGCTCAAGTAATGCTCAAAGTTGTAGAGAAATTAAATTTTAATTATTATTATTATTTAATCCTCTGCTGATGCTAACTTATCCCCACTCTATCGCAATACAGTAATTTTCATCATAAAAAGAAAATGTAAAAAGAAAAAACCAAAGAAATGTGGTTTTTGAAGACAAGTCGAAAAAGTTGAACTATAATCCAAAGACCTGGATTTTTCACGACAACGCAATGAGGCTGAAGTCCACAACGTTTTTAAAAACGAAAACAAAAAAATAATGGGACTGTACTTTTATTTTTGATTGTAAATAATGTTATTTTTTGATAATTGAATCCTTAGTCACAACTGATTTCTTAAAAATTAAGGCAGATGAAAATTAGAGATGAATTTTATTTGAAACAAACTCTTTTTTGATTTTTCGTTTTTAAAAACGTTGCGAACTTCAACTTCATACAACGCAACGGTGGTTAGCATGCGGTTGGAGGAAAAAGTTTCAAAACAGAAGTTCCAGCGAAAAAAGTTCAAAAACTTATTTTTTCCAATTATCGAAACTTCTATAAAAGTTCTTTTTTCCAAAGACCAAAAGTTCCGTTCTTCAAAAGCATCATCGAACCAATAATTTATCTTAAGCTAAAAGTCCGATTCCATTTTTACAAATATCATTTATGCATAACATAACTCTTTTCAGGTTGTCTCCTTTATAAATTGTTTGAATCTGTAATATTTTGAAAATTTTTTGCTGTTTTAACACCCACACAGCACCGAACGTTCTTAAATATTTATTAATTAATGTTTTACTTGCAAACTTCGAAGTATATTTAATTATGCAAAGTTTAGTGAAAATTGTGTAAAGATTTAAATACCCCGCTTCAATAAATATTTTGCGTAAAATTTTTCTGAAAATTTAAATTAAATTTTAACCTGAATCTATGTGGACGAAAATTTGGTTTTTAATTTTAATTTTCATGAAGTTGAAGTTCGCAACGTTTTTAAAAACGAAAAATCAAAAAAGAGTTTTTTTAAAATAAAATTCAACTCTAATTTTCATCTGCCTTAATTTTTAAGAAATCAGTTGTTGCTAAGGATTCAATTATCAAAAAATAACATTATTTACAATCAAAAATAAAAGTACAGTCCCATTATTTTTTTGTTTTCGTTTTTAAAAACGTTGTGGACTTCAGCCTCATTAATTTTCAGGAAAGTTTCAGCAAATTTTGACGATAAACATTCATTGAAGTGGGATATTTAAATTTTACACAACTTTAATTTAGTTTTTACTGAACTTTGCAAGTAAATACGTCCAGGTTTTCAAGTAAAACTTTAATAAATTTTTAGAAAAGTTTCGGTTCTTTTTATACTGGAAGACTATAAAGTTTCATATATATACTTCTCCCAATGTTATCACATATGATTTTATTAAAGAGCGAAATTTTTATAACCACAACAAAAACACGCATTTTACTAAGCAAATAGGATTTTTTTACAAAAAAAACATTGTAATTACGTTTTTTTGATGCAAAAACAAAACGTGAAAATAAAAATACAGAAGCAAATAAACAAACAAAAATGTCTTGAAGTTGACCGCACATGTTTTTGCATTATGCAGTGAAATTATTGTTTATTCTCCTGATTGAATTATAGTCAAAAGTTAATTATACCGATGTGTCACTGCTTCGTAATAAAAATATTCACTAAATTAAAATCAAAAATGTTCTTTTCTGAATCTACGTTGTGCTCTTAATTTTTTTAGTTCAGTTTTATAACAAAAGTTTGTCTAATGTCACGATTTTTTATTATAATAAATAATATTTATTAAAAAGACTTAATTAAACAGAAGGTAGTAATTTATTTTTTCAGACATGTTTGGTTAAAGAGAAAAATAAAAGTGGCTTCTTATCGCTTCTATTATAAAATTAATTTATTTTCATTATTTAATAATTAAAAAAAAATGACGACTTTTAACAGCTCTGTAAATGAAAAATTTCATTAAAAATGCTCTCCCTTCGTATACACTTTCAGTTACTATTATACCGTTTATAAATAAAATATTAGAACTTTACACAGTAATAAAGAATGAAAATGTGCGTATATATACGTATAGACAAAAAAGTTCCTTTATAAATTGCAAATTTTTCTGAAGAGAGCAACAGAAAAAGAGGATATGGCCATGGTCAAAGGTGAGGTCATGGTCACTGTTTCTATTTCATATATTGTGTATGTAACGCATAAATCATTTCACCATCAGAATTTTATGTGCCTAACACACGATATAAAATTTTTATGATCCATATTATAAACTTATCGCTGTATATGATTATTTGCATATAATTATATTGATAAAAAGTTTTCTTTTAAAGAAGAAGAATTTTAAAGAAGAAAAAATATTTAAAGAAGTATGAATAACGATAAAAAAAACTATATCTGTAAGATATAAAATCAATAATACAAAGCATACTCTCGGAAAAATATTCTTCAAAGATGTGATTAAAATTATGGTTAAGAAATTAAATGATATATATGGTTGAAAAATTTCTAAATAACAGTAGGAATTTGTGTTTAAAAATGTTCCTGAAGTTACAGCTTCAAAAACTTATTTTTTCCACTAAACTGAAAAGAATCAAATAACTTTTTCAACAAATTTAGGTTAAAAGAATGCCCTGGAAAATGTTGCACTAATGTGCAACATTTTTAAGTGTTTCTTAATTATCAGAACCATTTTTTAGTGAATTATCGGTAGGAATATAAAATTTTAAGTTTTAAGATGCAAAGGGTTAAAAACTTTGTTTTTTCTGGTCAAATCATAAATTTTTTAAAATCGCAGAAAACAAAAAACCGTACAATACTTTTAACCGGACAAAGTAGTAAGGCTATATTTAACATTTTATTCCAGTTATTTTAAGTATAGAAATGTATTTTTTAGTGAAGGTCTAGAAGACTTTTCCAATGTACTATATATTATAACAAATGTATATTCTTTTGGAATGGAAATATATTGAACAGGAACATATACGATTTTAAAATGCAAATTCACAATTATCATACATAAGCTTTGCTTTCAGTTTCTGTATATGAAACTAGATTTTGAAATTTTCTCTGTCACATAACTTTTTATGATTTTTAATACTGAAAATGACATTAATTTTACTGTGCTTTTCATTCACAAAATTCTTAAATTTTCAATCACAATGTTTGAGCATAAAATCTTTGAAAAAAGCATTTGACTCTTTGCTTATTTTGAACAGGAAGAAGATGTTTTTGATGCTAACTTCAGAATGGCAGTAATAAGAATAATTTATATTCTTAATTTCAGAATAAATTTTTTCATCATAGATAACATAATTGTGCGGTGTGAGTGGTTTTTTTTTAAATACAATTTCTATACAAGATGGCAAAAACGATAAAACAGAAAGTAAATGTAATTGTTTTCGTTGATAGTATATTGACCATTTGAAGTAAAAAACAAATAAAATTTATCTTATCAAAAGTTAAAGAATTGGCTTTTATATAAAAAAGTGTACTAAAAATTGTCTTGTTTTGCGATAATAACGCACATCTGTCTGAAATATATATGTATGATCTTTGAGAAAATGCAATATTTATATTCACGCTAAAAATTATTAAATACCCAAAAAAAAATTCTATTACATATTTATTTGCTAATTTCTGTAATTGTAAAATTATTTGAAAACACCAATAACTAATTTTTTAAATAATTATTTAATCATTACTGTTTTTTATAGGAATTAAGAGATTTTAAAAATTGTAAATTCGAACTTTTTTTAAATACAATATAACTTATAGGAATATGATTGAAAAATATTAAAATTTTGATTTAAAACCTTTTCAGAAGCGCGTTGTTATGAATTTTAATAATCAATTACTATATTGAAAATTTCAACTGTAAATCATTTTTAAATTAATTTTAAGTAGAAAATTCAACGAAATTGAATTATTTAAATACAAAAATAAATTTTTTATTCAATAATTTAATGTTTTTTTTTTTTAAGATTTTCATCAACTAATTTTAAAATAATTGCATTCTTTTAACGAATTTTAATAAAATATTTTAGAAAAATTGCATTTTTCGATTAATTTGATTAAGATTGTATTAAAAATCAATGAAATCTTGCGATCAGTTTTATTATTCATGATCATCAAGTTTTGAACATTGAAATGAACGAAATATTTTTTATTGGAGATATTTTAATAAATTTTAAATCATAAAAAAATTTAAAAACTGAAATTTTACTTTTAGAAATTTAGTAATTAATTTTTTAGATAGTAACGCAAGATAATTGCAATAAAAAATTAATTTTCTTAGGTAATAAATAAATTTCGTTCATTTGATCGTTCAGAACTTTAGGCTCCTTATTATTTATGAAAATATTTAATTCTCCTTAAAAATTTTATTATCTATAAAAATAATGGAATTATTGCTAAAAAAATGTATTAAAATTTGTATAAATACCTAGTTGAATGTCAGCGAAAGTTTTCTTATTTAAGAAAATAACTGAAATGTTTATGTAGAATTTTAACAAAATATTAGTTTAATAATGGAAATGAAACTATAGTAGAATATTGGAAACCATTGAATTAAGAAAAATTGTTGAGAAAATAAATAAAATTTTGCCATTAATTTTATTTTAATTCCTAAATATAATTGAACCTCGATGAAGAATTTTGCTATTTATAAAGATAATAATTGAAGTATTAATGAGATTTTTTAAATAATTTTTGTAAATAATTGCTTTTCATAGAAGAATTTTATTAATTTTCAAAATAATTGAATTCTTTTTGCGGGATTTTGCGTTCACAAAAAGAATCCTGGGTTCTTTTCATTAAAAACGTTTAAAACGTTTCGTTAAAGTCTGTTAATTTTTTATGCAATTTTTTGACCTTTTACTAAATATGTAAATATAATTCTCTCTCGACATTTACAATTCAATAGGGAAAAAAAATGTTGATAGTACTATCATAAAGTAAATCAATTATCATAAATTTATGAAGAGAGGGATAATATATTTTAGCAATGCATTTATTTAAGTGATTCAACAACCAAAATTTAAGAGTTTCTGCCGTTTATTAACGGAAAATAATAACTGTAATTAAGTAACGTTTAAGTTTGTAAACGAATTTGCACTCTTTTATATTAGAATATAGAAAATTAATTTTTTGGATTTAGACCAAAACTTTAATATTTATAAAAAAACTTTAATTAATGTAAAAAAAAATTTTGAAAAGTTCTTTGATAATTTTCAAATCCATTTGTTTACAATCCAACTTAATGAAATTTCGATTGTTCAGAAATTTTTAAATTGAATAAATTTGAGAAATTAAAAACGTAAAATAATTTCAAAAAAGCTTTATTAAATTTTTTCTAAAAAATCAATTCTACAGAATTATTAGTTAAAAGTGTGAAAAATTCAATTTTTTTAAAGAATATTAACAATAAATTTTTAAGAATTCTGAAAAATTGATTGTTTGGAAAAGGTTTAATTAAATTTCTTTTTGAAATTATTTGATGTTAAATTTCATAAGGTTTAAATTTGACGAAGTTGAAGTTCACAACGTTTTTAAAAGCGAAAAATAAAAAAAGAGTTTTTTTTTAAATAAAATTCATCTCTAATTTTAAGATCCTAAAGTTCTGAACGTTCAAATGAACGAAATTTATTTATTTCTTCTAAAATTAAATTTTTATTGCAATTAATTTGTGTCACTGACAAGAAAATTAATTACTGAGTTTGTAAATGTAAAATTTTAGTTTTTAAATTTTATTATCATTAGTAATTTATTAAAATATCTTCAATAAAAAATATTTCGTTCATTTGAACGTTCAAAATTTTGGGATCATCTAATTTTCATGTGCCACAATTTTTAAGAAATCAGTTGTTACTAAGGATTTAATTATCGAAAAATAACATTATTTACAATCGAAAATAAAAGTAACGTCTAATTACTTTTTTTGTTTTCGTTTTTAAAAACGTTGTGGACTTCAGCCTCATCAAGTATCATAAACTTGTAACAAATTTTAATATAACTTTACTAAATTTTATATAAGTTTTTTATTTCTGATATCAAAATTTGCCTTTTTTGGATTTTGTCCTACACTTGTTAAAGTACTTTTATAAAATTTGATAATAACTTTCTTTCCGTGTAAGAGTTGCATAATTTTTTTTTGTGTATTATTATAGGTTTAGAGTAAAAAACAGAATTTGAAAAGAATATTTATTCTTTAGGGTCTGGGAAAAGATTAAAATTCTGTCTGGAAATCAGGGGAAAATAAAATGAAATATTTAAGACCTGCTAAACCTGTCAAAATTCAGGAAACCCCAACATAATTATACTTTGAAATAACTTAAATGTGATTATAATCGCACCCTTCCTATAATTATATATATAAATGTAAAAGGGAAACTCTCACGCTTTTATGGAATTTGGTGGATTCTATTGTATACAGTAGTGTCAGCATTTATATAGATCAATTTGGAGAGTGAAATTTTTCAGAACTTAAAAAACAGATGACAATTTGTCGTATAATCTTATCTCTTGTTTGTAAATGTAATTTCGCTATTAACCGGCTTTTGAGTGTATACATTTATGTATTTATAAAGGAATGGACATTAGACCATGAATCAGAGTCAAAGGGAAATCCTCATTGATGGGGAAATCGATGGAGCACCTTTCACCATTTTCCCCTTCTTTTTCATATAGTTGTATATATGTATATACGTTATACTTGAATTTACGTTCTCCTGTAGACAAACAACATATCCAAGACCCTGTGGATGACCTGCATTGTATTCACGGATGTATTTTAAATATGCATCCTCGATATATAAGGAAGCTATACCATCACTTTCAAAGCACTAACCTGATTCTTATTTATTGCTATGTAGTTTGCATTTAATTTCAAGATCAAATAAATAAAAATCAATGCATTTAATCGGAAGTGCTTTTTTCAGTTTCTTTTTCTTTTGGTTCGATATAAAGAAGGATTTGAATATGCATTTAGATGTATAAATAAGACTTTTTCTGAGTAGTGAATTATCAATTATTTTTTTTCTTATTAGAAACGTTAATAATTTAATTTATTATGAACTTTAGTACTTTGGTTTTTATTACTCTCTAAATCTGAGTTAGTAGTTTTCTAGTAATTAGAGAGCGCGGATTCGTTTACCAATTAAACAGAAAGAGTTTTACTAATTTTTATAGTTGAAGAGATACTTTTTTAATAGTGAAATATGTGACGCAAAGTATAAAGATGAAAGGTG